>OZ014519.1:686287802-686887802 GCA_963966055.1 Lathyrus aphaca | reverse complement strand
AACAAATGGCAACTCAGCTGTGGAGAAAGCACCTCCGGTGCTAAGGCTGAGTAGATAATGATTTGCCAGCTTCCTGGGATGAAGCTTTCATGCCCCATGCTGTGCTTTGAATACCTGCAATCCTGAAAAGTCAGAGAAACGCACAAGTAATCCCGAGGTATCCTTTACCAGATTCCGTCATAAGAGTTTAGGCACTCCTGGGAGTGAGTATATTTCCTACAAGCACGTATTTTTTAGAAGAGAAGCATCTGTATTTATGCAATCAGTATTTTTAAAGACATCGGACATTCTTACAAATGGAAATAAAATGTACGAGACGAAATATGACTGAAAATCTGATTTTATTAATTCGTGTGCCCCGAATTGGCAAGATACAGTCAAAGAAACAAATCCCCTAAAATGAGGAGATTGTTACAAATTGAGAAACAAAAGATGTTGGCAATGTTGATGACGCTTCAAGGAGCTTCCCTATGACTCGTATGACATTTGACGTTCTTCTCGCCTTGCTTTCTGAAGAAGGTTGATTCTGACCGGCGCTTGAACCTTTCGAAACTTACCAAGTTGTGAGTGATACAGAAGAATTCAGAATGCAATTGTTCGCTTATTCCCTTATTTTGCGTGGATCGCCCTTTCAGGTTTTCAATCCATCGGGATACCCATTTTTGCCTGAATTGTCCAGTGCGGCTTTTCAATTCAGCGGGTGTACATTTTATTTATTTATTTTCCCTTATTTTTGCCCGAGTCTTTTATTCTGTTTTTGACTCGCCGGGATGCCCTATTTTTGCCTGGACTTACATTCTGTTTTTATGTCCAGCGGGTCATTTTATGCGAAGTATTTTTTAACTGCATCTGAATTCACAGGGGATAAAAAGTCTTCACCATCCATAGTAGTGAGCATGAGTGCTCCACCGGAGAAAACTTTCTTTATTACGAATGGCCCTTCATAATTTGGAGTCCACTTGCCCCTGTGGTCTGTATGAGGAGGGAGGAGTCTTTTCAGCACAAGATCTCCTACTTGGTATTCTCGGAGCCTGACTTTCTGATCGAAGGCTTTCTTCATTATTTTCTGATACAACTGTCCATGACAGATTGCAGCCAATCTCTTTTCTTCAATCAGATTCAGTTGGTCACATCGGGATCGGACCCATTCTGCTTCATTTAGTTTAACATCCATCAATACCCGTAGGGAGGGTAATTCAACTTCAACAGGTAGGACTGCCTCCATACCGTAAACAAGCTGATACGGTGTTGCCCCAGTGGACGTTCTGATTGACGTACGGTAACCATGCAAGGCAAACGATAGCATTTCATGCCAATCTTTATAAGTGACTACCATCTTCTGCACAATCTTCTTGATATTCTTATTAGCCGCCTCAACAGCGCCATTCATCTTTGGCCTGTAAGGAGAAGAATTGTGGTGTTGGATCTTGAAGTCCCGGCATAGTTCTGCCATCATTTTGTTGTTTAAATTGGAACCATTATCCGTGATGATTCGCTCGGGCACTCCATACCGACAGATGATGTCTCTCTTCAGAAATCGGGCTACCACTTGCCTTGTAACATTTGCATAGGAAGCTGCTTCGACCCACTTGGTAAAATAGTCAATGGCTACCAGGATGAATCTGTGGCCGTTTAAAGCAGTCGGTTCAATCTTGCCAATCATATCAATGCCCCACATGGCAAAGGGCCAGGGTGAAGACATCACATTCAGAGGGTTCGGAGGCACATGCACTTTATCCGCATAAATCTGGCATTTGTGGCATTTTCTGGCATAGGCACAACAGTCGGCATCCATTGTGATCCAATAATAGCCTGATCTTAGCAACTTTTTGGCCATTGCATGCCCTCCTGCATGGGTACCAAATGATCCTTCGTGCACCTCATGCATCAACAAGTCCACTTCTGTTCTATCAACGCATCTGAGGAGTACCATATCAAAGTTTCTCTTGTACAGGGAACCGTCAGTATTCAGGAAGAAACTACCAGCTAGCCTTCTTAAAGTTTTCTTATCATTGGAGGATGCCCCAGGTGGGTATGTTTGATCCTCCAAGAAGCGCTTAATGTCATGGAACCAAGGCTTATCATCTTTAACAACATCTGCTGAGAACACATATGCAGGTCTGTCATGTCTGGATACTGAAATCCGAGGTACAAAGTTGGCAGCTTGAACTTTGATCATGGATGAAATGGTAGCCAGAGCATCTGCAAATTGATTCTCGTCCCGAGGGATATACTCAAGCTTGACCGTTGTAAAGAAAGTCAATAACCTCCTTGTATAATCCCTGTAAGGTATCAGATGATCCTGGTGTGTGTACCATTTGCCGTTGGTTTGATTAACTACCAGAGCTGAATCTCCGAACACAGTCAATGTCTTGATCCTGAGGTCAATGGCTTCCTCAAGACCCATGATATAGGCTTCATATTCAGCTTCGTTGTTAGTGCAGTTAAAGGTGAGTTTTGCCGAGAAAGGCATGTGAACTCCTTTAGGCGTAATGAGTACTGCACCAACACCACGACCATTCATGTTAACAGCCCCATCAAACATCATAGTCCCTTCTTCTTCTGGGTCAGGCCCTTCAGTGTGAACAGGCTCTTCATGATCTTTTGCTTTTATGAACATGATGTCTTCATCAGGGAAGTCAAATCTCATAGGCTGGTAATCATCAATGGGTTGCTCAGCAAGATAATCAGACAATACACTGCCTTTGATGGCCTTTTGAGAGGTGTACTGAATGTCATACTCGGTGAGGATCATCTGCCATCTTGCAACCCGTCCGGTAAGTGCTGGCTTCTCAAATATGTACTTAACTGGGTCCATCTTTGAAATCAATAAGGTAGTGTGGGTCAACATATACTGTCTTAGTCGGCGAGCAGCCCACGCTAAAGCACAACAAGTTTTCTCGAGCAGTGAATAACGTTGTTCACAGTCGGTAAACTTTTTTCTTAGGTAGTATATTGCATACTCTTTTCGACCAGACTCGTCATGCTGGCCCAACACACACCCCATTGATTCTTCTAATACTGTCAAGTACATGATTAGAGGTCTTCCTTCAACTGGAGGCATAAGGATTGGAGGCTCTTGTAAGTATTCCTTGATTTTGTCAAAAGCCCTCTGGCAGTCTTCATTCCATCTGACCGTTTGTTCTTTCCTCAACAATTTGAACAAGGGCTCACAGGTTGCTGTAAGGTGAGATATGAACCTTGAAATGTAGTTCAATCTACCTAGGAAACCCCGAACTTCTTTCTCAGTCTTCGGTGCAGGCATTTCTTGAATGGATTTGACTTTATCAGGGTCAACTTCAATCCCTTTTTCACTTACAATAAATCCCAGCAACTTACCGGATCGTACCCCGAATGTGCACTTGTTGGGGTTTAACTTCAACTGGTACTTTCTCAGACGCTTGAATAACTTCAACAGATTTACCAGGTGGTCTTCTTCTGTGAGGGACTTGGCAATCATGTCATCCACATAACATTCAATTTCTTTGTGGATCATGTCATGGAATAATGTTACCATAGCCCGTTGATAAGTAGCACCAACATTCTTCAGTCCGAATGACATCACCTTGTAACAGAACGTGCCCCAGGGTGTGATGAAAGTTGTCTTCTCCATGTCTTCAAGTGACATCTTGATCTGATTGTATCCTGAAAATCCGTCCATGAAGGAGAACACCGAGAACTGAGCCGTATTATCCACCAATACATCAATGTGAGGTAAATGGAAGTCATCCTTCGGGCTGGCTCTGTTCAGATCCCGGTAATCCACACACATCCTCACCTTGCCGTCTTTCTTAGGCACAGGTACAATATTAGCGACCCACGGCGGGTAACTAGTCACAGCAAGGAAACCGGCGTCCCACTGTTTTTGTACCTCTTCTTTTATCTTCATTGCCATATCTGGGCGAGTACGGCGCAGCTTCTGTTTTACTGGCGGACAATCTTCTTTCAGCGGTAGTTTGTGCATGACAATGTCGGTGTCCAACCCTGGCATATCCTGATAGGACCAAGCAAAGACATCCACATACTCCCGAAGCATATCAATCAGTTGTTCCTTTACTGAATCTTGCAGGCAGGCCCCGATCTTAACCTCTTTCACATCTTCTTCCGTACCGAGATTAACCGTTTCAACCTCCTCTTGATGAAGAGTGATAACCTTCTCCTCTTGTCTCAACAACCTAGCTAGCTCTTCAGGCAGCTCATAATCTTCTTCAACCCCTTCATCAGCTTGATTGATTGGATTGTCAAAGTCATACGAAGTCATAGCTGTGCTGTTGTCGGTGCAGTCTGAAAGGCACTCTCTGCAAGGGTTTAGATTGTTCATTTTAGTGATTGATTTTAATCTTGTTTTAGAAAAAAGTGAAATAAAGTTATCATTTTGGAAAACATTGCCATTTTATTTTTGTACAAAAAGAAAAATGGAAAACAGTGAGCGGAAAAGAAAAAGACTCATTTGCAAAAGATGTTCGATATTCATTGATTGATCTGTTTGCACAAAATTACAAGATGGCCCGATTACAAAATGAGTCTTGTCATCTTGGGCAAGATGCAAGACTTGATGCATGCTTAAAAATACAGGAAATAATAATTACTCTGCAGGAGTAACCCTTATAATTTCCTGGGAAGACCAGTTTGAGATATGGCTCCCTGGGGTCCTTGGACGTATCCAGCTCTCCAGGTTGCGTTCATCTTCCGACTCATCTTCCAAGTTGTTCACTGCATCCGGGGTGAGCATCCCCCCGCTGACAAAGTTGGGCTTCTTAGCAGCCTCTGATTGATCTTGTTGAGTTGGTTTGTAACCTAACCCAAATCTGTCCTCCTTCTTCTCCATGGGCAGCAGCTTGCCCCAGCCTTGGGCAGTACCCTCTTCAACAACCTTCCTGGCTTGCTGATAAGACGTCATGGAGGTTCCCAGTACAGCAGATGCTTCATTAATGTTCAGGGCCTCAAACCCCTGGCTCATAGTTTCATGGATTTCCCCATCCATCTCAATGTACTTGTATGTAGCCAGGTGGCTAACAAAGATGTCTTCTTCACCACAGATGGTGATGATCTGGCCTTCCCACTCGAATTTCAGCTTCTGGTGAAGGGTAGACGTAACAGCGCCAGCGGCATGAATCCAAGGTCTACCCAACAAACAGCTGTAGGCCGGCTGAATGTCCATCACATAGAAGGTAATTTTAAAAGTCTACGGGCCAATCATCACAGGCAGATCAATCTCCCCTAGCACTGATCTTTTAGAGCCATCAAATGCTCTTACCACCAAATTACTTGGACGCAGTGCCAAGCCATCATACTCCAGCTTCACCAAGGCTTTCTTTGGTAGAACATTGAGTGAAGACCCAATGTCCACCAGTACATGGGATAGGATAGCACCCTTGCATTCTAGAGTGATGTGTAAAGCCTTGTTGTGGTTACGTCCCTCAGTTGTTAAGTCAGCATTGGTAAAGCCCAGTCCATGACTGGTGTTGACATTTGCCACCACAGTTTCTAGCTGATTAACAGTGATCTCCTCTGGCACGTATGCTGCGTGCAAGACCTTCAGTAATGCATTCCTGTGAGCTTCAGAACACATCAACAAGGATAATATGGAAATCTTTGAGGGAGTTTGGTGAAGCTGATCCACCACCTTGTAATCACTTCTCTTTATAATTCTCATGAACTCGTCTACATCTTGCTCAAAAGATGTATTCTGAGTTTCTTTGATGATTGGTTCCTCAGGTACTACACTCCTCCCCTTTGCTTTTGCAGCAGCTTCTGCTTCGGCATTAGGTCTTTGCAATTGTGAGGCAAAAAGGCGTCCGCTTCTGGTGAAGCCTCCGCCTCCCCCAACATTATCAATCTGTAGAGAAGAAGTTGAAGAGTCCAAAGTGATTTTCTCCCTGTTGCAGTAGAGGTCAGAGCCATAATGCCAAGGGATGGCATTACTGCTTTCATATGGAACTGGTCCAGGCACCGTGATGGTAACTGGACTGACTGCTGTAGAGGAAGGTACTGAAATGGTGTGCGGATCGTAGTAAATGGTGACTGGTGATCTGGCAGGAGGTGCCACTGCTTGTTGTTGAAAGTTGTTGTTTGGAGGAACATCTGATGGATCATAGTAAATGGTGACTGCTGAGATATATTCATTAATTTCTGTTGGCGTTGTAGAAGATTCTGCTGAATAAATGGGTGCTGATGTTGTAGAAGAAATGGTTGTTGACATCTGGTTTGCTGAAGTGATGGACGGAGCCATTGTTGATGATATTGATGAATTGGTCGGAATGATTGTTGTTGTAGTTGTAGGAGAGTCAGGAATTGTTGTCAAAGGGATTGCTGGATTTGTAGGCGCCGTTGTCGTGATCTGAAGTATACCACTTTTGATAAGACCATCTATGCCGCTTCTCAAGTTATCACACCCGTTGACCGAAATGTTGCAATAACCACAACCGAGCTCACACCCGGGGAACATTTGGCACTCTAGGAGCTGAGCTTTAATCTCGACCAGAGGTGTCCGAATCTGTCCAACACTGGTGATTAAGAAAGATGGCTTGTCTTCCTCGATGGCATTAATTCTTGGCCCTCCATGATTGGGCATGGGGTTCTTGGTGACACTTGGAGGGGGTGCAAAGTTGAGGGCTTTAGAATCTACCAGATCTTGTACTTTCATTTGTAAAGCCCTGCATTTCTCAGTATTGTGGCCAGGTGCATTGGAGTGGAAAGCACATCTGGCGTTGACATCATAATTTCTTGGAAGGTTAGAGGGATCTGGTGGTGCCAATGTCCTTAATTCAACCAAGTTGAGTTTCAGGAGTTGTGGCAATAAGGCAGCATAAGGCATAGGGATAGGGTCAATCACCCTATTTGCCTGTGATGGTCTTTGCTGAAAAGGTCTTTGTTGTTGATTGCTGTTGTTGTTGTTGTAGGCTCTCTGTGGCGGATACTGAACTTGCTGTTGATAATGTGGTTGTTGTTGTGGTTGATATGCTGGTTGCTGAGGAATCGGAGCTGGAATAGTGACAGCTTCCACTGACCTGTGGACATACTGAGGTCTTCCCCTGCCGGCATGAATGGCATTTGTCTCACCGGTTCTTCTAGGTCCCACAAAAGGCTTCCTGGGATTACTTGACGAACTTGCACCATTATCAGAAATCTTACCCATCTTCAGAAGGCTTTCAATTCTTTCTCCAGCTATGACTACGTCAGCGAAGCTGGTGGAAGAAAAGGCAGCTAGCCAATCAATATATGTTCCTTGCAGATTGTTCATAAACATGTCGGCCATTTCTCTTTCCGACATGGGTGGCTGGACAGCAGCAGCAAGCTGTCTCCACCTCTGGGCATATTCCCTGAAGCTTTCTCTGGAGGATTGAGACATTCCCATCAGAAGGGTTCTGTTAGGAGCCATGTCTAGATTGTATTGGTACTGTCTGATGAAAGCTTCAGCTAAGTCCTTCCAGCACCTGATAGTAGCTCTGGTCAAGTGAGAGTACCACTCCCTTGAAGCCCCAGTCAGACTGTCTTCAAAGTAAAACATCCACAGTTTCTCGTCCATAATATATGCTTTAAGTCTTCCCAGGAAGGACTGCAAGTGAGTTAGTGGACAGGAAGTTCCATTGTACTTCTCGAAGCACGGGGGTTTAAACTTGTGGGGAATTCTCACCCCGTCTACTAACCCCATATCCATGACATCAAAACCTAGGGAATTTTGAGACTCCAGAGATCTCAACTTCTCAGCAATTTCATCAAACCTCCTATCATAAACTTCATCCCCAGCTCCCATCACAGTAAACTGCTCTTCTTGGGGGTCTTCCTGTAAGATCCTTCCTCCAGTAGTATTTCCTTGCACATTACCCGGGATGATGACTTCCGGGTGTAGATGAGGCCCATATACTGGTGGATTAACATGAGGCTGACCCCTTTCATTGTTACTTGTTCCTCCAGTTCCCAGATGGGGTTCTTCCGGGGTTTGTCTTTCCACCAATGCCCTCAACCTTTCTTGACTTTGAGCCAAGCCATTCATTACTTCCATGAATTGGGTCATTTGGTTTCTCATTTCCAACCTTTCGTTAGCCATTTGATTTCTGACCTCTGTCAGATCTTGCTGTACTTGATCCATTTGGATACCAGGAAGGTTGTTGCGAGTAGGATACCGGTGCGGACGGTTGAGAGGGAACACCCGACGGCAAGCAATAATTCCTGAACCACAACAGAGTTAGTAACAAATAAACAAAAACCTACAAAACAAAACAAAGGTTAGTATGCAATGCAGTATGCTTATTTGCTTTCCAAGGTATCCGGCTTGGCTCTTGGTTTTGACCTTTCCAGACCCTGAGGAAGATGTTTTGATGTTGCTTGAGAGAAAGAAAACTTAGTGAAACAAAACTGACAATTACATTACAAATAGTGAATAATACATAGTCTGTTTTTACAACATATGCCCCTGAAGGGTCAAAATACAACACAAAAAGAAAAGTACATGAAATGGAAATAACAACAAGCAAAGAAGTCAAACATCTAAGCCAAACTCATCCTCCTTAACCTCCTTCAAAAGTGCTTCAGTTACAGGACCAGCCGGATGCTCTGTGATGTTCCTGATAAGAAGGTTCCTGGTGGCAATAGCAGTGGTCAGCTTCTTGTGCCTGTCTTGGTCCTTTGACCTCTTCACACCAGCCCTAAGCTTCATTTCTGAAATCTCCTTCTGGGATGCCAGCAAAGCTTCCTGTTGCTTCTTTTCATTAGCCTCCAACTGCTCAATCCTAGCTTGAGTCCTCTTATCTTCTTGAGTGCGAGCTTCAGTGATCCTGACCCACCTAGCTTGACTTTCCTCTAGATAGAGATCAGTCCTAGCCTTCTGAAACTGGGCCTCTTTACAGGCATTCTTCAATATTTGCTCTCCAGCTCTTGATTTCTTGATGTAGTCTTCTGCTTTCTCAATCTTGGCCAGATGTTCTTCCTTAAGCTTCTCCAACCTCTCAATATCTAGACGACCATCACTCCTCTCCCAGAGGGTCTTCTTCAGAGCTTGAGACAGGTTCTCATTCCTTTCCTTCAGCTTCTCAAATTCCTCCAGGCTGACAGTGGCTGGAGGTGGTACTGTGGATGGTCCAGGTGCATCCTCAATGGTGAAGGGCATCCCAGAAATCTGAGCCCTAGCATGAGACCAGTCATAGTACTGAGCCGAAGCCACATTATTGCATCTCCCAAGAATGGCCATCCCTTTGGTCTGGATGTTGTCCCAAGCCCAGGATGCTTGTCTGACAACAGCTAGGTTAGGTTTTATCTCACAATACAGGGTCTCTGCCAAATCTTGCACTCTAGGAGGGTGAACCAAAGCATAGCCCAATTGTCTCTTAAACAACAAAGGATTGTAGTTGATGCAACCCTTCACTCCTACTAGAGGTACATTGGGGTACTGCCCACAGCTAGTGATTATGTCCCTACCCTTGGTGCTCTGGGTGCACCATCTGATGTCATCTGAAGTCAAAGCAATAAGTCTCTTAGCCCAATTCTTCTGTTGGTGAGGATTAAGGAAGGCATCAGTCTTGGGTAAGTGTTTGAGCAGCCAAGTGTGAAATAGAGGAGCACAGCATCTCACCAACTTCCCTCTCTGTTTCTCATTTCTTTGGTGAACAAAATAATAGAAATCCCCCAGCAATGTGGGTACTGGGTTTCTCAAAAGGAAGAGATGAATAGCATTCTTGCTGATAAACTTGGGCTCATCTGCAAATAGTATGACCCCATATATATTGAGGGCTAATAATGCACAGACTGCCCTCCATTCCCCCAAGGAGGCCTTCAGGATGGCCTGAGAAGTCAGAAAATCTAAGTGCAAACCAGGGATTCCAGCCTTTGTTGTCATGTTCTGATCAATCAATATAGGCTCCAAATACAGTGCCTTTGCCACTTCTCCATTGCTGGGAGAAGCCATCTCAGGGTTAAAGGGAATCCCACCCATAACAGGTACTCCAATCAAAGATGAGAACTCCTCCAGCAGAGGTCCTAACTGAAAGTTCTGGAAAGTGAAGCATCTCAAAGGAGGGTCATAAAACTGTAGGCAAGTGTGGATCAAACTCCTCTGAGAAGGATCCAGGTCCATAACCATATCAAGGATGCCTCCATAATGCTCTCTGAATAATGGGATGTGGTCTGGAGTGATAAGTGCCTGGACCTGCCTGATGCCAGTCAGCACAGGCTCAAAGAAATGATATGAAATGTTGCTCTTCTTGGGTGCCATAACTGCTGATGAAGAGCTGAAAACAAGTGCTGATGATGAAGATTGATACTGGAGATGAGTCACTGATAGGCTGAGGCTGGTGATAAAATTAGCTGAAGCAGGCAACTGATGAAGATAGTTGAAGCAGATAACTGATGAATGGGGGTCTATGCAGATGAAGGGGTCAAAACCAAGCCAAATACAATATGGATACCCTGAAAAACAAATAAACAAATGTTAAATGATGCAATGATGAGTATGCAAATGATATGCAAGGGTTTGTGATCAAGCTGGATCTGGTTAACTGTCTTGATATAAAGGTCCATGTATGTTTAAGCAGTCCAGATGGAGGTTCAGAAGTCCAGTAACCAAGGTGGGGGACTCAAATAAAGAGTCACATGTCCAGGGTTAAATCACAAGAACTGTCCCAAAATGGAGCATTCTTAAATAAAACAAGTATCAGGGTATGATGTGGCCAATGGTACCTGCAAACCTGTAAACAGCCCAACCCCCTCACAGGTGGTGTTCTAGAACAAGGATCTTTAGACTTGGATCAGTTATGAGAAGTGTAAACACTTCTAACCCGGAGGTACAATGTTTACAATAACCATAAAAAATCCTCCTCTAATTCACCTCAGTTTCTGAAGGTCAATCATAAAGGTCATCCAGACTTAGCAGGCTTCCCAGATAGCCCTAGCACTACAGGAAATCTGTAGCACATAGTTCTCAAGAAGAAACCCACATCTGAACCGTGTTTCATATTCCCGCACCAGACCGAAATGGAATGGGAAAGAACATGAACCACTCTAGCCTAGGTGTCACTCAGGTCCTAGGTATAGGACCTCAAACTCTCAGTAGAACCCCACCCACCAAAACAAAAACCAGATCCTGCCAGATAACAGTATGACAGTATGATGTATATAAAGCTGTAAAGAAAGCAATAAATAACTGTACATAAAGCAATAAATAAAGCAACTATATAAACACAATTAGCACATAACACCCCAGTAAACACAAATCAAACAAGCGCTAGGAGGAACCCACAGAAAGAACCAGAAGCCCTGGTCACAGTATAAGGGTCCCCAGCAGAGTCGCCAAGCTGTCGCTCCCACCAAATGACACCCGGTCAGAAGGGGTACATACGTGAACGGTCGGCGAAAGAGAGAAGGGAAATGAATAGAGTCGCCAGCTAGGCATTTTTATCCCGAAGGAAAGGTAATGCTGCATAAACCTAAGAAAAGATATGGATAAGACGGTCGCGAACCAGAGAGACTGAGAAAGGGGGTTGGTTACAACCTGGGAAGGTATTAGCACCCAGATTGTCCGCCGTACTCGACGGGATCCACGCTTGAAATATTTTTGCTTTAAAGGGGTAGTGTCAGTGCTGTATGTGTATCAAAGCTGGAAAGAATGCAAGTGTCAGTGTAAAAGAAAAATGAGGTGTATAAGTGAAGTGTCAGTGTAAGAACAAGGATGAAATGCTCAAGATCATGAGGCTAAAAGAATAAGGCTGGAAAGAGGGGGAATATACAGAGACTTTTGTTCGATAACTGTTAAGTTATGCCTACGTATCCTCTCATGCAATGAGGAAGTCAGAACACCGTAGTTCGACCCAAAGAAACTGAAAGATGAATTGACTTGTGAACTGCTTGCTTATCTATGCTCAAGTGTATGACCTGTCTGGCTCAGGTGCAAACTGCCTTGCATTAGACGGAAGAAGCAAGTTCTCGTTTGTGAGTGAATAAGATGAGAAAAGAATCCCGGAGGAGACGATTATTGTTTGTTTTTGTGTTTTCAGTCTTTTATTGCTTTTGGATGTTTGTCATAAGTTAATGAGTTTAAGCCTAAACCAAGGGTTAGTAAACTCATCACATTTTCCCTCTGATTAGGGGTAATGAGAGTACCTTAAGTGTGAAGTCAGCATCTCACACTTGATCACCCTGATGTAGGATTAAGATCATTAACCTACTTGCATTTATTTAGATGTTTTTGTTGTTTTTGTTTAGTGTTAAGTAATGAGTTTAAGCCATAATCAGGGATTAAACAAACTCATTACCATCCTAATAGAAGGATAATAGATGAGAATATTTAAGCTGAGGAAGGCTCCTCAACTTAATCCATGATTAGGGATTAACCTCATGACAGAACAAAGCCTTTATTAAAGTGGATTTTAGTTAATGATAAGATGAAGAAGTGAGTTTTATGGTTTGTAAGACAACTTGAGGAGGACTTGTCCATTAACACTAGGGTTAGTCCTTTTTAACCAATTAAGGAAGAATTAGAACCCTAATGCAAGGCCCAAGTTACAAGTTTGATGTCTTGATAATTATTAAGTGAGTTGATTAAAGGATTTAAACACATTAAGGGTTTAACACTTAGGATTAAAGTTATACACTCCATCCTAATAGAAGGATGCAGGCATAAGCTTAATCACAAAGCCTTAAAGCCTTTAGGGTTTAGTCCTTGATTATGAGATGAGAAGAGAAGACTCAAAGAGACTCAAAGGTAAAAGCTAATGGGGGACTAAATCAAAACCTAAATATTATCATGCTTGGTTGTTCCTAGGGTTTATGAGGTTTGCAAGAAGATCTTCAGAGAAACCACCAGGAAGGAAGCAGATGAAAAGAGAAAGGAGCAAGGAGAAGCAAAACAACTTGCTTCACTTAAGAAGACAAGTTGCTTGAAGAAAGAAAGCAAGATGAACAAGAATGAGTAAGCTTACTCTAATGCACATAAAAAATGCAGCAAAGAAAGTATGAAAGAGATGAAAAGAGATTATGAGAAGTGAAGGCAAATTCATTTCTCAAACAACTTACCACCTGAAATGTTAGCATAAGAAATGAAATGCAATGCAAATGAGATGAAATGTGATGATGCAAACCAAAACCAGGAGCATTTACATGATGTTAATGATGCTAATGAGATGATACAAACATGAGGCAAGGCATGGGAATGATCAAACAAGCATAATGATGCAAAAGAGGCATGCTTTGAATCATGGAAGTACATGAAAAGTTATGAAGTGTAATGGACATACAACATGGCAAATGAAAGATGCAATGATCAAACATGGTTCTAATATGTCCTAAGATGTATTATGAATCAAAAGAATGCACAAAATGTCATGGCAAGTCAATGGATGCAAGCAAATGAAAAGATGGATGCAAGGGAAGGCACAAATTAGGGTTATATGCATCACACAAAGCAAAAATTCAAAACCAGGAGCAAATGACATGATAAAAATTTGAAAATGCAATCAAAGATACCCTAAACCTGTACAAACTCACTGCCCAAAGGAGGGGATCCAACTCTTAACCTAGTGAAAGTTATGAATTTCCTAAGATTGCTAGGGTTTTAAGGGTACTTCAACAAGAAAAATACCAAACAAATTGAAAATGCAAGATCAATTCAAACCCAAAATTATCCTATAAACTACATGCTATGCAAGATGCAATGCCAAAAGAATCATCATCCAACTCTCAATGGTTAGGCAGAAATAAATTTTTGAAGTTTGAAACAAAATATTGCCTTGAAATGAAATTAAATCCAATGAAAATGATCAAAAGGCATCAAGAACCAAAAAGAAATTTGGTTTGAGAGTTGGACAATGTTTCTAAATGTTTTTAAATGCTATGTGAATTTTTTTGTGATTTTTAAATACCTAAATGTATTTTTAATTAATTGATTTTCATTAACTAATTAAAAATAATCATTTAAATGATTTAAAAATAATTTTTAATGCAAAAAAATAAAAATAAAAATATTTTTGTGTTCTAAAAATTAATGAAATCTTTGACAAAAAATTTAATAATTTTTAAATGATTTTTGCTATTTTAAATAAAATGCACAAAATAAATGACAAGAAAATAAAATAAAATCAAATAAAATGAAAAGTATGCAAATCTAAAGGCTGACATTCAAACAAGAAACACGCGAATTGACTGGCGCCAGATCCCATGGTCCAGATTCAAACTGGCATATTTAAACTAAACCTAATTAATTAATTTTAATTAATCACAATTAGGGCTAAATGAAGTCATCCTGGCCATCTAACACGCGCGGGAAGCCCTGATCCAACGCCCCACATTTAAACCTGGCTAACCCTAATTAACAAACCCTAATCATTTTCAGGTCACCAGAGACGAGCTCCGGTCGTCTTCTCCGGTGACCCCCTTCCCTGAAATTCTCAAACTCACTCCCTAGGTTATTTCTGGAGCTCTAAAGCTCCAGATCAACTCCCCTCATCCCCCTGAACCTGAATCCACCCTCAAAACTCATTTCTTTTCACTCAATCCCATGATTCGAAGAAGAACATAAATATGGAAAAAATTTCAGACAAGCAATACAGTCTCATTTCTCAACCATTTTCAATAATTCCAAGTTCAGTGTGATCAGTGAAGCATGCTTAATCATTTTGAAACAAAAAATAAGAGTTCTGGAAAAATGTTTCAAGGAGGTACCTGAGCTTGAGCTTTCTCAGTTCTGGACTTTCAGGCCTCCTCTCTTTGCGCAAACCACTCCCCTTGAACTCCTGATGAAGTTTTGATGCTTGGAAGGAATTTCTTTTGGCTGATTTGGGAGTTTGCAAGCCAACTGGTCAGAAATCGTGTTTGGTTTATGTGAGGTTTTTGGCTGTTTCAATGGTTGGTTTGTGGTCAGTGAGTCATCTTGAGATCAATGGTGAAGTTGGTTTGAAGATTGGTTGAGTGAGCTGGGAGATTCGAAAGGTTTTGCAAGTTGGAGGATTTTTGATAACTATGGCAATCTGAGGTTTCAGCTTGTGTTCTTGTGTGTTATGGCTTGGGTTTGATCCACATATCAACTTGTGATAGGTCTGTGGAGTGGTTGTGCCCTATTGTGATTGGTATGGGTCTTTATGCAAAAAGTCAAGTTTTGTGTAAGAGAGGTATGGGTCAATGGTAGGCCAAGGACAATAGGGGTGTCCTACGCAGCAAGGAATGAGGAGGGCCATGGGATCAGTTTTGAAGCCAATTCACAAGTGGATTAGGGTTTGTATGATGTTTTGCAACTTTGTGACTTTTTGCCCCTTTTGTGATTTCTTGATCCACAAGTCATGAAAATGGACAAACTCTTGGTGCATTATGAATTTTAGGCCTTGGTTTATGTTTGTATAAAGATTAGAGGTCCATTTGAAAGCACAATTTGCCTTGACAAAGGGTTTTGCAACCTTGCCTCTTTGGTAGAAAACTTGAATTTATGTGATTTTGCCCAACTTTGACAAGCCATAAATTTTGATCCAAAATGAATTAGAATGAGTTCTTGTACTTTTTGAAAAGGGAAAGATCCATTCTACAACTTTCATGACCAAAGTTTTCTCATTTGAAGCATTTTTGAATCAAAAAGTAAGGGTTGAAAAAGTTTCCCAAAATGGCAAGTTTCCATTACAAGTCATTTTCCCAAAAAGGCAACTTTGCAAATGGCTTGAAATTCTTCAATCTTGTGAACTTACAACATCTTCTATGATCAAATAAAGATCATACACATTAAAAATGATGAAGAACACCCCTTGGTTGGGTCATTGGGGGCCTCAGATGCCCTGATTTTACACTGACTTGCTCAAGAAGTCAACT
This sequence comes from Lathyrus aphaca, assembly GCA_963966055.1. Lineage (NCBI taxonomy): Eukaryota > Viridiplantae > Streptophyta > Magnoliopsida > Fabales > Fabaceae > Lathyrus > Lathyrus aphaca. The sequence continues at coordinate 686,872,022 of OZ014519.1, read as the reverse complement.
CTTGATCAGATGCCTTCCCCATGGAATTTCTTCATGAAAATTGATATGCATGATCCTTGTGACATATAGAGACCAATAGAAACAAGAATGACCAAAAAATTTGGAGTTATGGCCTTTGAAACCAAAACCCTAATTCTAGGTCACCTGTGTAGTTAAACCTGGCTCTGCTTCCATGCCTTTCTCAGTTCTTGTGATTCTTTGACTTTCTTGACTTTGTGAGGATACAATATGATGTTTGAACACACATGGACCCCTTTGAAGTGATTGATGACCTTTGGAGTGGCTCAAATGGCTCTTGGATTGCTCAGATCACAAACCCTAGATGCAGATGACTTTGAACCAATGCAGTGAAGCCAATATGCAATATGAGATGCTATGATTGAACTTATGCATATGAAAAAAAATCACAAGCCATGGTGTGAATGGGTGAGGGAAAATTTGGGGTGTTTACAACTAGATCTGGTCCAAACAAACACGCGCGGGAAGGCCCATCTGATGGCTCACATTCAAAACTGGCTTAAACCCTAATTAGGGTTAATAACTTTCAGACGGCCGGAACAGTGGTTCCGGTCGTCTTCTCCGACGAACCAAAAAACCTAGCTTCTTCTACAGGTCACCAAACTCCAAATTTCTTTCACGAAAATGATCCTCTCACTCTCCTAAACCTAAACCCCCAACTAAAATTCATTTATTTCACTTTATAAGCATGAATAGAAGAAAAATATGAAACACGGGCAAAAGTTCAGAGACTTCATACATGGTGGTTTCTTCACCATTTTCAAAAGTAAACACATCCCCATGATCAGGGGAGCATACAAAATCATAAAAGAGCTTAAAAACTAGCTTCTGAAAAAAAAGTTCTTCATGTTACCTGAGATGAAGACTCTCTGATTCTGAGCTTTCTGGACTCTCCTTTTGTGCAAACCTGCTTCTTTGAACACCCTGATGATGAAATGAAGCTTGGAAGGCTTTGATAATGGCTGGTTTGAATGCTTCAGTTCTGGTGTAGCAGAAATGGAGGGTTGAGTATGTGATGATTTAGGCTGTTTCAAGGGGTGATTCTTGTTCAGTAGATGATTTGTGATTTGTTGGTGAAAGAAAAATGGAAGTTTGATGGCTGTGTGAAGAGTTTCGAAGAGATGAAGGTTTTTGACAATTTTGTGAATCCTGGCTTCTTGGAGATTACAGGCTTGTGTGTGGTGTGTTTTGGAAGGCTTGAGGTCCACATATGAGGCTCTGATTGGGCAGAGAGTTGGTGGTGGCACAGTGTGATTGGCATGGGCAAAAATGCAAAAAGTCAAGATCTTGTGTACTATGAGTATGGCTCGGGTCAGAGGAGATCTTAGGGCTTGTCCTGCCTCAGCTTGAGTCAAGGAAGGCCTTTGGATCTGATTTTGTGAGCTGGATGGTCTTGATCAAGAGTTTCCAAGGTTCATGCATATTTCCCTCTTTGAGTTTTCTTATGAACCAAGGCAAAGAAACTTGTGATTTCTTAGGCAAGATGCAACAACATGAGCCATATGAAGTTGCTAGAATGATTTGAGACCAATTAATGTTCAATTCAAGCATAAAAAGTTCCTTTTGCAAAGGTTCAATTTTGAAGCTTTCATGAAAAAAATGCTTTATGTAACTTGTGATCCAAGGTATGAAAGTGAAAAATTCTTGGGCAAATCTGACTTTTAGGCATTGCATTGTGTTTGTATGATGATTAGAAGTCACTTTGAGGTCACAAATTGGTTTGGCAAGGGTTTTTGCAAGTTTCCCTCTTTGGTGCAAAAGTGAAAATTTCATGATTTTTCCCAACTTTGCAAGGCCATAACTTTTGATCTAAAATGAATTAGAATGAGTTCTTGTACTTTTTGAAAATGGGAGGATCCAATCTACAACTTTCATGACCAAAGATTTTTCATTTGAAGCACTTTTGGATCAAAAAGAGGAGGTTGAAAAACTTTCCCAAAATAGCAAGTTTACATTACAAGTCACTTTCCCAAAATAGCAACTTTGCAAATGGCTTGAAATTCTCCAATTTTGTGAACTTCTAACATCTTCTATGATCAAATAAAGATCATACACATTCAAAATGATGGAGAAAACCCCTTTGGTTGGGTGACTGGGGGCCTCAGATGCCCTGATTTTGCACTGACTTGCTTAAGAAGTCATCTTATGATCAGATGCCTTCCCCTTTGAATTTCTTCATGAAAATTGGTATGTATGATCCTCATAACATATAGAGACCAATAGAAACAAGAATGACCAAAAAATTTGGAGTTATGGCCTCTGAAACCAAAACCCTAATTCTAGGTCATCTGTGTAGTTAAGCCTGGCTCTGCTTCCATGCCTTTCTCAGTTCTTGTGATTCTTTGACTCCCTTGACCTTGTGAGGATATAATATGATGCTTGAACATACATGGACCCTCTTGAGATGATTGAAGCTCTTTGGAGTGGCTCAAATAGCTCTTGGATTGCTCAGATCACAAACCCTAGATGCATATGACTTTGAACCAATGCAGTGAAGCAAAAATGCAATATGAGATGATATGATTGAACTTATGCAACATGAAAAGAAATACAAGCCATGGTGAAATGAGTGAGGGCAAATTTGGGGTGTTTACAAAAGGCTATTTAAGCATAAATAAATAAATAAATATAAATATATATATATATATATATATATATATATATATATATATATATATAAGTATTTGATTGTTTTTAGTTTGATTTAATATTATAGCAGTAATTATAATAATAATAATAATAATAATAATAATAAGATTTAAAAATAAATTAAAAATAAGGGATTTATAGTTGGTATACTTATAAGAAGGCGGGGAGAAAACAAAGAATGGGGAACATACGTTAAAAAATTGGAAAATTGAGAGTTAAAGCAAAGAATGGGGAACGTAGGGAGAAGAAAAAGACCACCATTGTTGAAGAGGTTGGAGCTTAAAATTTTAAGATATGATGGAAATTATTCCTATCAGGGTGTTTAATCATGAAAGGGTGATGAGGGGTCTTTACCCTCTTAGGTTGGTCTTATGTCATGTTATGACTGTTGTTGATTTGTGACCATGATTGTGAGAAATAAATTGTATTGGTTGTGGCTATAACAACTGATATTTGTTGATGATGGATTTTGAATTGTTGCTGAATTTTATGTTTTTGTATGTAAAGGGTTTGAGGTGATGATTATGATGATGGTAGAGTATGAAATTGTGAATTTATTGATGTGATTATATGAATATAAGTGGTTATTGATATTGGTATATTTATGATTGAGTCTTAAACCATGAAATATTTTTGGTGATGATTTCATGGACGCTTTTAGGGTTGAAAAGGATGAAAATCGTTCTGGAAATTTCAGAAAAATATCAACTTTTTAGTAACGCCTTCGTGCACAGTTTTGATCATAACTTTCAACTCGTAAATCATTTAAGGATGAGGTTTGAAGCGTTGGATAGCTGAAACAAAGGGCTATAACTTTGTTACAAGGATAAAATATTTTTGATGATTTGAAGAACAATTATGCTCCTGGGATTAACGGTTTCAATGCAAAATTCTTCAAATGTGCATGGGACAGTCTCAAAGGGGATGTCACCTTAGCTATGCAAGAATTCTTTGAGACTAGTAAAATTTATAAAGCCATTATTTGTACTTTGATTACTTTTCTTCCCAAGATCAATGAAGTTGTTTAAGTCAAAGATTTCAGGCTTATTTCTTGTTGCATAGTCATTTACAAGATAGTTTCTAGAATTCTCACCAGAAGACTTGGAAGAGTGATAAATTATGTTGTTCATTTTAGTCAGGTTGCTTTCATGCCTGGTAAGAAAATGCAGGACCATATTTTACTAGCCTATGAATTGATTCAGGGTTATATTGCAGAAAGTGGGGCTCCTAAGTGTATGTTGCAGATGGACCTTCAAAAGGCCTATGACACAGTTGATTGGTGTGCCCTAGAGATTATTCTGACTGAAATGAGTTTTCCTAGACAATTCATCAATTGGATCATGTTTACTGTAAAGTCAGTTTCTTACAGGTTTCAAATTAATGGTGAGATGTCCAAGATCTTGGTGGCTAAAAGAGGCCTTAGACAAGGGGATCCCTTGTCCCCTCTCTTGTTTGTCTTGGTTATGGAGTATCTTCACCGACTCCTAAACAAGCTCAAAATGAACCCTGACTTCAATTTCCACTCTAGATGTGAAAAGCTGTCCATCATAAACTTGAGTTTTACAGATGATCTTCTTCTTTTCTATAGGGGTGATCCAAAGTCAGTTCAGCTGCTGATGGAGTGTTTCAAGAACTTTTCAAAATCTACTGGGTTGAGTGTTAACCCTGCTAAATGCAAGGTTTTATGTGGCAATGTTGATAATTCTGATAAGCAGATGATCCTTGATGTTACAAAGTTTGATGCATGCACTCTCCCTTTCAGGTATTTGGGTATTCCCCTTACCAGCAAGAAGCTATCTATTTTGCATTATTTGCCTCTTATGGATAAAATAGTTGGTAGGTTACACCATTGGAGTTATAGGTTATTATCAATGGCTGACAGACTTCAACTGATTAATAGTGTACTTTTTCCTGTGTCCAACTACTGGCTCCAATGCCTTCCCTTCCCTAAGAAGGTCCTTACTAAGATTGATTCAATATGCAGGTCTTTTTTATGGTCTGGTTCTAGCTGTATTACTGGGAAGTCCCCTATAGCTTGGAGTAATGTGTGTACCTCCAAGAAGAAGGGTGGATTAAACATCATTGATATTTTCAGGTGGAATCAAGCTTGCCTAGCAAAGCATTTATGGAACCTTTGTCAAAAGAAGGACAGTTTGTGGATAAAATGGATGCATTGCTATTATGTAAAGATTCAAGACCTGTTGCAAGGAAAATAAAAATCATTTCTCATGGATATTCAAATTTATTCTGAAAGTCAGAAGCTCTAATGCTTGGCACACTGTGATACAAGGAGATAAATTCAGAACCAGAGAGTATTATGTTCACCTGGATGATCAACACACTGAAGTTGAGTGGAAAACTTTGATGTTTAAAAACCTGGATAGACTTTGTGCCACTCTAGGATTATGGTTTGTGTGTCATAAGAGGTTAGCCACAAAGGATAGGCTTCACAAGTTGGGTTTTCTTAACAGCCGGGCTAGTGAATACTGTGGTGATATTGAAACTCAATCCCACATGTTTTTTGAATGTGGCTACATGAAGTCAAAATGGGAGAAAGTTCTGGATTGTTGCAGATTAATCATCATCCGGTAATTGGGAAGAGGAGGTCAAGTGGATGTTGAAGATGGTGAAGTCAAAAAATCCTTTGAGCCAAATCTTGAAATGTGCTTTTAGTGAGACGGTTTATATGCTTTGGAAATGTAGGAATGATAAATATTTTGGAGGGAATCATAATTGGGATGAAGTTTTGAACACTATTGTATCCAATATTGTAAATAGATGTTGGATGAGTAGAAAATTGAGGAAGGCTCTAGGTACACTCTTAATGCCTTAGGGTAGCTGAGTTTGTTTTGTTTGGCTTGTCTTATTTGTTTGGTTGGACCGTTGTTTGGGTCGCCTTGTTTTTAATCGTCGTTTTTTGGTAATAGTAATTTTATCCACACAAAAAAAAATTGATGATAATTTCATAGACGTTTTTGGGATTGAAGAAGATGAAAATCGTGCTGAAAATTTCAGAAAACAACTTTTTAGTAACATTTTCGTGCACAGTTTTGATTATAACTTTCAATTCGTAAATATTTTTGGAATGGGATTTGAAGTGTTGGGTAGCTAAAACAGACAATTATAACTTTGTCTCAGGGATAAAATATTTTGGTGATGATCTCATGGATGATTTTGGGGTTGAAGAAGATGAAAATCGTGATGGAAATTTCAGAAAAACAGAAACTTTTTAGTAACGCCTTCATGCAGGGTTTTGATCATAACTTTCAACTTGTAAATCATTTTGGGACAAGGTTTGAAGCGTTAGGTAACCTAAATAGATGGATATAACATTCTTTTAGGGATAAAATGTTTTTAACGATTTTATCAGAGGTCTGTAGCAGGTGGAAAAGAAGTGTGTTGTGAAATCAGATACCCTAGAAACAAAGTATAATAGGTTTCGTTATGATCAAGAAACCCACAAAGGTTAGGGTTTAGGGTAAACACAAGGATAACAACAATAATTGGTTATAAAATGTTATTCTTTCCTTACTCTTAAAACAAGATTACAAGTATACAAGAATAACAAATAACCCTCTCACTTTTGATTTAGGATTTTATCTTCCTATTTTTCCTTATTAAAAGATGAGAGACTAGCATGCTATTTATAATAAAACTAACACACTAACCTAATGGGATTTTTAACAATTACTTATTACAAGCTAACTTAGGGTACAATCTAACTTAAACAATTTGGACTTACAAGCAAGACCCAATTCAACATGCTAACAAACCTAACAATATTGACTAATGCATGGTAGAACAAACTTTGACTACAACATGCATTACTTCGACATCAGCATGTGAACAAACTTTGATCACATGTTAAAACTAGAGTTCGATCCAATATCTTACAAATATCCACCTTGGAATAAACTCAACAATATCAAGAAACAAACTAGCTTTCTTCAAGTAGCTTTATCAACTACATACAGTGGAAGACCTTGCAACTGGCCAACGTCTTGGTGATCATATCAACAATATTATGATCTGTCGAAACCTTCAGCAATTGAACTTCTCCATGCTCAATTACCCCTCTGACGAAATGCGGCATCATATCAATGTGCTTGGTTCGCTCATCATAGTGTAAACACCCCAAATTTGCCCTCACTCATTTCACCATGGCTTGTGATCATCCTCATATACATAAACACAACCACATCATCTTATGTCTCATTTTTTATTCACTGCATAGTTTCTAAGGCATCTGCACCTAGGGTTTGTGATCTGAGCAATCCCAAAGCCTCAGGAGCCACTCCAAAGGTCACCAATCAATTCAAAGGGGTCTACATGTGTCCAAGCATCATAATACATCTTCTCAAAGTCAAAAATTCCAAAGAATCACAAGAACTAGGGTTTGAGTGGATGCAGAGCTAGGTTTGACTACACAGTTGACTGAAAATTAGGGTTTTGGTTTCAGAGGCCATAACTCCAAATTTTTGGGTCATTCTTGTTTCCATTGGTCTCTATATGGTATAGGGAGTATGCATATCAATTTTCATGAAGAAATTCCATGGGGAAGTCATCTGATCAAGGGTTGACTTTTCAGACAAGTCAGTGTAAAATCAGGGCATCTGAGGCCCCCAATGACCCAACCAATGGGTGATCTTCATCATTTTGAGTGTATATGGTCTTTATTTGATCATGGAAGAAGATTGAAGTTCACAAAAATCAAGAATTTAGGGTTTTTGCAAATGTTGACTTTTTGGGCATAGTTGACTTTTCAAGAATGCATCATTTTAGGTCATTTTTCAAGCCTTGATTCTTGATCCAAAAATGCTCCAAATGAAAAAACTTTGGTCATGAAAGTTGTAGATCTCATCTTTCCCTTTTCAAAAAGTACAAGAACATGATCAAACTCTTTTTGGATCAAAAGTTATGGTGTGACAAAGTTGGCTAAAATCATGGATTTTCAAGGCATGCCCTAAGTGAGAATTTTGCAAAATCATGGACCAAGGCCAATTGCAACCTCTAATTCATTCCAGACCAGTATGCAAACATTCTCTAAGTCATAAAATTCAGATTTGAACCAAGAATGCCCATGGTTATGGTTCATGTAACAAGACTTTTCACATGTGAACCAAAAAGTTACAACTTGCAAAATCTTCATGATCACTTCCTACAACTTGCTGCATTGGTTACTACACTTTGCTAGCCTCTCACCTCACCTTGCTGCACCAGAACCAGCCCATGTACTTGCCTAGATCATGAGCCATACTTCTCTTACACATTATTTGACTTTTTGCAAAAGGTGACTTACCAATCAATAAAGCACATGTCCAATCATCTGACCAATGAGAGAGAGTTATGTGGACAAAGGGCAAGCCATTCCATACATCTAGCAAGGCTGAAAACACTTCATTGATGACATTCACAAAATCACCTCATCTTGCAAGTTGCTTCGAATCTGCCTACACAGCTTGCAAACACTCAAACCATTTTCACTATTCAACTCACCATACATCATTGAGTAGAAACCAGCAAGAACACAAGCCTGAATCAACCAGAACACCCCATAGCCATTTCTCACCTCAAGCTGCAGTTCCATTCGAATCTCCCTCCCTAGCTCACAAACATCCAAACAAACCTTGCAAAGCTTCTCCATTCACCCTCAGGATCACAAACAACCCCTCACAATGGCCAGAAACTACCAGAATTACCATTGCCATTTCTGACTGAGTTGAAGCAGGAGCTTTCGAAACTCATTATCCAGCCAACATAAACTCCTCTTGAGCATTCAAACACCTTCTAGGGATCAAGTGGAGTGGTTTGCACTGAAGGAAGTGGCCAGAAAGTCATCAGGTTGAAAGCTCCAAATCTCAGGTAGCTTGAAATTTATTTTTCCAGAAATCATTTTTCATGTTATAAACTTGTTCTATGTGCTTCACTGATCATCCTGATGTCATTGGTTTTTAAATTGGCTTTGAAATGAGCATTTAATTTCTCTCTGAAACCTGCGTGCCCTAGTTTTCATTTTCTTCGATTCAGCTTAGTTAGGGAAAAGAAATTTGTTTTGGGAGAGGGGTTTGATTCGTGAGGGGTTGGAGAACATTTCCCAGTTCTTAGGTTTCATTTTTGTTACGATTTGAGGGGTTTGGGGATTTCTCAGGGAGGATGCTGGCCGGAGAAGACGACCGGAAGTCTTCTCCGGCCGCCTGAGAGTGATTAAGCCCTAATTGCGTGATTAATGACCATTTGAATGTGGACCACTGGATGCGTTGACATGTTTGACTCCCCGCGCGAATGAAAGGCCAGGATCAGTCTGCTTAGCCCTAATCTCTCTCATTAGTTTTATTTAATTTTTAATTAAGTTAATTAACTCAGGAGCCATCTGGGCCCTTCATTTGCGCGCTGGTCAACAGATTCAAACCCTGGGCTCATCTCAGCCTTCCATTTGGTTTACTTTCCCTTTTATTTAATTTTTATTCATTTTCTTTTCATTTTATTTACACAATTATTTTAAAATAGTAAAAAATTCTTAAAAATTATGAAACTTTTTCCTAAGAGTTTTAATAATTTTTATGACCCAAAAATATTTTTATTTTATTTTTTATCATTAAAAAAGTATTTTTAAATATTTAAAGGATTATTTTTAATTGATTAATGGAAATTAATTTATTAAAAATACTTTTAGGTATTTAAAAATCACCAAAAAATTCATGAAATGTTCTAAGACATTTAGAAACATTGTCCAACCTTCAAACCAAATTTCTTTTTTGATCTTGATGCATTTTAAGAATTTTTCATTGAATTAAATCATTTTTTGTGCATTATTTTGATCATAAGTTCAAAAATTCATTTCTGCCTATCCAAGAAGGTTTGGACATTGATTCTTTTTGTATTGCATTCTATTTGGCATGTAGTTTTTGAGATAAAATGGCCATGATTTGATCTTGCATTTTCAAATTGTTTGGCATTTCTTTTGTTTAGGAACCCTAAAAACCCTAATAACTTAGAAAAATCATAACTTGAGATTGGTTAAGAGTTGAGAGCTCCCCTTTGGACATTGGTTTAGTATAGGTTTAGGGTTTCTTTGGAAGGCATTTTCCATTTTTTTATTTTAGGGTTTGCTTCTGTTTTTGGTTTTTGTTTGTTGTTTGATCTTTAAACCCTAATTTGAGCTTTCATTTGCATACCTCTTGCATCCTCTTGCATAACATGACTTGTCTTTGCATTTTGTGCATTCTTGTGTTTCACTTGACATCTTAAGACATATAGAAAGCATGTTTGATCATTGCATCATATGTTTGCCATGTCATTTGCCTTGTATGTTTCATAACTTTTCATGTGCATCCATGCTCCTTAACTTGCATCACTTGCATCCATGATCTTGTATGAACATCTCCATGCCTTGTTTCATGCTTGTAGCATCTCATAACATCATTATCATCATCAACATGCTTCTGGTTTTGTTTAACATCATACCATTTCATTTCATTTGGCATTGCACTGCATTTCTTTCTAACATTTCAGGTGGTAAGTAAACTTGAGAAGTGAATTTGCCTTCACTTCTCATAACTTTTCTTTTCATCTCTCTTGCATCCATTGCTGCATTTCTATATGTGTTTGAGATTGAGCTTGCTCATTCTTGTTTCTCCCACTTTCTTTCTTCAAGTGACTTGACTTCTTGAATGAAGCAAGTTGCTTTGTTTCTCTTGATCCTGTTCATCTGCTTCCTGGTGGCTCCTTTGAAGATTGTTCTTGTTTAAACCTCACAAACCTTAGGAACAACCAAGCATGACAATGAATTAGGGTTTTGATTAGTCTCCCCTCATAGTTTTACCTTTGTGTCTCTTTTGAGTCTTCTCTTCTCATCTCATAATCGGGGATTAAACCCTAAAGGCTTTAAGGCTTTGTGATTAAGTTTGTGCCTGCACCCTTCTATTAGGATGGAGTGTATAACTTTAATCCTAAGTGTTAAACCCTTCATGTGTTTAAATCTCTTAATCAATTCATTTAATAACCATCAAGACATTACACTTGTAACTTGGGCCTTGCATTAGGGTTCTAATTCTTCCTTAATTGGTTAAGAAGGACTAACCCTAGTGTTAATGGACAAGTCCCCCTCAAGTTGTCTTACAAATCATAAAATTCACTTCATCATCATATCATTAAGTAAAATCCACTTAATCAAAGGCTTGTTTTGTCATGAGTTTAATCCCTAATCATGGATTAAGTTGAGGAGCTTTCCTCAGCTTAAACATTCTCACCTATTATCCTTCTATTAGGATGGTGTAATGAGTCTGTTTAATCCTTGATTATGGCTTAACCTCATTACTCAACACTAAACAAAAATACCAAAAACATCTAAATAATCACAAGTAGGTTAATGATCTTAACCCTACATCAAAGGTAATTAAGTGTGAGAATCTGACTTCACACTTAAGGTAATTCTCATTACCCCTAATCAGAGGGAAGATGTGATGAGTTTACTAAATCCATTGGTTTAGGCTTAAGCTCATTAACTTATGACAAACTTTCAAAAGCAATAAAAGACTGAAAACACAAAAACAAGCAATAATCGTCTCCTTCGGGATTCTTTTCTCATCTCCCTCACTCATAAACGAGAACTCGCTTCTTCCGTCTAATGCAAGACAGTTAGCACCTGAGCCAGACAGGTCATACACTTGAGCATAGGCAAGTAAGCAGTTCACAAGTCAATTTATCTTTCAGTCTCTTTAGGTCGAACTACGGTGTTCTGACTTCCTCATTGCACGAGAGGATACGTAGGCATAACTTAACAGTTATCGAACAAAAAGTCTCTGTACATTCCCCCTCCTTTCAGCATTATTCTTAGCCTCATGATCTTGAGCATCTCACTCCTTGTTCTTACACTGACACTTTCATACTGCACATCACATTTCTTTTACACTGACACCTGTACATCCTTTTCCAGCTATTTTATACACAAATTGCACTGACACTACCCCTTTAAAACACAAATCTTTTAAGCGTGGATCCCGTCGAGTACGACGGACAATCTGGGTGCTAATACCTTCCCAGGTTGTAACCAACCCCCTTTCTCAGTCTCTCTGGTTCGCAACCGTCTTATCCATCTTTTTCCAGGTCTATGCAGCATTGCCTTTCCTCCGGGATAAAAATGCCTAGCTGGCGACTCTATTCATTCTCCAGTGAGTTCACGGCTGTGTGTTCTCATTGTCCCCCTCGCCGACCGTTCGTGTCTGTACCTTCATGAGGGCCAGTCCCATTTGTCGGGAGCGACACATAGGATGAATTGTTCGACATGTGTATTGCACTTTGACTATCACATTTAATAGTGAAAACGCGACCTTGAAGTTTCAGCTCCTTTGCAAAACCTGCAAGCCATAATTCTTCCTTCACAACTGCATTAGGGCGATATATTCCAATTCAGTGGTTGATAAGGCAACAAACTCCTGAAGTGTTTCTTTCCAACTGATTGTTATACCAAACATAGTGAACATGTATCTAGAAATAGATTTTTTGGAATTTATACAACCTGTATAATAAGAGTCGACATATCCTTCGATTTCTACTTTACTATCTCCACCCAAGGCTCCACCATAAATTAGGACTCTATTCAGAAACTCATTTATATACCTTAGAATCCACTTCAATGCTTGCCAATGAGCCTTTCCAGGATTCGCCATGTACCTTCTTACAAGACTTACTACATATGCTATGTCAGGTCTAGTACAAACCATAACATACATAAAAGAACCTACTATATTAGCATATGTAATATTATCCATATAAGTTCTTTCTACATTAGTACTAGGACACTTATCTATAATCATCTTGAATTGAGTGTTTGTCAGTGTCACAATAGGATTTGAATTCGACATACCAAACTTTTCGAGAATCTTCCGTAGGTATGCCTCTTGAGATAAGCATAATTTCGAGTGTTTTCTATCTCTTCGGATGTCAATCCCAAGAATCCTGGACGCAACTCCTAGATCATTCATGTCGAACTCCTTATTGAGTTTATCCTTTACCTTCCTTACATCTTCGACATTATTGCTTGCTATTAGAACATCATCCACATAGAGCAACAAAATAACAAATGAATTATCAGGTCAGAATCTGAACTAAACACAATGGTCGAACTGACTTCTAATGAAACTTATGTGTGCCATGAACTTGTCGAATATCCTATTCCACTGTCGAGGAGATTGTTTCAGCCCATATAAAGATCTCTTCAGTTTGCACAAATACTTTTCCTTCCCCTTTTCGACATACTCTTCAGGTTGCCTCATCAGGATTGTTTCAGCTAGATTACCATATAAGAACACAGTCTTCACATTCATTTGTTCCATTTCAAGATCGAACTGTGCCACTGTGGCAAGCAAAACTCGAACGGAACTATGCTTCACAACAGGAGAGAACACATCATTGGAGTTGACACCTTCTTTCTGAGTGAAATCCCTTGTGACCAGCATTGCCTTGTATCTCTTCAACACCACTCCTTCAATTCCTTCCTTTACTTTGAAAATCCATTTACAACTGACTAACCTGGCTCCAGTAGGTTTCTTGATCAGTTCCCATGTGTTTTTATCATGAAGAGACTTCATCTCATCATCCATGGCTTTCAGCCATTCTGTCTTATTTCGACTCCTCATAACATCCTTATAATCTCTAGGTTCTTCGTCTAAAACCTCACTTGCAGAGATTAACGTATAAGCTATAAGATCTTCATAACCAAATCTTTGAGGTGGTTTGATGACTCTTCTCGACCTGTCTCTTGTCAGCAGGTATTCATTATCAGTCTCCTTGTCTTCGACGACAATTTTTGCTTCTTCTTTGACTTCATCTGGGTCATGCAATTCAACATCACTATGCTCCACCTCAACAAGAATGTCTCCATGTTCTAGCTCTTTGTCAAAATCATAAGTTTTCTTGAAATTCATATTTACTTCATTGAAAACTACATCTTGACTGGTGATACACCTCCTGTGACATGGCTCTAGGTACCATAGCCTATAAGCTTTGACTCGTTCAGATTATCCCATGAACATGCATTTTAGAGCTATATGTTCGACATTGTCTTTCCTAATGTGAGCATAGGCCACACAACCAAATACTTTCAATTTGTCGAGATCTAGTGGATGTCTCGACCAAACTTCTTCAGGTGTCTTCATATATAACACAGTCAAAGGACATTTTTTTATCAAATATGTTATTGTCGAAATAGCCTCAGCCCAAAACACCTTCTTCAATCCAGCACTAACCAACATGCATTTAACCCTTTCGAGGGTTGTTCGATTGAATCTCTCAGCTAGACCATTTTTTTGAGGAGTACCTGCTACAGTCTTATGCCTTGCGATCCCAAACTGAACATAGTAATTGTCAAAAGCTTCATTGCATAATTCAAGGCCATTATCAGTTTTCAACCTCTTAACTTGTCTGCCAGTTTGAGTTTCGACTAGAACCTTATAACTCTTGAAATTTTCAAAAGTTTCATCCTTAGTCTTCTGAATGAATACCCATAACTTTCAAGAATAATCATCAACTATGGTTAGAAAATACCTTACACTTGAATGTGAAGGATTCCTTGCAGGCCCCCAAAGATCAGCATGGATGTAATCAAGGGTTCCATGTGTTCTTTGTTTACCTTTGTTAAACTTCACCCTACAGGATTTACCAAATACACAAGGTTCACAAAACTCCAACTTCTCGACTTTGTCACCACCTAGAAGGTTCTGTTTTCCCAGTTCGACCAAGCCTTTATCACTGACATGGCACAATCTCATGTGCCATAATTTTGCCTTCGACAACAATTTCGTGGATGAAACATTTTTTGAACCACTTACAACTTCAGCCTCAAGGGTATACAAGCCTTGTTTCTTCAAGCCTCTCAAGACTTCCTTCGACCCTTTCATGACTCTTAGGATACCTTTCTCTCCTTGAAAGACATATACCTTCTTGTCGAATTCACCAAGAGAAATCAAATTTCTCTTTAAATCAGGTACATAACTGACTTCATCCAATAGCCTCATTGACTCATCGGGGAGCTTGAATCTCACAGATCCAATACCTTAAATTTTGCAAGCTATGTTGTTTCCTAGCAACACTAATCCACCATCTTGATCACATAAATCCTCGAACAAATATTTGTTTGGATTCATGTTCTAAGTGTAACTTGAATCCATAATCCACTATTTTCTTGAGTCGCCGCTTGAAACCACAAGAACATCAGATGATTCGAAGTCATCTTGAACAATGGTTGTGTTTTCATTATCCTTACATGCATGATCTTTCAAGCATTCAGGGTATACCTTTCATGTGTGACCCTATTTCTTACAATGATAGCATTGAATACCAGATGCCTCGCCACTGTAAGACTTCTGCTGACTTCTACCCTTCTTCTTGTCGAACTTATCATCCTTTCACAAGAATTTCCCATCAACTTCCAAACCTTCACCAACCGTCGAAGGTTTATGCTCCTTTCGTTTGTTCAAGCCCTTAGAATACAAGGCTGATTGAACATCTTCAAAGGTCAGTGTCTCCCTTCCATATAAGAGAGTTTATTTTAAGTGAGCATGTGATATGGGAAAAGCACATAGCAACAACAAAGCTTAATCTTCATCATCGATCTCCACATCAATATTTTCAAGATCAAGAATCAACTTGTTAAACATATCCAACTGCTCAGCCAACAATTTGTCTTCACTCATCTTGAATGAATACAAAGCTTGCTTCAGGTAGAGTCAACTCACCAATGATTTTGTCATATAAAAACCTTCAAGTTTCAACCATAATCTCGATGTTATTGTCTCCTTTGATACATGTCAGAGAACCTTATCACCAAGGCTCGACAATATTGCGCTATGGGATTTTTCAATCATGGTCGTCATTTCTTTTTCCGTTAATGCAGTGTCCATGGCTGTAGCTCCCTTCAACGCTTCCAAACAACCCTGCAGAACAAGTAGGGCTTTCATCTTCAAGTGCCACAAACCGAAATCGTTCACTCTGGTGAACTTTTCAATCTCATACTTTGTTGAAGGCATCTTCTCCATGCTCACCGCACCAAATTATTGTGAAATCGGATTCCCTAGAAACAAAGTATAATAGGTTTCGTTATGATCAAAAAACCCACAAGGGTTAGGATTTAGGGTAAAATAAGAATAACAACAAGAATTGGTTATAAACTGTTATTTTTTCCTTTCTCTTAAAACAAGATTACAAGTATACAAGAATAACAAATAACCCTCTCACTTTTGAATTAGGATTTTATCTTCTTGTTTTTCCTTATTAAAATATGAGAGACTAGCATGCTATTTATAATAAAACTAACACACTAACCTAATGGACTTTTTAACAATTAATCATTACAAGCCAACTTAGGGTACAAGCTAACTTAAATAATTTTGGCTTACAAGCAAGGCACAATTCAACATACTAACAAACCTAACAATATTGACTAATGCATGTTAGAATAAACTTCGACTATAACACGCATTACTTTGACATCAGCATGTGAAAAAACTTCGACTACAACATGCATTACTTCAACATCACCATGTGAGTAAACTTCGATGACATGCTAAAACTAGAGTTCAATCCAATATCTCACAAAGTGTATGAGGTGACGAATATGGATGAGGTCCGTATTGACAAATTATTTGATGTGTTATGAATGATTGGGAGTGTGTGTTTGATTATATTGGTGATGGTCCATAAGGGTGGATTATTTTAAGCATGATTGCAATTGTGTGATCGATTGTGGATCACTAAATATTATTATAATTGTTATGTTAATTACATTATTATCGTTCCATGCATTCATTGTTGATATGTTAAAGGAGATAAGTCATAGGTCCGAAGGGGGATGAAAGACTTATCTGGTACTCAAAAGGGGGAGTTTGAGATTTCGAATGGGGAATCAGGTTCATATGATGAACCATTGATGAGAATCGGTACCACATGCATCGAATAATGTTGTCGGGTCTCATTGCATTGTAATTATATGGTGTTTGTGCATTTTTTATGGTGAGAATGTGATTTGTGTGTATAAATACTACTCTCTTAATTATTATACACTATTTATTATATGAATGAATTTCTCACTGTTTTAGTCTTAATTGTGTATGTGCTCCCTCAGAATACACATAATCAAGTACTTGAGTAGTTGGATATCTACATCATGTTATTGTCGGTCGAGTTTACTAGTGGATTCGCTCTGATACATAACATTGGGGAACAAGGTGTTGTATTTATGTTATTCTATTATGTATCTTTTAATTTAAAGTAATTATTGAACCACTTTTGGTGTGGGTGATTTGTTAAGGCTATAGATGCCATACTTTTGTTTAATTATGTTGTTTATAATTTGTTTATTAAATGAAGTAACATTCAGACTTCTTGGGTTATGGAGTGACATCCTACTTGGATAAAATTATATTGTATTCATTAATTATTTAGTCGGGAAGTATGGTGTTCCAACGACTCTTTCTTTGCCTCTATAAAAGGAAGCTGGAGATTTGAAAGAAGAATACAACACTACATCAAAACAACTTTGAGCATAACCTTGAGCTATTATTTATATATGATATGCATAAGGTCTTAAGATTTCTTATCTTTGTATATCTCTAAAATATTAAGAGTTAAGAATCATTTATGGTTGTTGTAAAGTTTAAATACTTCTGATTGTGTATTAAAGTATAGTTGTTATCTTTTCTACTAAATTATTTGTTCAAAGTAGAAGATGTCTCTTGCAAGGTTGCTTGAATAGTGAAGTCTCTTGCTTGTGTGCTTGAGCAGTGAAGTCTATTACCTGTGTGCTTGAGCAGTGAAGTCTCTTTCTAGTGTGATTGAGCATAAGTCTCTTGCTAGGTTGCTTGAGTAGAAGTCTCTTTCTGGATTGATTAAGTAGTGAAGTCTCTTTCTGGGTTGATTGAGCAAAGTTGTAATTTGTTTGATTATAGTGGAAATCTCTTGTTGAGGAAAGGGGATTGGACCAATAGGGATGTAAATGGATATCCATGGGGGCGAATACTATGATATCCGTATCCGCCCCATTGGATAAATATGATACCCATATCCATGTGGGTATCCGTTAAGCGGGTAATCCGCGGGTTTTACGGTATCTGCAAATATTTATAGATATTCATGGAAAATATTGTTTTTATAACATTTTTTATATAAATATTTTGAATTCTTTTAATTAATACACAAAAAGTTATTATCACATAACATCCATACAATTCGCTCTTAATTTAACAATAAAATTTCGTCACATTAATTTTCTTATTCACCAAAACATAATTAGATCCAAATATAATATCCTTACATTTATTTTTTAGCCAAACAAATAAAAGATATTGTTATTGTTAGTTATGATAGAAAAGCAGACGATAGAGGAGTAAGAAGGGAGATACAAATTCGACAAAGGAATGACGACACTAGTAGGTTGGACTATGAAATTGTTGAAGTGAGGTATGAACTATTGAAGAGTTTAAATATGAAATGTCTAATAGATTTTGAATGAAGTGTGAAAGGTTTTCTTCAAAGAAAATTTAGAAAAAAGAGAAAGATATATAAGAAGACTAATTTTTTTTAGAAGATGAAAAGATAAGGTATAATAAACTAATGATATTTAAATTATTTTTATAATTTATTAACAGATATGGATATTCGCGGGCATGAACATCATTAAACCCATATCCATATCCATTAACAAATGGATATTTGAATATCCATTTATTTTATCCATGGATATCCATTAAGCTACTCGCCCCATATTCGTGAAGGATTTTATTCGTGGATATCTGCGGGTATGAATATTTTTACCATCCCTATAGACCACTCTCAATTTAGGAGAGGAATCAGGATAAACTTTGTGCGTTGATTTATTCTTGCTTCTGAACTTTATTATTTCGCTGCTACTCTTGCTTCAAAAGTGAAAAAGAAATACACAAATCACCACCCTACTTATTGTGTATTTTTCTCACATTCAGAGATGTGGATGACATGTATGATGATTACCTTAACCATTTGGTACCGGATATGACACGTGGTACCATAACTCTTAATGACTGGAGTGTTACACACAACTACATCCAATGATTTTTCAGGGTGTCACATCCTTATATGGTACTAGATTCTCTAGGATATCCACCTAGACTAACTCATCAGGAGATACTAAAGGAAAAGTGGGCTAGGGAAAATCATGTTGTTGATGTGTTGCCTAGATGTCATTGTATCATGCAGCTTGGGAAGGTGGGTCTAAATACCATCATGGAAGAGGCACGAGCAACACTGCAGTACATGAGGCAGTATAGGAACATATGGGCCTGAGTCTAACATACTTAGTAGTGTATAGTATTTGTATTAGGAGCACTATTATCGTTTGTACTTTGTTTTAACTTCATTATGTATTCTAGATGTATTCGTTTATATATGCTATTTTCATATTATTTGATAAGTGTGTGATTTAATTTATAAAAAATTAAACATGATATTATAGCTATAACACATCGTCAATTATATCAGTGTATCTCTAAAACAATGTAAAAAATTAATGTCTGGTGTGAATACGAAAATGCATCTTCAAGTTCTGTCTGGTGTGAATACTAAAAAAAGCAAAATAATCTTTTTGGTCCATTAACTATAGGTCATGGTTCATTTTGGTCCCTTATATATTTTTGTGCAAAATTGGTCCCTTAATTTTCAAAGTGATGAAAATTAGTCACTGTCGTCTACTCCTTAGTTAAAGTCTGTTAAAAATCTACGTGACACATTTGACCAAATATTGTGACAGAGTTAGCGTCAGTTTTTCCGACGCTAAAAACTATTTCTGGATTTTGTTTTCATTTTCATCTTCATCATCTATCAATATCATCTCACTGTTTGCATTTTATTCCAGCATTCATTTCAATCCAATTAAACAATTCCACACCACAAATAATTAAAAACAAAATCATAAGAAGGAGAAACCCAATTTGAATTCATAAGAAGGAGAAACCCAAAATCATCATCATCCATAAGAAGGAGAAACCCAAAATCAAAATCAATTTGAATTCATAAGAAGGTGTCGCTCCCGGGATTTTCATCCTAGTACAAACGCGAAAGTGGCGCAGAAAAGGTAGAGTCGCCAGCTAGACATTTTTATCCAAAATGAATGGGAAAGGTAATGTTGCACGAACCTAAGGAAGAAGGAAAGGAAGAGGTCTTGCGAACCAAAGATCTGAGTTCGGGAGTCGGTTACGACCTGGGAAGGTATTAGCACCCAAATCGTCTATCGTACTCGACGGGATCCACACTTGTTTTCCTGTTTCAAAGGGCGAGAAATAAGATGCTGCTGAACAAAAAATTGTTAACTGGAACTGGGACTAAAATGAGAAAGGGAATTAGAAAATAGATCGAAAAGAAAGGGGAAAATGTAGGGAAAATAAAGAATGTGTCCGCACGGGCCCTACCCCGCTGCCTACGTACCTCATCGGGAAAATGAGGATCAGAGTCGACGTAGTTCGCCTAACTAAGGCGGGAACTGTTTTGTGTTTTTTAGGATGACGTTGCCATAGTTCTAACTCAGGTGTTACCGGCTCTAACTCGAGGGTGTTTATCGTATCGTTGTTTGAACTGTCGAGGCAAGTCGTGATCGTCCGCAAAGAGTTGGAGATGAAAAGAGAAGACGTGATGTCTTTGTTGATTGTCTTTTATGAGAAGTGTTTTGATTTTATTGTTTCCGAATATTCTCATACTAAGACTTATCCATCATGGTAGATAACTTACACCTCGCCCCGAGAAGGGACGTGTATAAGCGCTCCGCAACAAAGTCTCATGGCGTATGAGAAAGTTCAACCTTTATTAGATGTTTTGTTGTTTATCATTTAAGGGATGAGAGAGAGAGAGGGACTCAAATCGGAAAAGGACAAAATCTAAGGGGGACTAAGACCAACCCTAAGTTATTTATTTAGTACCTAAGGGAGATCCTAATGGTTAGTGCGGTTTCTAATCCTAATGGGAAAAGGAAAAGAAAAAGAGAGGATTAGAATGTAACTTACTTCCTAAGGAAGGTAAGTTAATTCTAACAAAGGGGAGAGCCTAACAAGCACAAGCATAGTGTAAAACAAATGCAAATTGAAGGCATAAGAAATAAAAGGATAAGGTAAAGGAAACATACCTCAAACTCCCTACAAAACAAGGGTTAGTGGTACACATTTAATGAAAAGGAAAGGGGTAAACACATACCAAACAATTCCTAAAGACACTAGGACCTATACTTGACTTTGTTCTAAGCCTAAAGATACTAAAAGTTATGCTAAGCTAAAATCCAGCAACTATTTACAGCTCTTAAATACACAAACAGCTATTGAAGGCATCACATTAACTCACAACATACTATAGCTATCAAACAACATAAAAAATGGGTGTAAAAAGTATGAACATACAACAAACAACACACTTTTAACAGCTATTGCATCTAATCACAACTATAAAAAAGTAAGGCAGATTTGACTTATTTTCAATTGTGCATACACAAGTGACCATTCATGAACATATATCATTTCAACATTGAAGAAAATCAATAAGCATTAGATTGGCATGGATTTACAAGCATGTGAACATATTAAAGAATTAATTCAAAGAATATTCACAAAGTGGCACAAATGAGTATTTTTCATGATAAACACTTATTGACAAACAAGCACAAAGTGAACATGCATACTTTGCAATCAAGCAACCAAATGAAACATGTATCATGGCATACAAAATTCAGAATTAAGCATTATCATGGAAGTGTGGCAATTGAGCAAACAAGAATTCGTGAATCCTTTCATTTTTAAGCAACAACATAACATGCAATTATGTGCTCCTATGGCCAAAACTTGCATTGATCGCAAACACAATTCAAAACATGATTTTAGATCATTATTAGCATGCAAAGGAAATGGTTCAAACATGTCATCAACTTCACAATTCATTAAGAGTACAAGATTAACATTTAAGCACATAAACCCGAAACTCATGTCGAAAGCTACCTAAAATCCAGAATCTTGCACCAAAAGTAAGCCTAATAATTCTCTAAAATCATGATATACAAGTCCACAAATGTTAGAGAAGCAATGGCAGCCAAACATGCATGCAAACAAACAATATTCACATTTCTACAGCGTTAACCGGTTAACCAATTGGTTAACCTGTTAACGGACTGCAAAAATGGGCAAACAACGCATATAACAGACATGTTAACCGGTTAACCAAATACCGGTTAACCGGTTAACACTGAATAGAAAGGAAAAACAGCTTAGAAAAAGCACTTCTATCCTACCAACTTATTTCCGAAAGTTCCTATGATTAACCTATCAATTGAACACGAATTCTAAGCCTAAAATCAACATTTAGCAATCAAGAAACACATAAGCACATCACAATTTTCTAGCTTAATGATTAATCTACTAAAAAATAATAAACGCAAAAACGGTAATGCGAAGAATGCCGTTAGGCGAGATGAAGAGAAATAACTTAAATCGAGAATTGATTTTGAAGCACCAACCTACAAAGCGGGGGCTTGCTTTGGTAATTGTTGCAACGTCGAAATGATGCGCGATAGAAGAGAAAACCAGAGAGTCGAAGATTCGATCCGCGAACGCGCAAAATAAATGTGGTTGATGAAAAATCTTCGAAAAGCACTTCCGTAAGGTGAAATAAACACCGAAACCGTTACGACTTCTTCGATAATCCGTGAGATTGATGCAAATGGTGGTGGCTTAGCTTCTGATTCTTCAAGTTTTGATGCAAAACTTGAAGAATCTAGATGAAGATGAAGCATTAGTGTGAGTTTGGTAATGGAGGAAAAGTTGGGAGAAAGTGAGGAAGATGAAGTGAAAATGGTGAAGAATAGTGAAAAATGAGGTTGGCCCTTTTGCTTTGGGATGAAGTGGGTTTATATAATATGTAGGCTTAGCACGAGGTTTGGGTTTGGAGGTTGCTTAGGAGTTAGGTTAGGTTTGGAGTTAGTTAGGGTTCTAGAGAGTTCTAGAGTGTTCCTTGGAATATTCCTTAGAATATTCCTTGGAATATTCCTTGGAATATTCCTTGGAATATTCCTTGGGAGGTTGTAGAAGACTCTAGAATGTGGTAGAGTAATCCAAGGGAAAAGGAAATGTGAAGAGTGTGGAACAAGGAAAAGGAAAGGAAAGGAAAAAGTGGAGGGAAATGGTGAAAGCAACCAAAATTTGAAGTTTTAATTCAAATTTCGCCCCCGTTAACCGGTTAACCAATGCGTTAACCAGTTAACGGTAGAAAAATGTGAATTCTTCCCTCTTTTGGTTGGTTAGCTTGGAAGTGGTTTGGATTATTTTTGGGATATTATTTTTCTCTTGAACTCCAATGTTTGGCAAGCCTCAATCGACCACATGCCTCATGCGCATGCAAAGGATGATGATTTATTTATTTATTTATTTTTCAAATGTGATGCAATGATATGCAGAATGATGCGGGAATGAAGCGCACACTGCTCGAGGTTGATAATAAAAAAGAGGGAAAATTTTGGGGTGTTACAGCTGCCCCTATTCAATCACTGTAGACTTGAATGGATGATAGCAGTTGCTTTCATATGTTTGAAGTATGCAAGGATTGAATACTAGAAACAACCAGAAAATTTGCACTCTGTGACAGAAGAAGAGGGAAATAAACCCAACCATCTGAACTCTGTTTGGGGAGAATCCTGATGTGAAGGATAGTAAGCCTGTGAATGCCTTGGAACACGCTACAGGGGAACCTTTGATATAGTTTAAAAAAATTGATAACGTGCCACACAGCGGGTGGACTTTTATTACTTTTCCATCCAGAGGACGGACCTTTGTCAATCTGCGGTTGGACTTCAAGATACTTTACCACCCTGAGGACGGACTTTGGCCAATCTACGGTTGGACTTCTTGCCACACTATAGGGGCATATTGCTCAGCTACGGGAGACTTTGAAAGTTCTCCACACTACGGGGGTACATTGCTTAGCTACAGGAGAAGTTTTGCTCATTACGGGAGACTTTTGCTTGCTACGGGATACTTTTGTTTCTGCCACACTACGGGGGCGATCTGCTCACTACGGGAGACTTTTGCTCGCTATGGAAGACTTCTGCTCACTACGGGAGACTTCAATTTCTGCCACACTACGGGGGCGCTCTGCTCACTACGGGATACTTTTTGCTCACTACGAGAGACTTCAACTTCTGCCACACTACGGGGGGCTCTGCTCACTAAGGGAGACTTTTTGCTCACTACGGGAGACTTCGGCTCACTACGGGAGACTTCGATATCTCGCCACACTACGGGGGCGCTCTGCTCACTACGGGAGACTTTTGCTCGCTATGGGATACTTTTGTTTCTGCCACACAACGGGGACGCTCTGCTCACTACGGGAGACTTTTAATTGCTACGGGAGACTTTTGCTCGCTACGAGAGACTTTGAAAATTCACCACCCTACGGGGGCACATTGCTCAGCTACGGGAGACTTTTGAAAATTCGCCACCCTGAAGATGGACTTTCGCCAATCTGCAGTTGGACTTTAAGAATTTGCCACCCTACGGGTGGACTTTCGCCAATCTACGGTTGGACTTTGGGTATGTTGCCACGTTGCGGGTGGACTTTGGATATCAACCTTGGATTGAGCACGCATATGTTTAACTGCATGACATGATGCCCCATGAAACTAGGGGATAGGTATAAAGGGAATTCCTGACACGGAAATAACAAATCCTTGTTGATTCTATGGGGAATGCAGATGATTGCCGATTTTTTTGTTGGAGAAGAGTGTGACTAGTCTGTCTCGACTTATTACCTTTTCCAAAAATAAATTAGACTTTAGATTTGAAGGCCATGCTAGGGGATGCCTCAACCATTGGGGATTGAATCTCACCCCTAAGACTCCGCTGGGTGATCTGTAACTTTTTGACTTAGTTGGGGAAATGTCTTGGAGAGGCTCTGTCGAGGAGAATTCTCTGTCCACCTGAACCTTCCAACTCTCTGTGGGGAAGGGAATCGTTCAGATGAATGCTGGGAATTCCTAGATTCTTGTAAGAAATGCTTCACTACGGGAAGACGACTCTTTCTATGGATAATTTCCCTACAGCTCTGTTGGAATAAAAGAACTCTTCGAGATCTTTCGAGGAAGAGAAGGATTTTTCCGAGATCTGCTGGGAGAATATGAGCCACCCCAGATCTGTTGGGGAAATAAGATCAAGGAAACCTACTGAAGAAATGTTTGGCGACTTTATTGGGGATAACTTTCATGCGCCTGTTGGGGATAACAAACCGCCACGTCCTGCTGAGCAGGAGAGACTTCTCGTCTTTTCGTGCTAGGGATCATTTTCTCTTACCTAGGCTTTACCTTGAGAGGATTTTACAAAAGACTTGGTGTCTTTAAACTCTTCAGGAGTATAATTTCCCTAGTATTCTGCTCTTCCGATTATCTGCCTTCGGGAAAGAATGAATCCTCGTGCGATTGGGGCGGCCTGCCCCAGTACGAGTATTTGAATAGTTTTGCACTTGACTGACTAATCTTTGCTCTTGGAGAGATTTGAATCTCGAGGTGATTGCCCCAGTTTGGCTGAATTTTGAAGAGATTGCTCGACGTAATTGCCCCGGATTGGCTGGCCCTTACCATGATTGGTTAAGAGTGCACCTTGACATGAGGGTCTTTCAGAAGTTTCAGGTTTCTCAACTTGGCAAGCTCAAGCTTCTGGACTGAATTTCCGCATGTGAACTTCTTATGATGCCAAACAAATGTATGCAAGCAGAAAATGTTTAATCTGAGAATGAAAATTCTAATGCAACACACATGTTAATCTTGAAGTTTTTATTGAAAAAGTGTCGTAACCTCTGTGAGCAAATCACTGGTTGAGATACGACATTATTTTTTAATGAAATAACGCATGCACATGCAATACCAACAAGGTATTTTAACGCAAATCATAGGAGTCAGGAACGCCATCTCGTGGTAGTATGCTCTCAATCTAACCCTGTTTCATTTAGGACTTTTGAGGGTTTTATCATGGCCTGATTCATGGTTTGTAGAAACAAATGATATAGGCTCGAAGTTATTTGTGCCCACCCTCTTCGTGATGTCCTCAATTCCTATGTTTAGCTAATTTTCACAAGCGCTCACCTTTCATAGGGGTTTCGTGTTGTTTGAGGAACCATTGCTACTAACAGTTCAAGCACCAATTAGGTTGTTGTTCGGAGTCAGTCACCCCTTCGTCCTTTGTGTTTGTGTCACACGACTTTGTTCTTGTTTAAGGATCGTTCTTGTGTAATCCTTTTTGTCTTTTACTTTTTTTCATTCTTTTGCTTATCCTTAACTTTTTCCTGGACTGATTCTTGTAAATCTTTGATTGTGAAGTCCAGCGGGATGCCCTAACTTTTGCCTAAGTCGCATGTTTTCAAGTTTTGACTTAGCGGGCTCTTTCATCATCATTTTTTTTAACAAATCGTATGACATTGATTGTCTTGATTGCTTTTAGAGGGTTATGACTGCCTTATTCTTTGGTCGATGAAGGATAACCATTGTGGTTTCCAGTCTTTGGACCTATTGATTTGAATAACCATTGTGGTTTTTGGTCTTTGGACCTCTTGATTAGCATAATGGGATGTAATGAATCCTCAAGTACACTCCTTTATGAAAGTCTGAACGCTTGGTCCAACTAGATGATACCTACCCTGCCCCTGGGTTACATGTGAGGGTTTTTTCCGTGTGAAAAGAAACTCCTACTTCAAGGCTCAAAAGGGTTTGGCGAGGGGTTTTTTTCCATGTGAGGGTTTTTGTGATCAGATGAACCCAAGAAGTGAACTGAGAAATCTATGAGGCCTTGAAACATGCCAAGGGGGTCCATGAGGGGTCTATGGTCTTATTATATCTCCAAGGATGATTGGAAGTCACAAAATGTCAAAGGATTGCACAGAAGTCCAGGCAGAGCTAGGGTTTTCCTACACAGATGACCAAAATTAGGGTTTTGGTTTCAGAGACCTTAATCTCAATTTTTTTGGTCATTCTTGATTCTAATAGTCTTAATATGTTATAAGGATCATGTGTACCAATTTTGATGAAGAAATTCACTGTGGAAGTCATTTGATCATTGGGTAACTTCTTGAGTAAGTAAAGTCAAAATCAGGGCATCTGAGGCCTCCATCAAGGGTACCAAAGGCTCATCATCATTTTGAGTCTCTATTATCTTTATTTGATCATTGAAGTGGTTAGAAGTTCACAAAGTTGAATAATTTTGAGCCAAGTGCAAACTTGCTATTTTTGGAAATGACTTGTAATGGAAACTTTCCATTTTGGGAAAGATATTCAACCTATTCTTTCATGACCAAAAATGCTTCAAATGAAAAATCCTTGGACATGAAAGTTGTAGATTATGTCTTCCCATTTTCAAAAAGTACAAGAACATGTCTTGATTCATCCTAGAACTCAAGATATGGCCTTTCAAAGTTGGCAAAAATCCTATAATTTTCAAGTGTGCACCAAAGAGGGAATTTTGCAATTTCACTTGCCAAGCCATTTCATGGCCTCTAATAAATTTCTAAACATCATACCAACATAATGCAACACATTTTGATCAAGATTGCACCAAAAATCACAAGATTATATGCCTTGCATTTAAAGAAATTCCAAAGAGGGAAAATTGCATAAGCCATGATAACACTTGATCAAGGCCATCCAGCTCACATGTTTCAATCCAAGGGCCATCCATGAACTCAGCTGAGGCCAAGACACCCCTTGAAACAGCTCTGACTCGTGCCATGCCTCAAGTACACATCCATTGACATTTTTGCAACTTGGCCCATATCAATCACACTATGCCACCACCCACTTTCTGATCAATCATATTGGCTTATACTAACCCTAAGGACCTCATTTCATAAGACACACAAGCCTGAAACAAGCCAAGCTGAGAAATCCCAAAATTTTCCATAACACTTCCTCTCTTCGAATCTCTCAGCATAGCCACTCAAACTCAAAACTTCCTTCACCATTCAATCACTCATGCCATAAGGAACAAAAACCATCCTTCATTTTACCCTAAAAGCCTCTGAATCAAAAACACTATTTCTCACCTCTCAGAACTGAAACTCACAAAAGAGGCCATTTAAACCCTTGCAAAGCTTCTCAATAGCATCAGGGGACTCAAAGGGGTTGGATTGCACAAGGAAGGAGCTCTGAAAGTCCATATTTGCAATTCATCATCTCAGGTAGTCATCAAGAACTTTTTTTCCAGAAATCTTCTTTTAAGTTATAGAATGATTCTATATGTCTCTCTGATCATGGTGATATGATTTGTTTTTAAAATGGTTGAGAAACCAGGATGTATTGGTCTTCTGAAGCTTTGCCCGTGAAAACTATTTTTGTTGATTCCTTTGATTGATGCAATATAAATGGATTTGTGTTCAGTGATGTTAGATGGTTGATTCTGGAGCTTTAGAGGGTTTGGGGTAGCCTAGGGAAGAAGATAGGTTGAAAGGCTCGCCGGAGAAGATGACCGGAGCTTGCTCCGATCACCTGAAAGTGTTTAGGATTAGGATTAGGGTTAATTTTGCCAGTTTGAATGTCAGCCATAGGATCTTGTTTAGCGCGCGTTTGTAGGGTCCAAATTGATTCACTTAAACCCTAATTCAATTTAATTAAAATAATTAGGTTTAATTAATTAATTAACTCAATTTAAATGCTGGCCATTAGATTGCGCGTGCAGTCAACCAAATCATCCCCAGCTTGAATCCCAGCCTTTAGATCAGCATACTTCTCCTTTATTTTAGTTTTATTTCATTTTATTGCATTTATTTTCCATATTTATTTTAAAATAGCAAAAGACTTTCAAAAAATCTCATTTCTTGCATTTTTGTTTCAAATATATTTCTTAACCTAAAAAAAAATTATTTTAATTTTTACAATAAAATTTTTTTTTTAAAACATTTAAATGTTTTATTTAATTAATTAATTGATTTTAATTAATTAAATATACATTTAGGTTTCTAAAAATCACCAAAAAATTCACAAAGCATTCTTAAACATTTAGAAACATTTTCAAACTCACCATACAAATTTCATTTTAGGTTTGATCACATTTTCACAATTTTCTTTGAATTAGGGTTCATAAATTTCACGTTTTTTAACCCTAACTTGAAAAATTCATTTTTTCCTAACCATGATGAGTTTGAACTTGGTTCTTCATGCATTGTTTCACATGTTGCATCTAGTTTCTAGGTTATTTATCTCATATTTTTGCATTGCATTTTCCCTTTAGGATCACCCAAAAACCCTAGTTAACTTAGAAATTTCATAACTTTCACTAGGTTTAGCTTCTGACCTTCTCCTTTGGGGTTTGATCTTGTATAGGTTTAGGGTTTGTTTTAGTTCAATTTCAAATTTATATCATGATGTTTGCTTCTGTTTTGGTCATATGCATCTCATGTTACCTTAAAACCCTAATTTTGCATCTCCATTTGCATTCTTCTTTCCATATCATGAACTTGTGAACTTGTCATGCCATTCCATTATTTTGTATGTCATCTTAGACATATTAGGACATGTTTGAAACATTTCTTAATCATTGTTACATCATTTTGGTATGCTTTGCATCCATTACATTTCATGAACATCCATGTGTTTTCATGCTTCTAAACATGCTTCCATTGCATCTCATCCTCGTATGATCATTCATATGCATCTTGTATGATTTTGCATCATCTCATAACACATTTGCATTGCATAATCACTTCTGGCTTTGGTCTTTGCATCTTTATTCATCTCATTTCCTTTTGCTTTGCATCTTATGCATTCATACTAACATTTCAGGAACTTTTGGTAAGTTATCTGGGAGGTGGATTTGCCTTCACCTCCCACCTCTTCTTTCCTTTGCATTTTCATCCTTTATTTGTATTTGGAGTGAAATTGCTTCACTTGTGTTTCTCTTGCTCCTTTATTTTCTCCTAAGTTACTTATCTTCTTCAGGAAGTAAGTAACTTATTCTTCTCCCTCCTTCACTTTTCATCTGCTCCTTCCATGGTGGCCTTCCTGGAGATTCTTCTCTTAAGGCTCACAAACCATGGGATATCCAATCATGATAATTTTTAGGGTGTATATAGTCCCCCTTAGTCTTTTACCTTTGAGTCTCCTTGAGTCTCTCTTTTCTCATCTCATAATCAGAGACTAAACACTTAAAGTTTTAGGACTTTGAATTAGGGTTATGTCTGCATCCTTATCTTAGGATGGAGTGTATAACTTTAATCCTTAGTGTTAGACCTTTAATTTGTTTACACCTCTTAATTAAAACACATTAATAATCACTAAGACTTTATCTTGTAAATTGGGCCTTACATTAGGGTTCTATCTCTTCCTCATGGTTAAGAGGGACTAACCCTAATGTTTAATGGACAAGTCCCCCTCAAGTTGTCTTACAAACCATAAAATCCAGTTCTTAATCTCACCCTTTAATTAAAACCCACTTAATAAAGGCTTGTTATATAATGAATTTAATCCCTAATCATGGATTAAGTTGAGGTGTCTTCCTCAGCTTAAGTGTTCTCATCTATTATCCTTCTCTTAGGATGGTGTAATGAGTTCACTAGTCTGTGATTAGAGATTAAACTCATTACTTAACACTAAACAAAAACCCAAAAACATCTTAATAATCACAAGTAGGTTAATGATCTTAATCCTTCATCATTAAGGTAATTGAGTTGAGGTGCTTATCTCACACTTAAGTAGGCTCATTATCCCTAAACATGGGTGATATAATGAGTTTACAAACCCTTGATTTAGGCTTAAGCTCATAATCCTATGCAAAACACCAAAAACAATAAAAAACTGAAAACACCAAAGCAAACAATAAACGTCTCCTCCGGGATTGTTTTCTCATCACACTCATTCTATAAACGAGAACTCGCTTCTTCCGTCTAATGCAAGACAGTTAGCACTCGAGCCACACGAGTCATACACTTGAGCATAGACAAGCAAGCAGTTCACAGTCAATTTATTTCCAGTCTCTTTGAGTCAAACTACGGTGTTCTGACTTCCTCATTGCACAAGAGGATACGTAGGCATAACTTAACAGTTATCGAACAAAAGTCTCTTTGTCATCCCCCTCTATCAGCCTTCTTTTTAAGCCTCAGTTCCTGAGAAATTCACACCTTTTGCACTGACACCTGTATTTTCTTTCCCTGGCTTTTGAACACAGATAGCACATACACTTACCCCTTTTAAACACAATCTTGTAAGCGTGGATCCCGTCGAGTACGATGGACGATCTGGGTGCTAATACCTTCCCAGGTCGTAACCAACCCCCTTTCTCAGTTTCTCTGGTTCGCAACCGTCTTATCCATACCCTTCCAGGTTTATGCAGCATTACCTTTCCTTCGGGATAAAAATGCCTAGCTGGCGACTCTATTCAACCCTTCTCTTTTCGCCGACTGTTCGCGCCTGCACCGTGGGACCTAGAGTCTTTTTCGAGAGCGACAAAATGTAATAAATCGGTGAAGGGAGTGGAAAGAGTAGCATAGTTGCGCATAAAACGGAGATAAAACTAGTAAGACATAAAGCCGAAAAGAGCTGTGAGTGCACTATGCCAAATAAAGGAAAAGACAACATTTCATTTTGCCTTTAACAGCGCTTAAAAGCGCTGCCGTAGGTAAAGAAGACGCTTTTTTTTACGAGAAAGCGCTGCTAAAGGCCTACTTTAGGCAGCGCTTTACCTTTAAAAGTGCTTTCTAAAGTAGGTCTTTAGACAACGCTTTTACCTGAAAAAGCTCTTTCTTAAGTGGACCTTTAGCAGTGCTTTTTCTATCCTTCTATGCTTTCTATTGGTATCTTTAGGCAGTGCTTTCTCAGGAAAAAGTGTTGTCTATTATCCTCCTTTAGACAACACTTTTGAAAGTATTGTCTAATGTATTTTTTATTTCCACTTTAAGGAAACACTTTTAGTAGAAAGCGATTTCTTTTGTTTATTATAGGCAGCGGTTTTGCTTAAAAGTGCTTTCTTTTCTTCAGGTTTTTTAATAATTTTCAAAAAAAATCACATTTTCCTTTTTTTTTTCCTTTCAGAAACCTATAAAATTAAGTTATAAGCCATTATCATTTCTAATCCTTATAAATCATATAAACCAATCTAATCCTTATAAGATTCACATTTTAAGTCATTTCCATAACAACCATTCTAATCCATAAACCATTCACATAATAATTAAACCATTCTAATCCATAAACCATTCACATAATAATTAAATCATTCTAGTCCATAAACCATTTCCATAATTAAACCATTCTAATCCATAAACCATTCACGTAATTAAATTGAAAAATTCTAATCCATAAATCATTCACATAATTAAACCATTATAATCCTTTAAGTTTTAAAGATCTCCTAATATAGAACAATCTCCAAAACTATACAATTACACTCCATAACTATACACCAACTTCCATACCTTATATGATTTTTTTCTCAATAAGGTATTCACACAATTCCTCCTTGATTTCTTCCTATGTATCTATCGTGTAATGAGCACACATGTATTCATCAAAGTACTACATAACAAAACACAATATGCATGATTTAGTTTAAAATAATAAATCATACAAAATATCCGATAAATATTAAAATAAATCATAAGTTATAAATCCATATCGTGATGGGAATCTCTAATCGATCCAAATTAAGGATTTCTTTCATAAACCTTAAAATGAAATAGCCGCAGTCTATACCATTACGCTGACAAGGACACTACATATAGAAAAACAAATAAGAATTAATATATAGTTGTCTTGTGTTATCAAGTAACATCACTATTATAAGCAACATTATGAAAATTAATATACCTCCACTTTGATCCATGTAATGTTGTTTGCTTTAGACTGGGATACTCGAGGCGTCTCTTTGTGCTCGGTATACTAGTATTGCTCTATAAAGGAAAAACACAAATTTAGAACAATCTCACAACAATAATTAAATATACAAATACATACGAGTATTTAGAACAAGCTCACTTACGTATCAACCAAATCCTTCATATTCTGATATGTTGTCCATTCATGATTCAATGAATTCAAATAATACATCACTTCTCTTGTAGGATTAATAGCAACCAACAACCAGTGTCCACTGTAAAATATAACAAAAGTTTAGATGGATAATTTCTACGCAAAAGATACAAAAATTATAATGAAATTAAAATGAAAATCTTACTCGTTTCCAGTATTATACGGTAAAAAATACAAACTTTATGTACTTTTGGCCATAAATCTCTCGAGTAAGTGATCTCTTACTGAAATTAGATTAATATCAATTAATATGGCATTGACACAGATGGAGGACACAAAATAGAATCTGTTTGACAATTGATTCCCACGCATCAATTTGTCATCGAAGCACCTTAAATAAAAACATAATAAACATTAGACTATTTTCCTTAAAATGTGTAAATAAATTGTTCAATAGATTGATCGGAGTAACAGATGTAGGAATGCATAACACCGATGCCTAAGTCAAGATGATTGACAATCTGTAGCCTGTCCTCTTTTCCAATTATTCCGGAATGAGGAAAACCAAAAACACCTCCGTCCATGTCTATTTGACGAAAAACACCATCCATCAAATTTGATGTTGCCACAAGTGTTTTAAGACACATCTGAAAGCGAGGTGTAAGAGCTCTTTTTGTCATCCCGGTCCTTGTAGGAGCTCTTTTCTTGCTGGCTTGTTGTGAAACTTGAGCAGGAACCTAAAAATCAAATAAGTTAGGTAAAGTAGAAAATTATGAAGCTTTTGAATTCAGATCATAGAATAACAGTTTCAATGTACCTCTTTTTTTGATGCAACAGACTCGTTGTGCGGCAAAATTCATTTATCCTTAGATGCATGTTTTGTAGGAGTCTAACATTAGCATGTAAAAAAATGTACGTAATGATTCAGAATGATTTTCATAATTGACATTTGAATACTAAAAGATTCCTAATGGTTTTCAACATACCTCATCATCTATGAAAATAAAGTATGACGGCCATGCAACAAACAAGCCTATTGCATCTCCCACCAATGTTATCTCTGAAACTAAGTCAGGTATAGGTAGTAACACATCCCTATCTAAAGCAATATCAACTGACACTTTCAGATATCAATTAGGGAGCAGTTTATGATGAAGCGAATCTCCCAATTTGATATGCATTTTTCCCTTGCCAACTATGCGATAAGTCGGTAACGATAAAAATAGATGACAAGATGAAATGCCCTAAAGCAATAATAAATATGCCACTGTTAATGTGTATATATGTCAATTAAAATAAACGTGCTAATTTAATTAAAATAAATATCTGTCAATTAAAATAAATGTGCTACTTACCTCGGGAATTTTCTTTTGACAATTGATACTAGCTTTGTCACTAGTATCTTTCAACTCTGAACCGCGTTTTTATGCCTCATATCTCTCTTTATCCTTTTGTAATTCACGGACTTGCGCTTTTAATTCCTTCAATGGTTGCATCACTTCCTGATTGCTAGGATTTTTTCTCTTTGGCTTCATATACAAGGAAGATGGAGTCACACCAAATCATTTACCCCTCACTCGACCGGAATACTCAGGAACATTTAGTACTTTACTAAGTATGCTCATGCAATCCTCCTCACTTGTGGTTAATGATTTAGATAGAGTCTCCTGAAATTCATTGACATATCGACAATTATTAGTGGGGATTAAAAATTAATAAAATTTCAATTAACTTAAAGACATAATGTTATACTTACACATTTGTCATAAACATGTTGAATATCCTCCCTAACAACTTCATCCTTGCCCACACGAGCTTCCTTCCATAAAACATGTTCCGGAAGTGATGTTTCTTCATTTTTCGTCTCTTCTAACTACACATTGATATAAATAATAAGATAATCAATTATAACACAATAATACAATTAATAAAATCATAGCATTTATATATACTTACCATTTTTTGTTGTAAGCGTGCATATCCCAAACACTCTTTTCTGTATGGATACGCGGGTTTTGATTCTCTTTTGTGATTCATGACACTCAATTCCTAGATAAACAAGTTTAAGTCATATCAGAACAAACTAATGCAATAGGTATATAATACAATTAATAGATATGACAAATTAACATTATATTGAATTTTTCGGTTTTCTGTTTGGCTACAAAAGTGCCCCATTCTTCAGGCGTAATCAAGTCCGCGTACAACTGTGGAAGTTTTGCTTCAACAATTTTTTTCCTCATCCCTAAGATATTTGTTTGAAAACATAGTTTGAAACCCTCTGTGTCTTTTTCCGGCCAATTAAAGACAATACTTTTTTCGTCTCTCATCAATATTAAAAGACCTCTACGAAAAAACATACACATAGAGTGTGTTAGTATATGTAAATTAAAGACTTAATCGTCAACAAAAAACTAATAACATCAATCATATTTGGTAAGTACTTGTATCTCAGTCCATAGTTTATCTTTACCAGCTTGCAATAATTGATTCCTCTAATTATCACTGATGATTGGAATATGTTGATGGACAAGGGAACTGTAAACACCCCAAATTTGCCCTCTCTTTTCATCACACCATGGCTTGTGATCTTTCATGTTTGCATTAACATAAGCATACCTTCTCATATTGCATTTTTGTTTCACTGCATAGTTTAAGTTCATCTGCATCTAGGGTTTATGATCTGAGCAATCTAAGAATCCATTTGAGCCATCCCAAAGGTCTCAAAGCTTTCCAAGAGGTTACATGTGTGTTCTATCATCATATTATGCTCCCCAAAGTTCATGAAAGTCAAGGGATCACAAGAACTGGCAAAGGCATGGAAGCAGAGCTAGGGTTTTCACTGCACAGATGACCAAAATTAGGGTTTTGGTTTCAGAGGCCTTAACTCCAAATTTTTGGGTCATTCTTGTTTCTAGTGTTCTTAATATGTTATAAGGAACATGTGTACCAAGTTTTATGAATAAACTCATTGTGGTAGTCATATGTTTACTGGGTAACTTCCTGAGCAAGTTAAGTCAAAATCAGGGCATCTAAGGCCCCCAACAATGGAACCAAAGGGGTATTTTCATCAAATTGAAGTTCAATGATCTTTATTTGATCTTAGAAGTGGTTGGAAGTTCACAAGATTGAAGAATTTTGAGCCAATTGCAAACTTGCCATTTTTGGAAATGACTTGAAATGCAAACTTTCCATTTTGGGAAAGATTTTCAACCTCCTCTTTCATGACCAAAAATGCTTCAAATGAAAAATTATTGGGCATGAAAGTTGTAGATTAGGTCTTTCCCTTTTCAAAAAGTACAAGAAAATGTCTTGATTCATCATAGAACTCAAGATATGGCCTTTCAAAGTTGGCAAAAATCACATAATTTTCAAGTTCATGCCAAAGAGGGAATTTTGCAATTTCACTTGCCAAGCATTCTAATGACCTCTAATGTGTACAAATATGTCATAACATGTCAAAGCAATCTCAAAAGATCAGAATTGGCCTTTAGACCTAGGGTTTTCATGGCTTGTGATCCAAGAAACACCAAAGAGGGAAAATTGCAAAATCCATGAGAACTCTTCATCCAAGCCTTCCAGCACATCAAATTCAATCCCATGGCCATCCTTGATCCAAGCTGAGGCCAGACACCCCATGAAAACACCTCTGACCCGTGCCCATACCTCATAGTACATAATCTTGACTTTTTGCAAAACCGCCCATACCAATCAGCCTGTGCCACAACAACTCTCTAGCCAATCAACATTGTTTATGTGGACATTAAGCAACTCATTTCATACAACACACAAGGCTAAAACCTTTCATACACTCAGAATCACAAAAACCTCAAGAAACCTTCATCTCTTTGAATTTCATAGCACAACCACTCAAACTTCAAACTTTCTTCACCATTCAACTCAACATCACCTCAGGATCATTTTCCACCCATCACCATAGCTTGAAACACTCCCAAGCACAAATACTATTTCTCACTCCTCAGAACTGAAACTCACAAAAGAGGCAATTTAAACTCCATTCAAGCTTTCCAGAAGCATCAGAGGGATCATTGGAGGCATTTTGCACAAAGGAAGAGGTCAGAAAGCTCCAGTTTGCAAAGCTTCAACTCAGGTAGCCATGATGAACTTTTTTTCCAGAACTCCTTTTTTAAGTTTCTAAATGATTCTGTATGCTTCACTAATCATTGTGATATGATTATTTTCGAAAATGGTTGAGAGATGAGTATGTATGCTTGTTCTGAAACTTTTTCCGTTTTGATGTTCTTGTTCGAATCTTGTTAATGATGCGTGATAAATGATTTTTGGGGCTGGATTAATGTTTAGGGAGGTTAGTGGGATGATTCTGGAGGTTTTGGGGGCTTGGGGTGACGTTTTGAGGGAACTCAGGTGAGAGGTTGGCCGGAGAAGATGATCGGAGCTTAGCTCCGGTCACCTGAGATTAATTAAGGCTAATTAGGGTTAGTTTTCCAGATTTGTTGTGGACCCTTGGATCTGTTTTAATTTTGCGTATGGACGGCTTAGATCTTGTCATTAAAACCCTAACCTAATTAATTAAATAAAACCTGATTTAATTAATTTAATTAAGTTATTTAACCCATAAGCAATCCTAGCCCTTGATCAGCGCGCGCAGTCAACCCCATCCCCTCCAGTTTGAATTTCACCCATTGGATCAACATACCTTTCATTTTAATTCATTTTTATTTTATTTTCTTTTCATTTCTTTTGCACATTTATTTTAAAATACCAAAACTCATCACAAAAATATTTCCTTTCGCATTCTGACTTCAAATATTTTTCTCAATCCAAAAAAAAATTTTATTTTATTTTTTGCATTAAAAAATTATTTTTAAAATATTTAAATGTTATTTTTAATTAATTAAAGTTTTTTAATTAATTAAAAATGCATTTAGGTTTCTAAAAATCACCAAAAAAATCATGAACCATTCCAATGTATTTAGAAACATTTTCAAACTCTTCACACAAATTTCTTTTTAGGTTTGATCATAGTTTGCCAATTTTCTTTGAATTAAGGGTCATTAAAATCACATTTTTGAACCCTAGCTTTGAAAAATCATTTCTGCCTAACCAAGAAGAGTTTGAACTTGATTCTTTTTGCATTGTGTTACATATTGCATGTAGTTTATAGGTAATTTTCCTCATGAATTTATCTTGCATTTTCAATTTGATTTGCATTTTTCCTTTTGAATCATCCAAAAACTCTAGAAAACTTAGGAAAATCATAACTTTTGATAGGTCAGGCTTCTGACCTTCTCCTTTGGGGTGTGACCTAGTATGGGATTAGGGTTTGTTTGAGCTTGACTTCAAATTTTTATCATGTCATATGCTTCTATTTTATCTATTTGCATCTCACATGTCCATAAAACCCTAATTTCTCATGTTCATTTGCATTCACCTTGCATATTCATCATCACATGAACTTCCATGACATTTCATGCATTCATATGTCATCTTAGACTTCTTAGGACATGTTATAACCTTGCTTGATAATTTCTTCATTCATTTTCCATGTTTAGCATTCATTTCATTTCATAAACTTTCATGTGTTTTCAAACTTCAAAGCATGCTTCCTTTGCATCTCATCTTTGTATGATCACACATATGCATATTGTATGACATTACATCATCTCACATGACATTTACATAGCATAAACACTTCTGACTTTGATCATTGCATCTCATTTCAATTCATTTCTCCATGCTTTATGCTTTATGCATTCATGCTACCACTTTCAGGTTTTGGTAAGTTATTTTGGGAGGTGGATTTGCCTTCACCTCTCACTTCTTCTTATCTCATTCATATGCATCTTGCTGGTCTTTGAAGTGAATTTGATTCACTTATGTTCCATATCTCTCACTTTCTTCCTTTAAGTTACTTATCTTCTTAGGAAGTAAGTAACTTATTCTTCTGCTTCCTCCTCTTCTCATCTGCTTCTTCCATTGGTGGCTTCCTTGAAGATCTTTCTTAAGCCTCACAAACCATAGGATATCCAATCATGATAATAATTAGGGTTGTGATTAGTCCCCCTTAGATTTTTACCTTTGAGTCTCCTTGAGTCTCTCTTCTCATATCAATAATCAGAGACTAAACTCTTAAAGTTTTAAGACTTTGGAATTAGGGTTATGCCTGTATCCTTCTCTTAGGATGGAGTGTATAACTTTAATCCTAAGTGTTAAACCTTTAATTTGTTTAAACCTCTTAATCAAATCACCTAATAATTACTAATACTTTATCTTGTAACTTGGGCCTTACATTAGGGTTCTAATTCTTCCTTATGGTTAAGAAGGACTAACCCTAGTGTTTAATGGACAAGTCCCCCTTAAGATGTCTTACAAACTTAAAATCCATTTCTTAATCTCATCCCTTAATTAAAATCCACTTAATAAAGGCTTGTTATCTAATGAATTTAATCCCTAACCATGGATTAAGTTGAGGTATCTTCCTCAACTTAAGTGTTCTCATCTATTATTCTTCTATTAGGATGGTGTAATGAGCTCACTTATCTGTGATTAGAGATTAAACTCATTACTTAACACTAAACAAAAAAAACAAAAACATCTAATTAATCACAAGTAGGTTAATGATCTTAATCCTACATCATCATGGAAATTAGGTTAAGATTCTTATCTCATACTTAAGTAGGCTCATTATCCCTGATCAGGGAGGATATAATGAGTTTACAAGCCCTTGATTTAGGCTTAAGCTCATTAACTTATGCAAACACCAAAAACAATAAAAAGCTGAAAACACAAAAAACAAACAATAATCGTCTCCTTCGGGATTCTTTTCTCATCACACTCATTCACAAACGAGAACTTGCTTCTTCCGTCTAATGCAAGACAGTTAGCACTCGAGCCAAAAGAGTCATACACTTGAGCATAGACAAGCAAGCAGTTCAAAGTCAATTTATTTTCAGTCTCTTTGGGTCGAACTACGGTGTTCTGACTTCCTCATTGTACGAGAGGATACGTAGGCATAAATTAACAAGTTATCGAACAAAAGTCTCTTTGTCATCCCCCTCTTTCAGCATTCTTTTTCTAAGCCTCAGTTCCTGAGCATTCACCCTTTTGCACTGACACTTGTATATTTCTTTTCCAGCTTTTGCACACACAGATAACACATACACTACCCCTTTAAACACAATCTTATAAGCGTGTATCCCATCGAGTACCACGGGCAATCTGGGTGCTAATACCTTCCCAGGTTGTAACCAACCCCCTTTCTCAGTTTCTCTGGTTCGCAACCGTCTTATCCATCTCTTTCTGTCTATGCAGCATTACCTTTCCTTCGGGATAAAAATGCCTAGTTGGCGACTCTATTCAGTTCATTTTCATTTTCTGCTTTCGCTGACCATTCGCGTCTGCACCAGGATGCAAATCTTTGGGAGCGACAACTTGGCGACTCTACTGGGGACAAATCTTGCAACCAGGGCTTCTGGTTCTTTTTTGTGGGTTTCTCCTAGCGCTTGTTTGATTTGTGTTTATGGGGGTGTTATGTGCTACTTGTGCTTTTTGATTGTTGCTTTATTTATTGATTTCTGTACAGCTCTATTTATTGCTTTCATTTACTGTTTATATGCATTCCATACTGTTATCATCATATCATGTGTGTTGGATCTTCTGTCTGTTTTGGTGGGAGGGATATTGAGTGAGTAAGGTTCCATACCGGGAGCCTGAGTGACACATAGGATAGAGTGGCTTCATATTCTTTCCCATTCCATTTCGGTCTGGTGCGGGAATATGAAACACAGTTCAGACATGGGTTTCTTCTTGAGAACTCTGTGCTACGGATTTCCTATAGTACCAGGGCTATCTGGAAAGCCTGCTAAGTCTGGATGACCTTTTTATGACCTTCAGAATCTGAGGTGAATTAGAGGAGGATCCTTTATGATTATTGTAAACACTGTACCTCCGGGTTAGAAGTGTTTACACTTCTCATAACTGATCCAAGTTTGAGGATCCTTGTTCTAGAACAATACATGTGAGGGGTTGGGATGTTTACAGGTTTGCAGGAACCCTTGGCCTCATCATACCTTGTTACCAGTTTTATTGTTAAGGTCACATCATTTTGGACTGTTCTTGTGAAACCCTGGACTTGTGACTCTTTATTTGAGTCCCCCACCTG
The DNA here is from genome assembly GCA_963966055.1 of Lathyrus aphaca. NCBI lineage: Eukaryota > Viridiplantae > Streptophyta > Magnoliopsida > Fabales > Fabaceae > Lathyrus > Lathyrus aphaca. The sequence continues at coordinate 686,831,220 of OZ014519.1, read as the reverse complement.
GTTACTAGTTTTCTAAGCCTCCATCTGGACTTATGAATACACATGGACCTTATCAAGGCAGATAACAGATACAACACTTGATCACAAACCCTTGCATATCATTCTGCATACATCATTTTTCATCATTTAACATTTGTCTATTTGTTTTACAGGGTATCCACATCTTATCTTTGGTTTGGTTTTGACCTGTTCTACTGCTCAGATTCCTTCAGCTATCTGCATCAGCCTTCTTCATCAGTTATCTTCATCAGAGATCCTCTTCAGTATCTTCTCCATTTATCTTCATCAGTTTTCACCAGTTGCCTTCATCATTATTTCTCCTCAGTCTTCTTCATCAGCATCCATTGTCAGCATGGACCCATCCAGGAAGAGCAGCATCACTTATCATTTCTTTGAGCCCACTCAGACAGGCATCAGACAGATCCAGACACTCATCACTCCTGATCATGTCCCTTTATTCAGGGAACATTATGGTGGCATTATGGACATGATCATGGACTTGGATGCCTTCTAGAGGAGTATGATCCACACCTGTCTTCAGTTCTATGACCCTCCTCTCAGATGTTTCACTTTCCCAGATTTTCAGTTGGGACCTTTGCTAGAAGAGTTCTCCATGTTGTTGGGTGTCCCCATCAGGAGAGGGATTCCTTTCAATCCTGAGATGACTGCTCCCAGGAATGAAGATATAGCTAAGGTTATGTATTTGGAACCCACCATCATTGATCAGAACATGACCACCAAGGCTGGAATCCCATGCCTTCATTTGGACTTCTTGGTCACTCAGGCCACCATTCATGCTGCAGCAAGGAAGTGGGACACTGTTTGTGCTCTTCTGGCCCTTAGTATATATGGTATCATCTTGTTTGCATATGAGCCTAAGTTTGTAAGCAAGAGTGTTATCCACCTTTTCTTATTGAAGAATCCAGTCCCTACCTTGCTTGGAGACTTTTACTACTCAGTACATCAAAGGAATGAGAAACAGAGGGGAATATTAGTCAGATGTTGTGCACCTCTCTTCTACTGTTGGTTATTGAGGCACTTACCAAAATCAGAAGCTTTCTTGAACCCTCATCAGTCAAAGAACTGGGCTAAGAGAATGATTGCCCTTACTTCAGAAGACATCAGATGGTGCACTCAGAGCACCAAGGGCAGAGATATCATCACCAGTTGTGGGTAGTATCCTAATGTACCCCTGATTGGAGTAAAGGGTTGCATCAACTATAATCCTTTGTTGTTCAAAAGGCAATTAGGGTATGCCTTGGTACATCCACCAAGAGAGCAAGACTTGTCAGAAACTCTTTACTGTGACATTCAGCACAACCTTGCCATTGCCAGACAAGCAGCTTGGGCTTGGGACAACATCCAGACAAAAGGGACCGCCATCCTTGGCAAGTGCAACAACATAGCTTCAGCTCAGTATCTTGATTGGTCTCGTATCAGGGGACAGATCACCCGCATGCCATTCACCCTCGAGGATGTGCATGGGCCATCAGTAGTGGAGCCTGAAGCTACAGTCAGTTTAGAGGAGTTTGAGAAGTTGAAGGAAAGGAATACTCAGTTCTCTGAAGCTTTGAATAAGACCCTCTGGGATAGGAATGATAGTCGTTTGGACAATGAAAGGTTGGAGAAGCTCCGGGTAGAGCATATGACCAAGATTGAGAAGACAGATGATTACATCAGAAAAGCTAGAGCAGGGGAGTTGGTATTGAAGAATGCTTGCAAGGAAGCCAAGATTCAGAAGGCCATAGCTGAGCATTACTTGGAGGAGAGTCAGGCAAGATGGATCAGGATCACTGAGGCTCGTTCACAGGAAGATCGGAGGACCCAGGCTAGGATAGAGCAGCTGGAAGCCAATGAGGAGAAGAGTCAGGAGGCCTTGTTAGCAGCACAAAAAGAAATCTCTGAGTTGAAGCTTCGGGCGGGGTTGAAGATATAAAAGGACCAGGACAAGCATAAGAAGTTGACCAGTGCCATTGCCACCAGGAACCTTCTTATCAAGACCATCACAGAGCATCCAGTTAGCCCAGTGACTGAGGCTCTCCTGAAAGAAGTCAGAGAGGATGATTATGGATTGGATGTTTGATTTCTTTGTACTTGTACTTCATTTTGATTGTAATTTTGTTGTTGTATTTTGATCCACCATGGGAACTTTGTTGTAATCAAACTATGTATCTTTACACTTTGTAATATATGGTTTGTGTTATTTTGTGGGCTCTATCTCTCTCCAACATCATCATTCCTCGAGGTCTGGAAGGTTAAAACCAAAGAACCAAACCGGATACCCTTGGAAGACAAATAGACATCTTGCATTGCATACTAACCTCATTTCTTTGTTTTGTAGGTATTTTGTTTTTGTTGTTTCTCACTTTGTTGTGGTTTCAGGAAACATTGCTAGTAGAAGAGTCTTCCCCATCAACAGAGTTCACCGGTACCTGTTGCACCCCAAAATTTGCCCTCACCTAGACCATACATTGTGTACTAATGTGTCCCAAGAGGTTCACAAGGTTCACAATTAGTCAGAAAGTTTGACAATTCCCTCAGACAAAGCATCCTCCTAAGCAATGCATCCTAAACTAGGGTTTTGAGTTTCATCAGGCTAAATGGATTTCCAAGGCTTCAAATGAACTTCATAGCATCCTATATGTCTTCAAGAATCCCTATGTCAAGTTTCAAGGCTTTCCCAAAAGGTTTGCTCAGTCAAATGATCAGATAGGCTAAAATCAGTCAAAGCAGTCAAAAAGTCAAACTGAGGTCAACCGTGGTCAAACCAAAGTCAAAATTCATGATTTTTTTGCCAACATCAATTATATGAATTAAAATTCATCATTTGATCAAGGTTTGATCATGATTCATCAAGGATATTTCAGATTATCAAGAATCAGGAGTTTCTAAATTAGGGTTTTCATAGGAAAAGTCAACTGAACTTTGACCAGCCATAACTTTCACATGCTTCATCAAATTTTTTCCATCCAAAGCTCATTTTGAAGGAAATTGAATTCTCTACAACTTTGTGTCTCACAAGCCAAGCCCAAAAATGCTTCATTTGGAAGGTATGAGCTAAAACATTATAGGTCATTTTAAAAGTCAACAAAAAGTCAACATCTACCAAAGGGCATAACTTGAAAATGGTAAAGGATATGGAAATGAGACCAAAGAGGTTGGTTAGAGGACTCTCTAAGATTTCCAAAATGTCCAAGAACACCTTCATAGCCTTAAAATTGAGGGATTTATGCCTTTGCAAAGTTGGGAAATTTTTGGGAGGTATGTGAAGCAAATGAAGTCTTAAAACTAATTTTTGCCAAATGGGCCTACCAAATTCCAATCCAATCTCAAGGATAAGGTCATACACGACCCATTGATTATTTTTCCATATTTTTATATTTTATATTTTATTATTTTGGATTTTATTTAATAAAATTCAATTTTAATGAAAATAAAATACAAAAAGTCAATTAAAAAATCTGATTTTGGTTCTAGAATGATTGAGATATCATTTAATGTTGATTGAGAAGATCAAATTTCATGAAAAGCCTTTGAGGCATGAAAATATTTGATTTTTTCTCACTTTTAAGATCATATCTTTCTTCACCATCAAGATTTCCAAAAGCCCAAAGGAGGGACAAGTTTTATGACCTAATTTCATTCACTATAAGGCCATGAGCATAACACAATACTAGGGGACAAAAAATTGGCAGCCAGGAACATCAAATACAACTTCAAAAAATTCATAAAAAAGCTTGATTCAGTTTCAAAGCTAGAGGTACTTTCAGGACAATTTAAAGATTGCAATAGCTTCCTGGTGATTCATTGATCATGTAGCAACCATCATCATCATTCATAGTGCCATGAAAAGCACAAACCGAATCACGTTTTCTCCTTCTTTTGCTTTTTTTCGTTTTCGTATAATTAACCACTATTGTTTGAATTTAACGCCTGATTTGTGTTTGTTATGATCCATAGATGCTTTCTGGATAGTTTTCGTGAAGCTCCCTGGCCGGAATACCATTCTGCCATTATTAGGGTTTATACCTCTAGATTAGGGCTTCCTAATTCACTTAATATAAATGAATAATAAAAACATGATTGAATTGTGTGTGCTGTAAGGATCATGTTGATCTAACCAATTGGATGAAATTTCATGTATTTCGTATAGATTGAGTTTCGCAGGTTGTGACGCGCATGAAAATTCGTAAGAGAATTTGTAGGAAAATTCGCAGGTAAACCTGCGAATTCAAGGAAGAAGATGACTGAAGGCGCGCGAATGTTTTTTTTCCAAATTTTTGACTTATTATATTATATTATGTGTTTGAATTGTATATCAGAATTGCCCTTGTGGCGTGATGGTTGAGTACGCGTGCTGGCTGGCTGAGGACTTGGGTTCGATCCTAGGTTTTGGTTCTTTTTTTTCATAATTTTTCAATTTTGCAGATTGTTTATGTTATGAATAATGGTCAACCTACAAACAACAAAAACACCTGGATCAGCTGGTAGATGGTGACGCCTTGGAAGGTATAGGGCCTGGGTTCGAATCCCAGGTCCCTTTATGTTTTGTTTTCTTGTTTTCTAAATATATATTTACTTATTTTATTAATTTAATAAAAATAGTTAACAAAAGAAAAAAACAATAATAATTAACTAAAATTAATTTATAATTAGTTATTCTTAATTAAATCTTTTATTTTCTAAAATTTTCCTAATAATTATATTTCCTTTTAATATTTTCATAAATAATTTAATTTGACTTTTTTTTTTGTTTTTTTATTACATATATAAATTTAGGTTAATTAAACAAAAATAACATTTTTTACCCTAATTTCTCTAAACCCTAATTTTCTTAAATAAAACATAAACCCTAATTTTTTTTTAGTTAAGATTGTTAACCCTAATTTTTTCATTAACTCTAAAAATTTAACTTATTTTTTATAAACCCTAATTAAACCATTTTTTTAATATGTAAATATTTTATTATTTGTTTATTATTATTAAAACTTATTTTCTTAATTAATTCTTAAAAAAAAATTCTAAACATTAATTTTTCTTGCTAAATTTCTTATTTCTTTTATTTTATTATTCTAACCTTTATTCTTATTTTTTATTACTACTAATATTTAATTGTTGCTTATTTATTATTATTATTTTATTTATCATTATTATTATTTCTCGATTATATTGTAATTGTCCCAAAGCCTTGTAATATTTTTAGGTTTATATATTTTGCTTTATTTATTGTATGGTTAGTAATTTAGGGTGTGTAACATGTTTGTAATTAAAATCAATTTAGAATAATTAACTTAAATAAGATAAATATTTGAATATGAACACGCACACACGTATGTCGATCTTTGATCGCCATCTTGCACTTCCTAGGGTTGCCTCTCAGTGGCCTATTTCAAAAGGTCAAGTGGGGTGTCTTAAGCAAAGTCCCTTCATAAATATCATCAAGTCCCTATAGTTTTAAAGATCAAGTCCCTTCGAGGTTGTCTACGATAAATGATCTTGTCCCTTCGAATAAAAGATGATAAGTCCCTACGAATTGCTAAAGACACCCTACAGTTGCCTATATCCAGATGTCCCTACACATGTCCCTTAATGACATCCAAGGTAATGACTACATATTCCTTAATAATAGGGATAGTCTTACCATTGAAAGAACATAAGAACAGTAAAGACTTAATATAGGGTAGGTTTCTCTTAATTACTTGCTCACCTTTCAAAATACTCTTCACACCACACTTTTCAAATAAATTTTCAAAAAACAAGGCTTTGTATACATCCATACAAGGATCATTACAAAGTACTTAGAAAGTTTTTAATCACACAATACACTCTTGCAAACAAACAAAGTGAGCTAAGTAACTAAGAGCCCATGGATAACCATGGATATAAAGGGTGCTAACACCTTCCCTTTGTATAACCTACCCCCCGAACTCAAGTCTTTTAAAAATAGGTTTTTCCTGTTCTTTTATGTCCTTTCCTTTTGGATAAAATAAAAGTCGGTGGTGACTCTTGCTATCCGCAACATTTATAGAAAGTCAGTTCTCCCACCGTGTTACAGAACTGGCAACTCTGCTGGGGACTTAATAAAAGAGGGGTACCCTTAGGAATTAGATCACTTAAAATGTTTGCTTTGTTTGCTTTATATTACTTGTTGGGCTTTTTGTGTGAAAGATCCTAACCCGGATCTAGTGTACCTTAGGTAAATGGCAATAGACCAAGGAAACTGTACGGCGTATACCGATATGGTTGATCTGGTGGCCATAGTTAGTGTGACTTCTAGGTTGGTGCTTATGTTTCTTAAGTAAGTTAAGGATAATATGAGGCTGCCATATGTTGTCAATACACTAACTGACTTTTAGAACCCTAGTCATCCCATCTTGGCCTTTAGAAAGTAGTGATATAGTCGGCTTTGGTGAAGACTGAAGTTGGTTGATACTCGATGCTACACTCATTGAGATCCTAAACTTGGAGGGTTTTGGTTGGCAAGTAAGTTGCCTACTGAACAACCACCCTTGGGAAGGATCAATGATATTGAGATCCCTTAGAACCTGGTTACTTTTGTAGGACAGGATGAACCAACTAAACATCAGGGGAGGGTACTTACCTTTAAACCTCATGCAAGGCTTCAAACCTAGGGCTATTGTGTGACTTGGTTATGTGTGCCATATGTTTGTGATTGAGCATAACATCATAACATCATCATGCATCATAAGCATAGCATTTTCACTAACCATTTCAAGGACCAAAGGATTTATCTTTGTTCTTTGTTTCAGGTCATGGCTTTTGCTCGTAGGAATACTATCCGGATCAACTTTGTAGAGATACCTCCTAAGCTTAAGGAATTGACTCTCAAGTGTCTGAAAATTCCCAATTCATCAAGAGGCATGGTCACCAACTGGATCTAGTCACTTCAGGGTTCAATGAAGACATGATGAGTGTCCTATTTCAGTTCTTTGATCCTAAACATCACTGTTTCACATTCCCCGACTATCAGCTGGTTCCTACAATGGAGGAGTTCTCCAAACTACTGGGTATACCTATCCTTGATTAGAGACCCTTCACAAGCTTAGAGAAAGAGCCTAAACCTGAAGTCATTGCTGCAGCCCTACATCTGAAGAAATCAGACATTGTCCTAGAAACGAGAAGCGGAGTTAAGGGTATTCTTGCTAAGGTACTGATGGAGAAAGCTCAAGTGTTCCTGAAGGCTATGAGTTATGATGCTTTTGAGGAGATCTTGGCCTTATTAATCTATGGCCTAGTGTTGTTCTCTAATCCAGACCAGTTCATAGACGTACACGCCATCAACATATTTCTGACTCACAATCCAGTGCCTACATTACTTGGTGATATCTTACACTCTCTTTATACCCGTACTACGAAGGCACGAGGAACTCTGATGTGTTGTATACCTTTACTATCTAGGTGGTTTATTTCTCACCTTCCTCGATCAGTGATGAAGAATGAACAAGGGTTCAGGTGGTCTAAGAGGATTATGTAACTTTCCCATTCAGATATCCATTGGTGCTCTCGATTTATGGAGAATGTTACTATCATTGACTGTTGTGGGGAGTTCCCTAATGTGCCACTCCTTGGCATAAGAGGGGGCATTACTTACAACCCTTCTTTAGCTCTACGTCAGTTTGGTTATGCTCGGAGTGATGGTCCTCATGACATGCTTATTCAGGGTATTGTGTTCGACTACGACAACAATCTGCAAGGTTACCATCAAAGGTTTATACGAGTTTGGGGTAAAGTGAACAAGGTTGACAGCAAGACTCTGGAACCAAAGTACACTATTCCTATGGAACCTTATCTCAGATGGGTACGAGCACGTGCTCAGACTCTTATGATGCCATATCCTGCTATCCTGCCAGTTACCATGGAGCCTGTTGCTGGAGGAGATACTCCTTATATCATTCTTCATCCAGACATGCCCACTGACATGGAAGAGTTACAGAGGTCCTGGATCCAATTGAAGGAGCAAAGGGATACTTTTGAGACTCATTTCAAAGCTAGTCAAGAAAGAATCCTAGAGCTGACAAGACAAATTCACGAGGAGCGGAATCTCAACTCATACCTCAACACAAAGAGGAAACGTCCATGGGAGACTTAAAACCCCATCTTTGTATTCATTTCATTTTTGTTGTAAGCCCAAGAGGCAAACAAGTTTATTGCTTACTAATAAAAGTTTACTTTCTGGTTGTTTAAACAAATTTAAATCCTGCGGTCCTTGAAAACATTGCATATGCATTTACATACCATGTCATTGCATCACAGGTTTCTTATGAACATGTATCTTATCTTCTCGCTGTTTATTTCAGCAGAAATGGCTCTTGAATAGACTGTCAAAGATCTCTAGGATCAGAATGCACAATTCCAAGAGTTGATCCTGAACTTGTCCAAGGGACAAGATGAGCTGAAGAAACTGCTGGCTAAGAAGAAGAAGAAGACTAGAAAATCAGGGGGCCTCATCAACCTGGGAAGAAGATTCAGAGGTCCTGTCAAGACAAAGGAAGAGGTTGAGGATTCTGAGTCTAAGAATTCTGAGAAAGAGGGAGGTAGTCTTCATGATACTGTGGGAGATTCTGATTCTGAGGCAAATTATTATCATGATCCTGCTAGTGAGGAGAAGTACAAGATGTTGGTAGACAAAATGAACGCTATGGAGCTACAAAAATCTTCTGGGCTTGATTTTGAAGATCTGAGTTTAGTTTCTGGAGTGGTTATACCTATTGGCTTCAAGGTTCCTGTTTTTGTGGTGTATGATGGTGTCTCATGTCCTAAGCTGCACCTAAGGTCATATGTCCGGAGGATTCAACCACATAATGCTGACAAGAAACTGTGGATTCATTTCTTCCAAGAAAGCTTATCTGGAGCTCAATTGGAATGGTACTATCAACTGGAAAGTGTTAATATTCGTGATTGGAATGATCTTGCTGTGGCCTTTTATAGACAATACCAATATAATGCTGATTTATCTCCAACTCGCATGCAGCTCCAAAGCATGTATATTGGTGCTAAGGAGAGTTTCAAAGAGTATGCCCAAAAATGGAGAGACCTGGCTGGCAGAGTTCAACCTCCTCTAACTGACAAGGAATTGGTGGATATGTTTATGAGTACGTTGAATGGTCCTTTCTACAGTCACCTCATTGGAAGCTCATCATATGGTTTCATTGAGCTGATAATGACTGGAGAATGTGTGGAAAGTGGGATAAGAAGTGGTAAGATACAGGTGGGTGCCTCTTCATCAAGCACTGCTAAGAAGCCCCCTAGTGGAAAGAAGGAGTCTAATGCTGTGTATGGTCAACATAGTCGTAACAGGAGTCACCAATCTGTGGGATCAGTTCACATCTCCAATCCTACTCCTGCAGCACCAGAGCCACAACAAAACAATCAACAGAAGCCTAGAAGACAATTCACCAAGATCAACATGTCACTGGCCCAAGCCTTGCAACACATGTTGAAAGGGGAACTAATTACTTTGAGGGATCCTCCTCAGAATCCTAATACATCCTCTCCTCGATACAATCCTAATGCAAGATGTGCATATCATTCTAATAGTCTGGGACATGACACCAACAACTGCTGGGTGTTGAAAAACAAGATTCAAGACATGATTGAAGCTGGAGAAATTGAATTTGGCCCTCCTGGGACCCCAAATGTGATCACTGCTCCTATGCCCAATCATGAGAAGACTGTTAATACTGTTGATGAGGTTTCCTATGTTTCCTCAGTAGCAGATGTGACTACACCATTATCCATTATCAAGAAGAAGCTAGTGCAGGTTGGTTTCTTTCCAGGTTGCAACGAAGACTATTTCTATTGTGCCTACAAACCTGATAGCTGCTGGAAGTTGAAGGATGGTATTCAACGCCTCATGGACAATTACACTATATTGTTTGAGAGGACACCTTCTGTTGAAAGTATGTATGAACATCTGACTCGAAGTACGAAGCTTGAAGATATAACTATGGTTGATAAAGTTCCGGTGAAGATTACCTCCAAAGGCCCTGTCAGGATCACTTCTAAAGGTCCTGTCAGGATTACTGCTGAAGGCCTTGTGAAGATTGTTGCTGAAGTTAGAATGGCTCCCATGATCATTACCACTCCTGGCCCTGTTCCTTATACTTCTGATAAAGTTATACCCTGGAATTATGGTTCTAATGTTTACATCCATGGTGTTAAATAAGAACCTTTGACTGATGCACCTATTTCTGATGTTGGTCTTGATATTGACAACATTGCTGGATCTAGTAAGATTACTAGAAGTGGAAGAGTTTTCTCCCCTCAAGCTACCTCCAAAAGTACAGTTACTCCAACCCATACCTCTAATTCTGGGCCAAGTACTGATGCCCGGGGCAAAGGTCCTATGATTGAACATGTGCAAGTTGAGGCACCAACTGCTGAAAACCTTTCTAAATGTAGATGTTTAGAATTGGCAGAATTTTTGACCAACAAGAAATGTTGAATTCAGTTCAGGATGTCCTATCAAATGTTGGGACATTATCAAACAGAGTATAAGTAAATGAACTTAATTCAGGATGTCACACCAGATGTTGGGACATTGTATCAGTAAATGAAGTAAGTTCAGTTTTTCAGGATGTCCCAACAGATGTTGTGACATCTCAAACCTGCTACCAGAATTAATTAATGACTAACAGAACTGAGTAAATTAAGGAAAGTTATCTGGAATTAATTATGGATGGACAAAACAGAATAAGGCGCATCTGTAGGGAGTGTTGTTATGTGACTTCAGCATAATCAGAAGAACTGAATCACCTAGAATCTAGGAAGTAACAAACCCTAATTCAAGGTGGAAGCAGCATGCGTTTCAGGATTGGATAAACCTATAGAAAGCCCAAAATCCAAACACCTATTTAAGCAACAGAAACTCTCAGAATAGAGTACGAATTTCAGAAGACCAAATAGGGTGTTTTGTGTTTTAATAGAAGGTTGTTTTTAATTGTACCACTTTATGAGCTTTTAAGCAAAAGTGTATTTGTGTCTTGATTGAAACTGTGAAGTAAGATCAAGCTGTTTTGTTTGAAGTATGACTTCAATTTTATTAAACTTGTAAACAAGATCACTGTGTGATTGAGGGGGAGTGAGTTGGTACTCATATCTAAGTTGTGTCTTAGGTAGAAATTGCATTGGGTAGATATTAAGTGAAAGATTAAACTGGGTGGTTTAAGTCTAGAATTAATATTACTTATAGTGGATTTCCTCCTGGCTTGGTAGCCTCCAGATGTAAGTGTGGTTATACACTGAACTGGGTTAACAAATTCCTGTATTGTTTAATTTTCCTGCACTTTAAGTTTTGGTCAAGTTGTCAAGTGTTTAAACATCTCATTCGACATCTCATACCTGATCACAGAATTTCAATTGGCATCAGAGCAGGCACCCTGCCTGTTTATACTGGGTGAGATCTAGGGACTACAAATTCTGGAAACATGGACAGAGATGTAGGATCAGTAAATAGACCACCTATACTGGATGGATCTAATTATGACTACTGGAAGCCAAGAATGATTGCATTCTTAAGATCACTTGACAATAGGGCCTGGAAAGCAGTCAACAATGGATGGGAACATCCTGTCCAAGACACCAAAGATGGAGCAAAAGTGTTGAAACCTGAAGAAGAATGGAGTAAGGAGGAAGAAGATTCAGCACTTGGCAACTCCAAGGCCTTAAATGCTTTATTCAATGGCATTGATAGGAACATATTTAGACTTGTGCATCACTGTGAGCTGGCCAAAGATGTTTGGGACACTCTTAAAACAACTCATGAAGGAACATCAAAGGTAAAGATGTCAAGACTTTAACTTCTCACCACCAAGTTTGAAAACTTGAGAATGAAGGAAGATGAGACAATTCATGAATTCTACATGAACATATTAGAAATAGCCAATACTTCTGGAGCTTTGGGAGAAAAGATGACTGATGAAAAGCTTGTAAGAAAGATTCTCAGATCTTTGCCAAAAAGATTTGACATGAAGGTCACAGCAATAGAAGAAGCTCAAGACATATGCACAATGAAAGTTGAAGAGCTCATTGGTTCCCTTCAAACATTTGAGATGGGAATGAATGACACAATTGTAAAGAAGAACAAAAGCATAGCCTTGATGTCAAATACTGATAAAGAAGAAGAAAATGATGAATCAGAAACTGATGAAAACTTATCAGAAAACATTGCTATGCTTGGAAGACAGTTCAAAAAGATTCTCAGAAAGATGGAAGACAAGTCCAGACCAAGTGGAAGATACACAAACTCTTCTGAGAACAAAAGACCTTATGATAAAAGGTCAAATTATGATGAAAAGACCAGTCAAGAAAAAGGGATTAAATGCCATGGATGTGAAGGATATGGACACATCAGGAATGAATGTCCTACCTATTTAAAAAGGCAAAAGAAAGGTCTCTCTGTAACCTGGTCTGATGAAGACTCAGGAGGTGATTCAGAAGAAGAATCAGCTAAGCATATCATTGCTCTAGCTGGATTATGTGAATCTGAAAGTGAATCCAGTGATGGGGAGCTTACTTTTGAAGAGCTTGAGCAATCATACAGAGAACTAGTCAAAAGAAGCACTGAAATATGCATGGAGAGTATAAAGCTAAAGAAGCAGATTGAGGCACTAAAGGATGAAAAAGCAAGTGATCTAGAGATCATTGACACCTTGAAAAGTGAAGTAAGTCTTCTCAACTCCAAGTTGGAGCATATGTCCAAATCTGTTAGAATGCTGAACAGTAGCTCAAGCACACTGGATGTTATTCTCAACAACAATAAGCATTCAGGGGATAAAAGTGGACTGGGATTTAACAAAGTTCATAAGGTTGAAGCTAGCACTAGCAAAACTACTTCAAAGTCCATACAGTCAAACAAGATGTCCCAACAGATGCTTCAACATCATGAAAAGAACACAAAGTCAAACATAATGTTCCAACAGATGTCTCAACATCATGAAAAGAACATAATGAAGAAGAAGTATCAAAGATGGAGATGTCATCATTGTGGAAGATTTGGACATATCAAACCTCATTGTTACAAGTTGCATGGATATCCAAATCAGATGTATCAGCAACCTCCTAAGCAGAAGATAGAGGTTATCAAGAAAGAGCTGGATAGACATCAACATCAAAGAAATCAGCAACCCCCTAAGCAGAAGACAGAGGTCATCAAGAAGGTATGGGTACCAAAAGCTAGTCTTCATGCTAATCAAAGTTACATGCCCAAGAACAAGATCAACAAACAACCTTGGAACTCTACTGATGAACAATGCACAGGGCAGAGGTATCAAAAGAAATCTCAGTACAAATGTTCAAAGAAGGGTGTTGCATATATAGCTCATACATCTCTAAGAGTATCAGCTAAAGAAGACTGGTACTTTGACAGTGGATGTTCAAGACACATGACTGGATTGAAGAATCTGCTAGTAGACTTAAAGTCATATTCATCCAGATATGTAACATTTGGAGATGGAGCTAAAGGTGAAATCAAGGGAGTTGGAACCTTGGATTGTCCAGATGTACCAAGACTAGATGATGTGCTGCTGGTAAAAGGTTTGACTGCTAACTTGATCAGCATAAGTCAATTATGTGATCAAGGGTACAGTGTAAACTTTACCAAAACTGAATGTATAGTGTCTAATAAAGAACAAAAGGTTGTCATGAGAGGAGCCAGATCTAAAGACAATTGTTACATGTGGGAACCTCAAGACTTCAGTCTCACTTCAACTTGCTTTTTAGCTAAAGAAGAAGAAGTAAAACTATGGCACCAAAGACTAGGTCATCTTCATTTCAGAGGCATAAAGAAAATCATATCTATGGAAGCTGTGAGAGGTATTCCTAAACTGAAGATTGATGATGGCAAAATATGTGGTGAATGTCAAATAGGCAAGCAAACCAAGATGTCCCATCCAAAGCTCCAACATCTGACAACTTCCAAAGTTTTGGAATTATTGCATATGGATCTTATGGGACCTATGCAGGTTGAGAGCCTTGGTGGTAAGAGTTATGCCTATGTGGTGGTTGATGACTTTTCAAGGTATACATGGATAAATTTCATCAAAGAAAAGTCTGATGTATTTGATGTATTCAAAGACTTATGTCAAAGAATACAAAGGGAAAAAGCTAGCTGTGTGATCAGAATAAGAAGTGACCATGGAAAAGAATTTGAGAACCAAAAATTCTTAGATTTCTGTTCTTCAGAAGGAATCAATCATGAATATTCTTCACCAATCACTCCTCAACAGAATGGGATTGTTGAGAGGAAGAATAGAACTATTCAAGAATCAGCAAGAGCTATGATCCATGCTAAAAAGTTACCTTTGTACTTCTGGGCTGAAGCTATGAACACAGCTTGTTACATCCATAACAGAGTCACTCTAAGGAAAGGAAATTTGTCCACAATCTATGAAGTCTGGAAGGGCAGAAAACCCACATTTAAGTACTTCCATGTGTTTGGAAGTAACTGTTATATTCTGGCTGATAGGGAGCAAAGAAGAAAAATGGATCCTAAAAGTGATGAAGGGATTTTTCTTGGATACTCTATAAACAGCAGAGCATATAGAGTATTTAATTTTAGAACCAAGGTTATCATGGAGTCCATAAATGTGATAAATGATGATGCTCCTACAGATGTTACAGAAGATGTTGGAACATCTGCTAACAGCAAAACTGAAGCTGAAGAAAAGAGTGATCATTCTGACTTCACTCAAACTGATGAAAGGACAGAACAATCCAGCAAACCTCCCTCCATCAGAATCCAGAAGGATCATCCCAAAGATTTGATAATTGGTGATCCCAACAGAGGTGTAAGCACTAGATCAAGAGAAGTGATTTCAGGTTCCTGTTTTGTTTCAAAAATAGAACCTAAAAACATCAAGGAAGCTCTTACTGATGAATACTGGATTTGTGCTATGCAAGAGGAATTAGGTCAATTCACAAGGAATGAAGTATGGAATCTTGTTCCTAGACCTGATGACATAAATGTGATTGGCACTAAATGGGTGTATAAGAACAAGTCTAATGAGCAAGGAGTTGTTACAAAGAACAAGGCTAGACTTGTAGCTCAAGGATACACACAAATTGAAGGAGTAGACTTTGATGAAACTTTTGCACCAGTAGCAAGGCTTGAATCAATCAGACTACTTTTAGGAATTGCCTGTATCTTGAAGTTCAAGCTATTTCAAATGGATGTGAAAAGTGCTTTTCTAAATGGATATCTTAATGAAAAGGTATATGTAGAACAGCCTAAAGGATTTGTTGATCCAAGCTGTCCAAATCATGTATACAAACTAAAGAAGGCTCTTTATGGTCTGAAGCAAGCTCCAAGAGCATGGTATGAAAGGCTGACTACTTTTCTTATCAAGCAAGGGTACAGGAAAGGTGGAATTGACAAAACCTTGTTTGTTAAAGATGAAGAAGGAAATGTCATGATTGCTCAAATATATGTAGATGACATTGTTTTTGGTGGGATGTCAGACAGGATGGTTAAACATTTTGTCAATCAGATGGAATCTGAATTTGAAATGAGCCTAGTAGGAGAATTAACCTACTTTCTTGGACTGCAAATAAAGCAAATGGAGGACTCCATGTTCATTTCCCAAAGCAAGTATGCTAAGAACATAGTCAAGAAATTTGGGATGGACAGTGCTACTCATAAGAGAACTCCTGCCCCCACACATTTAAAGCTGACTAAAGATGACAAGGGTGAGAATGTAGATCAAAGCCTATACAAAAGTATGATTGGAAGCTTGTTATATCTGACTGCTAGCAGACCAGACATAGCATTTGCAGTAGGTGTATGTGCAAGATATCAAGCTGATCCAAAAGTTAGTCATCTTAACCAAGTCAAGAGAATTCTGAAATATGTTAATGGTACTTGTGACTATGGCATAATGTACTTTCATGGATGCAAACCAATTCTCACTGGCTTCTGTGATGCTGATTGGGCTGGAAGTGCTGATGACAGAAAAAGCACTTCAGGAGGATGCTTCTTTCTAGGAAACAATTTGATTTCTTGGTTCAGTAAGAAACAAAATTGTGTATCCTTATCTACTGCTGAAGCTGAATATATTGCAGCTGGAAGCAGTTGTTCACAGTTGGTTTGGATGAAGCAAATGCTCACTGAGTACAATGTCCCACAAGATGTCATGACATTGTACTGTGACAACTTAAGTGCTATTAACATATCAAAGAATCCTATCCAACATAGCAGGACCAAGCATATCGATATCATGCACCATTTCATCAGAGATCTTCAGAAGAAAAAGTGATCTCATTGGAACATGTAGCTACAAATCTGCAATTGGCTGATATATTTACTAAAGCCTTGGATGCTACCCAATTTGAAAACCTAAGGGGTAAATTGGGAATCTGTTTGTGTGAAATTTAGCAGTTATGGAGATGTGCCAACATGTCATATGACATCGTGTGGCATGATCACCAGATGGCAACGCCAGTCTGGTCAAGCACCTTGTGTATTCCACTCCTAGAAATTCTCCAAGTAACGACTCTTATAAGAATATCAGCTCACATTCAGCTATTCATCTTCTCATCATTATCTCACAACAACTTGCTTGCTATAGCTAACTCTCAGAGATTATCAAACTCAACCAATCTCAATCTCCTTCTTCACCACATTCTAAAAATGGCTCAACACCAAAACCCTAACATCTCTGAAGAAATCCTCAACAAGGAAGATGTGGTGCATGCAACCCCCATTTCTGTGGTACCCATGGATTCAACTCCAATGGACGAAATAAGAGGAAGTGTTCCTCTTGCTCAAAAGCCAAGAACCCCTACTGTTAGAAGGGAAAAGGAACCTGTTGTTAGCAAAGCCAAAGGGAAACCTTCATCATCAAACACCACTCCAAAAGCTTCTGAATATGTGGATGATTCCATAAAGGAGCTGGTAAACATGATCCTATCTGAGCAAAGAGTGGTAAGTGGCATATCTATCCCTCTGAACACCATGCCATCTCCACAAGAAGATCAACAAACTCAGGCTGAAAAGGACACTCCTGCTCAACAGGATGTCCCAATAGATGTTGAAACATCTGAAGACCAGCAAAAGGTCTCATCTGATACTGCTGATGATACATCTGAGGACCAGAAAAAGGCCTCCACTGATAGTGATGAAGAAGCATCTGAGGACCAGCACAAGGCCTCCACTGAAGAGCAAATCTCTGTTGATCCACCAGCTGAAGAGGAGACTGCTCAACCTCCTCCTGTTGTGAACATAGAGCATGATTCTGATATAGAAATCATTGCTTCTGTAAACCCTAGCATAGCCAAAAGGCTTAGGACTAGGAAAGAAAAGATGAATGCAGGACATACAACTCCTGAGAAGAAGCAAGCTACACCAAAGAAGGACAAAGCTAAAGTTGGTTTTGGTCCTACAAAACATTGGAGCAAGGTGCAAACACAGAAGAGGAAAGTTGTCACCCCTTCAGATTCAGATGTTGAAGAGGATGTCCCAACATCTCCACCAAAGAAGAAACCAGCACCCTCAAGGTCATCAACTGCTGTTCCAGAAGCTCCTCTGGACAACATCTCCTTTCATCATGTTTCAAGTGTGAATAGATGGAAGTTTGTTTATCAAAGAAGGGTAGCAGTTGAAAGAGAGCTGAGCAGTAATTCACTTGAGTGCACAGAGGTAATTGATCTCATCTCTTCTGCTGGCCTTTTCAAAACTGTCTCCAACTTCTCTCCTTGCTATGAGCTTCTTGTCAAGGAATTCATAGTCAACCTCCAAGAAGATTGTGCTGATGGTAAGTCTGCTGACTTTAGAAAAGTATATGTAAGAGGAAGGTGTGTAGAATTCTCTCCTAGGGTTATCAACCACTACCTTGGAAGAGAATCTGATGGTCCAAATGAGTTAGGGAAGACTGATAACCAGGTTTGCAAGGTTATTACTGCTAATCAGGTCAAGACTTGGCCAGTTAAAGGGAAGCTCTCAGTTAGCATGCTGACAAGGAAGTATGCCATGTTGAATAGGATTGGTACTGCAAACTGGGTCCCTACCAACCATACATCCTCAATATCAACTGGATTGGGCAGGTTCATATATGCTGTGGGCACCCAAACAAAGCTGGATTATGGGGCTTATATATTTGATCAGACATTGAAGCATGCTGGATCATCTGCAACTAAGCTGCCAATTGCCTTTCCTTCCTTGCTGTGTGGAATAATGCTGAGTCAGTATCCTGGTATCCTCACTGAGAAGGACTCCATTTGCAAAAGAGAAAGCCCTCTGGCCTTTCACTACAAGCTGTTCTTGAGTCATCATGCAGCTGATGTTGAAGCTCCCTCTGGGACATCTGCTGGTCCTTCAAAGGCAAAGTCTCCAATCTCCAAAGCTGCATTGATTGCTGAGCTGAAGATCACTTGCAAAGAACTGGATGTAAGGAAGCAGAAGCTTGAGGAGATTATCCAAAGGCTGGAGATTGAAGAAAGTGCTCAGAAAGCTGCTACTTCTGATGAGGAGATTGAGGAAGAGGAAGAAACTGACTATGAGGAATCTGAGTGAAAATTGTATGCGAGGAATATGTAATGACAGCTTCTGCATTGTAATTTTGAATTAGTAACTTTGACCCCAAATTTATGTCTAACAAGGGGGAGAACTGAACAACAACAACAATGTATGATGCTGATTTCTGATTAATAAAAAAAAAAACTTCTGTTTGCTTCTGAACTAAAATTGTGATGAAAAAAAAAATTTCTGTTGCAACAAGTTTGAACAAATGTAGAATTGAGGGGGAGTAAACTCTCACATGACTCAACAGAAAAGAACTGATGTACTCTGGTAAAAGAACTTCTGCTGCACTCTGATAACCAGAAAAGTATGTTAGCCAAAAATTAGCCAAAGGGGGAGTTTGTAGATGTTTAGAATTGGCAGAATTTTTGACCAACAAGAAATGTTGAATTCAGTTCAGGATGTCCTATCAGATGTTGGGACATTATCAAACAGAGTATAAGTAAATGAACTTAATTCAGGATGTCACACCAGATGTTGGGACATTGTATCAGTAAATGAAGTAAGTTCAGTTTTTCAGGATGTCCCAACAGATGTTGTGACATCTCAAACCTGCTACCAGAATTAATTAATGACTAACAGAACTGAGTAAATTAAGGAAAGTTATCTGGAATTAATTATGGATGGACAAAACAGAATAAGGCGCATCTGTAGGGAGTGTTGTTATGTGACTTCAGCATAATCAGAAGAACTGAATCACCTAGAATCTAGGAAGTAACAAACCCTAATTCAAGGTGGAAGCAGCATGCGTTTCAGGATTGGATAAACCTACAAAAAGCCCAAAATCCAAACACCTATTTAAGCAACAGAAACTCTCAGAATAGAGTACGAATTTCAGAAGACCAAATAGGGTGTTTTGTGTTTTAATAGCAGGTTGTTTTTAATTGTACCACTTTATGAGCTTTTAAGCAAAAGTGTATTTGTGTCTTGATTGAAACTATGAAGTAAGATCAAGCTGTTTTGTTTGAAGTATGACTTCAATTTTATTAAACTTGTAAACAAGATCACTGTGTGATTGAGGGGGAGTGAGTTGGTACTCATATCTAAGTTGTTTCTTAGGTAGAAATTGCATTGGGTAGATATTAAGTGAAAGATTAAACTGGGTGGTTTAAGTCTAGAATTAATATTACTTATAGTGGATTTCCTCCTGGCTTGGTAGCCTCCAGATGTAAGTGTGGTTATACACTGAACTGGGTTAACAAATTCATGTGTTGTTTAATTTTCCTGCACTTTAAGTTTTGGTCAAGTTGTCAAGTGTTTAAACATCTCATTCGACATCTCATACCTGATCACAGAATTTCACTAAACATATGGAAGAAGTATTGAAGATCATTCGTAAGAGTGATTATGATATGGTTGACCAGTTGGGGCATACTCCCTCCAAAATCTCCATGTTATCTTTGATGTTGTGTTTTGAGGCTCATGCTAAAGCCTTAATCAAGTTCTTGAAGACTGCTCATATGCCAAATGAGATTTCTGTGGACCAATTTGAGAATTGTGTGGCACATATGACTAGTGATAATGGGATGGGCTTTTCTGATGCTGATTTGACTCCTGCCAAGAGAAACCATAACAGAGCTCTGCATATCTCCATTGAATGTAGAGGCACTACCTTGTCTCATGTACTGGTGGACAATGTTTCTTCATTAAATGTGATCCCTAAAGAGGTTCTGGACAAGCTCAGTCCTGAAGATGTTGTGTTAAGACCAAGTGATGTAGTGGTGAGGGCTTTTGATGGTTCAAGAAGAGTGGTACATGGAGAAGTAGACCTTCCAATCAATGTAGGCTCTCAAGTCTTCAATTCTACTTTCTATGTGATGGATATTCGTCCTGCATATTCTTGTTTGCTTGGGCGCCCCTGGATCCATGGGGCAGGTGCTGTGACTTCCACCTTGCATCAGAAGTTGAAATATCCGGTGAAAAACACAATTGTCACTGTCTATGGTGAAGAAGAGTACATGGTGAGCCATGTAAATACTTTCAAATATGTGGAAATGGAGGGTGAGATGGTTGAAACTCCGTGTCAAACATTTGAAGTTGTTCCTTGCTCTGCTCCTATTCCTCAGTCTGTCCCTGCTTCAGAAAGAGTTCATGTGGTTACTAACATACCTCCTGCAATGGACTCTCTCAAAGATAATAAGGTTGTGGTTGCAAAAGGTGGTTCTGCTATCTGGGGTCAGCTTCCCAACATCCCTTACAAGTCTGACAGGTTTGGTTTGGGTTTCACTGCAGAATCTCAGAAGGTTGTTCGTCGTGCTCATGCTGTTCGTATCACTAATCAAGGGGTCATAAGAGATCAAATCAATGTTGTGGGTGACTGTCATGAAGACTACAACTTGGATGATTGGATCTTTCCTACCATGGGTGATGGGCTCAACAATTGGAAGACTGGAGACGTTATTCCTATCTCCTTTAGTCAGGAGTAAATACTATTACTATGTTTTTATTTTAAGTTTGTAATTTTGAACAATTAAACTTTTAAGCCTTGTGTCTTGCCCGGGGCAAAATGGTATGCTTGTTTCGGGATGTCATTTCATTTGCATACTTCATTCAATAAAATCAATGGATGTTTCGTTTTCGTAAATATTGTGCTCCTTGTCTTTTCTTTGTATTTCTGTTTTATCAGCTATGTGTTCTTACACACACCCACATCACTAAAATGCAGATCCTCATCCACTCTGGATCCTGTTGATAACAGTTCTACTATTGCCAATTATAATTTCGAGAATCCGATCTATCAAGCTGAAGATGGAAAGGAGGAAGATTGTGAAGTACCTGTAGAGCTTGCTAGGTTGTTACAACAAGAAGAGAAAGCTATACAACCACATGAAGAACCAATCGAAGTTGTGTATCTGGGAACGAAAGAAAACAGGAAAGAGGTCAAGATAGGAGCTGAGTTAGAGGATGGTGTTAAGAACAGATTGATCCATATGTTACGTGATTATGTGTAGATCTTTGCTTGGTCTTATGAAGATATGCCAAGGTTGGATACCGACATTATGGTTCACCGTTTACCGGTAAAAGAAGACTGTCGTCCAAAGAAGCAGAAGGTTTGTCTTATGCGTCCTAAAATGTCAGAAAAGATTAAAGCAGAGGTGATGAAACAATTTGATGCAGGATTTTTAGCTGTGACTTCTTATCCTCAGTGGGTTGCAAATGTGGTACCAGTACCTAAGAAGGATGGTAAGGTGCATATGTGTGTAGATTACAGGGATTTGAATAAGGCCATCCCTAAAGATGAATTTCCACTTCCACATATTGATGTTTTAGTGAACAACACTGCTCAACATAAGGTATTCTCTTTCATGGATGGTTTCTCTGGTTACAATCAGATTAAGATGGCACCCGAAGATATGGAGAAGACTACATTTGTTACACAATGGGGCACTTTTTGTTATAAGGTGATGCCATTTGGTTTGAAGAACTCCGGGGCAACATATCAGCGTGCTATGGTGGCTTTGTTTCACGATATGATTCATCATGAGATAGAGGTATATGTGGATGATATGATAGCCAGGTCCCAGAATAAGGAACAACACCTTGATCACCTGCATAAGTTGTTTGAGAGGTTGAAGAAGTTCAAGCTGAGATTGAATCCAAATAAGTGTACTTTTGGAGTTAGGTCTGGTAAACTCCTGGGTTTCATTGTCAGTGGGAAAGGTATTGAAGTGGATCCTGCAAAAGTAAAAGCTATACAAGAGATGCCTGCTCCCCGTACCGAGAAGGAAGTTAGAGGTTTCTTGGGACAATTGAATTATATTTCAAGATTTATTTCCCATTTAACTGCTACCTATGAGCCAATCTTCAAGCTGTTGAAGAAGGATCAGGTGATGGAATGGAATGACGAGTGCCAGACATCCTTTGATGAAATCAAGAGATATCTTCTAGAACCTCCAATCTTAATGCCACCAGTTGATGGAAGACCCTTGATTATGTACTTAACAGTGTTAGACAACTCAATGGGGTGTGTGTTGGGTCAACATGACGAGTCTGGTCGAAAAGAGCAGGCAATATACTACCTTAACAAAAAGTTTACCGACTGTGAAACAAGATACTCACTACTTGAGAAAACTTGTTGCGCTTTGGCATGGGCTGCTCGCCGACTAAGACAATATATGTTGACTCATACTACCTTGTTGATTTCAAAGATGGATCCAATCAAGTACATATTCGAGAAACCTGCTCTCTCTCCGGACGAATAGCAAGATGGCAAATGATTTTAACAAAATATGATATACAGTACACTACTCAGAAGGCCATTAAGGGTAGTGTGGTAGCTGATCATTTAGCTCATCAGGCAGTGGGTGATTATCAGTCAATGAATTTTGAGTTCCCATATGAAGACATTATGATTATTACTAAAGAACCTGGACAATATGACGGACCTGAACAGGGATCCCGATGGACTATGGTTTTTGATGGAGCTTCTAATGCCCTTGGTAATGGTGTTGGTGTTGTGATCATTTCCCCTGGAGGTTGTCATACCCCAATTACTGCAAGACTTTGTTTCTATTGTACCAATAACATGGCTGAATATGAAACATGTATCATGGGTATCAAAGCTGCCATTGAAATGAAGATTCAGTTCCTGGATGTATATGGAGATTCTGCCCTGGTAGTTAGTCATATTAAAGGAGATTGGGATACCAAGCATTAAAATCTCATTCCTTACAGAGAGCATGTATTGTCCTTGATCCCATATTTTGAAGAGATTACCTTTGGACATATTCCACGAGGAGAGAATCAGTTGGCAGATGCACTAGCCACCATGGCATCTATGTTTGAGATTAGCTGGGATGATGAAGCTCCCAAGATCACTATTGACAGATTTGAGAAGCCTGCATACTGCAATGAGATTGGCACTGAAGGAGGAGAGGAAAAGCCTTGGTTCTATGAAGTGAAAAGATATCTTGAAGCTCAGGAGTTCCCTGAAGGGGCATCTGTCAAAGATAAGAAGTTTCTGAGGAGGTTTTCTGCTAAGTTCTTCTTGAGTAATGGAATTTTGTACAAGCGCAATCATGATTCGACTTTGCTTCGTTGTGTGGATAAGAAAGAGGCAACAGAGATTATGGGAGACATGCATGATGGGATTTTTGGAACTCATTCTAGTGGTCATACCATGGCAAAGAAGATATTGAGAGCAGGTTACTATTGGTCTACCATGGAAGCTGACTGCTATCAACATTCTAAAACATGTCACAAATGTCAGATTTATGCTGATAAGGTGCATATACCTCCAGCTCCATTGAATGTGTTGACTGATCCTTGGCCTTTTTCCATGTGGGGCATTGGTATGATTGGTGAGATCAAGCCTACTGCTTCTAATGGGCATCATTTCATCCTGGTTGCCATTGATTACTTTACAAAGTGGGTGGAGGCAACCTCATTTGCATCTGTTACTAAGAATGTTGTGGCTCGATTCATTAAGAATAATCTCATATGTATGTATGGTATCCCTGAAAGGATTATCACAGATAATGGCTCTAATCTGAATAACACCATGATTACTGATCTCTGCACACAGTTCAAGATTAAGCATCACAACTCTTCTCCGTATCGTCCAAAGATGAATGGGGCAGTAGAAGCTGCTAATAAGAACATTAAGAAGATTCTACAAAAGATGATTGTTACTTATAAGGATTGGCATGAGATGTTACCATTTGCTCTTCATGGTTATCGTACTAGTATACGTACTTCAACAGGGGCAACCCCATTCTCCTTAGTCTATGGTATGGAAGCAGTTCTGCCCATTGAAGTTCAAATACCCTCCTTAAGAATCATGAAGGATGTAGGCTTGGATGAAGATGAGTGGATTCAGACTCGACTTGACCAGATAAATTTGATTGATAAGAAAAGGCTGGCAGCTGTTTGTCATGGTCAGATGTACCAGAAACGGATGATCAAAGCTTTTAATAAGAAGGTTAAGCGAAAGGTATATCAGACTGGTGACTTGGTAATCAAGCGTATCATATTACCACAGGGTGATCCTAGGGGCAAGTGGACTCCTACATATGAAAGACCGTTTGTAGTCAAGAGGGTATTCTCAGGAGGTGCCATGATGCTTACTACTATGGATGGTGAAGACTTCCCACAACCTGTAAACGCAAACATAGTTAAAAAATACTACGCATAAAAAGAGACCCGCTAGGTTGACTGGCCTAGGCAAAAATAAGGGCATCCCAGCAGACCAAAAGGGTTCGGGAAAAAGTTATGGATATATATATATATAAAAGATTGTACACCCGGCAAGTCGAAAACCTGAAAGGGCGGCTTGGGCAAAAAAGGGTATCCCGGTGGATTGAAAACCTGAAAAGGCAATCCAGGCAAAAGTTAGGGATTAAAGCGTATGACTATGTCTCGTTTGGATCACTCATGTAACCCCAACCAGTTGTGCTACCTGACTCAAGTTCGAACAGATAAAGATCAATCCAATCGTTTCCATCTCAACAGCAAAGGATGAGATACTTGAAGATAATGGCAATAGTGGAATTGAAACTCAATAGGATTACTTCTCACATAGCTGTTTTTTTTTTTGTAAAACTTTTACGACGAATTCCTCTTACTAGGACTTCTGTCTCCTTGTACAAACTTTCCTGTGTATAGGCTACTTTCTAAAATAAATAAAATCTGGTCTTTGAATCCAGATTTACTTTTACCTTGTTTACCTAAACGAAAACGTCCATTGGTTGTGTTTGAATGTATGTATGCTTTTGAATATGATTGATGTTTACCAGAAATGCATAAAATGCAGTAATAGTATTTACTAAGGACGAACGAAGGTTGGAATTCAATGAAGCTTCGCCGGTCCATCCCCACAAAGTGATCTTTTTAGATACTTCAAGTAACATCTCCCCTCGGATTTATGTCCATCTCTTTTATCCTCAGTCAGGATATTCAGGAACTTATTCCTTCAATAAAAAGCACGACGAACGAAGACGGGTGGTCATAAGTACCATACTATCAAACAAGACGGGAACGAAGTCCTCATATTCCTCAGCAACGAACCGGGATTTATTTTCCCTAGCCAGCAGTTGTTATACAGAGATATCCATACGCTTCAGGCTGCATGATTCATACATACATCATTCACATCATATCACAGCATACGCATCCATAATCCATATGACATTCTTACTTAAGTGCATCATCTTATACATGCATACATCAAATAATCTGGCATAAACTAACCTTTTCTTTTCAGGATAGTTAAAGACAGATAAACACTATCAACTCCTTGAAATAGTTCAGAGACGATCTATACGAAGATCTAGTACTGACACTTAATTCAGAGATAATCGCTACGAAGATTCATTTCTGATGATCAATACTCAAGTTGTCCTTGGAAGGGTACGTAAATGATCTATACGAAGATCTAGTGCTTAATCCAAGATATTTCCAGAGGAGATAATCATTACGAAGATTTATTTCTGATGGTCAACTATCTTTGGGATAGTGTGTAAATGATCTATACGAAGATCTAGCACTTAATCCAAGAGATTCTTTCAGAAGAAGTTCAGGAGTGATCGTTACGAAGATTTAATCCTGATATTCTTTCTATCCTTGGGATGGTATATAAATGGTCTATACGAAGATCTATTACCTAATCCGGGATATTTCCAGAAGAGATAATCGCTACGAAGATTTATTTCTAATGGTCTATTCAACATTTTATCTTTGGATGGTACATAAATGATCGATACGAAAATCTTGTACTTAGCCTAGGATATCACCAAAAGCAATTCAGAGGAGATCGCCACGAAGATTTGATTCTGACGCTTAAGTTAAAGTATGTTCCTAAAGATGGTTCAGAGCCGATCTATACGAAGATCTAAGTACTAACACCTAATGAAGGATATTTTCCCCCCAGAGATAATGCAGAGACGATCTATACGAAGATCTAGTGCTGACATTCAACTCAAACCATGTTACAGGAATGATTCGGAGACGGCCTATACGAAGACCTAGTACTGATATCCACTGACAACATAAGGATACTATCACCTTCATATTATGGATGGCATCTATAAGCCCACCTCCAGTTCCTCTAAGTGGCATCTTCAAGCCCACTCCAGCATATACAACCTTTCAGCAGTATTATTTTGTGCACCGGTGAGTGCAAATTTTTGGGCTTTTGTGTTCAATCCCCTTCAACCTTCCAAGTCACGAATGGCACACAGGCCAATCTAACTCCTTAGGTTTCAGAAAATTGAACAGGGGAAGCTGTTTCACCCCAAAATTTGCCCTCAACTAGACCAGACATTGCGTAATAAGGTGTCCCAAGAGGTTCACAAGGTTCACAATTAGTCAGAAAAATTGACAATTCCCTAAGACAAAGCATCCTCCTAAGCAATGCATCCTAAACTAGGGTTTTGAGTTTCATCAGGCTAAATGGATTTCCAAGGCTTCAAATGAACTTCATAGCATCCTATATGTCTTCAAGAATCCCTATGTCAAGTTTCAAGGCTTTCCCAAAAGGTTTGCTCAGTCAAATGATCAGATATGCTAAAATCAGTCAAAACAGTCAAAAAGTCAAACTAAGGTCAACCGTGGTCAAACCAAAGTCAAACTTCATGATTTTTGCCAACATCAAGTATATGAAGTAAAATTCATCATTTGATCAAGGGTTGATCATGATTCATCAAGGAGATTTCAGATCATCAAGAATCAGGAGTTTCTAAATTAGAGTTTTCACAGGAAAAGTCAACTGAACTTTGACCAGCCATAACTTTCACATGCTTCATCAAAATTTTTCCATCCAAATCTCATTTTGAAGGAAATTGAATTCTCTACAACTTTGTGTCTCACAAGACAAGCCCAAAAATGCTTCATTTGGAAGGTATGAGCTAAAACATTATAGGTCATTTTAAAAGTCAACAAAAAGTCAACATCTTCCAAAGGGCATAACTTGAAAATGGTAAAGGATATGGACATGATACCAAAGAGGTTGGTTAGAGGACTCTCTAAGCTTTCCAAAATGTCTAAGAACACCTTCATAGCCTTAAAATTGAGGGATTTGTGCCTTTGCAAAGTTGGGAAATTTTTGGGAGGTATGTGAAGCAAATGAAGTCTTAAAACCAATTTTTGCCAAATGGGCCTACCAAATTCCAATCCAATCTCAAGGATAAGGTCATACACGACCCATTGATTATTTTTCCATATTTTTATTTTTTATATTTTATTATTTTGGATTTTATTTAATAAAATTCAATTTTAATGAAAATAAAATACAAAAAGTCAATTAAAAAATCTGATTTTGGTTCTAGAATGATTGAGATATCATTTAATGTTGATTGAGAAGATCAAATTTCGTACAAAGCCTTTGAGGCATGAAAATATTTGATTTTTTCTCACTTTTAAGATCATATCTTTCTTCACCATCAAGATTTCCAAAAGCCCAAAGGAGGGACAAGTTTTATGACCTAATTTCATTCACTATAAGGCCATGAGCATAACACAATACTAGGGGACGAAAAATTGGTAGCCAGAAACATCAAATACAACTTCAAAAAATTCATAAAAAGCTTGATTCGGTTTCAAAGCTAGAGGTACTTTCAGGACAATTTAAAGATTGCAATAGCTTCCTGGTGATTCATTGATCATGTAGCAACCATCATCATCATTCATAGTGCCATGAAAAGCACAAACTGAATCACGTTTTCTCCTTCTTTTTCATTTTTTCGTTTTCGTATAATTAACCACTATTGTTTGAATTTAACGCCTGATTTGTGTTTGTTATGATCCATAGATGCTTTCTGGATAGTTTTCGTGAAGCTCCCTGGCCAGAATACCATTCTGCCATTATTAGGGTTTATACCTCTAGATTAGGGCTTCCTAATTCACTTAATATAAATGAATAATAAAAACATGATTGAATTGTGTGTGCTGTAAGGATCATGTTGATCTAACCAATTGGATGAAATTTGATGTATTTTGTATAGATTGAGTTTCGCAGGTTGTGACGCGCATGAAAATTCGTAAGAGAATTCGTAGGAAAATTCGCATGTAAACCTGCGAATTCAAGGAAGAAGATGACCGAAGGCGCGCGAATGTTTTTTTTTTCAATTTTTTGACTTATTATATTATGTTATGCGTTTGAATTGTATATCATAATTGCCCTTGTGGCGTGATGGTTGAGTACGCGTGCTGGCTAGCTGAGGACCTGGGTTCGATCCTAGGTTTTGGTTCTTTTTTTTCATAATTTTTCAATTTTGCAGATTGTTTATATTATGAATAATGGTCAACCTACAAACAACAAAAACATCTGGATCAGCTGGTAGATGGTGACGCCTTGGAAGGTATAGGGCCTGGGTTCGAATCCCAGGTCCCTTTATGTTTTGTTTTCTTGTTTTCTAAATATATATTTACTTATTTAATTAATTTAATAAAAATAGTTAACAAAAGAAAAAAACAATTAATAATTAACTAAAATTAATTTATAATTAGTTATTCTTAATTTAATCTTTTCTTTTCTAAAATTTTCCTAATAATTATATTTCCTTTTAATATTTTCATAAATAATTTAATTTGACTTTTTTTTTTGTTTTTTTTATTACATATATAAATTTAGGTTAATTAAACAAAAATAACATTTTTACCCTAATTTCTCTAAACCCTAATTTTCTTAAATAAAACATAAACCCTAATTTTTTTTTAGTTAAGATTGTTAACCCTAATTTTTTCATTAACTCTAAAAATTTAACTTATTTTTTATAAACCCTAATTAAATCATTTTTTTAATATGTAAATATTTTATTATTTGTTTATTATTATTAAAACTTATTTTCTTAATTAATTCTTAAAAAAAAATTCTAAACATTAATTTTTCTTGCTAAATTTCTTATTTCTTTTATTTTATTATTCTAACCTTTATTCTTATTTTTTATTACTACTAATATTTAATTGTTGCTTATTTATTATTATTATTATTTTATTTATCATTATTATTATTTCTCGATTATATTGTAATTGTCCCAAAGCCTTGTAATATTTTTAGGTTTATATGTTTTGCTTTATTTATTGTAAATATATTTATTGTATGGTTTGTAATTTAGGGTGTGTAACATGTTTGTAATTAAAATCAATTTAGAATAATTAACTTAAATAAGATAAATATTTGAATATGAACACGCACACACACGTAAGTCGATCTTTGATCGCCATCTTGCACTTCCTAGGGTTGCCTCTCAGTGGCCTATTTCAAAAGGTCAAGTGGGGTGTCTTAAGCAAAGTCCCTTCATAAATATCATCAAGTCCCTATAGTTTTAAAGATCAAGTCCCTTCGAGGTTGCCTATGATAAATGATCTTGTCCATTCGAATAAAAGATGATAAGTCCCTACGAATTGCTAAAGACACCCTACAGTTGCCTATATCCAGATGTCCCTACACATGTCCCTTAATTACATCCAAGGTAATGACTACCTATTCCTTAATAATAGGGATAGTCTTACCATTGAAAGAACATGAGAACAGTAAAGACTTAATATAGGGTAGGTTTCTCTTAATTACTTGCTCACCTTTCAAAATACTCTTCACACCATACTTTTCAAACAAATTTTCAAAAAACAAGGCTTTGTATACATCCATACGAGGATCATTACAAAGTACTTAGAAAGTTTTTAATCACACACTACACTCTTGCAAACAAACAAAGTGAGCTAAGTAACTAAGAGCCCATGGATAACCATGGATATAAAGGGTGCTAACACCTTCCCTTTGTATAACCTATCCCTCGAACTCAAGTCTTTTAAAAATAGGTCTTTCCTGTTCTTTTATGTCCTTTCCTTTTGGATAAAATAAAAGTCGGTGGCGACTCTTGCTATCCGCAACATTTATAGAAAGTCAGTTCTCCCACCGTGTTACATTACCCGACAAGAAACAACCTTCCGGGCTTACAAATGGACCAGGTTCAGCAAGATCTGACTGACGTGAGAACCCAAATGGCCAATGAAAGGACTGAGATGAGGGCCCAAATGAACTAGTTCATGGCAGTGATGACTGGGTTGGCCCAAAGCCAAGAAGGACTGAGAGAGTTGGTCGAGCGGCAAACTCCCGAAGAAAACCACCCAGGTACAGGGGGTACCAGCAACAACGATCATGTACAGCCTCATACTGATCCCCCAGAGTTTGTACCTTATCTTAATACAGACATCAATGCTATAAGGAACACCCAAGGTAACACTGGAGGATGTGCCTTGCAGGAGGACCCTCAGGAAGAACAATTCATTGTGGTCGGGGCTGGAGACGAAGTCTATGATCGTCGGATGGACGAGATAGCAGAAAAACTGAGGTCTCTGGAGTCTCAAAACTCTCTAGGTTTTGATGTCATGGATATGGGACTAGTGGAGGGGGTTAGAATTCCTCACAAATTCAAACCTCCCTGCTTTGAAAGATACAATGGTACATCCTGTAAACACCCCAAATTTGCCCTCACTCATTTCACCATGGCTTGTGATTCTTTTCATATTGCATAAGTTCAATCATGTCATCTCATATTGCATTTCTTGCTTCACTGCATTGGTTCTAAGTCATCTGCATCTAGGGTTTGTGATCTGAGCAATCCAAGGGTCATCTGAGCCACTCTAAAGGTCTTCAATCATCTCAAGAGGGTCCATGTATGTTCAATCATCATATTCTATCCTCCAAAGATCAAGGAAGCCAAAGAATAACAAGAACTGAGAAAGGCATGGAAGCAGAGCCAAGCTTAACTGCACAGATGACCTAAAATTAGGGTTTTGGTTTCAGAGGCCATAACTCCAAATTTTTTGGTCATTCTTGTTTCTAATAGTCTCTATATGATATGAGGATCATGCTTACCAATTTTCATGAAGAAATTCAATGGGGAAGGCATCTGATCAATAGATGACTTCTTGAGCAAGTCAGTGCAAAATCAGGGCATCTAAGGCCCCCAATCACCCAACCAAAGGGTATTCTCCATCATTTTGAATGTGTATGATATTTATTTAACCTTAGAAGATGTTATAAGTTCACAAAATTGGAGAATTTCAAGCCATTTGCAAAGTTGCCTTTTTGGGAAAGTGACTTGTAATGTAAACTTGCCATTTTGGGAAAGTTTTTCAACCTCTTCTTTTTGATTAAAAAATGCTTCAAATGAAAAATCTTTGGTCATGAAAGTTGTATATTGGATCCTCCCATTTTCAAAAAGTACAAGAACTCATTCTAATTCATTTTAGATCAAAAGTTATGGCCTTGCAAAGTTGGATAAAATCACATAATTTCATGTTTCATGCTAAAGAGGGAAACTTGCAAAAGCCTTTGCCAAACCAATTTGTGACTTCAAAATGACTTCTAAGCATTACATAAACATAACACATGACCTAAAACTCAGAATGGCCCAAAGAATCACTCATTTTCATGCCTTGATCATTAAGAAATCCAAAAGGGGCCAAAACTCCATGAATTTGCAAAATGACCCAAAGCTTCTCATCCACTTGTGCCAGCT
The DNA here is from genome assembly GCA_963966055.1 of Lathyrus aphaca. Lineage (NCBI taxonomy): Eukaryota > Viridiplantae > Streptophyta > Magnoliopsida > Fabales > Fabaceae > Lathyrus > Lathyrus aphaca. The sequence goes on along the minus strand of OZ014519.1, from coordinate 686,799,228 downwards.
GCCAAAAATGACTTCCATGGACCTCCTTGAAGCAATATGATTCGAACCATACCCTTGTACCATGACTGAACCAGCCCATACCTTCACTTACACAAATGTTGACTTTATGCAACTTGAGCCATACCAATCAAACTGAGCCACACCAACTACTCTGATCAATCACAGCTTCACATACATGCCTCAAGGATCACATTTCACACAATCTTGGAGCCTGAAACCGGAGCATCACCATAGTTCACAAAAACCTCCCTCTTTGCATTTTCATTCGAACCTCATCACACAAGCCTCAAACCTCAAAACAAACTTCACAGAACCACTCACCATGATCCACTGATCATTTCCCAACCATCACCTTGCCCTAAAAAGCCCAGAATCAAAAACACGATTTCCACATTTCAAAAAATGAACCTCTGCCATTTTCATTTTGAGGCCATATAAACTCCAGCTAAGCATCACAAACATTTGGGGAGGATCATTGGAGCTTGTTTGAAGCAAAGAACTGGCCAGAAAGCACCATTTTCGAAAGCTTCAGTTCAGGTATCATCAAGAACAATTTTTCCAGAAACTTGTTTTTAAGTTACTAATTGGTTCTCCATGATTCACTGATGATTCTGATGTGTTTAGTTTTGAAAATGGCCAAGTATTAAGCATGTATTGAACCTCTGAAATTTTCTGCGTTTTTTCCGTTTTGCTTTGATCTTTGTTCTTGAGTGAAAATAAATGAGTTTTAGGGCTGGATTCATGTTTAGGGTTGTTAGATGTTTGATTCTGGAGAGCTAGAGAGCTTCAGATTGCGTTTTGAGTGAGATTGAAGGATTGGCTGGCCGGAGAAGATGACCGGAACACTGTTCCGGTCATCTGAAAGTAATTAGGGTTCAGGATTAGGGTTTAATCATAATTAGTGAGATTTGAATTTCAGCCGTCCATTAGCGCGCGTAGTCAACTCCCGCCCCCTAGGTTTGAATTTGGGCCTTTAGATCAGCTGACTTTCTCATTTTCTCTTTAATTTCATTTTTATTTCATTTGTTTTGTATTTAATTTCTACAAATTTTTAAAAATAGTAAAATACATTGAAAAATTCTGAAATTTTTTATCAAATCTTTTATTAATTTTCAGAACCCAAAAATATTTTTATTTTTATTTTTTGCATCAAAAATTATTTTTAAATCATTTAAATGTTTATTTTTAATTAGTTAATGAAAATTAATTAATTAAAAATGCATTTAGGTATTTAAAAATCACCAAAAAATTCACATTGCATTTCAAAACATTTAGAAACATTATCAAACTCTTCAAACAAATTTCTTTTGGTTCTTGACCTATTTTGGCATTTTTCTTTGGAATTAAAGTTCTTAAAAGGCAATATTTTTGTTCTAACTTAGAAAAATTCATTCTGCCTAATCATGAAGAGTTTGATGATGGTTCTTCTTGCATTGCATCCTTCATATCATATAGTTTCTAGGGTAAAATTGGTTTGAATTTATCTTTCATTTTAAATTTAATGTGCATTTTTCCTTTTAGAGTGCCTTGAAACCCTAGTTGATTTGAGAAAATCATAACTTCCATTAGGTTAAGACTTAGGTCCCCTCCTTTGGGCAGTGAACTTGTGTAGGGTTAGGGTTCCTTTGATCCCATTTTCAATTTTTCATCATGTCATTTGCTTCTTATTTTGAATTTTGTGTTGCATGTCATATATAAACCTTAATTCTTGCCTTCATTTGCATCCATCTTTCATATGCTTGCATTCAAGGACTTGCCATGACATTTTATGCATCAACATGACATATAAGACATCTTAGGACATATTAGAATCATGCTTGATCATTTATTCATTCATTTACCATGTTATGCATTCATTCCATTTCATAAACTTTCATGAACTTCCATGCTTCTTACTTGTCCCATTTGCACCCTCACCTCTTGTATGATCATCCACACTTTATAACATACATTTGCATCATCTCTTAGCATCATTAACATCATGTTTGTGCCTCTGATTTTGTTTTGCATCATTGCATTCATTTCATATTCACTTCATTCCATGTCTTTTGCTAACTTTTCAGGTGGTAAGTCATTGAGAAGTGAATTAGCCTTCACTTCTCACAATCTTTCCTCATCTCTTTTATGCTTTCTTTGTTGCCTTTTGTATGTGTATTAGAGTGAGCTTGCTCATTCATGCCTCCTTCTCACTTTCTTTCTTCAAGCAACTTGTCTTCTTGAGTGAAGCAAGTTGTCTTGCTTCTCTCTGCTTCTTCCTCCTTTCATTTGCTTCTTTCCTGGTGGCTTTCCTCTTGAAGATCTTTTGCAAGCCTCATAAACCCTAGGAATACCCAAGCATGATAACAATTAGGGTTTGATTAGTCCCCCATTAGTTTTACCTTTGTGTCATCTTTGAGTCTTCTCTTTTCATCTCTTAATCAGGGACTAAACCCTCAAGGTTTTAAGGCTTTGTGATTAAGATTATGCCTGCATCCTTCTCTTAGGATGGAGTGTATAACTTTAATCCTAAGTGTTAAACCCTGTAAACACCCCAAATTTGCCCTCACCCATTCACACCATGGCTTGTGATCATTTCATATGCATAAACTCAATCATAGCATCTCATATCACAGTTTTGATTCACTGCATAGATTCAAAGTTATCTGCATCTAGGGTTTGTGATCTGAACAATCCAAGAGCCTCTTGAGCCACTCCAAGGGTCATCAATCACTTCAAAGGGGTCCATGTGTGTTCGAGTATCATATTATATCCTCTCAAAGTCAATAATGTCAAAGAATAACAAGAACTGAAAATGGTGTGGAAGCAGAGCCAGGTTTAACTGCACAGATGACCTGAAATTAGGGTTTTTGTTTCAGAGGCCATAACTCCAAATTTTTTGGTCATTCTTGTTTCTATTGGTCTCTATATGGTATAGGGAGTATGCATATCAATTTTCATGGAGAAATTCCATGGGGAAGTCATCTGATCAAGAGTTGACTTTTCAAGCAAGTCAGTGCAAAATCAGGGCATCTGAGGCCCCCAATGACCCAACCAAGGGGTGTTCTTCATCATTTTGATTGTATATGATCTTTATTTGATCATGGAAGATGTTGGAAGTTTACAAAATTGAAGAATTTCAAAGCTTTTGCAAAGTTGACTTTTTGGGCAAGTTTGACTTTTAATGGGATTGTCATTTTAGGCAACTTTTTCAACCTTTACTTTTTGATTCAAAAAAGCTTCAAATGGAAAAACTTTGGTCATGAAAGTTGTGGAATAGATCATTCCCTTTTCAAAAAGTACAAGAACATGACCTAATTCATTTTGGATCAAAAGTTATGGTTTGTCAAAGTTGGCAAAAATCACTAAATTTCAAGTCATGCACCAAAGAGGCAAAGTTGCAAATTCACTTCTCAAGGCCAATTAAGTCATCAAATGGACTTCTAAACTTCACCACATGATCATACAAGTCCTAAAAGTCAGATTGCACCCAAAGAATCACATGTTTTATGGCCCATGGATCAAGTTTCTTTCATAAGAACCAAAGGCAAGGCAAGTTGCAAAACTCATCATAGCTTCTCATCCACTTGCTGGCTAGCTTGCTGATCAATCCTAGGCCCTTCCTCACATCATGCTGCGCAGCACACCCTCCTTGTACTTAGCTAGAAAGTAGCCCATGCCTCCTTACACCAACTTTGACAGTTTTGCAAAAGCACCCATACCAATCAATAAAGCACATGTCACTTCTTCTGACCAATGGCAATTGTTTATACAAATCAAATGCAAGCCAAACACAACAAGAAGCAGGCCTGAAGCACCACACAAGACAGCATTCTCATTTTCACCCTCTTGAGCAAGAGCTTTCGAAACTCATCACACAAGTCACAAACACACAAACTAACTTCATAGATCAACTCAACACACCTTCCTGGTCACAAATCACCCATCACCATTGTCTTAAACCCCCAGAATCAGAAACACGATTCCTTCACTGCACTGAACAGAACTTGTTCAATCTCTCCAGCCAGCCAAAACAAACTTGCTCCAAGCCTTTCAGAAGAACAAGGGAGGTCATAGGAGCAGTTTTTCCCAAGAGAAGAGGTCTGAAAGCTCCAAACTGAAAAGCTTCAAACTCAGGTAGCTTCATGAACTTTTTTTCCAGAACGTGTATTTTAAGTTTCTAAACGAGTCTACATGCTTCCCTGATCATGAATATGTGATTATTTTTGAAAAAGGTTGAGAAACCAGGATGTATGCAATGTCTGAAACTTTTGCCCTAAAAAAATGTTTGATTCGATTCTCCCTGTGTCTGAATGATAAATGTTGTTTGATTGAGGGGTTTGATTCGTTTTTGAGTGGGGAAGAGATCTGGGCAGTTAGATTTTGTTTTAGATGCGTAAAGAGAGAGTTTGGGATTTTGGTTGATCGGAGAAGACGACCGGAACAGTGTTCCGGTCGCCTGAAAGTCATTAGGGCAAGATTAGGGCTTAATCATTTAATTAGCCAGGTTTGAATTCCCACCCTTGGATGTGGCGCCAAGTCCATTCCCGCGCACGTACGTTTGAATCTAAGCCCTTGGATGTGCTGACTTTTCTTTTTTCAGTTTAATTCATATTTATTTTTCATTTAAATGCATTTGTTTTCTACATTTTATTTAAAATAGCAAAATCATTTTAAAAATTCTGAAATTTTTTGTATAAACTTCTATTTAATTTCAGAAACCAAAAACATTTTTATTTTTATTTTTTGCATTAAAAAATATTTTTAAATCATTTAAAGGTTTATTTTTAATTAATTAATGAGGATTAATTAATTAAAAATACCTTTAGGTATTTAAAAATCACCAAAAAATTCATGAAACCTTCATAATCATTTAGAAACATTGTCCAACCTTCAAACCAAATTTCTTTTTTGATCTTGATGTCTTTTGAGAATTTTTCATGGAATTAAAATCATTTTAAGGCATTATTTTGATCCAAACTTCAAAAAATCATTTCTGCCTAACCATTGAGAGTTGGACTTTGATTCTTTTTGCATTGCATTTTGTTTAGCATGTAGTTTGTGAGATTAAATTGGCATGATTTGATCTTTCATTTTCAATTTGTTTTGGCATTTTTCTTGTTAAGGTACCCTAAAACCCTAGGAAACTTAGAAAATTCATAACCCTAATTAGGTTAAGAGTTGGAACCTCTCCTTTGGGCAGTGAGTTAGTATAGGATTAGGGTCCCTTTGAGTGCATTTTCAATTTTTTATCTTGATGTTTGCTTCTGATTTTGGTTTTTGTTTGATGCTTTGATCATAAACCCTAATTTGAGCTTCCATTTGCATGCATCTTGCATTTGCATTCATACTTTGATTTGCCATGACATTTTGTGCATCCATTTGGTTCATTTGACATCTTAAGACATATTGAAAGCATGTTTGACCATTGCATCTTGCATTTGCCATGTTGTATGCCATTTGCATTTCATAACTTTTCATGTATGTTCATGGTTCTAAACTTGCTCCATTTGCATCCATTTGTCCATGTGATCATCCCCATGCCTTGTTTCATGTTTGCATCATCTCCTAGCATCATTATCATCTCATATATGCTTCTGGTTTTGGTTTGCATCATGCCATTTCATTCCATTTTGCATTGCATTGCATTCCTTTCACTAACTTTTCAGGTGGTAAGCAACTTTGAGAAGTGAATTTGCCTTCACTTCTCACAATTTCTTTTCATCTCTTTCATGCATCCTTGCTGCATTATGTCATGTGTTTGAGATTGAGCTTGCTCTTTCTTCTTCTTCTCACTTTCTTTCTTCAAGTGACTTGTCTTCTTAAATGAAGCAAGTTACTTTGCTTCTCTCTGCTCCTTTCATCTGCTTCCTGGTGGTTCCATTGAAGATTTTTCTTGTTAACCTCACAAACCTTAGGAACAACCAAGCATGACAATGATTAGGGTGTTGATTAGTCTCCCCACTTAGTTTTACCTTTGTGTTTCTTTGAGTCTTCTCTTCTCATCTCATAATCAGGGACTAAACCCTAAAGGCTTTAAGGCTTTGTGATTAAGCTTATGCCTGCATCCTTCTATTAGGATGGAGTGTATAACTTTAATCCTAAGTGTTAAACCCTTAATGTGTTTAACTCCTTTAAATCAATTCATCTAATAATCATCAAGACATCAAGCTTGTAACTTGGGCCTTGCATTAGGGTTCTAATTCTTCCTTAATTGGTTAAGAAGGACTGACCCTAGTGTTAATGGACAAGTCCCCCTCAAGTTGTCTTACAAACCCTAAAAATAACTTCATCATCATATCATTAACTAAAATCCATTTAATAAAGGTTTTGTTTTGTCATGAGTTTAATCCCTAATCATGGATTAAGATGAGGAGTCTTCCTCAGCTTAAACATTCTCATCTATTATCCTTCTATTAGGATGGTGTAATGAGTCTGTTTAATCCTTGATTATGGCTTAAGCTCATTACTTAACACTAAACAAAAACAACAAAAACATCTAAATAATCACAAGTAGGTTAATGATCTTAATCCTACATCAAAGGTGATTAAGTGTGAGAATCTGACTTCACTCTTAAGGTATTCTCATTACCCCTAATCAGAGGGAAGATGTGATGAGTTTACTAATCCATTGGTTTAGGCTTAAGCTCATTAACTTATGACAAACTTTCAAAAGCAATAAAAGACTGAAAACTCAAAAAACAAACAATAATCGTCTCCTTCGGGATTCTTTTCTCATCACCTTCACTCATAAACGAGAACTTGCTTCTTCCGTCTAATGCAAGACAGTTAGCACTCGAGCCAGACGAGTCATACACTTGAGCATAGGCAAGCAAGCAGTTCATAGTCAATTCATCTTTCAGTCTCTTTGGGTCGAACTACGGTGTTCTGACTTCCTCATTGCACGAGAGGATACATAGGCATAACTTAACAATTATCGAACAATAGTCTCTGTATATCCCCCCTCTTTCAGCATTATTCTTTTAGCCTCATATTCTTGAGCATCTCATTCCTGTTCTTACACTGACACATCATTTATACACTTTACACTTATTTTGCACTGACACCTGTACATCTTTTTCCAGCTCTTTTATACACAAATTGCATTGACACTACCCCTTTTAAAACACAAATCTTTTAAGCGTGGATCCCGTCGAGTACGGCGGACAATCTGGGTGCTAATACCTTCCCAGGTTGTAACCAACCCCCTTTCTCAGTCTCTCTGGTTCGCAACCGTCTTATCCATATCTTTCTAGGTCTATGCAGCATTGCCTTTCCTCCGGGATAAAAATGCCTAGCTGGCGACTCTTTTCATTCCCTGTGAGTTCACTCCTGTGTGTTCTCGCACCCTCCTTTCGCCGACCGTTCGCGTCTGTACCCCATTTGACCCGGCTTCATCTGGTGGGAGCGACAGCTTGGCGACTCTGCTGGGGACCCTTATACTGTAACCAGGGCTTCTGGTTCTTTTTGTGGGTTCCTCCTAGCGCTTGTTTGATTTGTGTTTACAGGAGTGTTATGTGCTAATTGTGTTTGTATATTTGTATTTATATTTGCTTTATGTACAGTTTGTTTACTGCTTTCTTTATAGCTTTACATATATCATACTGTCATACTGTGCTGGCTGGATCTGTTTTGTTGCTTTGGTGGGTGGGTGTTCTATTGAGAGTTGAGGTCCTACACCTGGGACCTGAGTGACACCTAGGCTAGAGTGCTTCATGTTCTTTCCCATTCCATTTCGGTCTGGTTCGGGAATATGAAACACGGTTCAAATATGGGTTTCTTCTTGAGAACTCTGTACTGCAGATTTCCTGTAGTGCTAGGGCTATCCGGGAAGCCTGCTAAGTCTGGATGACCTTTAGTATTGACCTTCAGAAACTGAGGTGAATTAGAGGAGGATCTTTTATGGTTATTGTAAACACTGTACCTCCGGGTTAGAAGTGTTTACACTTCTCATAACTAATCCAATTCTGAGGATCCTTGTTTTAGAACACCACCTGTGAGGGGGGTTGGGCTGTTTACAGGTTTGCATGTACCCTTGGCCTCAGCATACCCTGTTACTTTGTTTTGATTAAGAGTACTCCATTTTGGAACAGTTCTTGTGATTTCTAACCCTGGACATGTGGCTCTTTATTTGAGTCCCCCACCTTGGTTACTGGACTTATAAATCTCCATCTGGATTTCTTGAACATACATGGACTTACATCAGAGCACTTGATCAGATCCAGCTCAGTCACAAACCCTTGCATATCATTTGCATACATCATCATTGCATCATTTTAACATTTGCCTATTTGTTTTTCAGGGTATCCATATTTTATTTAGGCTTGGTTTTGACCCCATCCTCAGCATAGACCTATCCTCATCAGCATCTACTTCAGCTATCAGCTACCTGCTTCAGTCACCTGCACCAACCTGTCAGTGGCCCATTTTCAGTGTTATTCTCAGCAGCTGTCTCAGCTCTTCTTCAGCAACATGGCACCCAAGAAGAGTAATATCTCCTACCATTTCTTTGAGCCTGAGTTGGCTAACATCAGGAAGATTCAGACCCTGATTACTCCAGACCATATACCACTATTCAGAGAACACTACGGAGGCATACTTGATGTGGTTATGGATTTGGACCCTTCACAAAGGAGCCTGATTCACACTTGCCTGCAGTTCTATGATCCCCCTCTGAGGTGTTTCACTTTTCAGGATTTTCAGTTGGGACCTTTATTAGAGGAGTATTCATTATTGGTTGGTGTACCTATCAGAGGTGGAGTCCCCTTCAACCCTGAGATGGCTTTTCCCAGTAATGAAGAGATAGCAAAGGCATTACATCTGGAACCAGTTTTGATTGGGCAGAATATGACTACCAAGGCTGGGATTTCTGGTCTACACTTGGATTTCTTGACTTCTCAGGCTATTCTGAAAGCCTCCTTGGGGGAGTGGAAGGCAGTCTGTGCATTATTAGCCCTTAGCATATATGGGGTTATATTATTTGCAGATGAGCCTAGGTTTATTAGCAAGAATGCAATCCATCTTTTTATCCTGAGGAACCCAGTGCCCACCTTACTGGGAGACTTCTACTACTCTGTCCATCAAAGGAATGAAAAGCAAAGAGGAAGATTGTTGAGGTGATGTGCTCCCCTGTTCCATACCTGGTTGCTCAGACATTTGCCCAAGACTGATGCATTTTTGAACCCTCATCAGCAGAGGAACTGGGCTAGAAGACTCACTGCTTTAACTTCAGCTGATATCAGGTGGTGCACTCAAAGCACAAAAGGCAGGGACATCATTACCAGTTGTGGGCAGTTTCCCAATGTGCCCCTGATAGGAGTGAAGGGTTGCATCAACTACAACCCTCTGCTATTCAAAAGACAACTGGGCTATGCATTGGTCCACACTCCCAAAGCACAAGACTTGGCTGAGACTCTTTACTGTGAGAATAAGCCTAATCCGGCTATTGTCAGGCAAGCAGCCTGGGCCTGGGACAATGTCCAAACCAAGGGAATGGCCATTCTAGGAAGATGCAACAATGTGGCCTCTGCACAGTACTATGAGTGGTCCCATACCAGGGCTCAATTTTCTGGGATGCCTTTCACCATGGAAGATATACCTGGACCATCCTCAGCACCACCTCCTGTCACTGTCAGCCTAGAGGAGTTTGAGAAATTGAAAGAGAGGAATGAGAAGCTGACTCAGGCTCTACAGAAGACCCTCTGGGAGAGGAGTGATGGTCGGTTGGACATTGAGAGGTTGGAAAAGCTAAAGGTAGAGCATCTAGCCAGAATTGAGAAGTCAGAAGACTACATTAAGAAGTCAAGGGCTGGAGAGAAGATCTTAAAGAATGCCTGCAAAGAGGCTCAGTTCCAGAAGGCCAGGACTGATTTGTATCTGAAAGAGAGTCAAGCTAGGTGGGTCAGGATCACCGAAGCTCGTACTCAGGAAGATAAAAGGACTCAGAACAAGATTGAGCAGTTGGAGGCTAGTGCAAAAGAGCAACAGGAAGCCCTGCTAGCAGCCCAAAGAGAGATCTCAGAGTTGAAGATCAGAGCTGGTGTGAAGAGGTCAAAGGACCAGAGTCAACACAAGAAGCTAGCTGTAGCTGTTTCCAACAGGAATCTTCTCATCAGGAACCTTACAGAACGTCCAGCTGATCCTGTGACTGAAGCACTTCTAAAGGAAGTTCAGGAGGATGAGTTTGGTCTTGGTGTCTGACTTTTGCTTGTTGTTGCTTTCATTTCATGTATTTTTATTTTCTTATGTTGTATTTTGACCCCTCAGAGGGCTTGTATTGTAAAAAGAAACAAACTATGTATCATTTGCTTTTTGTAATATATGTATCCGTTTGTTCCATCTGAGTTTCTTTCAAGCAACATCAACAACATCTTCAAAGGTCTGGAAAGGTCAAAACCAAGTGCCAAGTCGGATACCTTGGAAACAAATAAGCATACTGCATTGCATGCTAACCTTTGTTTGTTTTGTAGGTTTGTTTTGTTTTTATTACTAACTCTGTTGTGGTTCAGGAACTATTGCTCGACGTCGAGTGTTCCCACTCAACCGTCCACACAGATATCCCACCCGCAGCAACCTTCTGGGTATACAGATGGACTAGGTACAACAGGATCTTACAGAGGTCAGGAACCAAATGGCCAATGAGAGATTGGAAATGAGGAATCAGATGACACAATTTATGGAGGTGATGAATGGATTGGCTCAGAGCCAAGAGAGATTAAGAGCCTTGGTAGAGAGGCAGACTCAAGAAGATCCCCATCTAGGGACTGGTGGGACAAGCAACAATGAGAGGGTTCAGCCTCATATCAACCCACCTGTATTTGGACCCCACCTTCATCCGGAAATCAACATCCCTGCTAATGTACAAGGGAATGCTACCACAGGCAGAGTGCTGCAAGAAGACCCCCAGGAAGATCAGTTCACAGTGATGGGAGCTGGGGATGAGGCCTATGACAGAAGGCTGGACGGAATTGCTGAAAAATTAAGGTCCTTGGAGTCTCAAAACTCTTTGGGTTTTGACGTTATGGACATGGGCTTAGTGGACGGGGTCAGGATTCCCCACAAGTTTAAACCACCGTGCTTTGAGAAGTACAACGGAACCTCCTGTCCAAGAACCCACCTGCAATCCTTTCTGGGGAGGCTGAAGGCATACACCATGGATGAAAAGCTATGGATGTTTTATTTTGAGGATAGCTTGACGGGAGCTTCAAGGGAATGGTACTCTCATCTGACTAGAGCAACCATCAGATGTTGGAAGGACTTGGCAGAGGCCTTCATTAGACAATACCAGTATAATTTGGATATGGCTCCCAACAGGACCCTCCTGATGGGAATGTCACAATCATCCAGAGAAAGCTTCCGAGAGTACGCCCAGAGGTGGAGACAGCTTGCTGCTGCTGTCCGGCCACCCATGTCAGAGAGGGAGATGGCTGATATGTTTATGAACACCCTCCAAGGGACATACATTGATAGGCTAGCTGCCTTTTCTTCTACTAGCTTTGCAAATGTCGTTATAGCTGGAGAAAGAATTGAAAGCCTATTAAAGATGGGCAAAATTTCTGACAACGGTGCCAGCTCATCCAGCAACACAAGAAAGCCTTTTGTAGGCCCAAGAAGAACTGGTGAGACTAATGCTATCCATGCCGGCAGAGGCAGACCCCAATACGTTCATAGGTCTGTGGCAGCAGTCACCATTCCCGCTCCAATTCATCCACAACCAGCTTACCAACCACAACAACAAAATTATCAGCAACAAACTCAGTATCCTCCTCAGAGAAACTACAACAACACCAGCCACAACAATCAGCAAAGACCATTCCAACAGAGACCTTCTCAGGCCAATAGGGTGATTGATCCGATCCCTATGCCCTATGCCACATTACTGCCACAACTCCTGAAACTCAACCTGGTTGAGCTAAGGACGTTGTCACCTCCAGATCCTGCCAGTCTACCCAGAAATTATGACGCCAGCGCCAGATGTGCTTTTCACTCGAATGCACCCGGCCACAGTACAGAGAAGTGCAGAGCCTTGCATATGAAGGTACAAGACCTGGTAGACTCTAAAGCTCTAAACTTTGCACCACCACCAAATGTTAACAAGAACCCTATGCCAAACCATGGAGGTCCCAGAATCAATGCTATTGAAGAAGACAAGCCGTCTTACTTAATAACCAGTGTGGGTCAGATTCGGACACCCTTGGTAGAGATCAAAGCTCAACTCCTTGAATGTCAAATATTCCCGGGATGTGAGCTAGGGTGTGCTTATTGCAACATTTCAGTGAATGGTTGTGATAACTTGAGAGATGGCATAGATGGTCTCATCCAGAGTGGCCTGCTTCAAATCACAACATCAATACCTACCAGTCCAGCAATCTCCTTAACAACAGTCCCCGAGTCTTCTACAACTGCAACAACAATTGTTCCAAACAACTCTTCAGTTTCCTCAACAAATGCTTCATCTGTTACTTCAACGGATCAAGTATCAGCGAACATCCCTTCTACAACTTCAGCACCCCTTCATTCAGAATCTCCTACAACAACAACACCCATCCATTCAACAATGTCTCCCACAACTGCAACAGCAAGTGTCTTAACGGTTACAATTTATTATGATCCTGAAAATGATTCTGCCTACAACTCACAAAATGCCGCTCCTATCAGAGCACCAGTCACAATATACTATGATCCACAGACTATCATGGTCCCTTCTGCAGCTTCCATCAGTCCAGTCATTATCACAGTGCATGGGCCAATACCTTATGAAAGCAGTAATGCCATCCCTTGGCATTACGGCTCTGATCTATACTGCGAAGGACAGAAAATCACTCTCGAATCATCAACTTCTTCACCACAAATAGACAATGTGGGAGGAGGCGGAGGCTTCACTCGAAGCAGACGTCTCTTTGCCCCGCAAATTCAAAGACCCACTGCCAAAGCAGAAGCTGCCGCCAAGGCAAAAGGGAAGAGCACGGTGCAAGAAGAGCAAATTGTTAAAGAAGCTTCGAAAACACCTTTTGATCAAGAGGTTGATGAATTCATGAGAATCATCAAGAAAAGTGATTACAGGATAGTGGACCAGCTTCACCAGACGCCTTCTAAGATCTCCATTCTATCATTGTTAATGTGCTCTGAGGCTCACCGGAACGCACTACTAAAAGTCTTGCACGCAGCTTATGTGCCGGAAGAGATCATAGTCAATCAGTTGGAAGCTGTGGTTGGAAATGTTAATGCTAGTAATGGACTAGGATTTACCAACACTGATTTGACTACGGAAGGTCGCAATCACAACAAGGCTCTGCATATTACCATGGAGTGTAAGGGTGCAGTTCTTTCCCATGTACTGGTAGACACAGGGTCATCCCTCAATGTCTTACCTTAAAAAGCCCTTGTGAAGCTGGAGTATGAAGGATTGGCATTGCGTCCCAGTAACTTAGTAGTGAGAGCCTTTGACGGTTCTAAGAGATCAGTTCTGGGAGAAATTGAGTTACCTATAACGATTGGCCCACAAACTTTCAAAACGACCTTCTACGTGATGGACATTCAGCCTGCCTACAGCTGTTTGTTGGGTAGACCATGGATTCATGCCGCTGGCGCAGTTACGTCTACCCTTCACCAGAAGTTAAAATTCGAGTGGGAGAGCCAAGTCGTTACTATTTGTGGATAGGAAGATATTTTTGTTAGCCATCTGGCTACCTACAAATACATTGAGATGGATGGGGAGATCCACGAAACGATGAGTCAAGGGTTTGAGGCCTTGAACATAAATGAAACATCTGCTGTACCTGGAACCTCAATGACATCTTATCAACAAGCCCGAAAGGTTGTTGAAGAAGGGACTGCCCAAGGCTGGGGCAAGCTGTTACCTGTAGAGAAGAAAGAGGATAGATTTGGGTTGGGTTACAAACCAACTCAACAAGATCAAGCAGAGGCTGCTAAGGAGCCCAACTTTGTTAGTGGGGGGATGCTCATCCCTGATGCTGTCAACAATTTGGAAGACGAGGATGAAAGCGACCGCAACCTGGAAAGTTGGATCCGTCCAAAGATCTCGGGGAGCAGTATCTCAAACTGGTCTTCCCAGGAAATTATAAGAGTTACTCCTGCAGAGTAATTATTATTTCCTGTATATTTTAAGCATGCATCAAGTCTTGCATCTTGCCCAAGATGACAAGACTCATTTTGTAATCGGGCCATCTGTAATTTTTTGTGCAACAAGATTAATCAATGAAATATCAGACATCTTTTGCAAATGAGTCTTTTTCTTTTCCGCTCACTGTTTTTCCATTTTTCTTTTTGTACAAAAAAATAAATGGCAGTGTTTTCAAAATGACCACTTTGTTTCACTTTTCTAAACAAGATTAAAATCAAATCACTAAAATGAACAAACTAAACCCTTGCAGAGAGTGCCTTCCAGACCGCACCGACAACAGCACGGCTATGACTTCATATGGCTTTGACAATCCAATCAATCAAGCTGATGAAGGGGTTGAAGAAGATTATGAGCTTCCTGAAGAGCTAGCCAGATTGTTGAGACAAGAGGAAAGGGTTATCACTCCTCATCAGGAGGAGGTAGAGACAATTAATCTTGGTACAGATGAAGACGTGAAAGAAGTTAAAATCGGGGCCTGCTTACAAGACTCAGTGAAGAGACAACTGATTGACCTGCTTCAAGAATATGTGGATGTGTTTGCTTGGTCTTACCAAGATATGCCAGGGTTGGACACCGACATTGTTGTGCACAAGTTGCCTTTAAGAGAAGACTGCCCACCGGTTAAACAGAAATTGCGCCGCACTCGCCCAGACATGGCAATGAAAATCAAAGAAGAGGTACAAAAGCAGTGGGACGCCGGGTTCCTTGCTGTAACTAGCTATCCACCGTGGGTTGCTAATATAGTACCTATGCCTAAGAAAGACGACAAAGTAAGGATGTGTGTTGACTACCGGGATCTGAACAGAGCCAGCCCGAAGGATGATTTCCCATTACCTCACATTGATGTATTGGTGGATAATACAGCTCAGTTCTCGGTATTCTCCTTCATGGACGGATTTTCAGGATACAATCAGATCAAGATGTCACCTGAAGACATGGAGAAAACAACCTTCATCACACCCTGGGGCACGTTCTGTTACAAGGTGATGCCATTCGGACTGAAGAATGCTGGTGCAACGTATCAACGGGCTATGGTAACATTATTCCACGATATGATCCATAAAGAAATCGAGTGTTATGTGGATGACATGATTGCCAAGTCCCTCACTGAAGAAGACCACCTGGTGAATCTGCTGAAGCTATTCGAGCGTCTGAGGAAGTACCAACTGAAGCTAAACCCCAACAAGTGCACATTCGGGGTGCGATCTGGTAAGCTGCTGGGTTTTATTGTGAGCGAGAAAGGGATTGAAGTTGACCCTGATAAAGTCAAAGCCATCCAAGAAATGCTTGCACCGAAGTCAGAAAAAGAAGTTCGAGGGTTCTTAGGTCGATTGAACTACATTTCCCGGTTCATATCTCACCTTACAGCAACCTGCGAACCCATGTTCAAATTGTTGAGAAAAGAACAGACGGTCAGTTGGAACGAAGACTGCCAGAAGGCTTTTGACAAGATCAAAGAGTACTTACAAGAGCCTCCAATCCTCATGCCTCCAGTTGAAGGAAGACCTCTGATCATGTACTTGACAGTATTAGAAGAGTCAATGGGGTGTGTGTTGGGCCAGCATGACGAGTCTGGTCGAAAAGAGTATGCAATATACTACCTAAGCAAAAAGTTTACCGACTGTGAACAACGTTATTCACTGCTCGAGAAAACTTGCTGTGCTTTAGCGTGGGCTGCTCGCCGACTGAGACAGTACATGTTGACCCACACCACTTTATTGATCTCAAAGATGGACCCAGTTAAGTACATATTCGAGAAGCCAGCACTTACCGGACGGGTTGCAAGATGGCAAATGATCCTCACAGAATATGACATCCAATACACATCTCAGAAAGCCATCAAGGGCAGTGTATTGTCTGAATATCTTGCTGAGCAACCTATTGATGATTACCAGCCTATGAGATTTGACTTCCCTGATGAAGACATCATGTTCATAAAAGCAAAAGATCATGAAGAGCCTGTTCATACTGAAGTGCCTAACCCGGAAGAAGAATGGACTATGATGTTTGATGGGGCTGTTAACATGAATGGTCGTGGTGTTGGTGCAGTACTTATTACACCTAAAGGAGTTCACATGCCTTTCTCGGCAAAACTCACCTTTAACTGCACTAACAACGAAGCTGAATACGAAGCTTGCATTATGGGTCTTGAGGAAGCCATTGACCTCAGGATCAAGACATTGACTGTATTCGGAGATTCAGCTCTGGTAATCAATCAAACCAACGGCAAATGGTACACCCACCAGGATCATCTGATACCTTACAGGGATTATACAAGGAGGTTATTGACTTTCTTTACAACAGTCAAGCTTGAGTATATCCCTCGAGACGAGAATCAATTTGCAGATGCTCTTGCCACCATTTCATCCATGATCAAAGTTCAAGCTGCCAACTTTGTACCTCAGATTTCAGTGTCCAGACTTGACAGACCAGCATATGTGTTCGCAGCAGATGTTGTCAAAGATGATAAGCCTTGGTTCCATGACATTAAGTGCTTCTTGGAGGATCAAACATACCCACCTGGGGCATCTTCCAATGATAAGAAGACTTTAGGAAGGCTTGCTGGTAGTTTCTTCCTGAACACTGATGGTTCCCTATACAAGAGAAACTTTGATATGGTACTCCTCAGATGCGTCGACAGGACAGAAGCAGATTTGTTAATGCATGAAGTGCACGAAGGATCCTTTGGTACCCATGCGAGAGGGCATGCCATGGCTAAAAAGTTGCTAAGATCAGGTTATTATTGGATCACAATGGATGCCGACTGTTGTGTATACGCCAGAAATGCCATAAATGCCAGATTTATGCGGATAAGGTGCATGTGCCGCCCAATCCTTTAAATGTGATGTCTTCACCCTGGCCCTTTGCTATGTGGGGCATCGATATGATTGGCAAGATCGAACTGACTGCTTCAAATGGCCACAGATTCATCCTGGTTGCCATTGACTATTTCACCAAGTGGGTCGAAGCAGCTTCTTATACAAATGTCACAAGGCAAGTGGTAGCCAGATTTCTGAAAAGAGATATCATCTGTCGATACGGAGTTCCCGAGCGAATCATTACTGACAATGGTTCCAACTTGAATAATAGAATGATGGCAGAGCTGTGCCGGGACTTCAAGATCCAACACCACAATTCCTCTCCTTACCGGCCAAAGATGAACGGCGCGGTCGAGGCAGCTAATAAGAATATCAAGAAGATTGTGCAGAAGATGGTAGTCACCTGCAAAGACTGGCATGAAATGCTACCGTTTGCTTTGCATGGGTACCTCACGTCAATCAGAACATCCACTGGGGCAACACCATATCAGCTTGTGTATGGTATGGAAGCAGTCCTACCTGTTGAAGTTGAATTACCCTCCCTACGGGTATTGATGGATGTTAAGCTGAACGAAGCAGAATGGGTCCGGTCCCGATACGAACAGCTGAGTCTGATTGAAGAGAAGAGGTTGGCTGCAATCTGTCATGGGCAGTTATATCAGAAAAGAATGAAGAAAGCATTCGAATAGAAAGTCAGGCACCGAGAGTACCAAGTAGGAGATCTTGTGCTAAAAATAATCCTTCCTCCGCATACAGACCACAGGGGCAAGTGGACTCCGAACTACGAAGGACCATTTGTAGTAAAGAAAGTTTTTTCTGGTGGAGCACTGATGCTCAACACCATGGATGATGAAGATTTCCCGTCCCCTGTGAATTCAGATGCAGTTAAAAAATACTTTGCATAAAAATGACCCGCTGGACACAAAAACAGAATGTAAGTCCAGGCAAAAATAGGGCATCCCGGCGAGTCAAAAACAGAATAAAAGACTCGGGCAAAAGTAAGGGAAAATAAACAAAAAATGTACACCCGCTGAGTTGAAAAGCCGCATTGGACAGCTCAGGCAAAAATGGGTATCCCGATGGATTGAAAACCCGAAAGGGCGATCCATGCAAAATAAGGGAATAAGCGAACAACTGCATTCTGAATTCTTCTGTATCACCTACAACTTGGTAAGCTTCGAAAGGATCAAGCTTCTTTCAGAATCAGCCTTCTTCAGAAAGCAAGACGAGAAGAACGTCAAATGTCATACGAGTCATAGCAAAAGAGGAAGTTCCTTAAAGCGTCGACAACATTGCCAGAATTTTGTTTCTCAATTTGTAACAATCTCCTCATTTCAGGGGATTTGTTTCTTTGACTGTATCTTGCCGGTTCAGGGCACATGAATTAATAAAATTAGATTTTCAGTCATGTTTTCGTCTTGTACATTTTGTTTGCAAAAATGTCTGATGTCTTAAGAAAAACTGATTGCATGAATACAGATGCTTATCTTCAAAAATAATAATACATGCTTGCAGGGAATATATTTACTCCCGGGAGTGTCTGAACTCTCATAATGGGATCCAGTAAAAGATATCTCGGGATTACTTGTGCGTTTCCCTATCTTTGCAGGATTGCAGGTATCCGAAGCGCAACATGGGGCATGTAAGCTTCACCCCAGCAAGCTGACAAATCAACACTCACTCAAAGTGTTTTCTCCCCGGCTGAGTTGCCTCTTGCTACTTCTCCCAGCTGAGGTGCCAATCATTCTTCCTCCTCAGCCAAGTACAAAAGTCAAGGAACCATCTCCCCACAGAGCTTTAGCCTCTATCCAGAAGAGCAGCGCCTGAAGGGATCACAACAGAGTGAAGAAAGCTGCTACAAACTCCTAGCTGGGTCCCTCATTAACTGAGATAGGTCTATCAGTGACCTATATCCCCAAGCAGATGCATCTTGTCAGATCTACCAACGATCTCATCCCCAGCTAGGACGGTCATTTCAAACAGATCAGCTAGAGATCTTCAGAGCGACGGGATCCGAATCCCGGTTTGGTATCTTTGCATAATCATAGCATTCGCATCATATTCACCTGTAAAGCGTAGCATTCCGTCTAATACGTAGCATTACGGCAAAAATCAAACATGTAGCATAATCATAAGCCATGTTCTGAATCAAACACTTGTGAATATTGACAATCCGTCAACAATATACAGAATACTCCCCCCAAAAATCCCCAGCGGAGATTCCCCAGCAAGCACAGTTGCCTTACATACCCAAACACCAGTATATACTCCTTGTGGCACCCGTCCGTGTCATATCCCCAGCAGAAAGCCAAAGACATCCTCTTTGCATTCACATATACTTATACATTTCCTTGACATCCGTCCATGTCATTTTCCCCAGTGCAGCAACATAAACACTTTGTATATCAGATACTTGTTTATACTATACTCTTCTCCTTTCGACACTCATCCGTGTCGCTCTCCCCAGCAGGTTGAACACTTAAATATTACATCACTCATACTCACTTATACAGATACTCGTCCGTATTTTGTATACACCATTTATATCCCCGCAGATTCGACACTCGTCCGTGTTCTTTGTTAACCAGTTGGTACTCGTCCGTACCATCATCTCAGAACATGTGTCAAGCGTTTGTTTCTACTTGATACTCGTCCGTATCATGGTCTTAAGGATGCTCGTCCGCATCTTTAATCCATACACTGTGTCAAACACTCTCGCCTTCTTGAATATAGGCACTCGTCTGTGTCTACTATTCCCCAGAAAAGTCCCCTCAGATTCAACACTCATCCGTGCTCACTGTTAACCAGTTGATACTCATCCGTATCATCATCTCTGAACACGTGTCAGTATTTGTTTCTACCCGATACTCGTCCGTATCGTAGTCTTAAGGATGCTCGTCCGCATCTTTAATCTATACACAAACATCAAAACACTTATACCTTTTGTTTCTTGGATGTAAACACTCGTCCATGTTTACTATTCCCCAGTAAATCGCCAACAAAGCAATTTCTTTTTTATCTGACACTCGTCCTGTGTCATGATAAACCCTGAGAGTAGCCGTACCCTACTAGGTGGTCGTCCTCCACCTCTTGATGATCGTCCTTAATCATGCTCATCCGATGGCCGTCCCCATCGTTGATTTTCTATCCGGCATTCGTCCTATGTCGTGATATTTAGCAGCCGTCCCCTGCTAGGTGGTCGTCCTCCACCTTTTGATGATCGTCCTTCATCATTTTATCCAATGGCCGTCCCCATTGTTGATTTTGGTTATCTGGCATTCGTCCTATGTCATGACAAACCTTGAGAGCAGCCGTCCCCTGCTAGGTGGTCGTCCTCCACCTCTTGATGATCGTCCTTCATCATGCTCATCCGATGGCTGTCCCCATCATTGACCTTTTATCCGGCATTCGTCCTGTGTCGCGATATTTTCGGTAGCCGTACCCTGCCAGGTGGTCGTCCTCCACCTTAGATGACCGTCCCTCATCTTATCCCCGACAGAGCAGCCGTCCCCTGCTAGGTGATCGTCCTTCACCTTTGATGACCGTACCTCATCATCTGTTTATTTCATTTATTCTTTCACCCGATGGCCGTCCCCGTCGTGGTCCCTTTTCCTTTTTTTTCTTTCTGATGATCGTCCTTCATCAGTTTAGCCCGATGGCCGTCCCCATCGTTGGTTACTTTACTTTATGAACTTGATGGCCGTCCCCATCATGTTTCATTAATCCTCAGAGAATCTTACAGCTTATCTTGATGGCCGTCCCCATCATAATTCTTTTTATCCCCGGCATGTCGGCCGTCCCCGTCATTGCTTTATTTTCCGCACTTTTCCCAGCATGTCGGTCGTCCCCGTCATTGCTCTTTACCCAGCAGTCGTCTTCTGCTTGACGGTCGTCCTCCGTCGCCTACACTTTACAATATACTTTATTTTCTTTTACAATCTATATCCCTTTTCTTATTCATTCTGTGAGTGCAAATTTTGGACTGTCTTTGGTATTCAACCACAAGTTATCTTGTTGGTCTGTTAAGCCGTTGCTTACATCCTGCACTGCTAACTCATGTTTGAATAGGGGCAGCTGTAAACACCCCAAATTTTCCCTCACCCATTCACACCATGGCTTGTGATCATTTCATATGCATAAACTCAATCATAGCATCTCATATCACAGTTTTGATTCACTGCATAGATTCAAAGTTATCTGCATCTAGGGTTTGTGATCTGAACAATCCAAGAGCCTCTTGAGCCACTCCAAGGGTCATCAATCACTTCAAAGGGGTCCATGTGTGTTCGAGTATCATATTATATCCTCTCAAAGTCAAGAATGTCAAAGAATCACAAGAACTGAAAATGGTGTGGAAGTAGAGCCAGGTTTAACTGCACAGATGACCTGAAATTAGGGTTTTTGTTTCAGAGGCCATAACTCCAAATTTTTTGGTCATTCTTGTTTCTATTGGTCTCTATATGGTATAGGGAGTATGCATATCAATTTTCATGGAGAAATTCCATGGGGAAGTCATCTGATCAAGAGTTGACTTTTCAAGCAAGTCAGTGCAAAATCAGGGCATCTGAGGCCCCCAATGACCCAACCAAGGGGTGTTCTTCATCATTTTGATTGTATATGATCTTTATTTGATCATGGAAGATGTTGGAAGTTTACAAAATTGAAGAATTTCAAAGCTTTTGCAAAGTTGACTTTTTGGGCAAGTTTGACTTTTAATGGGATTGTCATTTTAGGCAACTTTTTCAACCTTTACTTTTTGATTCAAAAAAGCTTCAAATGGAAAAACTTTGGTCATGAAAGTTGTGGAATAGATCATTCCCTTTTCAAAAAGTACAAGAACATGACCTAATTCATTTTGGATCAAAAGTTATGGTTTGTCAAAGTTGGCAAAAATCACTAAATTTCAAGTCATGCACCAAAGAGGCAAAGTTGCAAATTCACTTCTCAAGGCCAATTAAGTCATCAAATGGACTTCTAAACTTCACCACATGATCATACAAGTCCTAAAAGTCAGATTGCACCCAAAGAATCACATGTTTTATGGCCCATGGATCAAGTTTCTTTCATAAGAACCAAAGGCAAGGCAAGTTGCAAAACTCATCATAGCTTCTCATCCACTTGCTGGCTAGCTTGCTGATCAATCCTAGGCCCTTCCTCACATCATGCTGCGCAGCACACCCTCCTTGTACTTAGCTAGAAAGTAGCCCATGCCTCCTTACACCAACTTTGACAGTTTTGCAAAAGCACCCATACCAATCAATAAAGCACATGTCACTTCTTCTGACCAATGGCAATTGTTTATACAAATCAAATGCAAGCCAAACACAACAAGAAGCAGGCCTGAAGCACCACACAAGACAGCATTCTCATTTTCACCCTCTTGAGCAAGAGCTTTCGAAACTCATCACACAAGTCACAAACACACAAACTAACTTCATAGATCAACTCAACACACCTTCCTGGTCACAAAGCACCCATCACCATTGTCTTAAACCCCCAGAATCAGAAACACGATTCCTTCACTGCACTGAACAGAACTTGTTCAATCTCTCCAGCCAGCCAAAACAAACTTGCTCCAAGCCTTTCAGAAGAACAAGGGAGGTCATAGGAGCAGTTTTGCCCAAGAGAAGAGGTCTGAAAGCTCCAAACTGAAAAGCTTCAAACTCAGGTAGCTTCATGAACTTTTTTTCCAGAACGTGTATTTTAAGTTTCTAAACGAGTCTACATGCTTCCCTGATCATGAATATGTGATTATTTTTGAAAAAGGTTGAGAAACCAGGATGTATGCAATGTCTGAAACTTTTGCCCTAAAAAAATGTTTGATTCGATTCTCCCTGTGTCTGAATGATAAATGTTGTTTGATTGAGGGGTTTGATTCGTTTTTGAGTGGGGAAGAGATCTGGGCAGTTAGATTTTGTTTTAGATGCGTAAAGAGAGAGTTTGGGATTTTGGTTGATCGGAGAAGACGACCGGAACAGTGTTCCGGTCGCCTGAAAGTCATTAGGGCAAGATTAGGGCTTAATCATTTAATTAGCCAGGTTTGAATTCCCACCCTTGGATGTGGCGCCAAGTCCATTCTCGCGCGCGTACGTTTGAATCTAAGCCCTTGGATGTGCTGACTTTTCTTTTTTCAGTTTAATTCATATTTATTTTTCATTTAAATGCATTTGTTTTCTACATTTTATTTAAAATAGAAAAATCATTTTAAAAATTCTGAAATTTTTTGTATAAACTTCTATTTAATTTCAGAAACCAAAAACATTTTTATTTTTATTTTTTGCATTAAAAAATATTTTTAAATCATTTAAAGGTTTATTTTTAATTAATTAATGAGGATTAATTAATTAAAAATACCTTTAGGTATTTAAAAATCACCAAAAAATTCATGAAACCTTCATAATCATTTAGAAACATTGTCCAACCTTCAAACCAAATTTCTTTTTTGATCTTGATGTCTTTTGAGAATTTTTCATGGAATTAAAATCATTTTAAGGCATTATTTTGATCCAAACTTCAAAAAATCATTTCTGCCTAACCATTGAGAGTTGGACTTTGATTCTTTTTGCATTGCATTTTGTTTAGCATGTAGTTTGTGAGATTAAATTGGCATGATTTGATCTTTCATTTTCAATTTGTTTTGGCATTTTTCTTGTTAAGGTACCCTAAAACCCTAGGAAACTTAGAAAATTCATAACCCTAATTAGGTTAAGAGTTGGAACCTCTCCTTTGGGCAGTGAGTTAGTATAGGATTAGGGTCCCTTTGAGTGCATTTTCAATTTTTTATCTTGATGTTTGCTTCTGATTTTGGTTTTTGTTTGATGCTTTGATCATAAACCCTAATTTGAGCTTCCATTTGCATGCATCTTGCATTTGCATTCATACTTTGATTTGCCATGACATTTTGTGCATCCATTTGGTTCATTTGACATCTTAAGACATATTGAAAGCATGTTTGACCATTGCATCTTGCATTTGCCATGTTGTATGCCATTTGCATTTCATAACTTTTCATGTATGTTCATGGTTCTAAACTTGCTCCATTTGCATCCATTTGTCCATGTGATCATCCCCATGCCTTGTTTCATGTTTGCATCATCTCCTAGCATCATTATCATCTCATATATGCTTCTGGTTTTGGTTTGCATCATGCCATTTCATTCCATTTTGCATTGCATTGCATTCCTTTCACTAACTTTTCAGGTGGTAAGCAACTTTGAGAAGTGAATTTGCCTTCACTTCTCACAATTTCTTTTCATCTCTTTCATGCATCCTTGCTGAATTATGTCATGTGTTTGAGATTGAGCTTGCTCTTTCTTCTTCTTCTCACTTTCTTTCTTCAAGTGACTTGTCTTCTTAAATGAAGCAAGTTACTTTGCTTCTCTCTGCTCCTTTCATCTACTTCCTGGTGGTTCCATTGAAGATTTTTCTTGTTAACCTCACAAACCTTAGGAATAACCAAGCATGACAATGATTAGGGTGTTGATTAGTCTCCCCACTTAGTTTTACCTTTGTGTTTCTTTGAGTCTTCTCTTTTCATCTCATAATCAGGGACTAAACCCTAAAGGCTTTAAGGCTTTGTGATTAAGCTTATGCCTGCATCCTTCTATTAGGATGGAGTGTATAACTTTAATCCTAAGTGTTAAACCCTTAATGTGTTTAACTCCTTTAAATCAATTCATCTAATAATCATCAAGACATCAAGCTTGTAACTTGTGCCTTGCATTAGGGTTCTAATTCTTCCTTAATTGGTTAAGAAGGACTGACCCTAGTGTTAATGGACAAGTCCCCCTCAAGTGTTCTTACAAACCCTAAAAATAACTTCATCATCATATCATTAACTAAAATCCATTTAATAAAGGTTTTGTTTTGTCATGAGTTTAATCCCTAATCATGGATTAAGATGAGGAGTCTTCCTCAGCTTAAACATTCTCATCTATTATCCTTCTATTAGGATGGTGTAATGAGTCTGTTTAATCCTTGATTATGGCTTAAGCTCATTACTTAACACTAAACAAAAACAACAAAAACATCTAAATAATCACAAGTAGGTTAATGATCTTAATCCTACATCAAAGGTGATTAAGTGTGAGAATCTGACTTCACTCTTAAGGTATTCTCATTACCCCTAATCAGAGGGAAGATGTGATGAGTTTACTAATCCATTGGTTTAGGCTTAAGCTCATTAACTTATGACAAACTTTCAAAAGCAATAAAAGACTGAAAACTCAAAAAACAAACAATAATCGTCTCCTTCGGGATTCTTTTCTCATCACCTTCACTCATAAACGAGAACTTGCTTCTTCCGTCTAATGCAAGACAGTTAGCACTCGAGCCAGACGAGTCATACACTTGAGCATAGGCAAGCAAGCAGTTCATAGTCAATTCATCTTTCAGTCTCTTTGGGTCGAACTACGGTGTTCTGACTTCCTCATTGCACGAGAGGATACGTAGGCATAACTTAACAGTTATCGAACAAAAGTCTCTGTATATCCCCCCTCTTTCAGCATTATTCTTTTAGCCTCATATTATTGAGCATCTCATTCCTGTTCTTAAACTGACACATCATTTATACACTTTACACTTCTTTTGCACTGACACCTGTACATCTTTTTCCAGCTCTTTTATACACAAATTGCACTGACACTACCCCTTTTAAAACACAAATCTTTTAAGCGTGGATCCCGTCGAGTACGGCGGACAATCTGGGTGCTAATACCTTCCCAGGTTGTAACCAACCCCCTTTCTCAGTCTCTCTGGTTCGCAACCGTCTTATCCATATCTTTCTAGGTCTATGCAGCATTGCCTTTCCTCCGGGATAAAAATGCCTAGCTGGCGACTCTTTTCATTCCCTGTGAGTTCACTCCTGTGTGTTCTCGCACCCTCCTTTCTCCGACCGTTCGCGTCTGTACCCCATTTGACCCGGCTTCATCTGGCGGGAGCGACAAACCCTTAATGTGTTTAAATCTCTTAATCAATTCATCTAATAATCACTAAGACATCAAGCTTGTAACTTGGGCCTTGCATTAGGGTTCTAATTCTTCCTTAATTGGTTAAGAAGGACTAACCCTAGTGTTAATGGACAAGTCCCCTTCAAGTTGTCTTACAAACCATAAAAATCACTTCTTAATCTCATCCATTAATTAAAATCCACTTTAATAAAGGCCTGGTTTTGTCATGAGGTTAATCCATAATCATGGATTAAGTTGAGGAGCCTTCCTCAGCTTAAATGTTCTCATATATTATCCTTCTATTAGGATGGTGTAGTGAGTCCATTAAATCCTTGATTATGGCTTAAACTCATTACTTAACACTAAACAAAAACACCAAAAACATCTAAGTAAATACAAGTAGGTTAATGATCTTAATCCTACATCATGGTGATTAAGTGTGAGGTGTTTACTTCATACTTAAGGTATTCTCATTACCCCTAATCAGAGGGAAGATGTGATGAGTTCACTAACCCTTGGTTTAGGTTTAAGCTCATTAACTTATGACAAACCCAAAAAGCAATAAAAGATTGAAAACACAAAAACAAACAATAATCGTCTCCTCCGGGATTCTTTTCTCACCTCATTCACTCACAAACGAGAACTTGCTTCTTCCGTCTAATGCAAGACAGTTTGCACATGAGCCAGACAGGTCATACACTTGAGCATAGACAAGTAAGCAGTTCACAAGTCAATTTATCTTTCAGTCTCTTTGAGTCGAACTACGGTGTTCTGACTTCCTCATTGCACGAGAGGATACGTAGGCATAACTTAACTGTTATCTAACAAAAGTCTCTGTATATTCCCTCTCTTTCCAGCATCATTCTTTGAGCCTCATAATCTTGAGCTTCATACTCTTTCCTTACACTGACACTCTTTTATTTCACTTCACCTTTCCTTTTGCACTGACACTTGCATTCATTTCCAGCTTTTGCACACAAAATAGCACTGACACTACCCCTTTAAACACAAATCTTTCAAGCGTGGATCCCGTCGAGTACGGCGGACAATCTGGGTGCTAATACCTTCCCAGGTTGTAACCAACCCCCTTTCTCAGATTCTCTGGTTCGCGACCGTCTTATCCATTCTTTTCTAGGTTTATGCAGCATTACCTTTCCTCCGGGATAAAAATGCCTAGCTGGCGACTCTTTTCTTTTGAGTTCACCCTTGTGTGCTCTTCTCCTTTCGCCGACCGTTCGCGTCTGTACCCCATTTGACTTAGCCTCATTTGGTGGGAGCGACAGCTTGGCGACTCTGCTGGGGAATCTTATATTGTAACCAGGGCTTCTGGTTCTTTTTGTGGGTTCCTCCTAGCGCTTGTTTGATTTGTGTTTACTGGGGTGTTATGTGCTAATTGTGTTCATTTATTTGCTTTATTTACTGCTTTATGTACAACTTTATTTATTGCTTTCCTTTACAGTTTTTCATATTTCATACTGTCATTATCACTGCTGGATCTGGCTTCTGTTTTGGTGGGTGGGGTTCCATTGAGAGTTTGAGGTCCTGTACCTGGGACCTGAGTGACACCTAGGCTAGAGTGGTTCATGTTCTTTCCCATTCCATTTCGGTCTGGTGCGGGAATATGAAAAACGGTTCAGATGTGGGTTTCTTCTTGAGAACTCTGTGCTACAGATTTCCTATAGTGCTAGGGCTATCTGGGAAGCCTGCTAAGTCTGGATGATCTTTATTTATGACCTTCAGAAATTGAGGTGAATTAGAGGAGGATCTTTTATGGTTATTGTAAACACTGTACCTCCGGGTTAGAAGTGTTTACACTTCTCATAACTGATCCAAGTCTGAGGATCCTTGTTCTAGAACACTACCTGTGAGGGGGTTGGGCTGTTTACAGGTTTGCAGGTACCCTTGGCCATATCATACCCTGTTTTTGTTTTGTTTAAGAGTACTCCACCTTGGACAGTTCTTGTGATTAAACCCTGGACATGTGACTCTTTATTTGAGTCCCCCACCTTGGTTACTGGATTTCTGAACCTCCATCTGGACCTTCTTTGAACATACATGGACTTATACCAAGACAGATAATCAGATCCAGCTTGATCACAAACCCTTGCATATCATTTGCATATATCATCATTGCATCATTTAACATTTGTTTATTTGTTTTTCAGGGTATCCACATTATATCTGGTTTGGTTTTGACCCCTTCTTCTACATAGACCTTTGCTTCATCAGTTATCTGCTTCAGCTATTTTCATCATCATCAGCATCAGCCTGTCAGTGGCTCACTTCTAGTATCAGTCTGTGATCTTCATCAGCACTCATCTTCTTCAGCAGCACTCATGACTACTCCCAGGAAGAGCAACATATCTTACCATTTCTTTGAGCCTATGTTGACTGGTATCAGGAAGGTCCAGTCACTCATCACACCTGACCACATCCCATTGTTTAGAGAACACTATGGAGGTATCTTGGATATGGTTATGGACCTTGACCCTTCTCAGAGAAGCATGATCCACACATGCTTGCAGTTTTATGATCCTCCCTTGAGATGTTTCACGTTTCCAGACTTTCAGCTAGGGCCTCTGCTGGAAGAGTTTTCTTCATTGATTGGAGTACCTGTCAGGGGTGGAATCCCCTTCAACCCAGAAATGCCAGCTCCCAGCAATGGAGAGGTAGCAAAGGCACTATACTTGGAGCCTGCCTTGATTGAGCAAAGTATGACAACAAAAGCTGGGATCCCTGGTTTGCACTTGGACTTTTTGATTTCTCAGGCCATCCTGAAAGCTTCATTAGGAGAATGGAGGGCAGTCTGTGCACTATTAGCCCTCAGCATATATGGGGCTATACTATTTGCATATGAGCCCAAATTTGTCAGCAAAAATTCCATCCATCTGTTTCTTCTGAAGAACCCAGTACCCACATTGCTGGGAGACTTTTACTACTCCATTCATCAGAGGAATGAGAAACAAAGGGGGAAGTTGGTAAGGTGTTGTGCTCCTCTGTTTTACACCTGGCTGCTCAGACACCTACCTAAGTCAGATGCCTTCCTGAATCCTCACCAACAGAAGAATTGGGCCAAGAGGCTCATTGCTTTGACTTCAGATGATATTAGATGGTGCACCCAGAGCACCAAGGGCAAAGACATTATCACCAGCTGTGGACAATACCCAAATGTGCCTCTAATAGGAGTGAAGGGTTGCATCAACTACAATCCTTTGCTGTTTAAGAGACAACTGGGCTATGCTTTGGTTCACCCTCCCAGAGGGCAAGATTTAGCTGAGACCCTGTATTGTGAAGTGAAACCTAATTCAGCTATTGTCAGGCAAGCATCCTGGGCATGGGATAACATCCAGACAAAGGTAGTAGCCATCCTGGGAAGGTGTAATAATGTTGCTTCAGCTCAATACTATGACTGGTCCCGTACTAGAGCTCAGATTACTGGAATGCCTTTCACCTTGGAAGACATACCTGGACCATCTACAGTACAACCAGCAGCAATTGTCAACCTAGAAGAATTTGAGAAACTGAAAGAAAGGAATGAGAACCTATCTCAAGCTTTGAAGAAGACTCTTTGGGAAAGGAGTGATGTTCGTCTAGACATTGAGAGATTGGAAAAGCTCAAGGTGGAACATCTTGCCAAAATTGAGAAGACAGAGGATTACATCAGGAAAGCAAGAGCTGGGGAACAAATATTGAAGAATGCATGTAAAGAGGCCAAAATTCAGAAGGCTAGGACTGAGCTCTATCTGCAAGAGAGTCAGGCTAGGTGGGTCAGGATCACTGAGGCCCGTACACAAGAAGACCAAAAGACTCAAGCCAAGATTGAACAGTTAGAGGCCAATGAGAGGAAGCAACAGGAAGCCTTGTTGGCAGCTCAGAAGGAGATTTCAGAGTTGAAGCTCAGAGCAGGATTGAAAAGATCAAAGGACCAGGACAGACATAAGAAGCTGACCACTGCCATTGCTACTAGGAACCTCCTCATTAGGACCATTACAGAGCACCCAGCTGGCCTAGTGACCGAGGCACTCCTGAAGGAGGTCAGAGAAGATGAGTTTGGACTGGATGTCTGACTCTTTGTTTGTTGTTGTTTCCATTTAATGTACTTTTTCTTTTTTGATGTATTTTTACCCTCCTTGGGCATGTAAAACAGACTATGTATTGTTCTTCATTTGTAATATATTAGTTTGCTTTCATGAGGTTTCCTTTTTCAGCAACATCAAACATCTTCCTCGAGATCTGGAAAGGTCAAAACCAAGAACCAAACCGGATACCTTGGAAAACAAATAAGCATGCTGCATTGCATACTAACCTTGTTTTGTTTTGTAGGTTTTATTTTTTGTTTCTAACTTTGTTGTGATCTCAGGAAACATTGCTCGTCGCCGAGTGTTCCCTGTCAACCGTACGCACCGGTACCCGACTCGCAACAACCTTCCCGGTATTCAAATGGAACAAGTACAGCAGGACCTAACCGAGGTCAGAAATCAGATGGCTAATGAGAGAGTGGAAATGAGAAATCAGATGTCACAATTCATGGCTGTGATGACTGGCTTAGCCCAGAGTCAAGAAAGGTTAAGAGAACTGGTGGAAAGGCAAACTCCTGAGGAGCCTCATCTTGGGACAGGAGGGACTAGTAACAATGAACGAGGCCAGCCTCGTATTGATCCACCAGTATTTGGACCTCATCTGGATCCGGAAGCCAACATCCCGAGAAATGTGCAAGGTAATACTGCTGGGGGGAGAATCTTGCAGGAGGATCCTCAAGAAGAGCAGTTTAATGTTATGGGAGCTGGAGATGAAGTTTATGACAGGATATTGGACGAAATTGCTGAGAAGTTGAGGTCTTTGGAGTCTCAGAATTCTTTGGGCTTCGATGTGATGGACATAGGACTGGTGGATGGGGTGAGAATTCCACACAAATTCAAACCCCCATGCTTTGAGAAGTACAATGGTACCTCCTGTCCTCGCATTCATCTGCAGTCTTTCTTGGGGAGACTTAAAGCTTATACTATGGATGAGAAGCTGTGGATGTTCTACTTTGAAGACAGTCTGACGGGGGCTTCAAGGGAGTGGTATTCACACTTGTCTAGGGCCACTGTTAGATGCTGGAAGGATTTAGCTGAAGCTTTCATCAGACAATATCAGTACAATCTAGACATGGCTCCTAACAGGACCCTTCTAATGGGAATGTCTCAATCTTCCCGAGAAAGCTTCAGGGAATATGCCCAAAGATGGAGACAGCTTGCTGCTGCTGTCCAGCCACCCATGTCAGAAAGAGAAATGGCTGACATGTTCATGAACACATTGCAAGGGACCTACATTGATAGATTGGTTGACTTTTCCTCTACTAGCTTTGCTGATGTGGTCATAGCTGGTGAGAGGATTGAGAGCCTCTTAAAGATGGGCAAGATCTCTGACAGTGGTGCAAGTTCATCCAGCAATCCCAGAAAGCCTTTTACGGGACCCAGAAGGGCTGGTGAAACCAATTCCATTCATGCAAGCAGGGGCAGACCTCAGTATGTTCATCGGTCAGTAGCAGCTGTTACCATTCCAGCTCCGCTTCCTCAACAATCAGCATATCCTCAACAACAACAACCACAGTATCAATAACAAGTTCAGTATCCGCAACAAAGAACCTACAACAACAACAATCAACAACAGCGTCCTTTCCAACAAAGACCATCACAAGTAAACCGGGTAATTGACCCAATTCCCATGCCATATGCTGCACTCTTGCCACAACTCCTGAAACTTAACCTGGTTGAGTTAAGGACATTGGCACCTCCAGATCCTTCCAATATGCCAAAGAACTATGATGCCAATGCCAGGTGTGCATTCCACTCAAATGCACCGGGGCATAATACTGAAAAATGCAGGGCCTTACAGATGAAAGTCCAAGACCTGGTGGACTCAAAAGCTCTCAACTTTGCACCTCCTCCAAATGTCACAAGGAATCCCATGCCTAGTCACAGCGGGCCTAGGATTAATGCTATTGAGGAAGGCAAACCATTCACCTTAATCACCAGTGTTACACAAATCCGGACACCTTTGGTTGAAATCAAGGCTTAGCTTTTAGAATGCCAAATGTTCCCTGGTTGTGAGCTCGGCTGTGGGTATTGCAATATCGCAGTCAATGGGTGTGAGAGGCTGAGAGACGGCATAGATGGTCTTATTGAGGATGGTATTCTTCAGATTACAACAACGGCGCCTATAAATCCAGCAATTCCTTCACCAGCAATCACAGATACTCCTATAAAGTCAGCAACCATTGTTCCAACGGACTCTACTACAACTCCAATAACCGCTCAATCAATCACTTCGACGGATACAAGTTCAGTCACCATCCCTGCTACAACTTCAACACCCATCCAGTCAACGATACCTTCTACAACGTCAGCAACAATTGATGAAAGCGTCTCAACGGTTACCATATACTATGACCCTGCAAATGTTCCTGCCAACAACCTACAAAATGTTACTCCCGTCAGGGCACCAGTCACCATATACTATGATCCACACACCATTGTGGTCCCCTCTGCAGCTGCCATCAGTCCAATTACTATCACGGTGCCTGGGCCAGTCCCTTACGAAAGCAATAATGCCATCCCTTGGCATTATGGCTCAGATCTATACTGCGGGGGGCAGAAAATCACTTTGGAATCATCAACTTCTTCACCTCAGATTGACAATGTGGGGGGAGGCGGAGGCTTCACCAGAAGCGGACGTCTCTTTGCTTCACAAATTCCAAAACCCATTGCTGAAGCTGAAGATGCTGCTAAGGCAAAAGAGAAGAGTACGGTGCAAGAAGAACCAGTCGCTGGAGAAGCTTTGAAGACTCCTTTTGATCAAGAAGTTGATGAATTCATGAGAATCATCAAGAAAAGTGATTACAAGGTGGTAGACCAGCTTCACCAAACACCTTCCAAAATATCCATACTATCATTGCTAATGTGCTCCGAGGCTCATCGGAACGCACTACTGAAAGTCCTGCACGCAGCTTATGTGACGGAGGAGATTACCGTCAATCAGTTGGAGGCTGTAGTCGGAAATGTCAACGCTAGTAATGGACTAGGATTTACCAACACTGATCTGACAACGGATGGTCGCAACCACAACAAGGCTTTGCACATTACCTTGGAGTGTAAGGGCGCAGTTCTTTCTCACGTATTGGTAGACACAGGGTCATCCCTCAATGTCCTGCCCAAGAAAGCCCTTGTGAAGCTAGAGTATGATGGATTGGCACTACGCCCAAGTAACTTGGTAGTAAGAGCCTTTGATGGTTCTAAAAGATCAGTTCTGGGAGAGATAGAGTTACCAATAATGATTGGCCCACAAGTTTTCAAAACGACCTTCTTTGTGATGGATATACATCCTGCCTACAGCTGTCTATTGGGTAGACCATGGATACACGCCGCTGGCGCCGTGACATCAACCCTTCACCAGAAGTTAAAATTCGAGTGGGAAGGCCAAGTCATTACTATTTGTGGGGAGGAGGATATTTTTGTTAGCCAGCTGGCTACTTTCAAGTACATTGAAATGGATGGGGAGATCCATGAAACCATGAGCCAAGGGTTTGAGGCCCTTAATATTAACGAAACATCTGCTGTGCTTGGGACCTCCATCACATCATATCAGCAAGCCCGGAAGGTTGTTGAGGAAGGTACCGCCCAAGGCTGGGGCAAGCTGCTGCCCGTGGAGAAGAAAGAGGACCGATTCGGGTTGGGTTACAAACCAACTCGACAAGATCAACCGGAGGCTGCAAAAGAGCCCAAGTTTGTTAGTGGGGGGATGCTCACCCCGGATGCTGTGAATAGCTTGGAAGATGAGTCGGAAGATGAGCGCAACCTGGAAAGCTGGATACGTCCAAAGACCCCGGGGAGCCATGTCTCAAACTGGTCTTCCCAGGAAATTATAAGAGTTACTCCTGTAGAGTAATTATTATTTCCTATATTTCTAAGCATGCATCAAGTCCTGCATCTTGCCCTAGATGTCAGGACTCATTTTGTAATCGGGCCATCTTATATTTTGTGCAAAGATCAATTAATGAATATCAGGACATCTTTTGCAAATGAGTCTTTTCTTTTCCGCTCACTGTTTTTCATTTTTCTTTTTTGTACAAAAATAAAATGGCAATGTTTTTCAAAATAATAACTTCATTTTCACTTTTTCTAAATAAGATAAAACTGATCACTAAAACGAACAAATCTAAACCCTTGCAGAAAGTGCCCTCCAGACTGCACCGACAACAACACTGCTATAACTTCGTATGACTTTGACAATCCAATCAATCAAGCTGATGAAGGGGTTGAAGAAGATTATGAGCTACCTGAAGAGCTAGCCAGGTTGTTAAGGCAAGAGGAGAAGGTTATAACTCCTCATCAGGAGGAGGTTGAAACGGTTAATCTTGGTACAGAAGAAGACTTGAAAGAAGTTAAGATCGGGGCCTGCCTGCAGGATTCAGTAAAAGAACAACTGATTGGCATGCTTCGGGAATATGTGGATGTTTTTGTTTGGTCTTACCAGGATATGCCAGGGTTAGACACCGATATTGTCATGCACAAGCTACCTCTGAAAGAAGACTGCCCACCGGTAAAACAGAAGTTGCGCCGTACTCGCCCAGATATGACAATGAAGATAAAAGAAGAGGTGCAAAAGCAGTGGGACGCCGGTTTCCTTGCTGTGACTAGCTATCCGCCGTGGGTCGCTAACATTGTACCTGTGCCTAAGAAGGATGGCAAGGTGAGGATGTGTGTGGATTACCGGGACCTGAACAGAGCCAGCCCGAAAGATGACTTCCCATTACCTCACATTGATGTATTGGTTGATAATACGGCTCAGTTCTCGGTGTTCTCCTTCATGGATGGATTTTCAGGATATAATCAGATCAAGATGTCACCTGAAGACATGGAGAAGACAACTTTCATCACACCCTGGGGCATCTTCTGTTATAAAGTAATGCCATTCGGATTGAAGAATGCTGGTGCCACTTATCAACGGGCTATGGTAACATTATTCCACGACATGATCCACAAAGAAATTGAATGTTATGTGGATGACATGATTGCCAAGTCCCTTACAGAAGAAGACCACCTGGTAAATCTGTTGAAGCTATTCAAGCGTCTGAGGAAATACCAGTTGAAGTTAAACCCCAATAAATGCACATTCGGAGTGCGATCCGGTAAGCTGCTGGGATTTATTGTAAGTGAGAAAGGGATTGAAGTTGACCCTGATAAAGTAAAAGCCATTCAAGAGATGCCTGCACCGAAGACTGAAAAAGAAGTTCGGGGGTTTTTAGGTAGATTGAACTACATTTCACGGTTCATATCTCATCTTACTGCAACCTGTGAGCCCTTATTCAAGCTGTTAAGAAAAGAACAAACGGTCAGGTGGAACGAAGACTGCCAGAGGGCTTTTGACAAAATCAAGGAATACTTACAAGAGCCTCCGATCCTTATGCCTCCAGTTGAAGGAAGACCTCTAATCATGTACTTGACAGTTTTAGAAGAGTCAATGGGGTGTGTGATGGGCCAACATGACGAGTCTGGTCGAAAAGAGTATGCAATATACTACCTAAGCAAAAATTTTACCGACTGTGAACAACGTTATTCACTGCTCGAGAAAACTTGTTGTGCTTTAGCGTGGGCTGCTCGCCGACTGAGACAGTATATGTTGACCCACACTAATTTATTGATCTCAAAGATGGACCCAGTCAAGTACATTTTTGAGAAGCCAACGCTTACCGGACGGGTTGCAAGATGGCAAATGATCCTCACAGAATATGGCATTCAGTACACATCGCAGAAGGCCATTAAAGGCAGTGTATTGTCTGATTATCTTGCGGAGCAACCCATTGATGATTACCAGCCTATGAGATTTGACTTCCCCGATGAAGACATCATGTTCATAAAAGCAAAAGATCATGAAGAGCCTATTCACACCGAAGGACCCGATCCGGAAGAAGAATGGACTATGATGTTTGATGGGGCTGTTAATATGAATGGTCGTGGTGTTGGTGCAGTACTCATTACACCTAAGGGAGTTCACATGCCTTTCTCGGAAAAACTCACCTTTAACTGCACTAACAACGAAGCTGAATACGAAGCTTGCATTATGGGTCTTGAGGAAGCCATTGACCTCAGGATCAAGACTTTGACTGTGTTCGGAGATTCAGCTTTGGTAATTAACCAAACCAACGGCAAATGGTACACGCACCAGGATCATCTGATACCTTATCGGGATTATACAAGGAGGTTATTGACTTTCTTCACAACAGTCAAGCTTGAGTATGTCCCTCGAGATGAAAATCAGTTTGCAGATGCCCTGGCAACCATTTCATCCATGATCAAAGTACAAGCTGCCAACTTCGTGCCTCGAATATCAGTATCCAGACTCGACAGACCAGCATACGTATTCTCAGTAGACATTGCTAAAGATAATAAGCCTTGGTTTCATGACATCAAGTGCTTCTTGGAGGATCAAACATACCCACCTGGGGCATCATCCAATGACAAGAAAACATTAAGAAGGCTAGCTGGTAGTTTCTTCCTGAATACTGATGGTTCCTTGTACAAGTGGAACTTTGATATGGTACTTCTCAGATGTGTTGATAGGGTAGAAGCAGACTTGTTGATGCACGAGGTGCACGAGGGATCCTTTGGTACCCATGCTGGAGGGCATGCTATGGCTAAAAAGTTGCTAAGATCAGGCTATTACTGGATCACAATGGATGCAGACTGTTGTGCCTATGCCAGAAAATGCCATAAATGCCAGATTTATGCGGATAAGGTGCATGTGCCTCCCAATCCTTTGAATGTGATGTCTTCACCCTGGCCCTTTGCCATGTGGGGCATTGATATGATCGGCAAGATTGAACCGACTGCTTCAAACGGCCACAGATTCATCCTGGTGGCCATTGACTATTTTACCAAGTGGGTTGAAGCAGCCTATTATGCAAATGTCACCAGGCAAGTGGTAGCCCGATTCCTAAAGAGAGACATCATCTGTCGGTATGGAGTGCCCGAATGAATCATTACTGATAATGGTTCCAACTTAAATAACAAAATGATGGCAGAACTGTGCCGGGACTTCAAGATCCAACACCATAATTCTTCTCCTTACATGCCCAAGATGAATGGCACTGTAGAGGCAGCCAACAAGAATATCAAGAAGATTGTGCAGAAGATGGTAGTCACCTACAAAGACTGGCATGAAATGCTACCATTTGCTTTGCATGGGTACCGAACGTCAATCAGGACATCCACTGGGGCAACACCATATCAGCTTGTGTATGGTATGGAGGCAGTCCTACCTGTTGAAGTTGAATTACCCTCCTTGCGGGTACTAATGGATGTCAAGCTGAATGAGGCAGAATGGGTCCGATCCCGATACGAACAGTTGAGTTTGATCGAAGAAAAGAGATTAGCTGCAATCTGCCATGGGCAGCTGTATCAGAAAAGAATGAAGAAGGCTTTCGATCAGAAAGTCAGACTTCGAGAGTACCAAGTAGGAGATCTTGTGCTGAAGAGACTCTTTCCTCCTCATACAGACCACAGGGGCAAGTGGACCCCGAATTACGATGATCCGTTCATAGTAAAGAAGGTCTTCTCTGGTGGAGCACTGATGCTCAGTACTATGGATGGTGAAGACTTCCTGTCCCCTGTGAATTCGGATGCAGTTAAAAAATACTTCGCATAAAAATGACCCACTGGACATAAAAACAGAATGTAAGTCCAGGCAAAAATAGGTCATCCCGGCGAGTCAAAAACAGAATAAAAGACTCAGGGAAAAATAAATAAAAATGTACACCCGCTGAGTTGAAAAGCCGCATTGGACAGTGTCGCTCCCACCATATGAAGCTAGGTCAAATAGTGTACAGACGCGAACGGTCGGCGAAAAGAGGAAGTGAGAACACACATGAGTGAACTCACAAGAAAAGAAAAGAGTCGCCAGCTAGGCATTTTTATCCCGGGGGAAAGGTAATGCTGCATAGACCTAGGAAAAGACATGGATAAGACGGTTGCGAACCAGAGAGACTGAGAAAGGGGGTTTGTTACAACCTGGGAAGGTATTAGCACCCAGATTGTCCGCCGTACTCGACGGGATCCACGCTTAAAAGATTTGTGTTTTAAAGGGGTAGTGTCAGTGCAATCTGTGTATCAAAGCCGGAAAGAATGCAAGTGTCAGTGTAAAAGAAATGTGAAGTGTATAAGAGAAGTGTCAGTGTAAGAACAAGAGTAAAATGCTCAAGACTATGAGGCTTAAAGAATGATGTTAGAAGGAGGGGGAATATACAGAGACTTTTGTTCGATAACTGTTAAGTTATGCCTACGTATCCTCTCGCGCAATGAGGAAGTCAGAACACCGTAGTTCGATCCAAAGAGACTGAAAGATAAATTGACTTGCGAACTGCTCACTTGTCTATGCTCAAGTGTATGACCTGTCTGGCTCAGGTGCAAACTGTCTTGCATTAGACGGAAGAAGCAAGTTCTCGTTTATGAGTGAATGAGATGAGAAAAGAATCCCGAAGGAGACGGTTATTGTTTGTTTTGGATGCTTTCAGTCTTTTATTGCTTTTGAAGGTTTGTCATAAGTTAATGAGTTTAAGCCTAAACCAATGGGTTAGTAAACTCATCACATCTTCCCTCTGATTAGGGGTAATGAGAATACCTTAAGTGTGAAGTCAACTTCTCACACTTAATCACCTTTGATGCAGAATTAAAATCATTAACCTATTTGTTATTATTTAGATGTTTTTGGTGTTTTTGTTTAGTGTTAAGTAATGAGATTAAGCCATAATCAGGGGTTAAACAGACTCATTACACCATCCTAATAGAAGGATAATAGATGAGAATGTTTAAACTGAGGAAGACTCCTCAACTTAATCCATGATTAGGGATTAACTTCATGACAAAACAAAGCCATTATTAGATGGATTTTAGTTAATGATAAGATGAAGAAATGAGTTTTATGGTTTGTAAGACAACTTGAGGGGGACTTGTCCATTAACACTAGGGTTAGTCCTTCTTAACCAATTAAGGAAGAATTAGAACCCTAATGCAAGGCCCAAGTTACAAGCTTGATGTCTTGATGTCTTGATGATTATTAAGATGAATTGATTAAAGGAGTTAAACACATTAAGGGTTTAACACTTAGGATAAAAGTTATACACTCCATCCTAATAGAAGGATGCAGGCATAAGCTTAATCACAAAGCCTTAAAGCCTTTTGGGTTTAGTCCCTGATTATGAGATGAGGAGAGAAGACTCAAGGAGACACAAAGGTAAAACTAAGTGGGGGACTAATCAAACCCTAATTATTGTCATGCTTGGTGGTTCCTAGGGTTTGTGAGGTTTAAGAAAGAAATCTTCAAAGGCCACCAAGGAGGAGCAAGATGAAAGGAGCAAAGAGAAGCAAAACAACTTGCTTCACTTAAGAAGTCAAGTTGCTTGAAGAAAGAAAGTAAGATGAACAAGAATGAGCAAGCTCAATCCAAAGCACAAGATAAAATGCAGCAATGATATATGAAAGAGATGAAAGGAAATTGTGAGAAGTGAAGGCAAATCCACCTCTCAAAGTAACTTACCACCTGAAAAGTTAGTAATGAAATGAGATGCAATGCAAATGAGATGAAATGTGGTGATGCAAACCAAAACCAGGAGCATGAGTATGATGTTAATGATGCTAAGAGATGATGCAAACATGAAACCAGTCATGAGGATGATCATACAAATATATGGATGCAAATGAAGCATTCTTAGAACCATGAACATACATGAAAAGTTATGAAATGCAAATGACATACAACATGGCAAATGGATGATGCAATGATCAAACATGATCCTAATATGTCTTAAGATGTATCATGAATCAAATGAATGCATAAAATGTTATGGCAAGTCATGGTATGCAAACAAATGTAAGATGAATGCAAAGGGAAGCCCAGATTAGGGTTTATGAACAATGCACAAAACAAAATTCAAAACCAGAAGCAATCATCATGATAAAAAATTGAAAATGCACTCAAAGGAACCCTAAACCTATATAAACTCACTTCCCAAAGGAGAGGATCCAATTCTTAACCTAGTGAGGGTTATGAATTTCTTAAGATTTCTAGGGTTTTAAGGCACCTTGTCAAGAAAAATGTCAAACAAATAGGAAATGCAAGATCAATTCATGCCAATTTAATCCTCTAAACTACATGCTATACAAGATGCAATGCAAGAAGAATCAAGGTCCAACTCTTAAAGGCTAGACATAAATGAATTTTTGAAGATTGGATCAAAATA
The DNA here is from genome assembly GCA_963966055.1 of Lathyrus aphaca. Classification (NCBI taxonomy): domain Eukaryota; kingdom Viridiplantae; phylum Streptophyta; class Magnoliopsida; order Fabales; family Fabaceae; genus Lathyrus; species Lathyrus aphaca. The sequence goes on along the minus strand of OZ014519.1, from coordinate 686,759,064 downwards.
ATGCCTTGAAATGAAATTAATTCCATGGAAAATTGTCAAAAGACATCAAGATCAAAAAAGAAATTTGGTTTGAGAGTTGGACAATGTTTCAAAATGATTTTAAATGTTTCATGAATTTTTTTGTGATTTTTAAATACTTAAAAGTATTTTTAATTAATTAATTCTCATTAATTAATTAACAATAAACTTTTAAATGATTTAAAAATATTTTTTAATGCAAAAAATAAAAATAAAAATGTTTTTGGTTTCTGAAAATTAATTGAACCTTTGACAAAAAATTTCAGAATTTTTGAAAATGTTTTACTATTTTTTATAAAATGTAGAAAACAAATGAAATAAAATGGATTTAATGAGAAGTAAGCAGGATCAAGGGCCAGCATTCAAACTGGATGCGCGGGAGTTGACTGCGCGCGTCATCCAGTGGCTGAGATTCAAACTTGACTAAGGCTGATTAATTAAATTAATTAAGTGGGATTAGGGCTAAGTGACAAATCTGGACCACACACGCGCGCGGGAGATTGACTTGGTCAACCAGATCAACGCTCCTCATTCAAACTTCATTTAATTACAAAATTAGGGCTAATGACTTTCAGACGACCGGAACAGTGGTTCCGGTCGTCTTCTCCGACGAGCCAAATCTCTAACTCTCTCTAAACTCCATGAAAATGAAATCTAATTGCCCAGAATCCATCCCCATTCAACACTGAATCAAAACCCCCAAACAAAAATCATTTTTCATTCATCAATCATGCAAATCGAAGCAAAACATATTTAGGGCAGAAAGTTTCAGAGCAATCATACATCCTGGTTTCTCAACCATTTTCAAAAATAATCATATCCCCATGATCAGGGGAGCACATGGAATCGTTTAAGAACTTAAAATGGAGTTTCTGGAAAAAAAAATTGAGATGGCTACCTGAGATGGATTCTCCTGGTCCTGAGCTTTCTGGCCTTTCCTTTGCTGCAAGTCCACTCCTTTGAACCCTCTGATGATGAAACGAAGCTTAGAAAGCTTTGAGGATGGCTGGTTTGTGAGATGGCAGAAGTTCTGTTCAAGGAGGGGTGGTGATCGTGTTTTTGTTTCAGTGACTTTCAGGCTGTTTTAGTGGTTGGTGTGTGATCAGTAGAACCTCTTAAGATCAATGGTGAAGTTTGTTTATGTGTTTGAAGGCTGTGCTGAGAGTTTTGAATGGCTTTGCAAGTTGGAGCAAAAATGATAACTATGGCTTGGAGTGTGTTTCAGCATGAAGTGTGTGGTGTGTTATGCTGGCTTTGGTCCATGTATCAAAAGGTGATAGGTCAGAGAGTTGTTGGTGGCCTATGGTGATTGGTATGGGTCTTTGGCCAAAATGTCAACTTGATTTGTACTTGAGGTATGGGCAATGGTACAACTTGCTTTTTGGCTTGCTTTGGCTCAGCTTGAATCAAGGGAAGCTATGGAAAAGGTCTAGAGGCAATGCAGCAAGTGGTTTGTAGTTTGTGATAGGTTTTGCAAGTTTCACAAAGTTTGGTTCCTTTGGGATTTCTTGAGGTTCAAGGCATGAAATGAGATGATTCTTTGGCCCATTCTGAATTTTAGAGGTCATGTGATCATGTTGTGAAGAATTTGTACACATTTGAGGCCTTTAGAACACTTGATCATAGCATTTTGCAAAATGCCTCTTTGGTAGAAAACTTCAAATTTTGTGATTTTGGCCAACTTTGGCAAGCCATAACTTTTGATCCAAAATGAATTAGGTCAAGTTCTTGTACTTTTTGAAAAGGGAATGATCCATTCTACAACTTTCATGACCAAAGTTTTTTCATTTGAAGCATTTTTGAATCAAAAAGCAAGGGTTGAAAAAGTTTCCCAAAATGGCAATTTTCAATATAAGTCAACTTTCCCAAAAAGTCAACTTTGCAAAAGGCTTGAAATTCTTCAATTTTGTGAACTTACAACATCTTCTATGATCAAATAAAGATCATACATAATCAAAATGATGAAGAACATCCTTTGGTTGGGTCATTGTGGGCCTCAGATACCCTGATTTTGCACTGACTTGCTCAAAAAGTCAACTCTTGATCAGATGACTTCCCCCTTGAATTTCTTCATGAAAATTGATATGTATGATCCCTATACCATATAGAGACCAATAGAAACAAGAATGACCAAAAAATTTGGAGTTATGGCCCTTGAAACCAAAACCCTAATTCTAGGTCATCTGTGCAGTTAAACCTGGCTCTGCTTCCATGCCATTCTCAGTTCTTGTGATTCTTTGGTATTCTTGACTTTGAGAGGATATAATATGATGCTTGAACATACATGGACCCCTTTTAAGTGATTGATGACCTTTGGAGTGGCTCAAGAAGCTCTTGGATTGCTCAGATCACAAACCCTAGATGCAGATGACTTAGAAACAATGCAGTGAATCAAAAATGTAATATGAGATGTTATGATTGAACTCATGCATATGAAAAGATCACAAGCCATGGTGTGAATGGGTGAGGGCAAATTTGGGGTGTTTACAGCTGCCCCTATTCAAACATGAGTTAGTTGTGCAGGATGTAAGCAACGGCTTAACAGGCAAACAAGATAACTTGTGGTTGAATACCAAAGACAGTCCAAAATTTGCACTCACAGAATGAAGAAGAAAAGGGATATAGATTGTAAAAGAAAATAAAGTATATTGTAAAGTGTGGGCGACGGAGGACGACCGTCGAGCAGAGGACGACTACTGGGGAAAGAGCAATGACGGGGACGGCCGACATGCTGGGATTATGATGGGGACGGCCATCAGGTAAAGCTATAAGATTTTATGGGGATTAATAAACTGATGGGGACGGCCATCAGGTTCATAGAGTAATGTAAACAATGATGGGGACGGCCATCGGGTTAAAGAATAAATGAAATGATGAGGGACGGTCATCAAAGGTGAAGGACGATCACCTAGCAGGGGATGGCTGCTCTGTTGGGGATAAGATGAGGGACGGTCATCTAAGGTGAAGGACGTTCACCTGGCAGGGTACGGCTGCCGAAAATATTGCGACATAGGACGAATGCCGGATAAAAGGTCGACGATGGGGACGGCCATCGGACGAGCATGATGAAGGACGATCATCAAGAGGTGAAGGACGATCACCTAGCAGGGGACGGCTGCTCTCAAGGTTTATCATGACATAGGACGAATGTTAGATAACAAGATCAACGATGGGGACGGCCATCGGATAAAATGATGAAGGACGATCATCAAGAGGTGAAGGACGATCACCTAGCATGGTACGGCTGCTAAAAATCACGACATAGGACGAATGCCGGATAAAAGGTCGACGATGGGGACGGCCATCGGACAAGCATGATGAAGGACGATCATCAAGAGGTGAAGGACGATCACCTAGCAGGGGACGGCTGCTCTCAAGGTTTACCATGACATAGGACGAATGTCAGATAGAAAAAGGTAGCTTTGCGGGCGACCTACTGGGGAATAGTAAACACGGAAGAGTGTTTACATCCAAAAAATAAAAGGTACAAGTGTTTTGACGTTGTGTATAGATATATTAAAGATGCAGACGAGCATCCCTAAGACTACGATACGGAAGAGTATCAACTGGTTAACAATGAACACGGACGAGTGTTGATTCTGAGGGGACTCTTCTGGGGAATAATAGACACAGACGAGTGTCTATATTCAAGAAGACATGAGTGTTTGACACGTGTATGGATTAAAGATGCGGACGAGCATCCTTAAGACTACGATACGGACGAGTATCGGGTAGAAACAAACGTTTGACGCATGTTCTGATATGATGATACGGACGAGTATCAACTGGTTAACAAAGAACACGGACGAGTGTTGAATCGGAGGATGTATAAGTGGTGTATGCAAGATACGGACGAGTATCTGTACGAGTAAAACAGGAGTAACAAGTATGAGTGGTGTTCAGGATCGTTCAACTTGCTGGGGAGAGTGACACGGACGAGTGGCAGAAGAGGAAAGTGTAATATAAACAAGTATATGCTTTACAAATATGTCAGGTATTTATGTTGGGGAAGGTGACACGGACGGGTGTCAGGGAATTTGTATGGATATATCTTATGAGTGTAAAGAGGACGCTTTGGCTGCCTGTTGGGGATATGATGCGGACGGGTGCCAGGTAGTATCTGTACCTTTAGGGAAAGTGTCTGGGCTCTTTGCCGGGGAATCTGGGGAGTCATTTGTATATTGTTGATGGATTGTCAATATTCACAAGTGTTTGATTCAGATCATGGCTTATGATTATGCAATATGTTTGATTTTTGCCGTAATGCTCCGTATTAGACGAAATGCTACGCTTTGTGGGAGAGAATATGATGCGAATGCTATGATTATGCAAAGATACCGATCCGGGATTCGGATCCCGATGCTGCGAAGGTCTCTGGTTGATCTTCTTGAAATGGACATCCCAGCTGGGGATGAGATCGTTGGTAGATCTGTCTTGGGACTCTGCTTGGTGATATAGGCTACTGATAAACCTATCATTGATGATGAGGGACCCAGCTGGGGTTTGTAGAAGCTTTCCTTCACTCTGTTGTGAGTTCTTTGGGCATTGCTCTTCTGGGTGGAGACTAAAGCTCTGCGGGGAGATGGTTCCCTGGCTTTTGTACTTGGCTGTGGAGGAAGTAAATGGCAACTCGGCTGGGGAAGAAGTAATGGATGGCAACTCAGCTGGGGAGAAAGCACCTACGGTGCTAAGACTGAGTGGATAATGATTTGCTAGCCGGCTGGGATGAAGCTTTCGGGTCTCATGCTGTGCTTTGAATACTTGCAATCCTGAAAAGACGGGGAATGCACAAGTAATCCCGAGGTATCCCTTACCGGATCCCATTATAGGAGTTTAGACACCCCTGGGAGTAAGTATATTTCCTGCAAGCACGTGTTTTAAGAGAAACATCTGTATTTATGCAATCAGTATCTTAAGGACATCAGACCCTTTTTTTTGCAAATAAAACGTGCGAGACAAGACATGACTGAAAATCTGATTTTATTAATTCGTGTGCCCTGAATTGGCAAGATACAGTCAAAGAAACAAATCCCTAAAATGAGGAGATTGTTACAAATTGAGAAATAAAAAGTATTGGCAATGTTGATGACGCTTCAAGGAGCTTCCCTTTGCTATGACTCATATGACATTTGACGTTCTTCTCGTTTTGCTTTCTGGAGAAGGCTGATTTTGAAAGAAGCTTGATCCTTTCGAATCTTATCAAGTGATACAGACGAATTCAGAATGCAGTTGTTCGCTTATTCCCTTATTTTGCATGGATCGCCCTTTCGGGTTTTCAATCCATCGGGATACCCATTTTTTCCTGAGTTGTCCAATGCGGCTTTTCAACTCAGCGGGTGTACACATTTTTTGTTTATTTTCCCTCGTTTTTGCCCGAGTCTTTTATTCTGTTTTTGACTCGCCGGGATGCCCTATTTTTGCCTGGACTTACATTCTGTTTTTATATCCAGCGGGTCATTTTTATGCGAAGTATTTTTTAACTGCATCTGAATTCACAGGGGACGGGAAGTCTTCAGCATCCATGGTGCCGAGCATCAGTGCTCCACCAGAGAAAACTTTCTTTACTACGAATGGTCCTTCATAGTTTGGAGTCCATTTGCCCCTGTGGTCTGTATGAGGAGGGAGGATTCTTTTCAGCACAAGATCTCCTACTTGGTACTCTCGGTGCCTGACTTTCTGATCGAAGGCTTTCTTCATTCTTTTCTGATACAGCTGTCCATGGCAGACTGCAGCTAATCTTTTCTCTTCAATCAGACTCAGTTGTTCATATCGGGATCGGACCCATTCTGCTTCGCTTAGCTTAACATCCATTAACACCCGTAAGGAGGGTAATTCAACTTCAACAGGTAGGACTGCTTCCATACCATACACAAGTTGATACGGTGTTGCCCCAGTGGATGTTCTGATTGACGTACGGTACCCATGCAAGGCAAATGGTAGCATTTCGTGCCAGTCTTTGTAGGTGACCACCATCTTCTGTACAATCTTCTTGATATTCTTGTTAGCTGCCTCTACAACGCCATTCATCTTTGGCCTGTAAGGAGAAGAATTGTGGTGTTGGATCTTGAAGTCCCGGCATAGTTCTGCCATCATTTTGTTGTTCAAGTTGGAACCATTATCAGTAATGATTCGCTCGGGCACCCCATACCGACAGATGATGTCTCTTTTCAGAAATCGGGCTACCACTTGCCTTGTAACATTTGCATAGGAAGCTGCTTCAACCCACTTGGTAAAATAGTCAATAGCAACCAGGATGAATCTGTGGCCATTTGAAGCAGTCGGTTCAATTTTGCCAATCATATCAATGCCCCACATGGAGAAGGGCCAAGGTGAAGACATCACATTCAGAGGATTGGGAGGCACATGCACCTTATCCGCATAAATCTGGCATTTATGGCATCTTCTGGCGTAGGCACAACAGTCGGCATCCATTGTGATCCAATAATAGCCTGATCTTAGCAGCTTTTTGGCCATGGCATGCCCTCCCGCATGGGTACCAAAGGATCCTTCGTGCACCTCGTGCATCAACAAGTCTACTTCTGTTCTATCAACGCATCTGAGGAGTACCATATCAAAGTTTCTCTTGTACAGGGAACCATCGGTATTCAGGAAGAAACTACCAGCTAGCCTTCTTAGTGTCTTCTTATCATTGGAAGATGCCCCAGGTGGGTATGTTTGATCCTCCAAGAAGCACTTAATGTCGTGGAACCAAGGCTTATCATCTTTAACAACATCTGCTGAGAACACGTATGCCGGTCTGTCAAGTCTGGACACTGAAATCCGAGGTACAAAGTTGGCAGCTTGAACTTTGATCATGGATGAAATGGTGGCAAGAGCATCAGCAAATTGATTCTCGTCCCGAGGGATATACTCAAGCTTGACTGTTGTGAAGAAAGTCAATAACCTCCTTGTATAATCCCTGTAAGGTATCAGATGATCCTAGTGTGTGTACCATTTGCCATTGGTTTGATTGATTACCAAAGCTGAATCCCCGAATACAGTCAAAGTCTTGATCCTGAGGTCAATGGCTTCCTCAAGACCCATAATGCAAGCTTCGTATTCAGCTTCGTTGTTAGTGCAGTTAAAGGTGAGCTTTGCCGAGAGAGGCAGGTGAACTCCCTTAGGTGTAATGAGTACTGCACCAACACCACGACCATTCATATTAACAGCCCCATCAAACATCATAGTCCATTCTTCCTCTGGGTCAGGCTCTTCAGTGTGAACAGGCTCTTCATGATCTTTTGCCTTTATGAACATGATGTCTTCATCAGGGAAGTCAAATCTCATAGGCTGGTAATCATCAATGGGTTGCTCAGCAAGATAATCAGACAATACACTGCCCTTGATGGCTTTCTGAGATGTATACTGGATGTCATATTCTGTGAGGATCATTTGCCATCTTGCAACCCGTCCGGTAAGTGTTGGCTTCTCAAATATGTACTTGATTGGGTCCATCTTTGAGATCAATAAGGTAGTGTGGGTCAACATATACTGTCTCAGTCGGCGAGCAGCCCACGCTAAAGCACAACAAGTTTTCTCGAGCAGTGAATAACGTTGTTCACAGTCGATAAACTTTTTGCTTAGGTAGTATATTGCATACTCTTTTCGACCAGACTCGTCATGCTGGCCCAGCACACACCCCATTGACTCTTCTAAAACTGTCAAGTACATTATTAGAGGTCTTCCTTCAACTGGAGGCATAAGGATTGGAGGCTCTTGTAAGTACTCCTTGATCTTGTCAAAAGCCTTTTGGCAGTCTTCGTTCCACCTGACCGTTTGTTCTTTTCTTAACAGCTTGAACAAAGGTTCACAGGTTGCTGTAAGGTGAGATATGAACCGTGAAATGTAGTTCAATCGACCTAAGAACCCTCGAACTTCTTTTTCTGACTTCGGTGCAGGCATTTCTTGAATGGCTTTGACTTTATCAGGGTCAACTTCAATCCCTTTCTCACTTACAATAAATCCCAGCAGCTTACCGGATCGCACCCCGAATGTGCACTTGTTGGGGTTCAACTTCAGTTGGTACTTCCTCAGACGTTTGAATAGCTTCAACAGATTTACCAGGTGGTCTTCTTCTGTGAGGGACTTGGCAATCATGTCATCCACATAACATTCGATTTCTTTATGGATCATATCGTGGAATAATGTTACCATAGCCCGTTGATACGTTGCACCGGCATTCTTCAGTCCGAATGGCATCACCTTGTAACAGAACGTGCCCCAAGGTGTGATGAAAGTTGTCTTCTCCATGTCTTCAGGTGACATTTTGATCTGATTGTACCCTGAAAATCCGTCCATGAAGGAAAACACCGAAAACTGAGCTGTATTATCCACCAATACATCAATGTGAGGTAATGGGAAGTCATCTTTCGGACTGGCTCTGTTCAGATCCCGGTAGTCAACACACATCCTCACTTTGCCGTCTTTCTTAGGCACAGGTACTATATTAGCAACCCACGGTGGATAGCTAGTCACAGCAAGGAACCCGGCGTCCCACTGCTTTTGTACCTCTTCTTTGATCTTCATTGCCATGTCTGGGCGAGTACGGCGCAGTTTCTGTTTAACCGGCGGGCAATCTTCTCTTAAAGGCAGCTTGTGCATAACAATATTGGTGTCCAACCCTGGCATATCCTGATAAGACCAAGAAAACACATCCACATATTCCCGAAGCAGGTCAATCAGTTGTCTCTTCACTGAGTCTTGTAAGCAGGCCCCGATTTTAACTTCTTTCACATCTTCATCTGTACCAAGATTAATCGTTTCGACCTCCTCCTGATGAGGAGTGATAATCTTCTCCTCTTGCCTTAACAACCTGGCTAGCTCTTCAGGAAGCTCATAATCTTCTTCAACCCCTTCATCAGCTTGATTGATTGGATTGTCAAAGTCATATGAAGTCATAGTTGTGCTGTTATCGGTGCAGTCTGAAAGGCACTCTCTGCAAGGGTTTAGATTGTTCATTTTAGTGATTGATTTTAATCTTATTTAGAAAGAGTGAAATGAAGTTATCATTTTGAAAACATTGCCATTTTATTTTTGTACAAAAAGAAAAATGAAAAACAGTGAGCGGAAAAGAAAAAGACTCATTTGCAAAAGATGTCCGATATTCATTGATTGATCTATTTGCACAAAATTACAGATGGCCCGATTACAAAATGAGTCTTGTCATCTTGGGCAAGATGCAAGACTTGATGCATGCTTAAAAATACAGGAAATAATAATTACTCTGCAGGAGTAACCCTTATAATTTCCTGGGAAGACCAGTTAAGGACTTGGCTCCCCGGGATCCTTGGACGTATCCAGCTCTCCAGGTTGCGGTCGCTTTCATCCTCGTCTTCCAAGTTGTTCACTGCATCCGGGGTGAGCATCCCCCCACTGACAAAATTGGGCTTCTTAGCAGCCTCTGCTTGATCTTGTTGAGTTGGTTTGTAACCCAACCCAAATCTGTCCTCTTTCTTCTCTACAGGCAGCAACTTGCCCCAGCCTTGGGCAGTCCCCTCTTCAACAACCTTCCTGGCTTGCTAATAAGATGTCATTGAGGTTCCAAGTACAGCAGATGCTTCATTTATGTTCAAGGCCTCAAACCCTTGACTCATAGTTTCATGGATCTCTCCATCCATCTCAATGTATTTGTATGTAGCCAGATGGCTAACAAAGATATCTTCTTCCCCACAAATAGTAACGACTTGGCCCTCCCACTCGAATTTTAACTTCTGGTGAAGGGTTGACGTCACGGCGCCAGCGGCGTGTATCCATGGTCTACCCAATATACAGCTGTAGGCAGGCTGTATATCCATCACAAAGAAGGTCGTTTTGAAAACCTGTGGGCCAATCATTATAGGCAACTCTATCTCTCCCAGAACTGATCTTTTAGAACCGTCAAAGGCTCTCACTACCAAGTTGCTTGGGCGTAACGCCAATCCATCATGCTACAGCTTCACAAGGGCTTTCTTGGGTAGGACATTGAGCGATGACCCCGTGTCTACCAATACGTGAGAAAGAACTGCACCCTTACACTCCAAGGTAATGTGCAAAGCCTTGTTGTGATTGTGACCTTCCGTTGTCAGATCAGTGTTGGTAAATCCCAGTCCATGACTAGCGTTGACATTTCCAACCACAGCCTCTAACTGATTGACGGTAATCTCCTCTGGCACATAAGCTGCGTGCAGGACTTTTAATAGTGCGTTTCGATGAGCCTCGGAGCACATTAGCAATGATAATATGGAGATTTTGGAAGGTGTCTGGTGAAGCTGGTCTACTATCTTGTAATCACTTTTCTTTATGATCCTCATGAATTCATCAACCTCTTGATCAAAAGGAGTCTTCAAAGCTTCTTTAGCAACTTGTTCTTCTTGCACCATGCTTTTCCCTTTTGCCTTGGCAGCAGCTTCTGCTTCAGCAATGGGTCTTGGAATTTGCGAGGCAAAGAGACGTCCGCTTCGAGTGAAGCCTCCGCCTCCCCCCACATTGTCTATCTGAGGTGAAGAAGTTGATGATTCCAAAGTGATTTTCTGCCCCCCGCAGTATAGATCTGAGCCGTAATGCCAAGGGATGGCATTATTGCTTTCGTAAGGAACCGGCCCAGGCACTGTGATAGTGACTGGACTGATAGCAGCTGCAGAAGGGACCACAATAGTGTGTGGATCATAATATATGGTTACTGGTGCTCTGATAGGAGTAGCATTTTGTGAATTGTTGGCAGGAACATTTGCAGGGTCATAGTATATTGTAACCGTTGAGATATTTTCATTAATTGCTGTTGATGTTGTAGGAGGCAATGTCGACTGGATGGGTGTTGAAGTTGTAGAAGAGATGGTTGTTGATATTTGGTTCGTTGAAGTGATAGATGAAGCATTTGTTGATGAGATTGAAGAATTGTTTGGAATAATTGTTGTTGCAGTTGTAGAAGACTCAGGAATTGTTGTTAAGGAGATTGTTGGATTTGTAGGTGTTGATGTTGTGATTTGAAGTAAGCCACTCTGGATAAGACCATCTATGCCGCTTCTCAAGTTATCGCACCCGTTTACCGAAATGTTGCAATAAGCACAACCGAGCTCACACCTGGGGAACATCTGGCATTCTAGGAGCTGAGCTTTGATTTCTACCAGAGGTGTCTGAATCTGCCCAACACTGGTTATTAAGAAAGACGGCTTATCTTCCTCAATAGCATTAATTCTTGGTCCTCCGTGGTTGGGCATGGGATTCTTGTTGACGTTTGGCGGGGGTGCAAAGTTTAGAGCTTTAGAATCTACCAGGTCTTGTACCTTCATTTGTAAAGCTCTGCACTTCTCTTTACTGTGGCCAGGTGCATTGGAGTGAAAAGCACATCTGGCGCTGGCGTCATAATTTCTGGGCAGACTGGCAGGATCTGGAGGTGCCAACGTCCTTAGCTCAACCAGGTTGAGTTTCAGGAGTTGTGGCAATAAAGCGGCATAAGGCATAGGGATCGGATCAATCACCCTATTGGCCTGAGATGGTCTCTGTTGAAAAGGTCTTTGCTGATTGTTGTTGCTGGTGTTGTTGTTGTTATAGTTTCTCTGAGGTGGATACTGAACTTGTTGCTGGTAGTGGGGTTGTTGATGTGATTGATATGCTGGTTGCTGAGGACTTGGAGCGGGAATAGTGACAGCTGCCACTGACCTATGAACATATTGAGGTCTGCCCCTGCTGGCATGGATAGCATTAGTCTCACTGGTTCTTCTAGGCCCCACAAAAGGCTTTCTGGGGTTGTTGGACGAGCTCGCTCCATTATCGGAAATCTTACCCATCTTTAGAAGGCTCTCAATTCTTTCTCCAGCTATGACTACGTCAGCGAAGCTGGTGGAAGAAAAGGCAGCTAGCCTATCTATGTATGTCCCTTGAAGGGTATTCATAAACATGTCGGGCATTTCCCTTTCCGACATGGGTGGTTGGACAACAGTAGCAAGCTGTCTCCACCTCTGGGCGTATTCCCGGAAGCTTTCTCTGGATGACTGAGACATTCCCATCAGGAGGGTCCTGTTAGGAGCCATGTCCAGGTTATATTGGTACTGTCTGATGAAGGCCTCAGCTAGGTCCTTCCAGCATCTGATGGTCGCTCTGGTCAAGTGAGAGTACCATTCCCTTGAAGCCCCTGTCAAACTGTCTTCAAAGTAAAACATCCACAGTTTTTCATCCATGGTGTATTCCTTCAGCCTCCCCAGAAAGGATTGTAAGTGGGTTCGCGGACAGGAAGTTCCGTTGTACTTCTCGAAGCACGGGGGTTTAAACTTGTGGGGAATCCTTACCCCGTCCACTAAACCCATATCCATGACATCAAAGCCCAAAGAGTTTTGAGACTCCAGGGATCTCAATTTCTCAGCAATTTCGTCAAGCCTCCTATTATAGGCTTCATCCCCAGCTCCCATTACAGTGAATTGATCCTCTTGGGGGTCTTCTTGTAATACTCTGCCTGCAGTGGCATTCCCTTGCACATTAACAGGGATGTTGATCTCTGGGTGAAGGTGAGGCCCATACACTGGTGGATTAACATGAGGCTGAACCCTTTCATTGTTGCTCGTTCCTCCAGTCCCCAGATGGGGTTCTTCTTGGGTCTGCCTCTCTACCAATGCCCTTAATCTTTCTTGGCTTTGAGCCAAACCATTCATCACTTCCATGAACTGGGTCATCTGGTTTCTCATCTCCAACCTCTCATTGGCCATTTGAGCCCTGACCTCTGTAAGATCCTGCTGTACCTGGTCCATCTGTATACCCGGAAGGTTGTTGCGAATAGGATATCTGTGCGGACGGTTGAGTGGGAACACCCGACGGCGAGCAATAGTTCCTGAACCACAACAGAGTTAGTAACAGACAAAACAAAACCTACAAAACAAAACAAAGGTTAGTATGCAATGCAGTATGCTTATTTGTTTCCAAGGTATCCGACTTGGCACTTGGTTTTGACCTTTCCAGACCCTGAGGAAGATGCTTTGATGTTGCTTGAGATGAAGAAAACTCAGATGAAACAAACTAATAAATATATTACAAAGGGTGAATAATACATAGTTTGTTTTTTACAACACATGCCCCTGAGGGGTCCAAATACAACATAAAAAAGAAAAGTACATGAAATGAAAGCAACAACAAGCAAAAGTCAGACACCAAGACCAAACTCATCCTCCTTAACTTCCTTCAGAAGTGCTTCAGTTACCGGATCAGCTGGATGCTCTGTGAGGTTCCTGATAAGAAGATTCCTGGTGGTGATAGCAGTGGTCAACCTCTTGTGCTTGTCTTGGTCCTTTGACCTCTTCACACCAGCCCTAAGCTTTAATTCTGAGATTTCCTTCTGGGCTGCTAGCAGGGCCTCTTGTTGCTTCTTTTCATTAGCCTCCAACTGCTCAATCTTGTCCTGAGTTCTCTTATCTTCCTGAGTGTGAGCTTCAGTGATCCTGACCCACCTAGCTTGACTTTCTTTCAGATAGAGATCAGTCCTAGCCTTCTGAAACTGGGCCTCTTTACAGGCATTCTTCAAAATTTGCTCTCCAGCTCTTGATTTCTTGATGTAGTCCTCTGACTTCTCAATCCTGGCTAGGTGCTCCACCTTTAGCTTTTCCAACCTCTCAATGTCTAGACGACCATTACTCCTCTCCTAAAGGGTCTTCTGCAGAGCTTGAGTCAGATTCTCATTCCTCTCTTTCAGTTTCTCAAATTCCTCTAGGCTGACAGTGGCTGGAGGGGGTGTTGTGGATGGTCCAGGTGCATCCTCAACGGTGAAAGGCATCCCAGAAATCTGAGCCCTAACATGAGACCACTCATAATACTGTGCTGAAGCCACATTGTTGCATTTCCCAAGAATGACCACCCCTTTGGTCTGGATATTGTCCCAAGCCCAGGATGCTTGTCTGACAACAGCCAGATTAGGCTTTATCTCACAATACAAAGTTTCAGCCAAGTCTTGCTCTTTAGGAGGGTGAACCAAAGCATAGCCCAATTGTCTTTTGAATAGCAAAGGGTTGTAGTTGATGCAACCCTTCACTCCTATCAGAGGTACATTGGGAAACTGTCCACAGCTAGTAATTATGTCTCTGCCCTTGGTGCTCTGGGTACACCACCTGATGTTATCTGAGGTCAAAGCAGTGAGTCTTCTAACCCAGTTCTTCTGTTGGTGAGGGTTCAGGAAGGCATCAGTCTTGGGTAGGTGTTTAAGCAGCCAGGTATGAAACAGAGGAGCACAACATCTCACTAACCTCCCTCTTTGCTTCTCATTCCTTTGGTGAACAGAATAATAGAAGTTTCCCAACAAGGTGGGCACTGGGTTCCTCAAAAGGAAGAGGTGGATAGCATTCTTGCTAATAAACTTGGGCTCATCTGCAAAAAGTATAACCCCATATATACTGAGGGCTAACAATGCACAAACTGCCTTCCATTCTCCCAAGGAGGCCTTCAGGATAGCCTGAGAAGTCAAGAAATCCAAGTGTAGGCCAGGAATTCCAGCCTTTGTAGTCATGTTTTGCTCAATCAGAACAGGTTCCAAATACAGTGCCTTTGCCACCTCTTCATTGCTAGGAGAAGCCATTTATGGGTTGAAGGGGATACCACCCCTGACAGGTACTCCAATCAGTGATGAAAACTCCTCCAACAGAGGTCCCAACTGAAAATCCTGAAAAGTGAAGCATCTCAAAGGAGGATCATAGAATTGTAAGCAAGTGTGAATCAAACTCCTCTGAGAAGGATCCAAGTCCATAACCATATCAATGATGCTCCCATAATGTTCTCTGAATAATGGGATATGGTCTGGAGTAATGAGTGCTTGGACCTGTCTGAGGCCAGCCAGCACAGGCTCAAAGAAGTGATATGAAATGTTGCTCTTCTTGGGTGCCATGATTGCTGATGAAGAGCTGAGAACATATGCTGATGATGAAGACTGATACTGGTGATGAGCCACTGACAGGTTGAGACTGGTGATAATAGATGGCTGAAGCAGGCAACTGATGAAGATGGCTGAAGCAGATAGCTGATGAACAAGGGTCTATGCAGGTAAAAGGGGTCAAAACCAAGCCAAATGTGATATGGATACCCTGAAAAACAAATAAGCAAATGTTAAATGATGCAATGATGATGTATGCAAATGATATGCAAGGGTTTGTGATCAAGCTGGATCTGATCAACTGTCTTGATATAAGTCCATGTATGTCTAAGAAGTCCAGATGGAGGTTCAGAAATCCAGTAACCAGGGTGGGGGACTCAAATAAAGGGTCACATGTCCTGGGTTAAATCACAAGAAACTGTCCAAAGTGAAGCAATCTTAAACACAATAAGAAACAAGGTATGATGTGGCCAAGGGTTCCTGCAAACTTGTAAACAGCCCAACCCCCCTCACAGGTGGTGTTCTAGAACAAGGATCCTCAGACTTGGATCAGTTATGAGAAGTGTAAACACTTCTAACCCGGAGGTACAGTGTTTACAATAACCATAAAAAATCCTCCTCTAATTCACCTCAGTTTCTGAAGGTCAATAAAGGTCATCCAGACTTAGCAGGCTTCCCAGATAGCCCTAGCACTACAGGAAATTTGTAGCACAGAGTTCTCAAGAAGAAACCCACATCTGAACCGTGTTTCATATTCCCGCACCAGACCGAAATGGAATGGGAAAGAACATGAACCACTCTAGCCTAGGTGTCACTCAGGTCCCAGGTATAGGACCTCAAACTCTCAATAGAACCCCACCCACCAAGACAGAAACCAAATCCAGCCAGATAACAGTATGACAGTATGATGTATAAAAATGTAAAGAAAGCAATAAATAACTGTACATAAAGCAGTAAATAAAGCAAATATATAAACACAATTAGCACATAACACCCCAGTAAACACAAATCAAACAAGCGCTAGGAGGAACCCACAAAAAGAACCAGAAGCCCTGGTTACAGCATAAGGGTCCCCAGCAGAGTCGCCAAGCTGTCGCTCCCACCATATGAAGCTAGGTCAAATAGGGTACAGACGCGAACGGTCGGCGAAAAGAGGAAGTGAGAACACACAGGAGTGAACTCACAAGAAAAGAAAAGAGTCGCCAGCTAGGCATTTTTATCCCGGGGGAAAGGTAATGCTGCATAGACCTAGGAAAAGACATGGATAAGACGGTTGCGAACCAGAGAGACTGAGAAAGGGGGTTTGTTACAACCTGGGAAGGTATTAGCACCCAGATTGTCCGCCGTACTCGACGGGATCCACGCTTAAAAGATTTGTGTTTTAAAGGGGTAGTGTCAGTGCAATCTGTGTATCAAAGCCGGAAAGAATGCAAGTGTCAGTGTAAAAGAAATATGAAGTGTATAAGAGAAGTGTCAGTGTAAGAACAAGAGTAAAATTCAAAAGACTATGAGGCTTAAAGAATGATGTTAGAAGGAGGGGGAATATACAGAGACTTTTGTTCGATAACTGTTAAGTTATGCCTACGTATCCTCTCGCGCAATGAGGAAGTCAGAACACCGTAGTTCGACCCAAAGAGACTGAAAGATAAATTGACTTGTGAACTACTCACTTGTCTATGCTCAAGTGTATCACCTGTCTGGCTCAGGTGCAAACTGTCTTGCATTAGACGGAAGAAGAAAGTTCTCGTTTATGAGTGAATGAGATGAGAAAAGAATCCCGAAGGAGACGGTTATTGTTTGTTTTGGATGCTTTCAGTCTTTTATTGCTTTTGAAGGTTTGTCATAAGTTAATGAGTTTAAGCCTAAACCAATGGGTTAGTAAACTCATCACATCTTCCCTCTAATTAGGGGTAATGAGAATACCTTAAGTGTGAAGTCAGCTTCTCACACTTAATCACCTTTGATGCAGAATTAAAATCATTAACCTATTTGTTATTATTTAGATGTTTTTGGTGTTTTTGTTTAGTGTTAAGTAATGAGATTAAGCCATAATCAGGGGTTAAACAGACTCATTACACCATCATAATAGAAGGATAATAGATGAGAATGTTTAAACTGAGGAAGACTCCTCAACTTAATCCATGATTAGGGATTAACCTCATGACAAAACAAAGCCATTATTAGATGGATTTTAGTTAATGATAAGATGAAGAAATGAGTTTTATGGTTTGTAAGACAACTTGAGGGGGACTTGTCCATTAACACTAGGGTTAGTCCTTCTTAACCAATTAAGGAAGAATTAGAACCCTAATGCAAGGCCTAAGTTACAAGCTTGATGTCTTGATGATTATTAAGATGAATTGATTAAAGGAGTTAAACACATTAAGGGTTTAACACTTAGGATAAAAGTTATACACTCCATCCTAATAGAAGGATGCATGCATAAGCTTAATCACAAAGCCTTAAAGCCTTTTGGGTTTAGTCCCTGATTATGAGATGAGGAGAGAAGACTCAAGGAGACACAAAGGTAAAACTAAGTGGGGGACTAATCAAACCCTAATTATTGTCATGCTTGGTGGTTCCTAGGGTTTGTGAGGTTTAAGAAAGAAATCTTCAAAGGCCACCAAGGAGGAGCAAGATGAAAGGAGCAAAGAGAAGCAAAACAACTTGCTTCACTTAAGAAGTCAAGTTGCTTGAAGAAAGAAAGTAAGATGAACAAGAATGAGCAAGCTCAATCCAAAGCACAAGATAAAATGCAGCAATGATATATGAAAGAGATGAAAGGAAATTGTGAGAAGTGAAGGCAAATCCACCTCTCAAAGTAACTTACCACCTGAAAAGTTAGTAATGAAATGAGATGCAATGCAAATGAGATGAAATGTGGTGATGCAAACCAAAACCAGGAGCATGAGTATGATGTTAATGATGCTAAGAGATGATGCAAACATGAAACCAGTCATGAGGATGATCATACAAATATATGGATGCAAATGAAGCATTCTTAGAACCATGAACATACATGAAAAGTTATGAAATGCAAATGACATACAACATGGCAAATGGATGATGCAATGATCAAACATGATCCTAATATGTCTTAAGATGTATCATGAATCAAATGAATGCATAAAATGTTATGGCAAGTCATGGTATGCAAACAAATGTAAGATGAATGCAAAGGGAAGCCCAAATTAGGGTTTATGAACAATGCACAAAACAAAATTCAAAACCAGAAGCAATCATCATGATAAAAAATTGAAAATGCACTCAAAGGAACCCTAAACCTATACAAACTCACTTCCCAAAGGAGAGGATCCAATTCTTAACCTAGTGAGGGTTATGAATTTCTTAAGATTTCTAGGGTTTTAAGGCACCTTGTCAAGAAAAATGTCAAACAAATAGGAAATGCAAGATCAATTCATGCCAATTTAATCCTCTAAACTACATGCTATACAAGATGCAATGCAAGAAGAATCAAGGTCCAACTCTTAAAGGCTAGACATAAATGAATTTTTGAAGATTGGATCAAAATAATGCCTTGAAATGAAATTAATTCCATGGAAAATTGTCAAAAGACATCAAGATCAAAAAAGAAATTTGGTTTGAGAGTTGGACAATGTTTCAAAATGATTTTAAATGTTTCATGAATTTTTTTGTGATTTTTAAATACTTAAAAGTATTTTTAATTAATTAATTCTCATTAATTAATTAACAATAAACTTTTAAATGATTTAAAAATATTTTTTAATGCAAAAAATAAAAATAAAAATGTTTTTGGTTTCTGAAAATTAATTGAACCTTTGACAAAAAATTTCAGAATTTTTGAAAATGTTTTACTATTTTTTATAAAATGTAGAAAACAAATGAAATAAAAATGAAATAAAATGGATTTAATGAGAAGTAAGCAGGATCAAGGGCCAGCATTCAAACTGGATGCGCGGGAGTTGACTGCGCGCGTCATCCAGTGGCTGAGATTCAAACTTGACTAAGGCTGATTAATTAAATTAATTAAGTGGGATTAGGGCTAAGTGACAAATCTGGACCACACACGCGCGCGGGAGATTGACTTGGTCAACCAGATCAACGCTCCTCATTCAAACTTCATTTAATTACAAAATTAGGGCTAATGACTTTCAGACGACCGGAACAGTGGTTCCGGTCGTCTTCTCCGACGAGCCAAATCTCTAACTCTCTCTAAACTCCATGAAAATGAAATCTAATTGCCCAGAATCCATCCCCATTCAACACTGAATCAAAACCCCCAAACAAAAATCATTTGTCATTCATCAATCATGCAAATCGAAGCAAAACATATTTAGGGCAGAAAGTTTCAGAGCAATCATACATCCTGGTTTCTCAACCATTTTCAAAAATAATCATATCCCCATGATCAGGGGAGCACATGGAATCGTTTAAGAACTTAAAATGGAGTTTCTGGAAAAAAAGTTTGAGATGGCTACCTGAGATGGATTCTCCTGGTCCTGAGCTTTCTGGCCTTTCCTTTGCTGCAAGTCCACTCCTTTGAACCCTCTGATGATGAAACGAAGATTAGAAAGCTTTGAGGATGGCTGGTTTGTGAGATGGCAGAAGTTCTGTTCAAGGAGGGGTGGTGATCGTGTTTTTGTTTCAGTGACTTTCAGGCTGTTTTAGTGGTTGGTTTGTGATCAGTAGAACCTCTTAAGATCAATGGTGAAGTTTGTTTATGTGTTTGAAAGCTGTGCTGAGTGTTTTGAATGGCTTTGCAAGTTGGAGCAAAAATGATAACTATGGCTTGGAGTGTGTTTCAGCATGAAGTGTGTGGTGTGTTATGCTGGCTTTGGTCCATGTATCAAAAGGTGATAGGTCAGAGAGTTGTTGGTGGCCTATGGTGATTGGTATGGGTATTTGGCCAAAATGTCAACTTGATTTGTACTTAAGGTATGGGCAATGGTACAACTTGCTTTTTGGCTTGCTTTGGCTCAGCTTGAATCAAGGGAAGCTATGGAAAAGGTCTAGAGGCAATGCAGCAAGTGGTTTGTAGTTTGTGATAGGTTTTGCAAGTTTCACAAAGTTTGGTTCCTTTGGGATTTCTTGAGGTTCAAGGCATGAAATGAGATGATTCTTTGGCCCATTCTGAATTTTAGAGGTCATGTGATCATGTTGTGAAGAATTTGTACACATTTGAGGCCTTTAGAACACTTGATCATAGCATTTTGCAAAATGCCTCTTTGGTAGAAAACTTCAAATTTTGTGATTTTGGCCAACTTTGGCAAGCCATAACTTTTGATCCAAAATGAATTAGGTCAAGTTCTTGTACTTTTTGAAAAGGGAATGATCCATTATACAACTTTCATGACCAAAGTTTTTTCATTTGAAGCATTTTTGAATCAAAAAGCAAGGGTTGAAAAAGTTTCCCAAAATGGCAATATTCAATATAAGTCAACTTTCCCAAAAAGTCAACTTTGCAAAAGGCTTGAAATTCTTCAATTTTGTGAACTTCCAACATCTTCTATGATCAAATAAAGATCATAAATAATCAAAATGATGAAGAACACCCTTTGGTTGGGTCATTGTGGGCCTCAGATACCCTGATTTTGCATTGACTTGCTCAAAAAGTCAACTCTTGATCAGATGACTTCCCCCTTGAATGTCTTCATGAAAATTGATATGCATGATCCCTATACCATATAGAGACCAATAGAAACAAGAATGACCAAAAAATTTGGAGTTATGGCCCTCGAAACCAAAACCCTAATTCTAGGTCATCTGTGCAGTTAAACTTGGCTCTACTTCCATGCCATTCTCAGTTCTTGTGATTCTTTGGTATTCTTGACTTTGAGAGGATATAATATGATGCTTGAACATACATTGACCCCTTTGAAGTGATTGATGACTTTTGGAGTGGCTCAAGAAGCTCTTGGATTGCTCAGATCACAAACCCTAGATGCAGATGACTTAGAAACAATGCAGTGAATCAAAAATGTAATATGAGATGTTATGATTGAACTCATGCATATGAAAAGATCACAAGCCATGGTGTGAATGGGTGAGGGCAAATTTGGGGTGTTTACAGACAACTCAGGCAAAAAGGGGTATCCCGGTGGATTGAAAACCCGAAAGGGCGATCCACGCAAAATAAGGGAGTAAGCGAACAATTGCATTCTGAATTCGTCTGTATCACTTGCAACATGGTAAGCTTCGAAAGGTTCAAGCTTCGGTCAGAATCAGCCTTCTTCAAAAGCAAGATGAGAAGAACGTCAATGTCATACGGGTCATAGCAAAAGGGAAGCTCCTTGAAGCGCCATCAACATTGCCACCATCTTTTTGTTTCTCAATTTGTAGCAACCTCCTCATTTCAGGGGATCTGTTTCCTTGACTGTACTTGCCAATCCAGGGCACACAAATTAATAAAATCAGATTTTCGGTCACGTTTCGTCTCGTACATTCTGTTTTATTTGCAAAAATGTCCAATATTCTTAATATAACGATTGTATGAATACAGATGCGTCTTTTCTAAAATTAAATGCTTACAGGAAATATATTTGCTCCCGGGAGTGTCTAAACTCCTATGATGGAACCCAGTAAGGGATACCTCGGGGTACTTGTATGTTTCTTTATCATAACAGGATTGTAGATGCTCAAGGCGCAACATGGGGCATGGAAGCTTTCTCCCCAGCAGGCTATCAAATCACTATTTGCTTAGCCCATTCCCCATCTAGCACTAGGGATGCCTTCTCCCCAGCTGAATTCATCATCCTCAGCAGGATTCCCCACAGAAATCTCTAGGAAGATCGTCCAGTGATCATTCCTCCCCAGCCAAGTGTCAGGCAGGGAACCATCTCCCCGCAAAGCTCCAGCCTCTATCCAGTAGAGCAATGCCTGAAGATCCCACAACAAGGTGACGGAAGCCCCCGCAGACCCCAGCTGGGTCCCTCATTACCAAGATAGATCTATCAGTGATCTATTTCCTCAAGAGAGTCATATATCAGATCTACCAATGATCTTATCCCTAGCTGGGATATCCACTTCAAGCAGATCAGCCGGAGATCTCCACTACAACGGGATCCGAATCCCGGATCGGTATCTTTGCATAATCATAGCATTCACATCATATTTTCCCCCAGAGCGTAGCATTCCGTCTAATACGGAGCATTACGACAAAAATCAAACATATTGCATAATCATAAGCCATGTGTCGAACCAAACACTTGTAAATACTGACATCCCATCAACAATATACAAAATACTTCCCGAACTCCCCGACAGAAAGCCAAAGCATCCCCTTTGCACTCACCAAATACATGTTCATATACACTCTTCTCGACGCTCGTCCGTGTCATCTCATATCCCCTGCAGATGCCTATGCATACACTTCCCTGACACATGTCCGTGTCACCTTCCCCAACATAGTTGCCTAAACACTTTGGAAACTAGATACTTGTTTATAATACACTTCTTCCGACACCCGACCGTGTCGTGCTCTCCACAGCAAGTTGGACACTCATCTATGTCTCACTCATCACTTTTACTCATACAGACACTCGTCCGTATCTTGTATACACCACTTAAATCCCCTCAGAGTCGACACTCGTTCGTGTTCTTTGTTAACTAGTTGGTACTCGTCCGTATCATCATCTCTGAACATGCGTCAAGCGTTTGTCCCTACTGATACTCGTCCGTATCATAGTCTTAAGGATGCTCATCCGCATCTTTAATCTATACACCATGTCAGACACTTATGTCATTGCTTTCTTGAAATTAGACACTCGTCTGTGTCTACCATTCCCCAGAAGAATTCCCGGCAAATCTTGATAAACTATTTCTTTTCTATCTGACATTCGTCCTATGTCATGATATTTCTGGCAGCCGCACCCTGCTAGGTGATCGTCCTTCACCTCTTGATGATCGTCCTTCATCATGCTTATCCGATGGCCGTCCCCATCGTCGACCTTTTATCTGACATTCGTCCTATGTCGTGATACTTGAGCAAGCCGTCCCTTGCTAGGTGATCGTCTTTCACCTTTTGATGATCGTCCTTCATCATTCTATCCGATGGCCGTCCCCATCGTTGATCTTGTTATCTGACATCCGTCCTATGTCATGATAAACCCAGAGAGCAGCCGTACCCTGCTAGGTGATCGTCCTTCACCTCTTGATGATCGTCCTTCATCATGCTTATCCGATGGCCGTCCCCATCGTCGACCTTTTATCCGACATTCGTCCTCTGTCGTGATACTTTCGGCAGCCGTACCCTGCCAGGTGATCGTCCTTCACCTTGGATGACCGTCCCTCATCCTTATCCCCCAACAGAGCAGCCGTCCCCTACTAGGTGATCGTCCTTCACCTTTGATGACCGTCCCTCATCATTTATTTCTTCAACCAGATGGTCGTCCCCATCATTGCCTTTACTTTTAATCCCCAGAGGACCTTATTTCTTTGCCTGATGGCCGTTCCCATCGTAATCTTTTTATTTTCCCAGCATGTCGGTCGTCCCCGTCATTGCTTTATCTCCAGCAGTCGTCCTCTGCTCGACGTTCGTTCTCCGTCGCCCGTACTTTATAATCATACTTTATTTTCTTTTACAATCTATATCCCTTTTCTTCTTCATTCAGTGAGTGCAAATTTTGGACTGTCTTTGGTATTCAACCACAAGTTATCTTGTTTGCCTGTTAAGCCGTTGCTTACATCCTGCACAGCTAACTCATGCTTGAATAGGGGCAGTTGTAAAAACCCCAAATTTTCTCTCACTCATTTCACCATGGCTTGTGATTCTTTTCATATTGCATATGTTCAATCATGTCATCTCATATTGCATTTTTTGCTTCACTGCATTGGTTCTAAGTCATCTGCATCTAGGGTTTGTGATCTGAGCAATCCAAGGGTCATCTGAGCCACTCCAAAGGTCTTCAATCATCTCAAGAGGGTCCATGTATGTTCAATCATCATATTCTATCCTCCAAAGATCAAGGAAGCCAAAGAATCACAAGAACTGAGAAAGGCATGGAAGCAGAGCCAAGCTTAACTGCACAGATGACCTAAAATTAGGGTTTTGGTTTCAGAGGCCATAACTCCAAATTTTTTGGTCATTCTTGTTTCTAATAGTCTCTATATGATATGAGGATCATGCTTACCAATTTTCATGAAGAAATTCAATGGGGAAGGCATCTGATCAATAGATGACTTCTTGAGCAAGTCAGTGCAAAATCAGGGCATCTGAGGCCCCCAATCACCCAACCAAAGGGTATTCTCCATCATTTTGAATGTGTATGATCTTTATTTAACCTTAGAAGATGTTAGAAGTTCACAAAATTGGAGAATTTCAAGCCATTTGCAAAGTTGCCTTTTTGGGAAAGTGACTTGTAATGTAAACTTGTCATTTTGGGAAAGTTTTTCAACCTCTTCTTTTTTATTCAAAAATGCTTCAAATGAAAAATCTTTGGTCATGAAAGTTGTAGATTGGATCCTCCCATTTTCAAAAAGTACAAGAACTCATTTTAATTCATTTTAGATCAAAAGTTATGGCCTTGCAAAGTTGGATAAAATCACATAATTTCATGTTTCATGCCAAAGAGGGAAACTTGCAAAAGCCTTTGCCAAACCAATTTGTGACTTCAAAATAACTTCTAAGAATTACATAAACATAACACATGACCTAAAACTCAGAATGGCCCAAAGAATCACTCATTTTCATGCCTTGATCATTAAGAAATCCAAAAGGGGCCAAAACTCCATGAATTTGCAAAATGACCCAAAGCTTCTCATCCACTTGTGCCAGCTGCCAAAAATGACTTCTATGGACCTCCTTGAAGCAAGCTGATTCGAATCATACCCTTGTACCATGACTGAACCAGCCCATACCTTCACTTACACAAATGTTGACTTTATGCAACTTGAGCCATACCAATCAAACTGAGCCACACCAACTACTCTGACCAATCACAGCTTCACATACATGCCTCAAGGATCACATTTCACACAATATTGGAGCCTGAAACTAGAGCATCACCATAGTTCACAAAAACCTCCCTCTTTTCATTTTCATTCGAACCTCATCACACAAGCCTCAAACCTCAAAACAAACTTCACAGAACCACTCACCATGATCCACTGATCATTTCCCAACCATCACCTTGCCCTAAAAAGCCCAGAATCAAAAACACGATTTCCACATTTCACAAACTGAACCTCTTCCATTTTCATTTTGAGGCGATATAAACTCCAGCTAAGCATCACAAACATTTGGGGAGGATCATTGGAGCTTGTTTGAAGCAAAGAACTGGCCAGAAAGCACCATTTTCGAAAGCTTCAGTTCAGGTATCATCAAGAACAATTTTTCCAAAAACGTGTTTTTAAGTTACTAATTGGTTCTCCATGATTCACTGATGATTCTAAAAATGGCCAAGTATTAAGCATGTATTGAACCTCTGAAATTTTTTGCGTTTTTTGCGTTTTGCTTTGATCTTTGTTCTTGAGTGAAAATAAATGAGTTTTAGGGCTGGATTCATGTTTAGGGTTGTTAGATGTTTGATTCTGGAGAGCTAGAGAGCTTAAGATTGCGTTTTGAGTGAGATTGAAGGATTGGCTGGCCGGAGAAGATGACCGGAACACTGTTCCGGTCATCTGAAAGTAATTAGGGTTCAGGATTAGGGTTTAATCATAATTAGTGAGATTTGAATTTCAGCCGTCCATTAGCGCGCGTAGTCAACTCCCGCCCCCCTAGGTTTGAATCTGGGCCTTTAGATCAGCTGACTTTCTCATTTTCTCTTTAATTTCATTTTTATTTCATTTGTTTTGTATTTAATTTCTACGAATTTTTAAAAATAGTAAAATACATTAAAAAATTCTGAAATTTTTTATCAAATCTTTTATTAATTTTCAGAACCCAAAAATATTTTTATTTTTATTTTTTGCATCAAAAATTATTTTTAAATCATTTAAATGTTTATTTTTAATTAGTTAATGAAAATTAATTAATTAAAAATGCATTTAGGTATTTAAAAATCACCAAAAAATTCACATTGCATTTCAAAACATTTTGAAACATTATCAAACTCTTCAAACAAATTTCTTTTGGTTCTTGACCTATTTTGGTATTTTTCTTTGGAATTAAAGTTCTTAAAAGGCAATATTTTTGTTCTAACTTAGAAATATTCATTATGCCTAATCATGAAGAGTTTGATGATGGTTCTTCTTGCATTGCATCCTTCATATCATTTAGTTTCTAGGGTAAAATTGGTTTGAATTTATCTTTCATTTTCAATTTAATGTGCATTTTTCCTTTTAGAGTGCCTTGAAACCCTAGTTGATTTGAGAAAATCATAACTTCCATTAGGTTAAGACTTAGGTCCCCTCCTTTGGGCAGTGAACTTGTGTAGGGTTAGGGTTCCTTTGATCCCATTTTCAATTTTTCATCATGTCATTTGCTTCTGATTTTGAATTTTGTGTTGCATGTCATATATAAACCTTAATTCTTGCCTTCATTTGCATCCATCTTTCATATGCTTGCATTCAAGGACTTGCCATGACATTTTATGCATCAACATGACATATAAGACATCTTAGGACATATTAGAATCATGCTTGATTATTTATTCATTCATTTACCATGTTATGCATTCATTCCATTTCATAAACTTTCATGAACTTCCATGCTTCTTACTTGTCCCATTTGCACCCTCACCTCTTGTATGATCATCCACACTTCATAACATACATTTGCATCATCTCTTAGCATCATTAACATCATGTTTGTGCCTCTGATTTTGGTTTGCATCATTGCATTCATTTCATATTCACTTCATTCCATGTCTTTTGCTAACTTTTCAGGTGGTAAGTCATTGAGAAGTGAATTAGCCTTCACTTCTCACAATCTTTCCTCATCTCTTTTATGCTTTCTTTGCTGCCTTTTGTATGTGTATTAGAGTGAGCTTGCTCATTCATGCCTCCTTCTCACTTTCTTTCTTCAAGCAACTTGTCTTCTTGAGTGAAGCAAGTTGTCTTGCTTCTCTCTGCTTCTTCCTCCTTTCATCTGCTTCTTTCCTGGTGGCTTTCCTCTTGAAGATCTTTTGCAAGCCTCATAAACCCTAGGAATACCCAAGCATGATAACAATTAGGGTTTGATTAGTACCCTATTAGTTTTACCTTTGTGTCATCTTTGAGTCTTCTCTTTTCATCTCTTAATCAGGGACTAAACCCTCAAGGTTTTAAGGCTTTGTGATTAAGATTATGCCTGCATCCTTCTCTTAGGATGGAGTGTATAACTTTAATCCTAAGTGTTAAACCCTTAATGTGTTTAAATCTCTTAATCAATTCATCTAATAATCACTAAGACATCAAGCTTGTAACTTGGGTCTTGCATTAGGGTTCTAATTCTTCCTTAATTGGTTAAGAAGGACTAACCCTAGTGTTAATGGACAAGTCCCCTTCAAGTTGTCTTACAAACCATAAAAATCACTTCTTAATCTCATTCATTAATTATAATCCACTTTAATAAAGGCCTGGTTTTGTCATGAGGTTAATCCATAATCATGGATTAAGTTTAGGAGCCTTCCTCAGCTTAAATGTTCTCATATATTATCCTTCTATTAGGATGGTGTAGTGAGTCCATTAAATCCTTGATTATGGCTTAAACTCATTACTTAACACTAAACAAAAACAACAAAAACATCTAAGTAAATACAAGTAGGTTAATGATCTTAATCCTACATCATGGTGATTAAGTGTGAGGTGTTTACTTCATACTTAAGGTATTCTCATTACCCCTAATCAGAGGGAAGATGTGATGAGTTCACTAACCCTTGGTTTAGGTTTAAGCTCATTAACTTATGACAAACCCAAAAAGCAATAAAAGATTGAAAACACAAAAACAAACAATAATCGTCTCCTCCGGGATTCTTTTCTCACCTCATTCACTCACAAACGAGAACTTGCTTCTTCC
This sequence comes from Lathyrus aphaca, assembly GCA_963966055.1. Classification (NCBI taxonomy): domain Eukaryota; kingdom Viridiplantae; phylum Streptophyta; class Magnoliopsida; order Fabales; family Fabaceae; genus Lathyrus; species Lathyrus aphaca. Next base: position 686,731,309 of record OZ014519.1, on the reverse strand, counting down.
GTCTAATGCAAGACAGTTTGCACCTGAGCCAGACAGGTCATACACTTGAGCATAGACAAGTAAGCAGTTCACAAGTCAATTTATCTTTCAGTCTCTTTGAGTCGAACTACGGTGTTCTGACTTCCTCATTGCACGAGAGGATACGTAGGCATAACTTAACTGTTATCGAACAAAAGTCTCTGTATATTCCCTCTCTTTCCAGCATCATTCTTTGAGCCTCATAATCTTGAGCTTCATACTCTTTCCTTACACTGACACTCTTTTATTTCACTTCACCTTTCCTTTTGCACTGACACTTGCATTCATTTCCAGCTTTTGCACACAAAATAGCACTGACACTACCCCTTTAAACACAAATCTTTCAAACGTGGATCCCGTCGAGTACGGCGGACAATCTGGGTGCTAATACCTTCCCAGGTTGTAACCAACCCCCTTTCTCAGATTCTCTGGTTCGCGACCGTCTTATCCATTCTTTTCTAGGTTTATGCAGCATTACCTTTCCTCTGGGATAAAAATGCCTAGCTGGCGACTCTTTTCTTTTGAGTTCACCCTTGTGTGCTCTTCTCCTTTCGCCGACCGTTCGCGTCTGTACCCCATTTGACTTAGCCTCATTTGGTGGGAGCGACAGCTTGGCGACTCTGCTGGGGAATCTTATATTGTAACCAGGGCTTCTGGTTCTTTTTGTGGGTTCCTCCTAGCGCTTGTTTGATTTGTGTTTACTGGGGTGTTATGTGCTAATTGTGTTCATTTATTTGCTTTATTTACTGCTTTATGTACAACTTTATTTATTGCTTTCCTTTACTGTTTTTCATATTTCATACTGTCATTATCACTGCTGGATATGGCTTCTATTTTGGTGGGTGGGGTTCCATTGAGAGTTTGAGGTCCTGTACCTGGGACCTGAGTGACACCTAGGCTAGAGTGGTTCATGTTCTTTCCCATTCCATTTCGGTCTGGTGCGGGAATATGAAAAACGGTTCAGATGTGGGTTTCTTCTTGAGAACTCTGTGCTACAGATTTCCTATAGTGCTAGGGCTATCTGGGAAGCCTGCTAAGTCTAGATGACCTTTATTTATGACCTTCAGAAATTGAGGTGAATTAGAGGAGGATCTTTTATGGTTATTGTAAACACTGTACCTCTAGGTTAGAAGTGTTTACACTTCTCATAACTGATCCAAGTCTGAGGATCCTTGTTCTAGAACACTACCTGTGAGGGGGTTGGGCTGTTTACAGGTTTGCAGGTACCCTTGGCCACATCATACCCTGTTTTTGTTTTGTTTAAGAGTACTCCACCTTGGACAGTTCTTGTGATTAAACCCTGGACATGTGACTCTTTATTTGAGTCCCCCACCTTGGTTACTGGATTTCTGAACCTCCATCTGGACCTTCTTTGAACATACATGGACTTATACCAAGACAGATAATCAGATCCAGCTTGATCACAAACCCTTGCATATCATTTGCATATATCATCATTGCATCATTTAACATTTGTTTATTTGTTTTTCAGGGTATCCACATTATATCTGGTTTGGTTTTGACCCCTTCTTCTACATAGACCTTTGCTTCATCAGTTATCTGCTTCAGCTATTTTCATCATCATTAGCATCAGCCTGTCAGTGGCTCACTTCCAGTATCACTCTGTGATCTTCATCAGCACTCATCTTCTTCAGCAGCACTCATGACTACTCCCAGGAAGAGCAACATATCCTACCATTTCTTTGAGCCTATGTTGACTGGTATCAGGCAGGTCCAGTCACTCATCACACCTGACCACATCCCATTGTTTAGAGAACACTATGGAGGTATCTTGGATATGGTTATGGACCTTGACCCTTCTCAGAGAAGCATGATCCACACATGCTTGCAGTTTTATGATCCTCCCTTGAGATGTTTCACTTTTCCAGACTTTCAGCTAGGGCCTCTGCTGGAAGAGTTTTCTTCATTGATTGGAGTACCTGTCAGGGGTGGAATCCCCTTCAACCCAGAAATGCCAGCTCCCAGCAATGGATAGGTAGCAAAGGCACTATACTTGGAGCCTGCCTTGATTGAGCAAAGTATGACAACAAAAGCTGGGATCCCTGGTTTGCACTTGGACTTTTTGATTTCTCAGGCCATCCTGAAAGCTTCATTAGGAGAATGGAGGGCAGTTTGTGCACTGTTAGCCCTCAGCATATATGGGGCTATACTGTTTGCAGATGAGCCCAAATTTGTCAACAAAAATTCCATCCATCTGTTTCTTCTAAAGAACCCAGTACCCACATTGTTGGGAGACTTTTACTACTCCATTCATCAGAGGAATGAGAAACAAAGGGGGAAGTTGGTAAGGTGTTGTGCTCCTCTGTTTTACACCTGGCTGCTCAGACACCTACCTAAGTCAGATGCCTTCCTGAATCCTCACCAACAGAAGAATTGGTCCAAGAGGCTCATTGCTTTGACTTCAGATGATATTAGATGGTGCACCCAGAGCACCAAGGGCAAAGACATTATCACCAGCTGTGGACAATACCCAAATGTGCCTCTAATAAGAGTGAAGGGTTGCATCAACTACAATCCTTTGCTGTTTAAGAGACAACTGGGCTATGCTTTGGTTCACCCTCCCAGAGGGCAAGATTTAGCTGAGACCCTGTATTGTGAAGTGAAACCTAATTCAGCTATTGTCAGGCAAGCATCCTGGGCATGGGATAACATCCAGACAAAGGGAGTAGCCATCCTGGGAAGGTGTAATAATGTTGCTTCAGCTCAATACTATGACTGGTCCCGTACTAGAGCTCAGATTACTGGAATGCCTTTCACCTTGGAAGACATACCTGGACCATCTACAGTACAACCAGCAGCAACTGTCAGCCTAGAAGAATTTGAGAAACTGAAAGAAAGGAATGAGAACCTATCTCAAGCTTTGAAGAAGACTCTTTGGGAAAGGAGTGATGGTCGTCTAGACATTGAGAGATTGTAAAAGCTCAAGTTGGAACATCTTGCCAAAATTGAGAAGACATAGGATTACATCAGGAAAGCAAGAGTTGGGGAACAAATATTGAAGAATGCCTGTAAAGAGGCCAAAATTCAGAAGGCTAGGACTGAGCTCTATCTGCAAGAGAGTCAGGCTAGGTGGGTCAGGATCACTGAGGCCCGTACACAAGAAGACCAAAAGACTCAAGCCAAGATTGAACAGTTAGAGGCCAATGAGAGGAAGCAACAGGAAGCCTTGTTGGCAGCTCAGAAGGAGATTTCAGAGTTGAAGCTCAGAGCAGGATTGAAAAGATCAAAGGACCAGGACAGACATAAGAAGCTGAGCACTGCCATTGCTACCAGGAACCTCCTTATTAGGACCATTACAGAGCACCCAGCTAGCCCAGTGACCGAGGCACTCCTGAAGGAGGTCAGAGAAGATGAGTTTGGACTGGATGTCTGACTCTTTGTTTGTTGTTGTTTCCATTTAATGTACTTTTTCTTTTTTGATGTATTTTGACCCTCCTTGGGCATGTAAAACAGACTATGTATTGTTCTTCATTTGTAATATATTAGTTTGCTTTCATGAGGTTTCCTTTTTCAGCAACATCAAACATCTTCCTCGAGATCTGGAAAGGTCAAAACCAAGAACCAAACCGGATACCTTGGAAAACAAATAAGCATGCTGCATTGCATACTAACCTTGTTTTGTTTTGTAGGTTTCATTTTTTGTTTCTAACTTTGTTGTGATCTCAGGAAACATTGTTCGTCGCCGAGTGTTCCCTGTCAACCGTACGCACCGGTACCCGACTCGCAACAACCTTCCCGGTATTCAAATGGAACAAGTACAGCAGGACCTAACCGAGGTCAGAAATCAGATGGCTAATGAGAGAGTGGAAATGAGAAATCAGATGTCACAATTCATGGCTGTGATGACTGGCTTAGCCCAGAGTCAAGAAAGGTTAAGAGAACTGGTGGAAAGGCAAACTCCTGAGGAGCCTCATCTTGGGACAGGAGGGACTAGTAACAATGAACGGGGCCAGCCTCGTATTGATCCACCAGTATTTGGACCTCATCTGGATCCGGAAGCCAACATCCCGAGAAATGTGCAAGGTAATACTGTTGGGGGGAGAATCTTGCAGGAGGATCCTCAAGAAGAGCAGTTTACTGTTATGGGAGCTAGAGATGAAGTTTATGACAGGAGATTGGACGAAATTGCTGAGAAGTTGAGGTCTTTGGAGTCTCAGAATTCTTTGGGCTTCGATGTGATGGACATGGGACTGGTGGATGGGGTGAGAATTCCTCACAAATTCAAACCCCCATGCTTTGAGAAGTACAATGGTACCTCCTGTCCTCGCATTCATCTGCAGTCTTTCTTGGGGAGACTTAAAGCTTATACTATGGATGAGAAGCTGTGGATGTTCTACTTTGAAGACAGTCTGACGGGGGCTTCAAGGGATTGGTATTCACACTTGTCTAGGGCCACTGTTAGATGCTGGAAGGATTTAGCTGAAGCTTTCATCATACAATATCAGTACAATCTAGACATGGCTCCTAACAGGACCCTTCTAATGGGAATGTCTCAATCTTCCCGAGAAAGCTTCAGGGAATATGCCCAAAGATGGAGACAGCTTGCTGCTGCTGTCCAGCCACCCATGTCAAAAAGAGAAATGGCTGACATGTTCATGAACACATTGCAAGGGACCTACATTGATATATTGGTTGCCTTTTCCTCTACTAGCTTTGCTGATGTGGTCATAGCTGGTGAGAGGATTGAGAGCCTCTTAAAGATGGGCAAGATCTCTGACAGTGGTGCAAGTTCATCCAACAATCCCAGAAAGCCTTTTACGGGACCCAGAAGGGCTGGTGAAACCAATTCCATTCATGCAAGCAGGGGAAGACGTTAGTATGTTCATCGGTCAATAGCAGCTGTTACCATTCCAGCTCCGCTTCCTCAACAATCAGCATATCCTCAACAACAACCACAGTATTAATAACAAGTTCAGTATCCGCAACAAAGAACCTACAACAACAACAACAGCGTCCTTTCCAACAAAGACCATCACAAGCAAACCGGGTAATTGACCCAATTCCCATGCCATATGTTGCACTCTTGCCACAACTCCTGAAACTTAACATGGTTGAGTTAAGGACATTGGCACCTCCAGATCCTTCCAATATGCCAAAGAACTATGATGCCAATGCCAGGTGTGCATTCCACTCAAACGCACCGGGGCATAATACTGAAAAATGCAGGGCCTTACAGATGAAAGTCCAAGACCTGGTGGACTCAAAAGCTCTCAACTTTGCACCTCCTCCAAATGTCACAAGGAATCCCATGCCTAGTCATAGCGGGCCTAGGATTAATACTATTGAGGAAGGCAAACCATTCACCTTAATCACCAGTGTTACACAAATCCGGACACCTTTGGTTGAAATCAAGGCTCAGCTTTTAGAATGCCAAATGTTCCCTGGTTGTGAGCTCGGCTGTGGGTATTGCAATATCGCAGTCAATGGGTGTGAGAGGCTGAGAGACGGCATAGATGGTCTTATTGAGGATGGTATTCTTCAGATTACGACAACGGCGCCTATAAATCCAGCAATTCCTTCACCAGCAATCACAGATACTCCTACAAAGTCAGCAACCATTGTTCCAACGGACTCTACTACAACTCCAACAACCGCTCAATCAATCACTTCGTCACCCATCCAGTCAACGGTACCTTCTACAACATCAGCAACAATTGATGAAAGCGTCTCAACGGTTACCATATACTATGACCCTGCAAATGTTCCTGCCAACAACCCACAAAATGTTACTCCCGTCAGGGCACCAGTCACCATATACTATGATCCACACACCATTGTGGTCCCCTCTGCAGCTGCCATCAGTCCAGTTACTATCACGGTGCCTGGGCCAGTCCCTTACGAAAGCAATAATGCCATCCCTTTGCATTATGGCTCAGATCTATACTGCGAGGGGCAGAAAATCACTTTGGAATCATCAACTTCTTCACCTCAGATTGACAATGTGGGGGGAGGCGGAGGCTTCACCAGAAGCGGACGTCTCTTTGCTTCACAAATTCCAAAACCCATTGCTGAAGCTGAAGATGCTGCTAAGGCAAAGGAGAAGAGTACGGTGCAAGAAGAACCAGTCGCTAGAGAAGCTTTGAAGACTCCTTTTGATCAAGAAGTTGATGAATTCATGAGAATCATCAAAAAAAGTGATTACAAGGTGGTAGACCAGCTTCACCAAACACCTTCCAAAATCTCCATACTATCATTGCTAATGTGCTCCGAGGCTCATCGGAACGCACTACTGAAAGTCCTGCACGCAGCTTATGTGCCGGAGGAGATTATCGTCAATCAGTTGGAGGCTGTAGTCGGAAATGTCAACGCTAGTAATGGACTAGGATTTACCAACACTGATCTGACAACGGAAGGTCGCAACCACAACAAGGCTTTGCACATTACCTTGGAGTGTAAGGGTGCAGTTCTTTCTCACGTATTGGTAGACACAGGGTCATCCCTCAATGTCCTGCCCAAGAAAGCCCTTGTGAAGCTAGAGTATGATGGATTGGCACTACGCCCAAGTAACTTGGTAGTAAGAGCCTTTGATGGTTCTAAAAGATCAGTTCTGGGAGAGATAAAGTTACCAATAATGATTGGCCCACAAGTTTTCAAAACGACCTTCTTTGTGATGGATATACAGCCTGCCTACAGCTGTCTATTGGGTAGACCATGGATACACGCCGCTGGCGCCGTGACATCAACCCTTCACCAGAAGTTAAAATTCGAGTGGGAAGGCCAAGTCATTACTATTTGTGGGGAGGAGGATATTTTTGTTAGCCAGCTGGCTACTTTCAAGTACATTGAAATGGATGGGGAGATCCATGAAACCATGAGCCAAGGGTTTGAGGCCCTTAATATTAACGAAACATCTGATGTGCTTGGGACCTCCATCACATCATATCACCAAGCCCGGAAGGTTGTTGAGGAAGGTACCGCCCAAGGCTGGGGCAAGCTGCTGCCCGTGGAGAAGAAAGAGGACCGATTCGGGTTGGGTTACAAACCAACTCGACAAGATCAACCGGAGGCTGCAAAAGAGCCCAAGTTTGTTAGTGGGGGGATGCTCACCCCGGATGCTGTGAATAGCTTGGAAGATGAGTCGGAAGATGAGCGCAACCTGGAAAGCTGGATACGTCCAAAGACCCCGGGGAGCCATGTCTCAAACTGGTCTTCCCAGGAAATTATAAGAGTTACTCCTGTAGAGTAATTATTATTTCCTATATTTCTAAGCATGCATCAAGTCCTACATCTTGCCCTAGATGTCAGGACTCATTTTGTAATCAGGCCATCTTGTAATTTGTGCAAAGATCAATTAATGAATATCAGGACATCTTTTGCAAATGAGTCTTTTCTTTTCCGCTCACTGTTTTTCATTTTTCTTTTTTGTACAAAAATAAAATGGCAATGTTTTTCAAAATAATAACTTCATTTTCACTTTTTCTAAATAAGATAAAACTGATCACTAAAACGAACAAATCTAAACCCTTGCAGAAAGTGCCCTCCAGACTGCACCGACAACAACACTGCTATGACTTCGTATGACTTTGACAATCCAATCAATCAAGCTGATGAAGGGGTTGAAGAAGATTATGAGCTACCTGAAGAGCTAGCCAGGTTGTTAAGGCAAGAGGAGAAGGTTATAACTCCTCATCAGGAGGAGGTTGAAATGGTTAATCTTGGTACAGAAGAAGACTTGAAAGAAGTTAAGATCGGGGCCTGCCTGCAGGATTCAGTAAAAGAACAACTGATTGACATGCTTCGGGAATATGTGGATGTTTTTGCTTGGTCTTACCAGGATATGCCAGGGTTAGACACCGACATTGTCATGCACAAGCTACCTCTGAAAGAAGACTGCCCACCGGTAAAACAGAAGTTGCGCCGTACTCGCCCAGATATGACAATGAAGATAAAAGAAGAGGTGCAAAAGCAGTGGGACGCCGGTTTCCTTGCTGTGACTAGCTATCCGCCGTGGGTCGCTAACATTGTACCTGTGCCTAAGAAGGATGGCAAGGTGAGGATGTGTGTGGATTACCGGGACCTGAACAGAGCCAGCCCGAAAGATGACTTCCCATTACCTCACATTGATGTATTGGTTGATAATACGGCTCAGTTCTCGGTGTTCTCCTTCATGGATGGATTTTCAGGATATAATCAGATCAAGATGTCACCTGAAGACATGGAGAAGACAACTTTCATCACACCCTGGGGCACCTTCTGTTATAAAGTAATGCCATTCGGATTGGAGAATGCTGGTGCCACTTATCAACGGGCTATGGTAAAATTATTCCACGACATGATCCACAAAGAAATTGAATGTTATGTGGACGACATGATTGCCAAGTCCCTTACAGAAGAAGACCACCTGGTAAATCTGTTGAAGCTATTCAAGCGTCTGAGGAAATACCAGTTGAAGTTAAACCCCAATAAATGCACATTCGGAGTGCGATCCGGTAAGCTGCTGGGATTTATTGTAAGTGAGAAAGGGATTGAAGTTGACCCTGATAAAGTAAAAGCCATTCAAGAGATGCCTGCACCGAAGACTGAAAAAGAAGTTCGGGGGTTTTTAGGTAGATTGAACTACATTTCACGGTTCATATCTCATCTTACTGCAACCTGTGAGCCCTTATTCAAGCTGTTAAGAAAAGAACAAACGGTCAGGTGGAACGAAGACTGCCAGAGGGATTTTGACAAAATAAAGGAATACTTACAAGAGCCTCTGATCCTTATGCCTCCAGTTGAAGGAAGACCTCTAATAATGTACTTGACAGTATTAGAAGAGTCAATGGGGTGTGTGCTGGGCCAACATGACGAGTCTGGTCGAAAAGAGTATGCAATATACTACCTAAGCAAAAAGTTTACCGACTGTGAACAACGTTATTCACTGCTCGAGAAAACTTGTTGTGCTTTAGCGTGGGTTGCTCGCCGACTGAGACAGTATATGTTGACCCACACTACTTTATTGATCTCAAAGATGGACCCAGTCAAGTACATTTTTGAGAAGCCAGCGCTTACCGGACGGGTTGCAAGATGGCAAATGATCCTCACAGAATATGACATTCAGTACACATCGCAGAAGGCCATCAAAGGCAGTGTATTGTCTGATTATCTTGCGGAGCAACCCATTGATGATTACCAGCCTATGAGATTTGACTTCCCCGATGAAGACATCATGTTCATAAAAGCAAAAGATCATGAAGAGCCTATTCACACCGAAGGACCCGACCCGGAAGAAGAATGGACTATGATGTTTGATGGGGCTGTTAATATGAATGGTCGTGGTGTTGGTGCAGTACTCATTACACCTAAGGGAGTTCACATGCCTTTCTCGGAAAAACTCACCTTTAACTGCACTAACAACGAAGCTGAATACGAAGCTTGCATTATGGGTCTTGAGGAAGCCATTGACCTCAGGATCAAGACTTTGACTGTGTTCGGAGATTCAGCTCTGGTAATTAACCAAACCAACGGCAAATGGTACACGCACCAGGATCATCTGATACCTTATCGGGATTATACAAGGAGGTTATTGACTTTCTTCACAACAGTCAAGCTTGAGTATGTCCCTCGAGATGAAAATCAGTTTGCAGATGCCCTGGCAACCATTTCATCCATGATCAAAGTACAAGCTGCCAACTTCGTGCCTCGAATATCAGTATCCAGACTCGACAGACCAGCATACGTATTCTCAATAGACATTGCTAAAGATGATAAGCCTTGGTTTCATGACATCAAGTGCTTCTTGGAGGATCAAACATACCCACCTGGGGCATCATCCAATGACAAGAAAACATTAAGAAGGCTAGCTGGTAGTTTCTTCCTAAATACTGATGGTTCCTTGTACAAGCGGAACTTTGATATGGTACTTCTCAGATGTGTTGATAGGGCAGAAGCAGACTTGTTGATGCACGAGGTGCACGAGGGATCCTTTGGTACCCATGCTGGAGGGCATGCTATGGCTAAAAAGTTGCTAAGATCAGGCTATTACTGGATCACAATGGATGCAGACTGTTGTGCCTATGCCAGAAAATGCCATAAATGCCAGATTTATGCGGATAAGGTGCATGTGCCTCCCAATCCTTTGAATGTGATGTCTTCACCCTGGCCCTTTACCATGTGGGGCATTGATATGATCGGCAAGATTGAACCAACTGCTACAAACGGCCACAGATTCATCCTGGTAGCCATTGACTATTTTACCAAGTGGGTTGAAGCAGCCTCTTATGCAAATGTCACCAGGAAAGTGGTAGCCCGATTCCTAAAGAGAGACATCAACTGTCGGTATGGAGTGCCCGAACGAATCATTACTGATAATGGTTCCAACTTAAATAACAAAATGATGGCAGAACTGTGTCGGGACTTCAAGATCCAACACCACAATTCTTCTCCTTACAGGCCCAAGATGAATGGCACTGTAGAGGCAGCCAACAAGAATATCAAGAAGATTGTGCAGAAGATGGTAGTCACCTACAAAGACTGGCATGAAATGCTACCATTTGCTTTGCATGGGTACCGAATGTCAATCAGGACATCCACTGGGGCAACACCATATCAGCTTGTGTATGGTATGGAGGCAGTCCTACTTGTTGAAGTTGAATTACCCTCCTTGCAGGTACTAATGGATGTCAAGCTGAATGAGGCAGAATGGGTCCGATCCCGATACGAACAGTTGAGTCTGATCGAAGAAAAGAGATTAGCTGCAATCTGCCATGGGCAGCTGTATCAGAAAAGAATGAAGAAGGCTTTCGATCAGAAAGTCAGGCTTCGAGAGTACCAAGTAGGAGATCTTGTGCTGAAGAGACTCCTTCCTCCTCATACAGACCACAGGGGCAAGTGGACCCCGAATTACGATGGTCCGTTCATAGTAAAGAAGGTCTTCTCTGGTGGAGCACTGATGCTCAGTACTATGGATGGTGAAGACTTCCTGTCCCCTGTGAATTCGGATGCAGTTAAAAAATACTTCGCATAAAAATGACCCGCTGGACATAAAAACAGAATGTAAGTCCAGGCAAAAATGGGTCATCCCGGCGAGTCAAAAACAGAATAAAAGACTCAGACAAAAATAAGGGAAAAATAAATAAAAATGTACACCCGCTGAGTTGAAAAGCCGCATTGGACAGCTCAGGCAAAAAGGGGTATCCCGGTGGATTGAAAACCCGAAAGGGCGATCCACGCAAAATAAGGGAGTAAGCAAACAATTGCATTCTGAATTCGTCTGTATCACTTGCAACATGGTAAGCTTCGAAAGGTTCAAGCTTCGGTCAGAATCAGCCTTCTTCAAAATCAAGATGAGAAGAACGTCAATGTCATACGGGTCATAGCAAAAGGGAAGCTCCTTGAAGCGCCATCAATATTGCCACCATCTTTTTGTTTCTCAATTTGTAGCAACCTCCTCATTTCAGGGGATCTGTTTCCTTGACTGTACTTGCCAATCCAGGGCACACAAATTAATAAAATCAGATTTTCGGTCACGTTTCGTCTCGTACATTCTGTTTTATTTGCAAAAATGTCCAATATTCTTAATATAACGATTGTATGAATACAGATGCGTCTTTTCTAAAATTACATGCTTACAGGAAATATATTTGCTCCCGGGAGTGTCTAAACTCCTATGATGGAACCCAGTAAGGGATACCTCGGGGTACTTGTATGTTTCTTTATCATAACAGGATTGTAGATGCTCAAGGCGCAACATGGGGCATGGAAGCTTTCTCCCCAGCAGGCTATCAAATCACTATTTGCTTAGCCCATTCCCCATCTAGCACTAGGGATGCCTTCTCCCCAGCTGAATTCATCATCCTCAGCAGGATTCCCCACATAAATCTCTAGGAAGATCGTCCAGTGATCATTCCTCCCCAGCCAAGTGTCAGGCAGGGAACCATCTCCCCGCAAAGCTCCAGCCTCTATCCAGTAGAGCAATGCCTGAAGATCCCGCAACAAGGTGACGGAAGCCCCCGCAGACCCCAACTGGGTCCCTCATTACCAAGATAGATCTATCAGTGATCTATTTCCTCAAGAGAGTCATATATCAGATCTACCAATGATCTTATCCCTAGCTGGGATATCCACTTCAAGCAGATCAGCCGGAGATCTCCACTACAACGGGATCCGAATCCCGGATCGGTATCTTTGCATAATCATAGCATTCGCATCATATTTTCCCCCAGAGCGTAGCATTCCGTCTAATACGGAGCATTACGACAAAAATCAAACATATTGCATAATCATAAGCCATGTGTCGAACCAAACACTTGTAAATACTGACATCCCATCAACAATATACAAAATACTTCCCGAACTCCCCGACAGAAAGCCAAAGCATCCCCTTTGCACTCACCAAATACATGTTCATATACACTCTTCTCGACGCTCGTCCGTGTCATCTCATATCCCCTGCAGATGCCTATGCATACACTTCCCTAACACCTGTCTGTGTCACCTTCCCCAGCATAGTTTCCTAAACACTTTGGAAACTAGATACTTGTTTATAATACACTTCTTCCGACACCCTACCGTGTCGTGCTCTCCACAGCAAGTTGGGCACTCATCTATGTCTCACTCATCACTTTTACTCATACATACACTCGTCCGTATCTTGTATACACCACTTAAATCCCCTCAGAGTCGACACTCGTCCGTGTTCTTTGTTAACTAGTTGGTACTCGTCCGTATCATCATCTCTGAACATGCGTCTGTCGCTCCCACCAAAATGACACCCGGGTCAGGTAGGGGTACAGACGCGAACGGTCGGCGAAAGAGGATGTGGGAACACACAGGAGTGAACTCACAAGAAAAGAAAAGAGTCGCCAGCTAGGCATTTTTATCCCGGAGGAAAGGCAATGCTGCATAGACCTAGAAAGATGTGGATAAGACGGTTGCGAACCAGAAAGACTGAGAAAGGGGGTTGGTTACAACCTGGGAAGGTATTAGCACCCAGATTGTCCGCCGTACTCGACGGGATCCACGCTTAAAAGATTTGTGTTTTAAAGGGGTAGTGTCAGTGCTATCTGTGTATCAAAGAGCTGGAAAAAAGATGTACAGGTGTCAGTGTAAGAAAAGTGTAGTGTATATAAGTGAAGTGTCAGTGTAGGAACAAGAATGAAATGCTCAAGATCATGAGGCTAAAGAATGATACAGGAAGAGGGGGAATATACAGAGACTTTTGTTCGATAACTGTTAAGTTATGCCTACGTATCCTCTCGTGCAATGAGGAAGTCAGAACACCGTAGTTCGACCCAAAGAAACTGAAAGATACATTGACTTGTGAACTGCTTACTTGTCTATGCTCAAGTGTATGACCTGTCTGGCTCAGGTGCAAACTGTCTTGCATTAGACGGAAGAAGCAAGTTCTCGTTTATGAGTGAATGAGATGAGAAAATAATCCCGGAGGAGACGTTTATTGTTTGTTTTTTGATGTTTTCAGTCTTTTATTGCTTTTGAAAGTTTGTTATAAGCTAATGAGCTTAAGCCTGAACCAATGGGTTAGCAAACTCATCACATCTTCCCTCTGATTAGGGGTAATGAGAATACCTTAAGTGTGAAGTCAGCATCTCACACTTAATCACCATGGTGTAGGATTAAGATCATTAACCTACTTGTGATTATTTAGATGCTTTTGGTGTTTTTGTTTAGCGTTAAGTAATGAGATTAAGCCATAATCAGAGATTAAACAGACTCATTACACCATCCTAATAGAAGGATAATAGATGAGAATGTTTAAGCTGAGGAAAACTCCTCAACTTAATCCATGATTAGGGATTAAACTCATGACAAAACAAAGCCTTTATTAAGTGGATTTTAGTTAATGGTATGATGAAGAAGTGGATTTTATGATTAGTAAGACAACTTGAGGGGGACTTGTCCATTAACACTAGGGTTAGTCCTTCTTAACCAATTAAGGAAGAATTAGAACCCTAATACAAGGCCCAAGTTACAAGCTTGATGTCTTGATGATTATTAAGTGAATTGATTAAGGGATTTAAACACATCAAGGGTTTAACACTTAGGATTAAAGTTATACACTCCATCCTAATAGAAGGATGCAGGCATAAGCTTAATCACAAAGCCTTAAAGCCTTTAGGGTTTAGTCCCTGATTGTGAGATGAGAAGAGAAGACTCAAAGAGACACAAAGGTAAAAAGCTAAATGGGGGACTAATCAACCCTAATTGTTATCATGCTTGGTCATTCCTAGGGTTTGTGAGGTTTGCAAGAAAGAATCTTCAAAGAATCACCAAGGAAGGAAGCAGATGAAAGTAGCAAAGAGAAGCAAAACAACTTGCTTCACTTAAGAAGTCAAGTTTCTTGGAGAAAGAAGGTAAGATGAACAAGAAAGAGCAAGCTCAATCCAATACACATACAAAAATGCAGCAATGATGCATAAGAGAGATGAAAAGAGATTGTGAGAAGTGAAGGCAAATTCACTTCTCAAGGTAACTTACCACCTGAAAAGTTAGTGAAAGAAATGAAATGCAATGCAAATGAGATGCAATGGCATGGTGCAAGACAAGGTCAGAAGCAAATACATGATGTTAATGATGCTAAGAGATGATGTAAACATGAAACAAGGCATGAGGATGATCATACAAGCATATGGAATGCAAAGGGAACATGCTTAGAACCATGAATATACATGAAAAGTTATGAAATGTAAATGACATACAACATGGCAAATGAAAGATGCAATGATCAAACATGATCCTAATATGTCCTAAGATGTGTCATGGAGCAAATGAATGCATAAAATGTCATGGCAAGTCATGGTATGCAAGCAAATGTAAGATGAATGCAACAAAAAGCCCAAATTAGGGTTTATGATCAATACACAAACAAAAATCAAAACCAGAAGCAAACACTATGATAAAAATTTGAAAATACACTCAAAGGAACCCTAAACCTATACAAACTCACTGCCCAAAGGAGAGGATCCAATTCTTAACCTAGTGAGGGTTATGAATTTCTTAAGATTGCTAGGGTTTCAAGGTACCTCATCAAGAAAAATGTCAAACAAAATGAAAATGCAAGATCAATTCATGCCAATTTAATCCTATAAACTACATGATATGCAAGATGCAATTCAAAAAGAGTCATTGTCCAACTCTCAATGGTTAGGCAGAAATGAATTTTCAAAGTTTGGATCAAAATAATGCCTTGAAATGAAATTAATTCCATGGAAAATTGTCAAAAGTCATCAAGATCAAAAAATAAATTTGGTTTGAAGGTTGGACAATGTTTCTAAATGATTTTAAATGTCTCATGAATTTTTTTGTGATTTTTAAATACTTAAAAGTATTTTTAATTAATTAATTCTCATTAATTAATTAAAAATAATCTTTTAAATGATTTAAAAATATTTTTTAATGCAAAAAATAAAAATAAAAATGTTTTTGGTTTCTGAAAATTAATAAAAGGTTTGATAAAAAATTTCAGAATTTTTGAATAATTTTTGCTATTTTTAAATAAATGAACAAAACAAATGAAATAAAATGGAAATAAATATGAATAAAATGAGAAGTAATCAGAATCAAGGGCCAGCATTCAAACTGGACGCGCGGGAGTTGACTGCGCGCGTGATCCAGTGGTTGAAATTCAAACTGGACTAAAGCTGATTAATTAATTTAATTAAGTGGAATTAGGGCTTAATGATAAATCTGGACCACACACGCGCGCGGGAGATTGACTTAGTCAACCAGATCAACGCTCCACATTCAAACCTGGACTAAAACCCTAATTAACATTAATGACCTTCAGACGACCGGAACAGTGGTTCCGGTCGTCTTCTCCGGCGAGCCATTTCTCTAACTCTCTCCAAACTCCATAAAAATGAAAACTAACTGCCCAGAATCAAACCCCATTCAACACTGAATCAAAACCCCCAAACAAAAATCATTTTTCATTCATTAATCATGCAAATCGAAGAAAAACATATTTAGGGCAGAAAGTTTCAGACAGCTCATACGTACTCAATACTCCACCATTTTCATTTTTAAACACATCAGTGTGACCAGCATAACATAAAGAATCACATTGTAGCAAAAGAAATGAGTTCTGGAAAAATGTTTTTGGATGGTTACCTGAACTGAAGTTCTTCAAACAGGAGCTTTCTGAGCCTTCCTCCTATGCAAACTGACTCCTCTGGTCCCCCTGAGCTCAATGGAATGCTTCACAACTCTTGTTTATGGCTGGTTTGGGAGATGGCAGAAGTTCTGTTCGAGGGGGGTGGAAATCGTATCTTGGTTTCAGAGGGTTTCAGGCTATGGTGATGGGTGGTTTGTGATCAGTGAGGCATGTTGAGATTGTTTGTGAAGTTTGTTTGTGTGTTTGAGGCTTGTGGAATCAGTTTCGAATGGTTTTGCAAGTTGGAGCAAATTTGATAACTATGGCTTGGAGTGTGTTTCAGCATGAAGTGTGTGGTGTGTTATGCTGGCTTTGGTCCACTTATCACAACTAGAGAGGTCAGAGGAGTTGGTGTGCCCTATTGTGATTGGTATGGGTCTTTGGCCAAAATGTCAAACTTTGTGTAAGAGAGGTATGGGCTCATAGCTAGCCAAGGACAAATGGGGTGTCCTGCGCAGCAAGAAGTGTGGAGAACCCTAGGATCAATTATGAAGTCAGCAAGCAAGTGGATTAGGGTTTGGATGTGGTTTTGCAACTTGGTTCACCTTTGGCCCTTTTGAAATTTCTTGTCCCACAAGTCACAAAAATGAGTGATTATTTGATGCAATCTGACTTTTAGGTCTTGGTTCATGCTTGTATGAAGATTAGAAGTCCATTTGAGAGTTCAATTTGCCTTGGCAAGTGGTTTTGCAACTTTTCCCCTTTTGTAGAAAACTTGAAATTATGTGATTTTGGCCAACTTTGACAAGCCATTACTTTTGATCCAAAATGAATTAGGTCATGTTCTTGTACTTTTTGAAAAGGGAATGATCCATTCTACAACTTTCATGACCAAAGTTTTTCCATTTGAAGCATTTTTGAATCAAAAAGCAAGGGTTGAAAAAGTTTCCCAAAATGGCAATTTTCATTATAAGTCAACTTTCCCAAAACGTCAACTTTGCAAATGGCTTGAAATTATTCAATTTTGTGAACTTCCAACATCTTCTATGATCAAATAAAGATCATACACAATCAAAATGATGAAGAACACCCCTTGGTTGGGTCATTGAGGGCCTCAGATGCCCTGATTTTGCACTGGCTTGCTCAAAAAGTCAACTCTTGATCAGATGACTTCCCCATTGAATTTCTTCATGAAAATTGATATGCATGATCCCTATACCATATAGAGACCAATGGAAACAAGAATGACCAAAAAATTTGGAGTTAAGGCCTTTGAAACCAAAACCCTAATTCTAGGTCATCTGTGCAGTCAAACCTGGCTCTGCTTCCATGCCATTCTCAGTTCTTGTGATTTTTTGACACTCTTGACTTTGGGAGGATGTAATATGATGCTTGAACATACATGGACCCCTTTGAAGTGATTGAAGACCTTTGGAGTGGCTTAAGTGGCTCTTGGATTGCTCAGATCACAAACCCTGGATGCAGATGACTTTGAATCTATGCAGTGAATCAAAATGTAATATGAGATGCTATGATTGAGTTTATGCATATGAAATGATCACAGGCCATGGTGTGAATGGGTGAGGGCAAATTTGGGGTGTTTACAGCTGCCCCTATTCAAACATGAGTTAGCTGTGCAGGATGTAAGCAACGGCTTAACAGGCAAACAAGATAACTTGTGGTTGAATACCAAAGACAGTCCAAAATTTGCACTCACAGAATGAAGAAGAAAAGGGATATAGATTGTAAAAGAAAATAAAGTATATTGTAAAGTGTGGGCGACGGAGGACGGCCGTCGAGCAGAGGACGACTGCTGGGGAAAGAGCAATGATGGGGACGGCCGACATGCTGGGGATAAAAGGGATTATGATGGGGACGGCCATCAGGTAAAGCTATAAGATTTTCTGGGGATTAATAAACTGATGGGGACGGCCATCAGGTTCATAAAGTAATGTAAACAACGATGGGGACGGCCATCGGGTTAAAGAATAAATGAAATAACGATGAGGGGCGGTCATCAAAGGTGAAGGATGATCACCTAGCAGGGGACGGCTACTTTGTTGGGGATAAGATGAGGGACGGTCATCTAAGGTGAAGGACAATCACCTGGCAGGGTACGGCTGCCGAAAATATCGCGACATAGGACGAATGCCGGATAAAAGGTCGACGATGGGGACGGCCATCGGACGAGCATGATGAAGGACGATCATCAAGAGGTGAAGGACGATCACCTAGCAGGGGACGGCTGCTCTCAAGGTTTATCATGACATAGGACGAATGTCAGATAACAAGATCAACGATGGGGACGGCCATCGGATAAAATGATGAAGGACGATCATCAAGAGGTGAAGGACGATCACCTAGCAGGGTACGGCTGCTAAAAAATCACGACATAGGACGAATTCCGGATAAAAGGTCGACGATGGGGACGGCCATCGGACGAGCATGATGAAGGACGATCATCAAGAGGTGAAGGACGATCACCTAGCAGGGGACGACTGCTCTTAAGGTTTACTATGACATAGGACGAATGTCAGATAGAAAAAGGTAGCTTTGCGGGCGACCTACTGGGGAATAGTAAACACGAACGAGTGTTTACATCCAAAAAATAAAAGGTACAAGTATTTTGACGTAGTGTATAGATAAAAGATATGGACGAGCATCTCTAAGACTACGATACGGACGAGTATCGGGTGGAAATAAATACTGACACGGACGAATGTTGATTCTGAGGGGACTCTTCTGGGGAATAATAGACACAGACGAGTGTCTATATTCAAGAAGACATGAGTGTTTGACACGTGTATGGATTAAAGATGCGGGCGAGCATCCTTAAGACTACGATACGGACGAGTATCAGGTAGAAACAAACGTTTGACGCATGTTCTGAGATGATGATACGGACGAGTATCAACTGGTTAACAAAGAACACGGACGAGTGTTGAATCTGAGGATGTATAAGTGGTGTATGCAAGACACGGACGAGTATCTGTACAAGTAAAACAGGAGTAACAAGTATGAGTGGTGTTCAGGATTGTTCAACTTGCTGGGGAGAGTGACACGGACGAGTGTCGGAAGAGGAAAGTGTAATATAAACAAGTATATGCTTTGCAAAGTGTTTAGGCAACTGTGTTGGGGGAAATGACACGAACGGGTGTCAGGGAATTTGTATGGATATATCTATGAGTGCAAAGAGGACGCTTTTGGCTTTCTACTGGGGTATGACACGGACGGGTGTCAAAAGGAGTGTGTGTTTGTGTTTGCGAGTGTAAAGCCGATGTTTTAGCTTCCTGCTGGGGATATGACACGGACGGGTGCCAGGAAGCATCTGTATCCTTAGGGAAGGTGCCTTGGCTCTCTGGTGGGGAGTTTCGGGGAGTTTTCTGTATACTGTTTGATGGATTGTCAATATTCACAAGTGTTTGATTCAGATCATGGCTTATGATTATGCAATATGTTTGATTTTTGCCGTAATGCTCCGTATTAGACGGAATGCTACGCTTTGTGGGAGAGAATATGATGCGAATGCTATGATTATGCAAAGATACCGATCCAGGATTCGGATCCCGATGCTGTGAAGATATCTGGTTGATCTTCTTGAAATGGACATCCCAGCTGGGGATGAGATTGTTGGTAGATCTGTCTTGGGACTCTGCTTGGTGATATAGGCTACTGATAAACCTATCCTTGATGATGAGGGACCCAGCTGGGGTTTGTAGAAGCTTTCTTCACTCTGTTGTGAAATCTTCAGACGTTGCTCTCCTGGATAGAGGCTGGAGCTCTGTGGGGGAGATGGTTCCCTGGCTGCTGTGGAGGAAGTAAATGGCAACTCGGTTGGGGAGAAAGCACCTACGGTGCTAAAACTGAGTGGATAATGATTTGCCAGCCGGCCGGGATGAAGCTTTCGGGTCCCATGCTGTGCTTTGAATACCTGCAATCCTGAAAAGACGGAGAAATGCACAAGTAATCCCGAGGTATCCCTTACCGGATTCTATCATAGGAGTTTAGACACTCCCGGGAGTAAGTATATTTCCTGCAAGCACGTGTTTTAAAAGAAGCATTTGTATTTATGCAATCAGTATCTTAAGGACATCGGACATTTTGCAAATGAAAATAAAATGTACGAGACCAAACATGATTGAAAATCTGATTTTATTGATTTATGTGCCCTGAATTGGCAAGATACAGTCAAAGAAACAAATCCCCAAAATGAGGAGATTGTTACAAATTGAGAAATAAAAAGTATTGGCAATGTTGATGACGCTTCAAGGAGCTTCCCTTTGCTATGACTCGTATGACATTTGACATTCTTCTCGTCTTGCTTTCTGGAGAAGGCTGATTCTGAAAGAAGCTTGATCCTTTCGAATCTTACCAAGTTGTAAGTGATGCAGACGAATCCATAATGCAGTTGTTCGCTTATTCCCTTATTTTGCATGGATCGCCCTTTCGGGTTTTCAATCCATCGGGATACCCATTTTTGCCTGAGTTGTCCAATGCGGCTTTTCAACTCAGCGGGTGTACATTTTTTTGTTTATTTTCCCTTATTTTTGCCCGAGTCTTTTATTCTGTTTTTGACTCGCCGGGATGCCCTATTTTTGCCTGGACTTACATTCTGTTTTTATGTCCAGCGGGTCATTTTTATGCGAAGTATTTTTTAACTACATCTGAATTCACAGGGGACGGGAAGTCTTCACCATCCATGGTGCTGAGCATCAGCGCTCCACTAGAGAAAACTTTCTTTACTACGAATGGTCCTTCATAATTTGGAGTCCATTTGCCCCTGTGGTCTGTATGAGGAGGGAGGATTCTTTTCAGCACAAGATCTCCTACTTGGTACTCTCGGTGCCTGACTTTCTGATCGAAGGCTTTCTTCATTCTTTTCTGATACAGCTGCCCATGACAGATTGCAGCCAATCTTTTCTCTTCAATCAGACTCAGTTGTTCGTATCGGGATCGGACCCATTCTGCTTCGCTTAGCTTAACATCCATTAACACCCGTAAGGAGAGTAATTCAACTTCAACAGGTAGGACTGCTTCCATACCATACACAAGCTGATACGGTGTTGCCCCAGTGGATGTTCTGATTGATGTGCGGTACCCATGCAAGGCAAACGGTAGCATCTCATGCCAGTCTTTGTATGTGACTACCATCTTTTGCACAATCTTCTTGATATTCTTGTTAGCTGCCTCTACAGCGCCGTTCATCTTTGGCCTGTAAGGAGAAGAATTGTGGTGTTGGATCTTGAAGTCCCGGCATAGTTCTGCCATCATTTTGTTGTTCAAGTTGGAACCATTATTAGTAATGATTCGCTCGGGCACCCCATACCGACAGATGATGTCTCTTTCCAGAAATCGGGCTACCACTTGCCTTGTAACATTTGCATAGGAAGCTGCTTCAACCCACTTAGTAAAATAGTCAATAGCAACCAGGATGAATTTGTGGCCATTTGAAGCAGTCGGTTCGATCTTGCCAATCATATCAATGCCCCACATGGCGAAGGGCCAAGGTGAAGACATCACATTCAGAGGATTGGGAGGCACATGCACCTTATCCGCATAAATCTGGCATTTATGGCATCTTCTGGCGTAGGCACAACAGTCGGCATCCATTGTGATCCAATAATAGCCTGATCTTAGCAGCTTTTTGGCCATGGCATGCCCTCCCGCATGGGTACCAAAGGATCCTTCGTGCACATCGTGCATCAACAAGTCTGCTTCTGTTCTATCAACGCATCTGAGGAGTACCATATCAAAGTTTCTCTTATACAGGGAACTTCAGTATTTAGGAAGAAACTACCAGCATGCCTTCTTAATGTCTTCTTATCATTGGAAGATGCCCCAGGTGGGTATGTCTGATCCTCTAAGAAGCACTTAATGTCATGGAACCAAGGCTTGTCATCTTTAACAATATCTGCTGCAAACACATATGCTGGTCTGTCAAGTCTGGACACTGAAATCCGAGGTACAAAGTTGGCGGCTTGAACTTTGATCATGGATGAAATGGTGGCAAGAGCATCTGCAAACTGATTCTCGTCCCGAGGGATATACTCAAGCTTGACTATTGTAAAGAAAGTTAATAACCTCCTTGTATAATCCCTGTAAGGTATCAGATGATCCTGATGTGTGTACCATTTGTCGTTGGTTTGATTAATTACCAGAGCTGAATCCCCGAACACAGTCAAAGTCTTGATCCTGAGGTCAATGGCTTCCTCAAGACCCATAATGCAAGCTTCGTATTCAGCTTCGTTGTTAGTGCAGTTAAAGGTGAGCTTTGCCGAGAAAGGCATGTGAACCCCTTTAGGTGTAATGAGTACTGCACCAACACCACGACCATTCATATTAACAGCCCCATCAAACATCATAGTCCATTCTTCTTCCGGGTCAGGCCCTTCAGTGTGAATAGGCTCTTCATGATCTTTTGCTTTTATGAACATGATGTCTTCATCAGGGAAGTCAAATCTCATAGGCTGGTAATCATCAATGGGTTGCTCAGCAAGATAATCAGACAATACACTGCCCTTGATGGCTTTTTGAGATGTGTATTGAATATCGTATTCTGTGAGGATCATTTGCCATCTTGCAACCCGTCCGGTAAGTGCTGGCTTCTCAAAAATGTACTTGACTGGGTCCATCTTTGAGATCAATAAGGTAGTGTGGGTCAACATATACTGCCTCAGTCGGCGAGCAGCCCACACTAAAGCACAACAAGTTTTCTCGAGCAGTGAATAATGTTGTTCACAGTCGGTGAACTTTTTGCTTAGGTAGTATATTGCATACTCTTTTTGACCAGACTCGTCATGCTGGCCCAGCACACACCCCATTGACTCTTCTAATACTGTCAAGTACATTATTAGAGGTCTTCCTTCAACTGGAGGCATATGGATCAGAGGCTCTTGTAAGTACTCCTTGATCTTGTCAAAAGCCTTTTGGCAGTCTTCGTTCCACCTGACCGTTTGTTCTTTTCTTAACAGCTTGAACAAAGGTTCACAGGTTGCTGTAAGGTGAGATATGAACCGTGAAATGTAGTTCAATCGACCTAAGAACCCTCGAACTTCTTTTTCTGACTTCGGTGCAGGCATTTCTTGAATGGCTTTGACTTTATCAGGGTCAACTTCAATCCCTTCATCAGCTTGATTGATTGGATTGTCAAAGTCATATGAAGTCATAGCTGTGCTGTTGTCGGTGCAGTCTGAAAGGCACTCTCTGCAAGGGTTTAGATTGTTCATTTTAGTGATTGATTTTAATCTTGTTTTAGAAAAGGTGAAATGAAGTTATCATTTTGAAAACATTGCCATTTTATTTTTGTACAAAAAGAAAAATGAAAAACAGTGAGCGGAAAAGAAAAAGACTCATTTGCAAAAGATGTCCGATATTCATTGATTGATCTATTTGCACAAAATTACAGATGGCCCGATTACAAAATGAGTCTTGTCATCTTGGGCAAGATGCAAGACTTGATGCATGCTTAAAAATACAGGAAATAATAATTACTCTGCAGGAGTAACCCTTATAATTTCCTGGGAAGACCAGTTAAGGACTTGGCTTCCCGGGATCCTTGGACGTATCCAGCTCTCCAAGTTGCGGTCGCTTTCATCCTCGTCTTCCAAGTTGTTCACTGCATCCGGGGTGAGCATCCCCCCACTGACAAAATTGGGCTTCTTAGCAACCTCTGCTTGATCTTGTTGAGTTGGTTTGTAACCCAACCCAAATTTGTCCTCCTTCTTCTCTACAGGCAGCAACTTGCCCCAGCCTTGGGCAGTCCCCTCTTCAACAACCTTCCTGGCTTGCTGATAAGATGTCATTGAGGTTCCAAGTACATCAGATGCTTCATTTATGTTCAGGGCCTCAAACCCCTGGCTCATAGTTTCATGGATCTCTCCATCCATCTCAATGTATTTGAAAGTAGCCAGCTGGCTAACAAAGATATCCTCCTCCCCACAAATGGTAATGACTTGGCCCTCCCACTCGAATTTTAACTTCTGGTGAAGGGTTGACGTCACGGCGCCAGCGGCGTGTATCCATGGTCTACCCAATAGACAGCTATAGGCAGGCTGTACATCCATCACAAAGAAGGTCGTTTTGAAAACCTGTGGGCCAATCATTATAGGCAACTCTATCTCTCCCAGAACTGATCTTTTAGAACCGTCAAAGGCTCTCACTACCAAGTTGCTTGGGCGTAATGCCAATCCATCATGCTCCAGCTTCACAAGGGCTTTCTTGGGTAGGACATTGAGCGATGACCCCGTGTCTACCAATACGTGAGAAAGAACTGCACCCTTACACTCCAAGGTAATGTGCAAAGCCTTGTTGTGATTGTGACCTTCCGTTGTCAGATCAGTGTTGGTAAATCCCAGTCCATGACTAGCGTTGACATTTCCAACCACAGCCTCTAACTGATTGACGGTAATCTCCTCTGGCACATAAGCTGCGTGCAGGACTTTTAATAGTGCGTTCCGATGAGCCTCGGAGCACATTAGCAATGATAATATGGAGATTTTGGAAGGTGTCTGGTGAAGCTGGTCTACTATCTTGTAATCACTTTTCTTTATGATTCTCATGAATTCATCAACCTCTTGATCGAAAGGAGTCTTCAAAGCTTCTTTAGCAACTTGTTCTTCTTGCACCATGCTCTTCCCTTTTGCCTTGTGTAATACCTCAAAATTTGCCCTCATTCTTTTTTACCACTGACTGGCTCGCTTCGCATTCATCTGCATTTTTCCATTAGGTCATAGCATCATAATCACACATTTCATGGATCCTTAAGGCAAGTGATCAAAGAATTTTTCTTGTAACTTGAATTCTCATATTCATAGGTGATCTATCTGGCTATTAAGCTCAAGATGAGGCAAATGCTGAGTTCACATCATCGAAAGCATTTTCCTATTCAGAGGGTCATCAAACTCCAAGGTTTTCCTTATTTGGAGGATCATTCGAAGGCGTCATATCAGGAGGTTATTGTCGTGAATTAAAAGATCGCATGGCAAAAGTATATTGATGTTCTTGGTGCAAGAGATCGGATTCTAGATGCGTACCAGTATTCTTGGGGCAAGAATTTGTTCCAAATTGGGGATGGAAAGTGCGTGGGTTTAATTTATTTGGAAAATCTCATTCAACTTCAAATTCAAGTTTTCAATAGCCATTTCTAATATGAGTCATTATCCGAGTGTCATATTCAAACTTAATCACCCATTGTTATCCGAGTTTCAAAATCCTAATCCATTTTCGAGCCCAAGTCCATTTTTGTCAAAATTGTTAAACCATATTCGTTAACTTCGTTCAATAAACCAATTATCATTTTAAGTTTTTATTTACTATATTCACTATCCATTTCAGATATAAGCTCATTAGATCCATTGTTTACCATCTTTAATTTCTCGATTGGATCCATTATCCATAACGAATTGTGAGCCACCTTTTAAACCAATTTCAAAAAAAATCTAATTACAAACTATTATATCTCTTTTTTTTTTTCTTTGTTTAGTCCATTTTCAAGCCCAAATTCCATTCAAATTCAGATTTTACCCAATTCCTTTTTAGATCCTTTGTGGCCCAAAAGAATTCAATAATCATGTTCATTATCCAAATTATTATTTAAATGTCCAATTTTCATTAGAACCATATACAACTTCATCCATTTTTTTTCTTCTTTTCCAATTTATTACCAGAATAACAAAAAGCTTAAAATTTCAAAACCCAAAATTTCAGACACATTTTTTTTATCTTTTCCATAACTCAATCAATCAAACTTATGAGTTTTGGCAGGAATAGTTCAAAAGCTGAAGGAAAAAGTCAGAATAGTTATGACATCAAACTCGGAAAAATATTTCATAAGAGGATTCAACAAAGGATATACACCAGAAAATCAGTTAGGGGAGAGGGCTGAGATAATGAGATTATACCAGAAAACTAAGAGAAAAAAAGTCCAGAATAGGAGAAGAAAATCAGTTACAATTATAACTGATATATCAGTATATAACAGAAACGGAAACAGAAAAGGGCTCCTCTTGAATCTTTCCATTATTCTTCTTCTTAATCACTCTCTCTCTTTTGCTTGCACTATGATCACCAAACAGAAATGAAAAAAGCTTCCCTGTTTCTCCATCTTCATCTCACAGAATTCATCTTAAACCTGAGTCTTCACTCTCAACCAAGCTTCTTCATCTCAACTCCATCAATCACCAACTAGAAACTGAATTCCAAACCTGCGAAATCACAGAGAAAATGCATCAAGAACAATTTCGAATCAAGCAATTCGCACAGTAAAATCTCCAACAATAATGATTTGTGATTCGTAATGATTCGAATCAAAGAAACCAATTCAGAATCACACCGCTGCCATCGCTCGACATTCTTCTACAAGATTCTGCATCAACAACTACAATGCTTCACAACAATGAATTGACACCAAATCTGATAACCATCCATCTGCAATTTCGGAACCCTCAACCGACTTCAAGAGCCTCCATTGCTCACATTCATCATCACCAAAACTTCTTCAATCTTTGGCTGCAAAAAAAATCAAGAACACAATAACAACTCGAATCAACATCACGGAAGAAGTGGGAAAGATGAGGCGGAGCTTTACAAAACTGTAACAGCGACAAGAACGCAAAGGAGAAAGAAAGTGCATCAAACCACCAACCTGCAAATTGATCAAGAACGGTTCCACGATCAATGAAAATCCGCGCACCGCAACACTGTTTTGAGAACGAGTTCGTAACATCAAAGTCAACAGCGAAGCACACAACAACGAAATCAAAGTCACGAAGTGGAAGGGAGAATGAGTGAAAACAGAACCTGAGTTATGAGTTACGAATTCGTTACCAAAATCACACCTGAGCTCCGATCGGTAAGCTCTAACCCTTCTTCACAATATCGTTTCATATCGATCGAATGGAGTTGTTGAGGATTGAGGATCAGAATTGGGAAAGGATCGATTTGAAGTTAAGAGAGCCGCGTCGTGTTTTTTCCTATCGGCGGAGGCTCCGTTGAGGAAGAGACGTCAGCGAACGTGAGATAACCGGCGCCGTCAAGATGAGGTTCGCCGCAAAAATTTGTTGTGAAGAAGATGACGAGTTTGAGTCGTACTGCAACGGCAAGGACGAGCGTTCAGGGACGACAAGTTTTTCATAGAGAAGAATGTTCGTGGTTGTTGTCGTTCGTCGGCGATGATGACGGGAAGAAGAAAGGGTCGTTGGTGGTACCGGTGTAAATGATTGAGGAATTTGAACTCTCGATCCCCAATGGTGATAGTCGCGGCGCATTGAGGGTTGAAGAAGATGAAAGGGTTACATGTAAATTAGGGTTTTTTGTTTCATTGGTGTTATTAGGGATTCAGCAACAGATTGGGCTTAACCAAACCATGGATCTTCTCATTACACCCTGGTTTTTCCAATCCTCACCCTTCCTGAGAGTTTCTATACGAATTTGGGCCTACAGGTCATGGATCCGCTATTTACACCTATTAAATTTGCTAGTACACCCCCTTCTGCGATCCTGGGTTTGAAGAGATGGGCCTTGGGCCATTTTTATGTTCTGCACCATATGTCTGCTTATTGCACCCCAGTTCTTTATTTTGAGATTTTTGTTAGTTAATTATTGTTTTTGTTAAAAGAATCATGATTAACTTTCTTGTCAAAATATTTTTGTGGATTAATTTCTTAATCCATTTCTTAACAATTTTAATTAGATTTTTTGGTTAATTTTAATTAGTGTTTAAGACTAATTTTGGGATAAGTATTCATAAGTGTTTTTTTGATCGATGTTGTATCGATTTTGATTTTGGTAAAGCTTCACAAAGCTAATATGGAAGATGGGCATTTATTTTTCTCATAGGAGACTACAAGACCTTGCTTGGGGATTTTTTTCGGATTTCTTTTATGTGAAGAATCGACACTTCGATCAAGTAAGTGATTTCGAGTTTTTTTTCGGCTTTTAAGCATCATTATAGTCGTATGCGGCTTAGGATCATATAATTTAAGATGCATAATGAGCCCTCCCACCTGAGGCATTGGTTATATTTGTGATTTTTGATGATATGTATCGATTTCGGAACTTAGGGATTAGGTTGCAAACCATTACGACCGATTCCTTTCACTTTCCCTTAAAATCCACTTTTTTGCCCGTTTCGTCGCAATTATTAAAAATAGTTTTAGGTGGGATAAAATTCTGGAAAAATTCATGAGTGATCTTCATCCTCTTGATTAATTTTTCATATTTTTTGTTTCCAGATTTGGGTGGTTTTAATAATTAATTTGGATTTTAGATCATAAGCTGTCCCAAAAAGGGGTGTTTTGGCATAAGGGACCGAAATCAATTTTTCCCCATAGGTGTGAAACCTATTTTTTGCGTGTGATTAATCACTGTAATTTGTGACATTTTTATGCTCCTTAGGAATTTTTTTCATAATTTTTAGTGCCCTTTTTGATCCACTTTGTGGAGTTGTTTTTCGATGATCACAATTTTTTACCTTGCTAGTCAAGGAATTGTTTTGGCACTTTGGTGCATCATTTTGTGGAATCCTTTTAAACCATGTGAGATAATCAATATATTAGTACAGGGATTTAATTTCATAATTTTTAAAGGTTTTTTGCTATTTTTCCAAGTCACCTAGATCCTAGGTTGATTCATGTGTTTATATGTCGCATAACCTAAGTGTCAAGAAGGCATTCATGCCATTCTCTTGAGGGAATTTTTGGTAGCTTTTAGGAGTTAATTATAGGTCATTTGTTTGTATTTAATTCCAGTCATAGGTCATTTTTTGAACCATGCTCATTTGGTTTGTCTTGGTGCTTTAAAGCGCATAATTACTTGAACATGTTTAACGTAAACTCATTTCTCTTCTCCTCTAAATAATAACATTAATTATGTGGAAATCATTAATGCCTATTCATGCATTCTCATTGCATTTCACATCTTGTATGCTACTGACCCATAATCATTTCATTCCTATTCACATGTCATTCTTCCTTAGTTTGCATCATTTGCGATCTTATGCGATGTTTGTTCCATTTCATCTCACATCTTCTTCTCATTGCTCCATATGCCTAAACCATTGCATCCATGATTGTATATTCATTCACACATATTCATGATCATTCACTACTGACTTTTATGTTCATTTCATGTATTAATTCATGCTTGTAAGCCATACGCATTCATACTTCATCCATAAACCCTAACTTGCATTTAGGTGAACTTAGGTGAACTTTTTGTACATAGTTTGATATAGTTTGATCTTGTGAGGTATCCTAGCATCCTTAGGGACCTATATCATGTAGCTACTGACTTTAGAAGTCATGTAACCTTTAGGTACCTTCACCTTTAGACTTAGGTCTTATTTTGAATCCTAGTTCCATTCTAGGACGTTTACGGTACTTAATCGCTTTTATGCTTCGATTTTACTTTCAATAGGCATGGTCATGCTAACTTTTGTTTTGTAGGGGGGAAGATTGAGGTAAGTCTCACTTCATTCCTATCTCTTATGCATTATAGTTGTGTTTTCCTTAGCACTTGGTGCTTGCTTATAGGTTTTCCCTTTCTTTAGAAACAACTTACCTTCCTTAGGAAGTAAGTTGATTTCTAAGTTCTCTTTTCTTCTTTTCTTTTCTTCCTTAGGATTAGAAAACCACACTAACCATTAGGACCACTTTGCATAAATAAACAAAATTATGATTGAGGCTTAGTCCCTTAGATTTTGCCCTTTCATCGAATTGAGTCATTCTTTCTTATCTTATAAAGAAAAGCAATAAAACATCTAATAAGGATAAACCAAACAATCTTGTACGACACGAGACTTTGCTGCAGAGTGGTTATACGCGTCCTGTTTCGGGGCGAGGTGTAAATACTTCCCGCGATGGATAGGTCTTAGTACAAGACAGTTCACAAACAAATACAAAACACTTTCTCTTAAAAGACAAAAAAAACAAATAACAAGCGACTATCCTGCGGGAACTTCTCTTCTCATCTCATTCACTCACAACGCGAACTCGCGACGACTTGTCACACATGCAAGACGGTAAACGCACTCGTATTAGACGAGCCTGCAACACCTGAGCATAGACATACTGTTGCACCCCAAAATTTGCCCTCACAATACAAGACTTTGTGTACTAAGAAGGTTCACAAGGTTCACAAGATTCACAACACTTACAAGACCTTTCATGAGGTTCATGAAGTTTACAAGTCACTTTATGAGGTTCACAAGGTTCACAAGATTCACAACACTTACAAGACCTTTCATGAGGTTCATGAAGTTTACAAGTCACTTTATGAGGTTCACAAGGTTCACAAGATTCACAATGCTTACAAAACCTTTCATGAGGTTCATGAAGTCTACAAGTCACTTTATGAGGTTCACAAGGTTCACAAGACCTCCCATGAGGTTCATAAGGTTCACAAGACATCTTATGATGGTTCACAAGGTTCACAAAGTCCACAAATAGTCAGAAGATTTGACAACTCCCTCAGACAATGCACCTCTTGAGCAGTGCATCCAAAACTAGGGTTTTGACTTTAATCAGGATAAATGAATTTCCAAGGCTTCAAGTGGGCTTCATAACATCTTATATGTGTTTAAGAATCCCTATGACAAATTTCAAGACTTTTCCCAAAGTTTTGCTCAGTCAGATGATCAGGTAAGTCAAAATCAGTCAAAGCAGTTAAAAAGTCAAACTGAGGTCAACTGTGGTCAAACCAAAGTCAAACTTCATGATTTTTTGCCAACATCAAGTATATGAAGTAAAATTCATCATATGATCAATGGTTTATCATGATTCATCAAGGAGATTTCAGATCATCAAGAATCAGGAGTTTCTAAATTAGGGTTTTCTCAGTAAAAGTCAACTGAACTTTGACCAGCCATAACTTTCACATGCTTCATTACCAAGTCTCCATCCAAAGCTCATTTTGAAGGAAATTGAATTCTCTACAACTTTGTGTCTCACAAGCCAAGCCCAAAAATGCTTCATTTGGAAGGTAGGAGCTAAGACATTATAGGTCCTTTTGAAAGTCAACAAAAAGTCAACAACTTCAAAAGGGCATAACTTGAGAATGGCAAATGATATGGACATGAAACCAGTGGGGTTGGTTAGAGGACTCTTAAAGCTTTCCAAAATGTCCAAGAACACCCTCATAGCATTAAAATTGAAGGATGTGTGCCCTTGCAAAATTGGGAAATTTTTGGTTGGTTTATGAAGAAAATGGAGGTTTAAAACTAATTTTTTCTAATTGGGCTTGCCATATGATGACCCAATCCACACCAAGACATCTTGCACGAAATTAACTTAATATTTTCATTATTTTATTTATTTTATTTTTATTTATTATGATTTTTTATATTAAAAATCATTTTAAATTCAAATAAAATATAAAATAGTGAAGATTTAAAATTATTTTGCTTCTAGAATGTCATAAATGATATTTTGATCTAATTGATACAAGCGTTATGAAAATCATCCCAAAATAGCAAGCTTGTATCAAGAATATTCAAATTTTAAAGGCCAATCTTTTTCAATCTCAAACTACCAAAAAATCCAAAGTCTTGAGCAATGTTTTTGACCTAATTCATTCACTCATATATATATAGAACATTTAGCAATCAAAAGAAAAAAATTGGAGCCTCCAAAGGTAAGAGCAAAGTTCCAAAATTCACACAAAAAACTCCAATTCGGTTTGGCACTTAGAGCCCTTTTCAAGACAAACCAAAGGTTTCAACGTGTTCCTTGATGTTCACTGAATGCATAGCAACACTTATCATCATCCAAAACTCCATGAATGGCATAAACCGAATCATGTTCTTCAAGTTTATTTTGTTTTTTTATATTTCATTGAATTGCTTGTTCTAATTCGTTTTTGACTGTTTGATGATGTTTGTGATGGACCATAGAGTGTTTCTGGACAAAAACAGGAAGTTTTCATGGAGGAATCCGTGAGATGCCATTGTTAGGGTTCATCCTCTAAAATTGGGGTTTCGTGCAATAAGCCATATAAATAATTTCTGAACACGCAAATAAGTTTGTTTTGTTATGGGGAATACAATGGTGTTTCCAATTTGATGAATCATTGCAGGTTTGGTGATCGTTGGGAAGAACCTAGGAAAACCTGTAAAACAAAAATCGTATGTAATTTCGCAGGAAAAATTATAAGTAAATTCGCAGGTAATTTGGAGAAGATGAAGTCCAGAGGCGCCAATTTCTAATTTGAAAATTTGTTTTAATATTTTATGTAATTGTTTGAAGTTTGTTTCACAACGCATGCGTAGCTCAGATGGTGAATGTGTGCGTGTAAAAGCTCTCTGGCCTGGGTTCGATTCCCATTAGACCATTTTTTGTGTTATTTTGTTTTTATGATTTTTGCAGGGCATATAATAAAAGGATTGTTGTTGGGATCATGTTCACAACGCGCAGGTAGCCCAGTGGTAACTCTGTACGTCTAAGGGTGGCAAAGCTCAGGACATGGGTTCGATCCCAGCCCCAGGTAAGTATTTTTGTCACTTTTTCTTATTCTATTTAATTTTGTTTATATTATAATTAGTTTAATAAATTATAAAAATGATAAAAAAAAATAATAAATTGTTCATATTCTTTTCTTTTCTATAATTCAAAATTCATTTTTTTTTCAAAATTAAACTTTATCACTAAAATTATTTAATATTTATTATATTTAATATTTATTCTATTATAAATTATTAATATTATATGTTTTGTATAAATAAATTAATTAATTAACCCTAAAAATTTTATATGTAAAAAACCTATTTTTTATATAAACCCTAATAATACTTCTTAAACCCTAATTATTTTCATATAAATGTTAATTATGTTTCTCTATTTTTATCATTTATTTATATTATCATTATATGTAATCTTATCTAAATAATGTAAATAATTTTAAATCATGTTTAAAACAATAAGATTCTAAAAATATAATAATATGATTATTTAATTATAATTAACCTTATCTTTGTACTAAGTATGTATCTTATAATTTGTTTATAATTATTATTTAATTCTTGTATATAAATAATTTTCAATACATGTTTAAAAAAATAATTAAAACTTGTTAATTTAATATAATTTATTTTCATAATATGTTTATAATTAACTTAATTTTTATAGCATTTAAGACTTTATGATAATTAATTGTTTATATTTTTTTCTTAATCTTAAATAATAATTGTTCATAAAAATTTGATCTTTTAATTATTATGCTAATATTCTTATTTATTTTATCATTAATGCTATTTATTTTCATATCTATTTTATTATTACTAACCCCATTTAGATATATTGTGATTTATTATTATCATTATTACTAACCCCATTGTGATTTATTATTATTATTATTATTATTTCACTAACCCAATTATTATTATTATTATTTATTTTTGCTTATTTTGCTTTTATTATTATTATTGTAATTGCTCCTGGATGTAATATTTTTTTAAATGTTTAAATTATCTATTTTATGCCATGGTTAGTAAAAATAGGGAGTGTAAACATGTATGTCATTTAAAATTGATTTAGATCACCTAATTCAAAAGATAAATATTAATATTGAACACTCACACACGTAAGTCGATCTTTGATCGCCATCTCACTTTCTAGGGTTACCCCTCATCGTTGCCTAATTAAAAGGTCAAGTAGGGTGTATAAAGCAAAAGTCCCTCAAAATAAAGTCATCTAGTCCCTTAATAATAAAAGATCAAGTCCCTTTTCGAATGTTGCCTTCATAATGATCTTGTCCCTTTCGAATAAAGATGACAGTCCCTCCAAAATTGCTTAATACACCCTACAGTTGCCTATATAAACAAATGTCCCTTTACTTGTCCCACACATCCAAGGTAATGACTACCTATTCCTTAATAATAGGGATAGTCTTACCACTTAAAGGATTCAAGAACAGAAAGACTTAAACTTTAGGGTAGGTTCCTCATAGTTACTTGCTCACTATTCAAAAATTTCTCAAACACTTCACAATTTTAAACAATTTTCAAACACAAGTTTTTTACGCATCCGTACATGGATCATTATTAAACTCTTATGAAAATTTCTATTCACACACTTCACATTTTCAAAAACAATTCAAAGTGAGCTAAGTAACTAAGAGCCCATGGATAACCATGGATGTAAAGGGTGCTAACACCTTCCCTTTACATAACCTACCCCCCGGACCCAAAAATCTTTTAAAAGGTCTTTCCTGTTCTTTTATGCCTTTCCTTTGGATAAAATAAAAGTCGGTGGCGACTCTTGCTATCCGCAACATAACTAAAGTCAGTTCTCCCACCGTGTTACACATACGCAGTTCCAGCATAAAAAACACAAACAAATAGTTCCCGCCTAGGTTAGGCGAACTACGTCGACTCTGATCCTCATTATCCCGATGAGGTACGTAGGCAGCGGGGTAGGGCCCGTTCGAGCACATTCTTTATTTTCCCTACATTTCCCCCTTTCTTTCCATTTTCTTATTTCAGTTCTTTTCTCATTTCATTTCATTTCAAGTTAGCGGTTCATTTGTTCAGCAGCATATTATTTCTCACCCTTTGAAACAAAACAAGCAAGCGTGGATCCCGTCGGGTACGGCGGACGATCTGGGGTGCTAATACCTTCCCAGATCGTAACCGACTCCCGAACTCAGATCTTTGGTTCGCAGGATCTTGTCCTTTCCTTCTTCCTCAAGTTTGTGCAACATTACCTTTCCCATTCATTCGGGATAAAAATGTCTAGCTGGCGACTCTAACTTTTCCGCGCCACTTTCGCGTTTGTACTAGGATGAAAATCCCGGGAGCGACAGCTGGCGACTCTGCTGGGGACGCTAACCTGATTCTTCCTGTTTCCCTTGTAGAGTCAATCCTAGCGCCTGTTTGGTTTTGCTTCTTTGGGTGTTTGTTTGCTGTTGTGTGCTTTAGTTTAGCTTTACTGTTTTTATTTACAATTTTATTTACAGCTTTACTTTATCGCATTTATTTACCGCTTTCAGTATTTTATTTTCCATGCATCATATTATACTGGACTGTCTGGCTGTGCTGATTTTCATTTTTTCTGTGGGATGGGAGTTACTGTGAGATAAGCCAACTACCCGGCTTGAGTGCACTATAGGATTAGCGTGGACACGTTGTGCTCGCATGGTTACATGATGAGTGGTGATGTGTTCCACACCCAGGTTGCGACTGTCTTGGATCTATCTTGTGTGGGGGTTCTTCCCCACTTCAGGATACAACCTTGATGGTTATGTGCAGCTGGGGACCGATCATTGAGAACCTTAATGGAAACAACCCTCTCCAGTGATGACAGTGGCAGACCACATTTGTTGGCAAACCCACTCGCATCCGAGGGTCCATTGGGAACTCGCATAGGATGGCCTGGTTCTCTCATAGGAATTCAGTTAAAGCAAACTGTTCGTATGACGATAGTATTGTACCCTTCGGGATGAATGTACTATTGTTTCTCGATTCAGTGCTTGAAGCTGGAGACTTGTGAGGGATGCTTGTTTTTTCCGGACTCAACTGAGACCTCCCTGAGTAGTACATAATGCTAAACCGATTCCCTGATTTGGTCATGAGCCATTTTCTCGGAAATGGTGAACGTATTATTGCTATTTGGCTTTGAGAGTCCGTGATGTTGACCCGAGTAGCACACCCGTGAGATTGGGAGGGGTTTACAGGTTTGCAGGAACCCTAAACTTCAACATACCCACTTTGCCAGTATTGTTCAGTGTTCTATGGTTCTTTGATTCTGAGATCCGGGATTTCTATTCAGAGAAATTGTTACTGTGATTACCATTATGACCTTGATATTGTGGCTGTTATTATGACTCTCCACGGACACTTGGCTCGTTGTTCAGCTTCAACACCATCAGTGACTATTCTATTATGTGATCCAGTTCTACAGTTATTGGGTTCTCAGTTATGGGGTTCTGTACAGAGATGGTGCCGTTATGGGGGTTCTATACAAACAGTTGGTTCACTGCTCAACACCAACATCACACCATTGATCACATGCCTGTTGCATACATGACATCATAGCATTTCTACACACATGTTCAGTTATTTCCGAGGATCACATATCTGAATCATGTTGGATTTTTCTGTGTCAAAACTTGAATCAAAGCAGATTAATTCCTCAGAAATAATTGAACATGGCATTTGCATACATCCTTGCATTCTTGATAGGTGTTCAGAGACAAATTCTTTTCCTGACTTGATTTCTCATCAGAATGGACAACTTGAATCACTTTCATCAAGGTATATATTTGAAGCACTTTCGGGCGGAGGTTACCAAAATGAAGACCAGCTGGGGCAATTCAGGCAAAGGTGCAAGCTTTATTTCAGAATCAGAAACTGTTGAAAGAGGAAGTCAACCAGATGAAGACTCAGATAAGCCGGTTATGGAAATCCTGAATGTGGTGTCAAGGAAATGAAGTTATTTTCATCCCTATTGAGGGGAACTACGCTGCTCTGATTCTCCATTGGTCAATGGAGATACGTAGGCAGGAGATCGTGCAAGATCTTTCCAAGCAACCTTATCTATTAACTTTATCAACCTCTTCCCTCCAGATGTCGATTGTCAGCATCCAACCTCAGTTTCCCAAGAGAATTCTAGGGGAAGAGAATATGGGTAAAGTCCAGAAACAACTTGAGAAGAAGTTTGATCATATTTTGATGTCGTACGTGCAACAAGTTTCATCATTTACGCAAATTCGGAGTGGTTGAGCTAATTGCATCAGGATCATCTCCGACAAAGTTTCCTTTGGGGTTTCAATGCCAAGTATGATTACCATTCTAGGGCACCTGGCCTTTAATTGAAGATTGCAAGTCTTTCAGTGGCAGAGGTAAATACAAGGTCCTGAATCTGATTGACTTCAAAACTATTGTATTCGCACCGGGTAAAAGTGAGAATATGGCACCGAATCAGTAACAGAATGAACATCCAGACTGCTGACTGCTGAAAGTCTCTGAGAGAAACAAATCCAGACGGAGTCGGACCTCCTCAATAATGGCAACCGCGACGTAAAGGCTAGATGCAAGTACCACTCAGGGGCATTTAGACATACCATTTGACAACTGTGATGCGTTCAGGCACAAGGTTCAAATTTTGATCGACTCAAAGGTCATCATGCCAAAAGGTTTGCTCACATATTGAAATCTCCTCATTAAATTGGCATCCTAGTCTGCAAGGGCATCTTCAGAAGCAATAAGTCCAGACGGAGTCAAGTCTCCTCAATGATGGCAATGTTCAGCTTCTTTACTGCATTTTAATTTGTAGTTTATATTGTTTGTTTAGACATTTGTATGCATGCATGAAACTCATTTATTTTTGAATGTTAACCAAAATAAAATGCACATGTTTCTCTTGAAGTAATCCATTCGTATTCACTCATGATTTTGTGTATGTGCATTGCAATACCAACTGTTGTGATTAAACTCTATCAGGGAGGACGACAAAATGAAAATGCAAAAATCTCTAACTGTGTGCTTTTGAGAAAGACCCTGTTGACGATGTACAGGCATTGTTTCAAGTCCTAAACACCGGAGATATAAGGGAGATAGACCCTCGCCAACCCATTTGAGCCTTGAAGTAGGAGTTTATTTTCGCATGAAAAAACCCTTGCATTTAACCCAGGGGCAAGGTAGGTGTCAGCTAGCTGGACCGATCGTTCAAATTTCGAAAAGGAGTGCAAATCTGAGGATCCATTACCTTTCGTTGTACCAAATCAAGAGGTCCAAATGACCAGGAACCACAATGGTTATCCCAATCAAGAGGTCCAAAGACCGGAGACCACAATGGTTATCCCTCAACAACCAAGAAGTGGGACAGTCACGACCCTTTCAAAGCAATCAAGACAAACAGTGTCACACGATTTGTTCAAAAAAAAAGAAGAATTGAAAAAAAAATGAATGAGAAAGCCCGCTAAGTCGAAACTTGAAAACAAGCGACTTAGGCAAAAATTAGG
The DNA here is from genome assembly GCA_963966055.1 of Lathyrus aphaca. NCBI lineage: Eukaryota > Viridiplantae > Streptophyta > Magnoliopsida > Fabales > Fabaceae > Lathyrus > Lathyrus aphaca. Next base: position 686,693,289 of record OZ014519.1, on the reverse strand, counting down.
GCATCCCGTTGGACTTCACAATCAAAGATTCACAAGAATCAGTCCAGGCAAAAGTTAGGGATAATCAAATAATGCAAAAGCGAAAGACGAAAAGGATTACACCAGAAAGATCCTTGAACAAGAACAGAGTCGTGTGATACAGACACGAAAGGCGAAGGGGTGGCTGACTCCAAACAACAACTTGATTAATGTTTAAAACTGTTAGTGTCATTGGTTCCTCAACCATCACAAAACCCTTTTTGAGAGGTGAACGCTTGTGAAAGCTAGCTGAAAATAGGAATGGAGAACATCACGAAGACGGGTGGGCACAAATAAACTTCAAACCTATATCCTTTGTTTCTATAACCGTGAACCAGGCCACGATACAACCCTCAAAAGTCCTAACTGAAATAGGGTTATTTTTGAGAGCGTACTACCACGAGACCGCGTTCCTGACTCTTATGAGTGGTATTAAAAGATCTTTGTTGGTGTTGCATGTGCATGCTTTCATTCATCAAAAATCAATGTCGTATCTTAACCAGTGATTCACTCACAAAGGTTGGCGACATCTTTTTACAGTGAAACTTCAAGATTAACATGTGTGTTGCATTAGAATTTTCATTCTTAGAATAAACATTTTCTGCTTGCATATATTTGTTGGGCATCATAAAAATTCACATACGAAACTTCAGTCTAGAAGCTTAATCTTGCCAAGTTGAGAAGTCTGAAACTTCCGAAGGACAATCTGTCGAGGTGCACTTTTTAAGAAAACTCCATCGAGTAGGGACTTTCCCGACAGTCGTGGTAAGAGCCAATTAAGCCGGGGCAATCACGTCGAGCAATTTCTTCAAAATTCAACCAAACAGGGGCAATCACTTCGAGATTCAAATCTCTCAAAGAGCCATGAGGCGGAGGCATTATTCAAATTTCAGCCAAACTGGGGCAATTACTTCGAGGTCCAGACTCTCAAGGAATAGTCGGTCTGAGGGTTTTCTTCAAAGTACGGTCAGTCAGAGGTGATCACTTCAAGGCTCGTCCAGGGGCAGGCCACCCCAAGAGCACTGGAAGTTACTTTCTCCTGAAGACGGTTAATCAGAAGCACCTACCCAAGGTTCAAAATACTAGGACACACTATCTCACAGTGATATGAGGTTTTTCATGAATCCTCGCGAGGCAAATTTCTTTCATATCAGGCAATCTGGGGCAGTTGTTTCGAGATCCAACGAATCTCTCCAAGAGTTTGAAGACACTAGGGCATTCCGTATGTCATGTTTTCTGTAAAATCCTCTTGAGACATTTACTTCTGATGGACCTTAATCTGAGATGAGTCGAAAATTGCAAAGAACCATTGTTCACTCATGATTAGTCGGCAACCTATCAACCCAGGGCTAGGGGCAAAGCCAGTGTCAGCACAGTACTGCAAAGGTTGTTTCATCTGCGGACTTCATTGATCAAAATTCCTTAGCAAGTCTCATTAGACAATCCCTTCTCCAGTAGTGCGGCAAATGGAAGATTACTTCTTGAGCAGAAGGATATCATCGTCTCTCATCCCCGGCATGAGACGCCTTACATCTCTCATTCCCAACATGAGAGGATTTATCTTTTATCCCTAGCAAGTGGCAACTTGAGCTCTTACCTTCAGCGGGAAGCTTTATCATTGACATCATCTGTCATCCCCAACAGAGTTCAATGGGTAGCGTACCTAGCAAGAAGAGTCCATCTCCAGCAGGGTCCTGGCACTCCAATCTCAAAGTTCAATTTATTTTTGGCAATGGCGGTTGTTCAGAGCCGGTGCATCATTGACAGCATTCCCCGCAGAGTTGTTTCCTCCTCACAAGGACTATTTAGATCAATGCAGTGATCATCAGTTCCTCCCCAGTCAAGCCATCTGGGATATCTGTTATCTCCTCATCGGGAGACCCCTTTTGCATTTGCATTTGCGTCCAGTTATCATCATTACATTTGCATCCTCCAAAGCGTAGCATTTCCATCATCATGGAGCATTACGCCATAAATTCAGACATATGCATACCAGCATGGGCCAGTTTTGAGGTATATTACATAAGACCCGTTACATCTCCAATCAGATTGAAGTGTTCCCCACAGAATACAACTTCGTTTCCCAGGGTGGATGCTCCCACCAAGTCTTGTTGCTATCCCCAATTGAGTCCCGTTTCAGTACAACAGTCTCATTTGTTCGCGTCTCCGTTTCAGTACAACGGTCGCGTCTTGGGCTCTCGTTTAAGTACAACGATCCCGTTCCTTTCGAGTTTCCATTTAAGTACAATGGTCTCGTCTTTGAGTCTTGTTTCAGTACAACAGTCTCATTTTTTCGCGTCTCCGTTTCAGTACAACGGTCGCGTCTTGGGCTCTCGTTTAAGTACAACGATCCCGTTCCTTTCGAGTTTCCATTTAAGTACAATGGTCTCGTCTTTGAGTCTTGTTTCAGTACAACAGTCTCATTTTTTCGCATCTCCGTTTCAGTACAACGGTCGCGTCTTGGGCTCTCGTTTAAGTACAACGATCTCGTTCCTTTCGAGTTTCCATTTAAGTACAATGGTCTCGTCTTTGAGTCTTGTTTCATTACAACAGTCTCATTTTTTCGCGTCTCCGTTTCGGTACAACGGTCGCGTCTTGGGCTCTCATTTAAGTACAACGATCCCGTTCCTTTCGAGTCTCCATTTAAGTACAATGGTCTTGTCTTTGAGTCTTGTTTCAGTACAACAATCTCATTTTTCGCATCTCCGTTTAAGTACAACGGTCGCGTCTCAGGTTATCATTTAAGTACAATGATCCTGTTCCTCTTGGTCTCATCTCAGTGCGAGGATAATGGATCGGTTGATACCATTTCCTAGTTAGGTCGGTTGATCTTATATGAGTTATGAATCGGTTGATATCATTTCTCTTCGAGTGGTAAATCAGATGATGTTACTTTCTCGCTTTCCGGGATGGATCGGTTGATACCATCTCTGTGTTAGATCGGTTGCTCTTACTGGAGTCGCAAATCGGTTGATGTTGCGTTAAGTCCTGTTTCGCCAACAGGCACCCTCCTTGTGGTTTCGATTCGTTCAGCAGTCGCAGTGATTGCATTGATTCTATTCCACCTAGTTCTATCCCCGTTACCTATTCAGAGGTCAAAATCAAAAATATATAAATAACTAAATGGGCAGATGGTGTTTCTACTGTCCTCAGTGTGCAAATTTTCAGGTTTTATTCGAGTATTCAATCACTCCACACCTTGAACGTCTAAAAGCTATTGCAATTATCCATTCAGGTCTGCAGATGATTGAATAGGGGCAGCTGTAATACCTCAAAATTTGCCCTCATTCTTTTTTACCACTGACTGGCTCGCTTCGCATTCATCTGCATTTTTCCATTAGGTCATAGCATCATAATCACACATTTCATGGATCCTTAAGGCAAGTGATCAAAGAATTTTTCTTGTAACTTGAATTCTCATATTCATAGGTGATCTATCTGGCTATTAAGCTCAAGATGAGGCAAATGCTGAGTTCACATCATCGAAAGCATTTTCCTATTCAGAGGGTCATCAAACTCCAAGGTTTTCCTTATTTGGAGGATCATTCGAAGGCGTCATATCAGGAGGTTATTGTCGTGAATTAAAAGATCGCATGGCAAAAGTATATTGATGTTCTTGGTGCAAGAGATCGGATTCTAGATGCGTACCAGTATTCTTGGGGCAAGAATTTGTTCCAAATTGGGGATGGAAAGTGCGTGGGTTTAATTTATTTGGAAAATCTCATTCAACTTCAAATTCAAGTTTTCAATAGCCATTTCTAATATGAGTCATTATCCGAGTGTCATATTCAAACTTAATCACCCATTGTTATCCGAGTTTCAAAATCCTAATCCATTTTCGAGCCCAAGTCCATTTTTGTCAAAATTGTTAAACCATATTCGTTAACTTCGTTCAATAAACCAATTATCATTTTAAGTTTTTATTTACTATATTCACTATCCATTTCAGATATAAGCTCATTAGATCCATTGTTTACCATCTTTAATTTCTCGATTGGATCCATTATCCATAACGAATTGTGAGCCACCTTTTAAACCAATTTCAAAAAAAATCTAATTACAAACTATTATATCTCTTTTTTTTTTCTTCTTTGTTTAGTCCATTTTCAAGCCCAAATTCCATTCAAATTCAGATTTTACCCAATTCCTTTTTAGATCCTTTGTGGCCCAAAAGAATTCAATAATCATGTTCATTATACAAATTATTATTTAAATGTCCAATTTTCATTAGAACCATATACAACTTCATCCATTTTTTTCCCTTCTTTTCCAATTTATTACCAGAATAACAAAAAGCTTAAAATTTCAAAACCCAAAATTTCAGACACATTTTTTTTATCTTTTCCATAACTCAATCAATCAAACTTATGAGTTTTGGCAGGAATAGTTTAAAAGCTAAAGGAAAAAGTCAGAATAGTTATGACATCAAACTCGGAAAAATATTTCATAAGAGGATTCAACAAAGGATATACACCAGAAAATCAGTTAGGGGAGAGGGCTGAGATAATGAGATTATACCAGAAAACTAAGAGAAAAAAAGTCCAGAATAGGAGAAGAAAATCAGTTACAATTATAACTGATATATCAGTATATAACAGAAACGGAAACAGAAAAGGGCTCCTCTTGAATCTTTCCATTATTCTTCTTCTTAATCACTCTCTCTCTTTTGCTTGCACTATGATCACCAAACAGAAATGAAAAAAGCTTCCCTGTTTCTCCATCTTCATTTCACAGAATTCATCTTAAACCTGAGTCTTCACTCTCAACCAAGCTTCTTCATCTCAACTCCATCAATCACCAACTAGAAACCGAATTCCAAACCTGCGAAATCACAGAGAAAATGCATCAAGAACAATTTCGAATCAAGCAATTCGCACAGTAAAATCTCCAACAATAATGATTTGTGATTCGTAATGATTCGAATCAAAGAAACCAATTCAGAATCACACCGCTGCCATCGCTTAACATTCTTCTGCAAGATTCTGCATCAACAACTACAATGCTTCACAACAATGAATTGACACCAAATCCGATAACCATCCATCTGCAATTTCGGAACCCTCAACCGACTTCAAGAGCCTCCATTGCTCACATTCATCATCACCAAAACTTCTTCAATCTTTGGCTGCAAAAAAAATCAAGAACACAATAACAACTCGAATCAACATCACGGAAGAAGTGGGAAAGATGAGGCGGAGCTTTACAAAACTGTAACAGCGACAAGAACGCAAAGGAGAAAGAAAGTGCATCAAACCACCAACCTGCAAATTGATCAAGAACGGTTCCACGATCAATGAAAATCCGCGCACCGCAACACTGTTTTGAGAACGAGTTCGTAACATCAAAGTCAACAGCGAAGCACACAACAACGAAATCAAAGTCACGAAGTGGAAGGGAGAATGAGTGAAAACAGAACCTGAGTTATGAGTTACGAATTCGTTACCAAAATCACACCTGAGCTCCGATCGGTAAGCTCTAACCCTTCTTCACAATATCGTTTCATATCGATCAAATGGAGTTGTTGAGGATTGAGGATCAGAATTGGGAAAGGATCGATTTGAAGTTAAGAGAGCCGCGTCGTGTTTTTTCCTATCGGCGGAGGCTCCGTTGAGGAAGAGACGTCAGCGAACGTGAGATAACCGGCGCCGTCAAGATGAGGTTCGCCGCAAAAATTTGTTGTGAAGAAGATAACGAGTTTGAGTCGTACTGCAACGGCAAGGACGAGCGTTCAGGGACGTCAAGGTTTTCATAGAGAAGAATGTTCGTGGTTGTTGTCGTTCGTCGGCGATGATGACGGGAAGAAGAAAGGGTCGTTGGTGGTACCGGTGTAAATGATTGAGGAATTTGAACTCTCGATCCCCAATGGTGATAGTCGCGGCGCATTGAGGGTTGAAGAAGATGAAAGGGTTACATGTAAATTAGGGTTTTTTGTTTCATTGGTGTTATTAGGGATTCAACAACAGATTGGGCTTAACCAAACCATGGATCTTCTCATTACACCCTGTTTTTTCCAATCCTCACCCTTCTTGAGAGTTTCTATACGAATTTGGGCCTACAGGTCATGGATCCGCTATCTACACCTATTAAATTTGCTAGTACACCCCATCCTGCGATCCTGGGTTTGAAGAGATGGGCCTTGGGCCATTTTTATGTTCTGCACCATATGTCTGCTTATTGCACCCCAGTTCTTTATTTTGAGATTTTTGTTAGTTAATTATTGTTTTTGTTAAAAGAATCATGATTAACTTTCTTGTCAAAATATTTTTGTGGATTAATTTCTTAATCCATTTCTTAACAATTTTAATTAGATTTTTTGGTTAATTTTAATTAGTGTTTAAGACTAATTTTGGGATAAGTATTCATAAGTGTTTTTTTGATCGATGTTGTATCGATTTTGATTTTGGTAAAGCTTCACAAAGCTAATATGGAAGATGGGCATTTATTTTTCTCATAGGAGACTACAAGACCTTGCTTGGGGATTTTTTTCGGATTTCTTTTATGTGAAGAATCGACACTTCGATCAAGTAAGTGATTTCGAGTTTTTTTTCGGCTTTTAAGCATCATTATAGTCGTATGCGGCTTAGGATCATATAATTTAAGATGCATACTGAGCCCTCCCACCTGAGGCATTGGTTATATTTGTGATTTTTGATGATATGTATCGATTTCGGAACTTAGGGATTAGGTTGCAAACCATTAGGACCGATTCCTTTCACTTTCCCTTAAAATCCACTTTTTTGCCCGTTTCGTCGCAATTATTAAAAATAGTTTTAGGTGGGATAAAATTCTGGAAAAATTCATGAGTGATATTCATCCTCTTAATTAATTTGTCATATTTTTTGTTTCCAGATTTGGGTGGTTTTAATAATTAATTTGGATTTTAGATCATAAGCTGTCCCAAAAAGGGGTGTTTTGGCATAAGGGACCGAAATCAATTTTTCCCCATAGGTGTGAAACCTATTTTTTGTGTGTGATTAATCACTGTAATTTGTGACATTTTTATGCTCCTTAGGCATTTTTTCATAATTTTTAGTGCCCTTTTTGATCCACTTTGTGGAGTTGTTTTTCGATGATCACAATTTTTTACCTTGCTAGTCAAGGAATTGTTTTGGCACTTTGGTGCATCATTTTGTGGAATCCTTTTAAACCATGTGAGATAATCACTATATTAGTACAGGGATTTAATTTCATAATTTTTAAAGGCTTTTTGCTATTTTTCCATGTCACCTAGATCCTAGGTTGACTCATGTGTTTATATGTCGCATAACCTAAGTGTCAAGAAGGCATTCATGCCATTCTCTTGAGGGAATTTTTGGTAGCTTTTAGGAGTTAATTATAGGTCATTTGTTTGTATTTAATTCCAGTCATAGGTCATTTTTTGAACCATGCTCATTTGGTTTGTCTTGGTGCTTTAAAGCGCATAATTACTTGAACATGTTTAACGTAAACTCATTTCTCTTCTCCTCTAAATAATAACATTAATTATGTGGAAATCATTAATGCCTATTCATGCATTCTCATTGCATTTCACATCTTGTATTCTACTGACCCATAATCATTTCATTCCTATTCACATGTCATTCTTCCTTAGTTTGCATCATTTGCGATCTTATGCGATGTTTGTTCCATTTCATCTCACATCTTCTTCTCATTGCTCCATATGCCTAAACCATTGCATCCATGATTGTATATTCATTCACACATATTCATGATCATTCACTACTGACTTTTATGTTCATTTCATGTATTAATTCATGCTTGTAAGCCATACGCATTCATACTTCATCCATAAACCCTAACTTGCATTTAGGTGAACTTAGGTGAACTTTTTGTACATAGTTTGACATAGTTTGATCTTGTGAGGTATCCTAGCATCCTTAGGGACCTATATCATGTAGCTACTGACTTTAGAAGTCATGTAACCTTTAGGTACCTTCACCTTTAGACTTAGGTCTTATTTTGAATCCTAGTTCCATTCTAGGACGTTTACGGTACTTAATCGCTTTTATGCTTCGATTTTACTTTCAATAGGCATGGTCATGCTAACTTTTGTTTTGTAGGGGGGAAGATTGAGGTAAGTCTCACTTCATTCCTATCTCTTATGCATTATAGTTGTGTTTGCCTTAGCACTTGGTGCTTGCTTATAGGTTTTCCCTTTCTTTAGAAACAACTTACCTTCCTTAGGAAGTAAGTTGATTTCTAAGTTCTCTTTTCTTCTTTTTTTTTCTTCCTTAGGATTAGAAAACCACACTAACCATTAGGACCACTTTGCATAAATAAACAAAATTAGGATTGAGTCTTAGTCCCTTAGATTTTGTCTTTTCATCGAATTGAGTCATTCTTTCTTATCTTATAAAGAAAAGCAATAAAACATCTAATAAGGATAAACCAAACAATCTTGTACGACACGAGACTTTGTTGCGGAGTGGTTATACGCGTCCTGTTTCGGGGCGAGGTGTAAATACTTCCCGCGATGGATATGTCTTAGTACAAGACAGTTCACAAACAAATACAAAACACTTTCTCTTAAAAGACAAAAAAAAACAAATAACAAGCGACTATCCTGCGGGAACTTCTCTTCTCATCTCATTCACTCACAACGCGAACTCGCGACGACTTGTCACACATGCAAGACGGTAAACGCACTCGTATCAGACGAGCCTGCAACACCTGAGCATAGACATACGCAGTTCCAGCATAAAACACACAAACAAATAGTTCCCGCCTAGGTTAGGCGAACTACGTCGACTCTGATCCTCATTATCCCGATGAGGTACGTAGGCAGCGGGGTAGGGCCCGTTCGAGCACATTCTTTATTTTCCCTACATTTCCCCCTTTCTTTCCATTTTCTTATTTCAGTTCTTTTCTCATTTCATTTCATTTCCAGTTAGCGGTTCATTTGTTCAGCAGCATATTATTTCTCACCCTTTGAAACAAAACAAGCAAGCGTGGATCCCGTCGGGTACGGCGGACGATCTGGGGTGCTAATACCTTCCCAGATCGTAACCGACTCCCGAACTCAGATCTTTGGTTCGCAGGACCTTGTCCTTTCCTTCTTCCTCAGGTTTGTGCAACATTACCTTTCCCATTCATTCGGGATAAAAATGTCTGGCTGGCGACTCTAACTTTTCCGCGCCACTTTCGCATTTGTACTAGGATGAAAATCCCGGGAGCTACACCTTGGCAGCAGCTTCTGCTTCAGCAATGGGTCTTGGAATTTGCGAGGCAAAGAGACGTCCGCTTCGAGTGAAGCCTCCGCCTCCCCCCACATTGTCTATCTGAGGTGAAGAAGTTGATGATTCTAAAGTGATTTTCTGCCCCTCGCAGTATAGATCTGAGCCGTAATGCCAAGGGATGGCATTATTGCTTTCGTAAGGAACTGGCCCAGGCACTGTGATAGTGACTGGACTGATAGCAGCTGCAGAAGGGACCACGATAGTGTGTGGATCATAGTATATGGTAACTGGTGCTCTGACAGGAGTAGCATTTTGTGAGTTGTTGGCAGGAACATTTGCAGGATCATAGTATATTGTAACCGTTGAGACACTTTCATTAATTGCTGTTGATGTTGTAGAAGGCACTGTTGACTGGATGGGTGTTGAAGTTGTAGAAGAGATGGTTGTTGATATTTGGTTTGTTGAAGTGATAGATGAAGCATTTGTTGATGAGATTGAAGAATTGTTTGGAATAATTGTTGTTGCAGTTGTAGAAGACTCAGGAATTGTTGTTAAGGAGATTGCTGGATTTGTAGGTGTTGATGTTGTGATTTGAAGTAAGCCACTCTGGATAAGACCATCTATGCCGCTTCTCAAGTTATCACACCCGTTTACCGAAATGTTGCAATAACCACAACCGAGCTCACACCCGGGGAACATCTGGCATTCTAGGAGCTGGGCTTTAATTTCTACCAGAGGTGTCCGGATCTGCCCAACACTGGTTATTAAGAAAGACGGCTTATCTTCCTCAATAGCATTAATTCTTGGTCCTCCGTGGTTGGGCATGGGATTCTTGTTGACATTTGGCGGGGGTGCAAAGTTTAGAGCTTTAGAATCTACCAGGTCTTGTACCTTCATTTGTAAAGCTCTGCACTTCTCTGTACTGTGGCCAGGTGCATCGGAATGAAAAGCACATATGGCGTTGGCGTCATAATTTCTTGGCAGACTGGACGGATCTGGTGGTGCCAATGTCCTTAACTCAACTAAATTGAGTTTCAGGAGTTGTGGCAGTAAAGCGGCATAAGGCATAGGGATTGGATCAATCACCCTATTTTCCTGTGATGGTCTTTGTTGAAAGGGTCTTTACTGCTGGTTGTTGTTGTTGTTGTTATAGTTTCTCTGAGGTGGATACTGAACTTGTTGCTGGTAGTGGGGTTGTTGTTGTGGTTGATATGCTGGTTGCTGAGGAATTGGAGCTGGAATAGTGACAGCTGCCACTGACCTATGAACATATTGTGGTCTGCCCCTGCTGGCGTGGATAGCATTAGTCTCACTGGTTCTTCTAGGCCCCACAAAAGGCTTTCTGGGGTTGTTGGACGAGCTCGCTCCATTATCGGAAATCTTACCCATCTTTAGAAGGCTCTCAATTCTTTCTCCAGCTATGACTACGTCAGCGAAGCTGGTGGAAGAAAAGGCAGCTAGCCTATCAATGTATGTCCTTTGAAGGGTATTCATAAACATGTTGGCCATTTCCCTTTCCGACATGGGTGGTTGGACAGCAGCAGCAAGTTGTCTCCACCTCTGGGCGTATTCCCGGAAGCTTTCCCTGGATGACTGAGACATTCCCATCAGGAGGGTCCTGTTAGGAGCCATGTCTAGGTTATATTGGTATTGTCTGATGAAGGCCTCAGCTAGGTCCTTCCAGCATCTGATGGTTTCTCTGGTCAAGTGAGAGTACCATTCCCTTGAAGCCCATGTCAAACTGTCTTCAAAGTAAAACATCCACAGTTTTTCATCCATGGTGTATGCCTTCAGCCTCCCCAGAAAGGATTGTAAGTGGGTTCGCGGACAGGAAGTTCCGTTGTACTTCTCGAAGCACGGGGGTTTAAATTTGTGGGGAATCCTTACCCCATCCACTAAACCCATGTCCATGACATCAAAGCCCAGGGAATTTTGAGACTCCAGAGATCTCAATTTCTCAGCAATTTCATCTAGTCTTCTGTCATAGGCTTCATCCCCAGCTCCCATTACAGTGAATTGATCCTCTTGGGGGTCTTCTTGTAATACTCTGCCTGCAGTAGCATTCCCTTTCACATTAACAGGGATGTTGATCTCTGGGTGAAGATGGGGCCCATACACTGGTGGGTTAACATGAGGCTGAACCCTCTCATTGTTGCTCGTTCCTCCAGTCCCCAGATGGGGTTCTTCTTGGGTATGCCTCTCTACCAATGCCCTTAATCTTTCTTGGCTCTGAGCCAAACCATTCATCACTTCCATGAACTGAGTCATCTGGTTTCTCATTTCCAACCTCTCATTGGCCATTTGAGTCCTGACCTCTGTAAGATCCTGTTGTACCTGGTCCATCTGTATACCCGGAAGGTTGTTGCGAGTAGGATATTTGTGCGGACGGTTGAGTGGGAACACCCGACGGCGAGCAATAGTTCCTGGTCCACAACAGAGTTAGTAACAAAACAAAAAAAAACCTACAAAACAAAACAAAAGGTTAGTATGCAATGCAGTATGCTTATTTGTTTCCAAAGTATCCGGCTTGGCACTTGGTTTTGATCTTTCCAGACCCCTGAGGAAGATGCCCTGATGTTTCTTGGGAGAAAGAAACTCAAATGAAACAAACTAATGAATATATTACAAAAGGGTGAATAATACATAGTTTGTTTTTTACAACACATGCCCCTGTGGGGTCAAAATACAACATAAAAAAGGAAAGTACATGAAATGGAAACAACAACAAGCAAATGAGTCAAACATCTAAGCCAAATTCATCCTCCTTTACTTCCTTCAGAAGTGCTTCAGTTACCGGATCGGCTGGATGCTCTGTGAGGTTCCTGATAAGAAGATTCCTGGTGGTGATAGCAGTGGTCAAACTCTTGTGCCTGTCTTGGTCCTTTGACCTCTTCACACCAGCCCTAAGCTTCAATTCTGAGATCTCCTTCCGGGCTGCTAGCAGAGCCTCCTGTTGCTTCTTTTCATTAGCCTCCAACTGCTCAATCTTGTCCTGAGTTCTATTATCTTCCTGAGTGCGAGCTTCAGTGATCCTGACCCACCTAGCTTGACTTTCTTTCAGATAGAGATCAGTCATAGCCTTCTGAAACTGGGCCTCTTTACAGGCGTTCTTCAAAATTTGCTCTCCTGCTCTTGATTTCTTGATGTAGTCCTCTGATTTCTCAATCCTGGCTAGATGCTCCACCTTTAGCTTTTCTAACCTCTCAATGTCTAGACGACCATCACTCCTTTCCCAGAGGGTCTTCTGCAGAGCTTAAGTCAGATTCTCATTCCTCTCTTTCAGTTTCTCAAATTCCTCTAGGCTGACAGTAGCTGGAGGTGGTGCTGTGGATGGTCCAGGTGCATCCTCAACGGTGAAAGGCATCCCAGAAATCTGAGCCCTAGCATGAGACCATTCATAATACTGTGCTGAAGCCACATTGTTGCATTTCCCAAGAATGACCATCCCTTTGGTCTGGATATTGTCCCAAGCCCAGGATGCTTGTCTGACAACAGCCAGATTAGGCTTTATCTCACAATACAAAGTTTCAGCCAAGTCTTGCTCTTTAGGAGGGTGAACCAAAGCATAGCCCAATTGTCTTTTGAATAGCAAAGGGTTGTAGTTGATGCAACCCTTCACTCCTATCAGAGGTACATTGGGAAACTGTCCACAGCTAGTAATTATGTCTCTGCCCTTGGTGCTCTGGGTACACCACCTGATGTCATCTGAGGTCAAAGCAGTGAGTCTTCTAGCCCAGTTCTTCTGTTGGTGAGGGTTCAGGAAAGCACCAGTCTTGGGTAGGTGTTTAAGCAGCCAGGTATGAAATATAGGAGCACAGCATCTCACCAATCTCCCCCTCTGCTTCTCATTCCTTTGGTGAACAGAATAATAGAAGTCTCCCAGCAAGGTGGGCACTGGGTTCCTCAAAAGGAAGAGGTGAATAGAATTCTTGCTAATAAACTTGGGCTCATCTGCAAAAAGTATAACCCCATATATACTGAGGGCTAACAATGCACAAACTGCCTTCCATTACCCCAAGGAGACCTTCAGGATAGCCTGAGAAGTGAGAAAATCCAAATGTAGGCCAGGGATTCCAGCCTTTGTAGTCATGTTTTGCTCAATCAAAACAGGTTCCAAATATAGTGCCTTTGCCACCTCTTCATTGCTAGGAGAAGCCATTTCTGGGTTGAAGGGGATACCACCCCTGACAGGTACTCCAATCAGTGATGAAAACTCCTCCAACAGAGGTCCCAACTGAAAATCCTGGAAAGTGAAGCATCTCAAAGGAGGATCATAGAACTGTAAGCAAGTGTGAATCAAACTCCTCTGAGAAGGATCCAAGTCCATAACCATATCAATGATGCTCCCATAATGTTCTCTGAATAATGGGATATGGTCTGGAGTAATGAGTGCCTGGACCTGTCTGATGCCAGTCAGCACAGGCTCAAAGAAGTGATATGAAATGTTGCTCTTTTTGGGTTCCATGACTGCTGATGAAGAGCTGAGAACAGATGCTGATGATGAAGACTGATATTGGTGATGAGCCACTGACAGGCTGAGACTGGTGATAACAGTAGCTGAAGCAGGCAACTAATGCAGATGGCTGAAGCAGTTAGCTGATGAACAAGGGTCTATGCAGGTAAAAGGGGTCAAAACCAAGCCAAATGTGATATGGATACCCTGAAAAACAAATAAGCAAATGTTAAATGATGCAATGATGATGTATGCAAATGATATGTAAGGGTTTGTGATATAAGTCCATGTATGTTCAAGAAGTCCAGATGGAGGTTCAGAAATCCAGTAACCAGGGTGGGGGACTCAAATAAAGAGTCACATGTCCTGGGTTAAATCACAAGAACTGTCCAAAGTGAAGCAATCTTAAACACAATAAGAAACAGGGTATGATGTGGCCAAGGGTTCCTGCAAACCTGTAAACAGCCCAACCCCCTCACAGGTGATGTTCTAAAACAAGGATCCTCAGACTTGGATCAGTTATGAGAAGTGTAAACATTTCTAACCCGGAGGTACAGTGTTTACAATAACCATAAAAGATCCTCCTCTAATTCACCTCAGTTTCTGAAGGTCATAATAAAGGTCATCCAGACTTAGCAGGCTTCCTAGATAGCCCTAGCACTACAGGAGATCTGTAGCACAGAGTTCTCAAGAAGAAACCCATATCTGAACCGTGTTTCATATTCCCGCACCAGACCGAAATGGAATGGGAAAGAACATGAACCACTCTAGCCTAGGTGTCACTCAGGTCCCAGGTATAGGACCTTAAACTCTCAGTAGAAACCCCACCCACCAAGACAAAAAACAGATCCAGCCTGAACAATATGACAGTATGATGTATATAAAGCTATAAAGAAAGCAGTAAACAAAACTGTACATAAAGAAATAAAAGCAACTATATAAACACAATTAGCACATAACACCCCAGTAAACACAAATCAAACAAGCGCTAGGAGGAACCCACAAAAAGAACCAGAAGCCCTGGTTACAGTATAAGGGTCCCCAGCAGAGTCGCCAAGCTGTCGCTCCCACCAAAATGACACCCGGGTCAGGAAGGGGTACAGACGCGAACGGTCGGCGAAAGAGGATGTGGGAACACACAGGAGTGAACTCACAAGAAAAGAAAAGATTCGCCAGCTAGGCATTTTTATCCCGGAGGAAAGGCAATGCTGCATAGACCTAGAAAGATATGGATAAGACGGTTGCGAACCAGAAAGACTGAGAAAGGGGGTTGGTTACAACCTGGGAAGGTATTAGCACCCAGATTGTCCGCCGTACTCGACGGGATCCACGCTTAAAAGATTTGTGTTTTAAAGGGGTAGTGTCAGTGCTATCTGTGTATCAAAGAGCTGGAAAAAAGATGTACAGGTGTCAGTGTAAGAAAAGTGTAGTGTATATAAGTGAAGTGTCAGTGTAGGAACAAGAATGAAATGCTCAAGATCATGAGGCTAAAGAATGATACAGGAAGAGGGGGAATATACAGAGACTTTTGTTCGATAACTGTTAAGTTATGCCTATGTATCCTCTCGTGCAATGAGGAAGTCAGAACACTGTAGTTCGACCCAAAGAGACTGAAAGATACATTGACTTGTGAACTGCTTACTTGTCTATGCTCAAGTGTATGACCTGTCTGGCTCAGGTGCAAACTGTCTTGCATTATACGGAAGAAGCAAGTTCTCGTTTATGAGTGAATGAGATGAGAAAAGAATCCCGGAGGAGACGTTTATTGTTTGTTTTTTGATGTTTTCAGTCTTTTATTGCTTTTGAAAGTTTGTTATAAGCTAATGAGCTTAAGCCTGAACCAATGGGTTAGCAAACTCATCACATCTTCCCTCTGATTAGGGGTAATGAGAATACCTTAAGTGTGAAGTCAGCATCTCACACTTAATCACCATGGTGTAGGATTAAGATCATTAACCTACTTGTGATTATTTAGATGCTTTTGGTGTTTTTGTTTAGCGTTAAGTAATGAGATTAAGCCATAATCAGAGATTAAACAGACTCATTACACCATCCTAATAGAAGGATAATAGATGAGAATGTTTAAGCTGAGCAAAACTCCTCAACTTAATCCATGATTAGGGATTAAACTCATGACAAAACAAAGCCTTTATTAAGTGGATTTTAGTTAATGGTATGATGAAGAAGTGGATTTTATGATTGGTAAGACAACTTGAGGGGGACTTGTCCATTAACACTAGGGTTAGTCCTTCTTAACCAATTAAGGAAGAATTAGAACCCTAATACAAGGCCCAAGTTACAAGCTTGATGTCTTGATGGTTATTAAGTGAATTGATTAAGGGATTTAAACACATCAAGGGTTTAACACTTAGGATTAAAGTTATACACTCCATCCTAATAGAAGGATGCAGGCATAAGCTTAATCACAAAGCCTTAAAGCCTTTAGGGTTTAGTCCCTGATTGTGAGATGAGAAGAGAAGACTCAAAGAGACACAAAGGTAAAAAGCTAAATGGGGGACTAATCAACCCTAATTGTTATCATGCTTGGTCATTCCTAGGGTTTGTGAGGTTTGCAAGAAAGAATCTTCAAAGAACCACCAAGGAAGGAAGCAGATGAAAGGAGCAAAGAGAAGCAAAACAACTTGCTTCACTTAAGAAGTCAAGTTGCTTGGAGAAAGAAGGTAAGATGAACAAGAAAGATCAAGCTCAATCCAATACACATACAAAAATGCAGCAATGATGCATAAGAGAGATGAAAAGAGATTGTGAGAAGTGAAGGCAAATTCACTTCTCAAGGTAACTTACCACCTGAAAAGTTAGTGAAAGAAATGAAATGCAATGCAAATGAGATGCAATGGCATGGTGCAAGACAAGGTCAGAAGCAAATACATGATGTTAATGATTCTAAGATATGATGTAAACATGAAACAAGGCATGAGGATGATCATACAAGCATATGGAATGCAAAGGGAACATGCTTAGAACCATGAATATACATGAAAAGTTATGAAATGTAAATGACATACAACATGGCAAATGAAAGATGCAATGATCAAACATGATCCTAATATGTCCTAAGATGTTTCATGGAGCAAATGAATGCATAAAATGTCATGGCAAGTCATGGTATGCAAGCAAATGTAAGATGAATGCAACAGAAAGCCCAAATTAGGGTTTATGATCAATACACAAAACAAAAATAAAAAACAGAAGCAAACACTATGATAAAAATTTGAAAATGCACTCAAAGGAACCCTAAACCTATACAAACTCACTGCCCAAAGGAGAGGATCCAATTCTTAACCTAGTGAGGGTTATGAATTTCTTAAGATTGCTAGGGTTTCAAGGTACCTCATCAAGAAAAATGTCAAACAAAATGAAAATGCAAGATCAATTCATGCCAATTTAATCCTATAAACTACATGATATGCAAGATGCAATGCAAAAAGAGTCATTGTCCAACTCTCAATGGTTAGGCAGAAATGAATTTTCAAAGTTTGGATCAAAATAATGCCTTGAAATGAAATTAATTCCATGGAAAATTGTCAAAAGTCATCAAGATCAAAAAATAAATTTGGTTTGAAGGTTGGACAATGTTTCTAAATGATTTTAAATGTCTCATGAATTTTTTTGTGATTTTTAAATACTTAAAAGTATTTTTAATTAATTAATTCTCATTAATTAATTAAAAATAATCTTTTAAATGATTTAAAAATATTTTTTAATGCAAAAAATAAAAATAAAAATGTTTTTGGTTTCTGAAAATTAATAAAAGGTTTGATAAAAATTTTCAGAATTTTTGAATAATTTTTGCTATTTTTAAATAAATGAACAAAACAAATGAAATAAAATGGAAATAAATATGAATAAAATGAGAAGTAATCAGAATCAAGGGCCAGCATTCAAACTGGACGCGCGGGAGTTGACTGCGCGCGTGATCCAGTGGTTGAAATTCAAACTGGACTAAAGCTGATTAATTAATTTAATTAAGTGGAATTAGGGCTTAATGATAAATCTGGACCACACACGCGCGCGGGAGATTGACTTAGTCAACCAGATCAACGCTCCACATTCAAACATGGACTAAAACCCTAATTAACATTAATGACCTTCAGACGACCGGAACAGTGGTTCCGGTCGTCTTCTCCGGCGAGCCATTTCTCTAACTCTCTCCAAACTCCATAAAAATGAAAACTAACTGCCCAGAATCAAACCCCATTCAACACTGAATCAAAACCCCCAAACAAAAATCATTTTTCATTCATTAATCATGCAAATCGAAGCAAAACATATTTAGGGCAGAAAGTTTCAGACAGCTCATACGTACTCAATACTCCACCATTTTCATTTTTAAACACATCAGTGTGACCAGCATAACATAAAGAATCACATTGTAGCAAAAGAAATGAGTTCTGGAAAAATGTTTTTGGATGGTTACCTGAACTGAAGTTCTTCAAACAGGAGCTTTCTGAGCCTTCCTCCTATGCAAACTGACTCCTCTGGTCCCCCTGAGCTCAATGGAATGCTTCACAACTCTTGTTTATGGCTGGTTTGGGAGATGGCAGAAGTTCTGTTCGAGGGGGGGTGGAAATCGTATCTTGGTTTCAGAGGGTTTCAGGCTATGGTGATGGGTGGTTTGTGATCAGTGAGGCATGTTGAGATTGTTTGTGAAGTTTGTTTGTGTGTTTGAGGCTTGTGGAATCAGTTTCGAATGGTTTTGCAAGTTGGAGCAAATTTGATAACTATGGCTTGGAGTGTGTTTCAGCATGAAGTATGTGGTGTGTTATGTTGGCTTTGGTCCACTTATCACAACTAGAGAGGTCAGAGGAGTTGGTGTGCCCTATTGTGATTGGTATGGGTCTTTGGCCAAAATGTCAAACTTTGTGTAAGAGAGGTATGGGCTCATAGCTAGCCAAGGACAAATGGGGTGTCCTGCGCAGCAAGAAGTGTGGAGAACCCTAGGATCAATTATGAAGTCAGCAAGCAAGTGGATTAGGGTTTGGATATGGTTTTGCAACTTGGTTCACCTTTGGCCCTTTTGAAATTTCTTGTCCCACAAGTCACAAAAATGAGTGATTCTTTGATGCAATCTGACTTTTAGGTCTTGGTTCATGCTTGTATGAAGATTAGAAGTCCATTTGAGAGTTCAATTTGCCTTGGCAAGTGGTTTTGCAACTTTGCCCCTTTTGTAGAAAACTTGAAATTATGTGATTTTGGCCAACTTTGACAAGCCATTACTTTTGATCCAAAATGAATTAGGTCATGTTCTTGTACTTTTTGAAAAGGGAATGATCCATTCTACAACTTTCATGACCAAAGTTTTTCCATTTGAAGCATTTTTGAATCAAAAAGCAAGGGTTGAAAAAGTTTCCCAAAATGGCAATTTTCATTATAAGTCAACTTTCCCAAAAAGTCAACTTTGCAAATGGCTTGAAATTCTTCAATTTTGTGAACTTCCAACATCTTCTATGATCAAATAAAGATCATACACAATAAAAATGATGAAGAACACCCCTTGGTTGGGTCATTGAGGGCCTCAGATGCCCTGATTTTGCACTGGCTTGCTCAAAAAGTCAACTCTTGATCAGATGACTTCCCCATTGAATTTCTTCATGAAAATTGATATGCATGATCCCTATACCATATAGAGACCAATGGAAACAAGAATGACCAAAAAATTTGGAGTTAAGGCCTTTGAAACCAAAACCCTAATTCTAGGTCATCTGTGCAGTCAAACCTGGCTCTGCTTCCATGCCATTCTCAGTTCTTGTGATTTTTTGACACTCTTGACTTTGGGAGGATGTAATATGATGCTTGAACATACATTGACCCCTTTGAAGTGATTTAAGACCTTTGGAGTGGCTTAAGTGGCTCTTGGATTGCTCAGATCACAAACCCTGGATGCAGATGACTTTGAATCTATGCAGTGAATCAAAATGTAATATGAGATGCTATGATTGAGTTTATGCATATGAAATGATCACAGGCCATGGTGTGAATGGGTGAGGGAAAATTTGGGGTGTTTACAGCGTCAAGCATTTGTCCCTACTGATACTCGTCTGTATCATAGTCTTAAGGATGCTCGTCCGCATCTTTAATCTATACACCGTGTCAGACACTTATGTCATTGCTTTCTTGAAATTAGACACTCGTCTGTGTCTACCATTCCCCAGAAGAATTCCCGGAAAATCTTGATAAACTATTTCTTTTCTATCTGACATTCGTCCTATGTCATGATATTTCCGGCAGCCGCACCCTGCTAGGTGATCGTCCTTCACCTCTTGATGATCGTCCTTTATCATGCTTATCCGATGGCCGTCCCCATCGTCGACCTTTTATCTGACATTCGTCCTATGTCGTGATACTTGAGCAAGCCATCCCTTGCTAGGTGATCTTCTTTCACCTTTTGATGATCGTCCTTCATCATTCTATCCGATGGCCGTCCCCATTGTTGATCTTGTTATCTGACATCCGTCCTATGTCATGATAAACCCCGAGAGCAGTCGTACCCTGCTAGGTGATTGTCCTTCACCTCTTGATGATCTTCCTTCATCATGCTTATCCGATGGTCGTCCCCATCGTCGACCTTTTATCCGACATTCGTCCTCTGTCGTGATACTTTCGGCAGCCATACCCTGCCAGGTGATCGTCCTTCACCTTGGATGACCGTCCCTCATCCTTATCCCCCAACAGAGCAGCCGTCCCCTGCTAGGTGATCGTCCTTCACCTTTGATGACCGTCCCTCATCATTTATTTCTTCAACCAGATGGTCGTCCCCATCATTGCCTTTACTTTTAATCCCCAGAGGACCTTATTTCTTTGCCTGATGGTCGTTCCCATCGTAATCTTTTTATTTCCCCATCATGTCGGTCGTCCCCGTCATTGCTTTATCTCCAGCAGTCGTCCTCTGCTCGACGTTCGTCCTCTGTCGCCCGTACTTTATAATCATACTTTATTTTCTTTTACAATCTATATCCCTTTTCTTCTTCATTCAGTGAGTGCAAATTTTGGATTGTCTTTGGTATTCAACCACAAGTTATCTTGTTTGCCTGTTAAGCCGTTGCTTACATCCTGCACAGCTAACTCATGCTTGAATAGGGGCAGCTGTAAACACCCCAAATTTGCCCTCACTCATTTCACCATGGCTTGTGATTCTTTTCATATTGCATAAGTTCAATCATGTCATCTCATATTGCATTTTTTGCTTCACTGCATTGGTTCTAAGTCATCTGCATCTAGGGTTTGTGATCTGAGCAATCCAAGGGTCATCTGAGCCACTCCAAAGGTCTTAAATCATCTCAAGAGGGTCCATGTATGTTCAATCATCATATTCTATCCTCCAAAGATCAAGGAAGCCAAAGAATCACAAGAACTGAGAAAGGCATGGAAGCAGAGCCAAGCTTAACTGCACAGATGACCTAAAATTAGGGTTTTGGTTTCAGAGGCCATAACTCCAAATTTTTTGGTCATTCTTGTTTCTAATAGTCTCTATATGATATGAGGATCATGCTTACCAATTTTCATGAAGAAATTCAATGGGGAAGGCATCTGATCAATAGATGACTTCTTGAGCAAGTCAGTGCAAAATCAGGGCATCTGAGGCCCCCAATCACCCAACCAAAGGGTATTCTCCATCATTTTGAATGTGTATGATCTTTATTTAACCTTAGAAGATGTTAGAAGTTCACAAAATTGGATAATTTCAAGCCATTTGCAAAGTTGCCTTTTTGGGAAAGTGACTTGTAATGTAAACTTGCCATTTTGGGAAAGTTTTTCAACCTCTTCTTTTTGATTCAAAAATGCTTCAAATGAAAAATCTTTGGTCATGAAAGTTGTAGATTGGATCCTCCAATTTTCAAAAAGTACAAGAACTCATTCGAATTCATTTTAGATCAAAAGTTATGGCCTTGCAAAGTTGGATAAAATCACATAATTTCATGTTTCATGCCAAAGAGGGAAACTTGCAAAAGCCTTTGCCAAACCAATTTGTGACTTCAAAATAACTTCTAAGCATTACATAAACATAACACATGACCTAAAACTCAGAATGGCCCAAAGAATCACTCATTTTCATGCCTTGATCATTAAGAAATCCAAAAGGGGCCAAAACTCCATGAATTTGCAAAATGACCCAAAGCTTCTCATCCACTTGTGCCAGCTGCCAAAAATGACTTCTATGGACCTCCTTGAAGCAAGCTGATTCGAACCATACCCTTGTACCATGACTGAACCAGCCCATACCTTCACTTACATAAATGTTGACTTTATGCAACTTGAGCCATACCAATCAAACTGAGCCACACCAACTACTCTGACCAATCACAGCTTCACATACATGCCTCAAGGATCACATTTCACACAATCTTGGAGCCTGAAACTAGAGCATCACCATAGTTCACAAAAACCTCCCTCTTTTCATTTTCATTCGAACCTCATCACACAAGCCTCAAACCTCAAAACAAACTTCACAGAACCACTCACCATGATCCACTGATCATTTCCCAACCATCACCTTGCCCTAAAAAGCCCAGAATCAAAAACACGATTTCCACATTTCACAAACTGAACCTCTGCCATTTTCATTTTGAGGCCATATAAACTCCAGCTAAGCATCACAAACATTTGGGGAGGATCATTGGAGCTTGTTTGAAGCAAAGAACTGGCCAGAAAGCACCATTTTCGAAAGCTTCAGTTCAGGTATCATCAAGAACAATTTTTCCAGAAACGTGTTTTTAAGTTACTAATTGGTTCTCCATGATTCACTGATGATTCTGATGTGTTTAGTTTTGAAAATGGCCAAGTATTAAGCATGTATTGAACCTCTGAAATTTTTTGCGTTTTTTCCGTTTTGCTTTGATCTTTGTTCTTGAGTGAAAATAAATGAGTTTTAGGGATAGATTCATGTTTAGGGTTGTTAGATGTTTGATTCTGGAGAGCTAGAGAGCTTAAGATTGCGTTTTGAGTGAGATTGAAGGATTGGCTGGCCGGAGAAGATGACCGGAACACTGTTCCGGTCATCTGAAAGTAATTAGGGTTCAGGATTAGGGTTTAATCATAATTAGTGAGATTTGAATTTCAGCCGTCCATTAGCGCGCGTAGTCAACTCCCGCCCCCTAGGTTTGAATCTGGGCCTTTAGATCAGCTGACTTTCTCATTTTCTCTTTAATTTCATTTTTATTTCATTTGTTTTGTATTTAATTTCTATGAATTTTTAAAAATAGTAAAATACATTAAAAAATTCTGAAATTTTTTATCAAATCTTTTATTAATTTTCAGAACCCAAAAATATTTTTATTTTTATTTTTTGCATCAAAAATTATTTTTAAATCATTTAAATGTTTATTTTTAATTAGTTAATGAAAATTAATTAATTAAAAATGCATTTAGGTATTTAAAAATCACCAAAAAATTCACATTGCATTTCAAAACATCTAGAAACATTATCAAACTCTTCAAACAAATTTCTTTTGGTTCTTGACCTATTTTGGCTTTTTTCTTTGGAATTAAAGTTCTTAAAAGGCAATATTTTTGTTCTAACTTAGAAATATTCATTCTGCCTAATCATGAAGAGTTTGATGATGGTTCTTCTTACATAGCATCCTTCATATCATGTAGTTTCTAGGGTAAAATTGATTTGAATTTATCTTTCATTTTCAATTTAATGTGCATTTTTCCTTTTAGAGTGCCTTGAAACCCTAGTTGATTTGAGAAAATCATAACTTCCATTAGGTTAAGACTTAGGTCCCCTCCTTTGGGCAGTGAACTTGTGTAGGGTTAGGGTTCCTTTGATCCCATTTTCAATTTTTCATCATGTCATTTGCTTCTGATTTTGAATTTTGTGTTGCATGTCATATATAAACCTTAATTCTTGCCTTCATTTGCATCCATCTTTCATATGCTTGCATTCAAGGACTTGCCATGACATTTTATGCATCAACATGACATATAAGACATCTTAGGACATATTAGAATCATGCTTGATCATTTATTCATTCATTTACCATGTTATGCATTCATTCCATTTCATAAACTTTCATGAACTTCCATGCTTCTTACTTGTCCCATTTGCACCCTCACCTCTTGTATGATCATCCACACTTCATAACATACATTTGCATCATCTCTTAGCATCATTAACATCATGTTTGTGCCTCTGATTTTGGTTTGCATCATTGCATTCATTTCATATTCACTTCATTCCATGTCTTTTGCTAACTTTTCAGGTGGTAAGTCATTGAGAAGTGAATTAGCCTTCACTTCTCACAATCTTTCCTCATCTCTTTTATGCTTTCTTTGCTGCCTTTTGTATGTGTATTAGAGTGAGCTTTCTCATTCATGCCTCCTTCTCACTTTCTTTCTTCAAGCAACTTGTCTTCTTGAGTGAAGCAAGTTGTCTTGCTTCTCTCTGCTTCTTCCTCCTTTCATCTGCTTCTTTCCTGGTGGCTTTCCTCTTGAAGATCTTTTGTAAGCCTCATAAACCCTAGGAATACCCAAGCATGATAACAATTGGGGTTTGATTAGTCCCCCATTAGTTTTACCTTTGTGTCATCTTTGAGTCTTCTCTTCTCATCTCTTAATCAGGGACTAAACCCTCAAGGTTTTAAGGCTTTGTGATTAAGATTATGCCTGCATCCTTCTCTTAGGATGGAGTGTATAACTTTAATCCTAAGTGTTAAACCCTTAATGTGTTTAAATCTCTTAATCAATTCATCTAATAATCACTAAGACATCAAGCTTGTAACTTGGGCCTTGCATTAAGGTTCTAATTCTTCCTTAATTGGTTAAGAAGGACTAACCCTAGTGTTAATGGACAAGTCCCCTTCAAGTTGTCTTACAAACCATAAAAATCACTTCTTAATCTCATCCATTAATTAAAATCCACTTTAATAAAGGCCTGGTTTTGTCATGAGGTTAATCCATAATCATGGATTAAGTTGAGGAGCTTTCCTCAGCTTAAATGTTCTCATCTATTATCCTTCTATTAGGATGGTGTAATGAGTCCATTAAATCCTTGATTATGGCTTAAACTCATTACTTAACACTAAACAAAAACAACAAAAACATCTAAGTAAATACAAGTAGGTTAATGATCTTAATCCTACATCATGGTGATTAAGTGTGAGGTGTTTACTTCATACTTAAGGTATTCTCATTACCCCTAATCAGAGGGAAGATGTGATGAGTTCACTAACCCTTGGTTTAGGTTTAAGCTCATTAACTTATGACAAACCCAAAAAGCAATAAAAGATTGAAAACACAAAAACAAACAATAATCGTCTCCTCCGGGATTCTTTTCTCACCTCATTCACTCACAAACGAGAACTTGCTTCTTCCGTCTAATGCAAGACAGTTTGCACCTGAGCCAGACAGGTCATACACTTGAGCATAGACAAGTAAGCAGTTCACAAGTCAATTTATCTTTCAGTCTCTTTGAGTCGAACTACGGTGTTCTGACTTCCTCATTGCACGAGAGGATATGTAGGAATAACTTAACTGTTATCGAACAAAAGTCTCTGTATATTCCCTCTCTTTCCAACATCATTCTTTGAGCCTCATAATCTTGAGCTTCATACTCTTTCCTTACACTGGCACTCTTTTATTTCACTTCACCTTTCCTTTTGCACTGACACTTGCATTCATTTCCAGCTTTTGCACACAAAATAGCACTGACACTACCCCTTTAAACACAAATCTTTCAAGCGTGGATCCCGTCGAGTACGGCAGACAATCTGGGTGCTAATACCTTCCCAGGTTGTAACCAACCCCCTTTCTCAGATTCTCTGGTTCGCGACCGTCTTATCCATTCTTTTCTAGGTTTATGCAGCATTACCTTTCCTCCGGGATAAAAATGCCTAGCTGGTGACTCTTTTCTTTTGAGTTCACCCTTGTGTGCTCTTCTCCTTTCGCCGACCGTTCGCGTCTGTACCCCATTTGACTTAGCCTCATTTGGTGGGAGCGACAGCTTGGCGACTCTGCTGGGGAATCTTATATTGTAACCAGGGCTTCTGGTTCTTTTTGTGGGTTCCTCCTAGCACTTGTTTGATTTGTGTTTACTGGGGTGTTATGTGCTAATTGTGTTCATTTATTTGCTTTATTTACTGCTTTATTTATTGCTTTCCTTTACAGTTTTTCATATTTCTTACTGTCATTATCACTGCTGGATCTGTCTTCTGTTTTGGTGGGTGGGGTTCCATTGAGAGTTTGAGGTCCTGTACCTGGGACCTGAGTGACACCTAGGCTAGAGTGGTTCATGTTCTTTCCCATTCCATTTCGGTCTGGTGCGGGAATATGAAAAACGGTTCAGATGTGGGTTTCTTCTTGAGAACTCTGTGCTACAGATTTCCTATACTGCTAGGGCTATCTGGGAAGCCTGCTAAGTCTGGATGACCTTTATTTATGACCTTCAAAAATTGAGGTGAATTAGAGGAGGATCTTTTATGGTTATTGTAAACACTGTACCTCCAGGTTAGAAGTGTTTACACTTCTCATAATTGATCCAAGTCTGAGGATCCTTGTTCTAGAACACTACCTGTGAGGGGGTTGGGCTGTTTACAGGTTTGCAGGTACCCTTGGCCACATCATACCCTGTTTTTGTTTTGTTTAAGAGTACTCCACCTTGGATAGTTCTTGTGATTAAACCCTGGACATGTGACTCTTTATTTGAGTCCCCCACCTTGGTTACTGGATTTCTGAACCTCCATCTGGACCTTCTTTGAACATACATGGACTTATACCAAGACAGATAATCAGATCCAGCTTGATCACAAACCCTTGCATATCATTTGCATATATCATCATTGCATCATTTAACATTTGTTTATTTGTTTTTCAGGGTATCCACATTATATCTGGTTTGGTTTTGACCCCTTCTTCTACATAGACCTTTGCTTCATCAGTTATCTGCTTCAGCTATTTTCATCATCATCAGCATCAGCCTGTCAGTGGCTCACTTCCAGTATCAGTCTGTGATCTTCATCAGCACTCATCTTCTTCAGCAGCACTCATGACTACTCCCAGGAAGAGCAACATATCCTACCATTTCTTTGAGCCTATGTTGACTGGTATCAGGCAGGTCCAGTCACTCATCACACCTGACCACATCCCATTGTTTAGAGAACACTATGGAGGTATCTTGGATATGGTTATGGACCTTGACCCTTCTCAGAGAAGCATGATCCACACATGCTTGCAGTTTTATGATCCTCCCTTGAGATGTTTCACTTTTCCAGACTTTCAGCTAGGGCCTCTGCTGGAAGTGTTTTCTTCATTGATTGGAGTACCTGTCAGGGGTGGAATCCCTTTCAACCCAGAAATGCCAGCTCCCAGCAATGGAGAGGTAGCAAAGGCACTATACTTGGAGCCTGCCTTGATTGAGCAAAGTATGACAACAAAAGCTGGGATCCCTGGTTTGCACTTGGACTTTTTGATTTCTCAGGCCATCCTGAAAGCTTCATTAGGAGAATGGAGGGCAGTTTGTGCACTGTTAGCCCTCAGCATATATGGGGCTATACTGTTTGCAGATGAGCCCAAATTTGTCAGCAAAAATGCCATCCATCTGTTTCTTCTGAAGAACCCAGTACCCACATTGCTGGGAGACTTTTACTACTCCATTCATCAGAGGAATGAGAAACAAAGGGGGAAGTTGGTAAGGTGTTGTGCTCCTCTGTTTTACACCTGGCTGCTCAGACACCTACCTAAGTCAGATGCCTTCCTGAATCCTCACCAACAGAAGAATTGGGCCAAGAGGCTCATTGCTTTGACTTCAGATGATATTAGATGGTGCACCCAGAGCACCAAGGGCAAAGACATTATCACCAGCTGTGGACAATACCCAAATGTGCCTCTAATAGGAGTGAAGGGTTGCATCAACTACAATCCTTTGCTGTTTAAGAGACAACTGGGCTATGCTTTGGTTCACCCTCCCAGAGGGCAAGATTTAGCTGAGACCCTGTATTGTGAAGTGAAACCTAATTCAGCTATTTTCAGGCAAGCATCCTGGGCATGGGATAACATCCAGACAAAGGGAGTAGCCATCCTGGGAAGGTGTAATAATGTTGCTTCAGCTCAATACTATGACTGGTCCCGTACTAGAGCTCAGATTACTGGAATGCCTTTCACCTTGGAAGACATACCTGGACCATCTACAGTACAACCAGCAGCAACTGTCAGCCTAGAAGAATTTGAGAAACTAAAAGAAAGGAATGAGAACCTATCTCAAGCTTTGAAGAAGACTCTTTGGGAAAGGAGTGATGGTCGTCTAGACATTGAGAGATTGGAAAAGCTCAAGGTGGAACATCTTGCCAAAATTGAGAAGACAGAGGATTACATCAGGAAAGCAAGAGCTGGGGAACAAATATTGAAGAATGCCTGTAAAGAGGCCAAAATTCAGAAGGCTAGGACTGAGCTCTATCTGCAAGAGAGTCAGGCTAGGTGGGTCAGGATCACTGAGGCCCGTACAGAAGAAGACCAAAAGACTCAAGCCAAGATTGAACAGTTAGAGGCCAATGAGAGGAAGCAACAGGAAGCCTTGTTGGCAACTCAGAAGGAGATTTCAGAGTTGAAGCTCAGAGCAGGATTGAAAAGATCAAAGGACCAGGACAGACATAAGAAGCTGACCACTGCCATTGCTAATAGGAACCTCCTCATTAGGACAATTACAAAGAACCCAGCTAGCCCAGTGACCGAGGCACTCCTGAAGGAGGTCAGAGAAGATGAGTTTGGACTGGATGTCTGACTCTTTGTTTGTTGTTGTTTCCATTTAATGTACTTTTTCTTTTTTGATGTATTTTGACCCTCCTTGGGCATGTAAAACAGACTATGTATTGTTCTTCATTTGTAATATATTAGTTTGCTTTCATGAGGTTTCCTTTTTCAGCAACATCAAACATCTTCCTCGAGATCTGGAAAGGTCAAAACCAAGAACCAAACCGGATACCTTGGAAAACAAATAAGCATGCTGCATTGCATACTAACCTTGTTTTGTTTTGTAGGTTTCATTTTTTGTTTCTAACTTTGTTGTGATCTCAGGAAACATTGCTCGTTGCCGAGTGTTCCCTGTCAACCGTACGCACCGGTACCCGACTCGCAACAACCTTCCTGGTATTCAAATGGAACAAGTACAGTAGGACCTAACCGAGGTCAGAAATCAGATGGCTAATGAGAGAGTGGAAATGAGAAATCAGATGTCACAATTCATGGCTGTGATGACTGGCTTAGCCCAGAGTCAAGAAAGGTTAAGAGAACTAGTGGAAAGGCAAACTCCTGAGGAGCCTCATCTTGGGACAGGAGGGACTAGTAACAATGAACGGGGCCAGCCTCGTATTGATCCACCAGTATTTGGATCTCATCTGGATCCGGAAGCCAACATCCCGAGAAATGTGCAAGGTAATACTGTTGGGGGGAGAATCTTGCAGGAGGATCCTCAAGAAGAGCAGTTTACTGTTATGGGAGCTGGAGATGAAGTTTATGACAGGAGATTGGACGAAATTGCTGAGAAGTTGAGGTCTTTGGAGTCTCAGAATTCTTTGGGCTTCGATGTGATGGACATGGGACTGGTGGATGGGGTGAGAATTCCTCACAAATTCAAACCCCCATGCTTTGAGAAGTACAATGGTACCTCCTGTCCTCGCATTCATCTGCAGTCTTTCTTGGGGAGACTTAAAGCTTATACTATGGATGAGAAGCTGTGGATGTTCTACTTTGAAGACAATCTGACGGGGGCTTCAAGGGAGTGGTATTCACACTTGTCTAGGGCCACTGTTAGATGCTGGAAGGATTTAGCTGAAGCTTTCATCAGACAATATCAGTACAATCTAGACATGGCTCCTAACAGGACCCTTCTAATGGGAATGTCTCAATCTTCCCGAGAAAGCTTCAGGGAATATGCCCAAAGATGGAGACAGCTTGCTGCTGCTGTCCAGCCACCCATGTCAGAAAGAGAAATGGCTGACATGTTCATGAACACATTGCAAGGGACCTACATTGATAGATTGGTTGCCTTTTCCTCTACTAGCTTTGCTGATGTGGTCATAGATGGTGAGAGGATTGAGAGCCTCTTAAAGATGGGCAAGATCTCTGACAGTGGTGCAAGTTCATCCAGCAATCCCAGAAAGCCTTTTACGGGACCCAGAAGGGCTGGTGAAACCAATTCCATTCATGCAAGCAGGGGCAGACCTCAGTATGTTCATCGGTCAGTAGCAGCTGTTACCATTCCAGCTCCACTTCCTCAACAATCAGCATATCCTCAACAACAACAACCACAGTATCAATAACAAGTTCAGTATCCGCAACAAAGAACCTACAACAACAACAACAATCAACAACAGCGTCCTTTCCAACAAAGACCATCACAAGCAAACCGGGTAATTGACCCAATTCCCATGCCATATGCTGCACTCTTGCCACAACTCCTGAAACTTAACCTGGTTGAGTTAAGGACATTGGCACCTCCAGATCCTTCCAATATGCCAAAGAACTATGATGCCAATGCCAGGTGTGCATTCCACTCAAACGCACCAGGGCATAATACTGAAAAATGCAGGGCCTTACAGATGAAAGTCCAAGACCTGGTGGACTCAAAAGCTCTCAACTTTGCACCTCCTCCAAATGTCACAAGGAATCCCATGCCTAGTCACAGCGGGCCTAGGATTAATGCTATTGAGGAAGGCAAACTATTCACCTTAATCACCAGTGTTACACAAATCCGGACACCTTTGGTTGAAATCAAGGCTCAGCTTTTAGAATGCCAAATGTTCCCTGGTTGTGAGCTCGGCTGTGGGTATTGCAATATCGCAGTCAATGGGTATGAGAGACTGAGAGACGGCATATATGGTCTTATTGAGGATGGTATTCTTCAGATTACGACAACGGCGCCTATAAATCCAGCAATTCCTTCACCAGCAATCACAGATACTCCTACAAAGTCAGCAACCATTGTTCCAACGGACTCTACTATAACTCCAACAACCGCTCAATCAATCACTTCGACGGATACAAGTTCAGTCACCATCCCTGCTACAACTTCAACACCCATCCAGTCAACGGTACCTTCTACAATGTCAGCAACAATTGATGAAAGCGTCTCAACGGTTACCATATACTATGACCCTGCAAATGTTCCTGCCAACAACCCACAAAATGTTACTCCCGTCAGGGCACCAGTCACCATATACTATGATCCACACACCATTGTGGTCCCCTCTGCAGCTGCCATCAGTCCAGTTACTATCACGGTGCCTGGGCCAGTCCCTTACGAAAGCAATAATGCCATCCCTTGGCATTATGGCTCAGATCTATACTGCGGGGGGCAGAAAATCACTTTGGAATCATCAACTTCTTCACCTCAGATTGACAATGTGGGGGGAGGCGGAGGCTTCACCAGAAGCGGACGTCTCTTTGCTTCACAAATTCCAAAACCCATTGCTGAAGCTGAAGATGCTGCTAAGGCAAAGGAGAAGAGTACGGTGCAAGAAGAACCAGTCGCTAGAGAAGCTTTGAAGACTCCTTTTGATCAAGAAGTTGATGAATTCATGAGAATCATCAAGAAAAGTGATTACAAGGTGGTAGACCAGCTTCACCAAACACCTTCCAAAATCTCCATACTATCATTGCTAATGTGCTCCGAGGCTCATCGGAACGCACTACTGAAAGTCCTGCACGCAGCTTATGTGCCGAAGGAGATTACCGTCAATCAGTTGGAGGCTGTAGTCGGAAATGTCAACGCTAGTAATGGACTAGGATTTACCAACACTGATCTGACAACGTAAGGTCGCAACCACAACAAGGCTTTGCACATTACCTTGGAGTGTAAGGGTGCAGTTCTTTCTCACGTATTGGTAGACACAGGGTCATCCCTCAATGTCCTGCCCAAGAAAGCCCTTGTGAAGCTGGAGTATGATGGATTGGCACTACGCCCAAGTAACTTGGTAGTAAGAGCCTTTGATGGTTCTAAAAGATCAGTTCTGGGAGAGATAGAGTTACCAATAATGATTGGCCCACAAGTTTTCAAAACGACCTTCTTTGTGATGGATATACAGCCTGCCTACAGCTGTCTATTGGGTAGACCATGGATACACGCCGCTGGTGCCGTGACATCAACCCTTCACCAGAAGTTAAAATTCGAGTGGGAAGGCCAAGTCATTACTATTTGTGGGGAGGAGGATATTTTTGTTAGCCAGCTGGCTACTTTCAAGTACATTGAAATGGATGGGGAGATCCATGAAACCATGAGCCAAGGGTTTGAGGCCCTTAATATTAACGAAACATCTACTGTGCTTGGGACCTCCATCACATCATATTAGCAAGCCCGGAAGGTTGTTGAGGAAGGTACCGCCCAAGGCTGGGGCAAGCTGCTGCCCGTGGAGAAGAAAGAGGACCGATTCGGGTTGGGTTACAAACCAACTCGACAAGATCAACCGGAGGCTGCAAAAGAGCCCAAGTTTGTTAGTGGGGGGATGCTTACCCCGGATGCTGTGAATAGCTTGGAAGATGAGTCGGAAGATGAGCGCAACCTGGAAAGCTGGATACGTCCAAAGACCCCGGGGAGCCATGTCTCAAACTGGTCTTCCCAGGAAATTATAAGAGTTACTCCTGTAGAGTAATTATTATTTCCTGTATTTCTAAGCATGCATCAAGTCCTACATCTTGCCCTAGATGTCAGGACTCATTTTGTAATCGGGCCATCTTGTATTTTGTGCAAAGATCAATTAATGAATATCAGGACATCTTTTGCAAATGAGTATTTTCTTTTCCGCTCACTGTTTTTCATTTTTCTTTTTTGTACAAAAATAAAATGGCAATGTTTTTCAAAATAATAACTTCATTTTCACTTTTTCTAAATAAGATAAAACTGATCACTAAAACGAACAAATCTAAACCCTTGCAGAAAGTGCCCTCCAGACTGCACCGACAACAACACTGCTATGACTTCGTATGACTTTGACAATCCAATCAATCAAGCTGATGAAGGGGTTGAAGAAGATTATGAGCTACCTGAAGAGCTAGCCAGGTTGTTAAGGCAAGAGGAGAAGGTTATAACTCCTCATCAGGAGGAGGTTGAAACGGTTAATCTTGGTACAGAAGAAGACTTGAAAGAAGTTAAGATCGGGGCCTGCCTGCAGGATTCAGTAAAAGAGCAACTGATTGACATGCTTCGGGAATATGTGGATGTTTTTGCTTGGTCTTACCAGAATATGCAAGGGTTAGACACCGACATTGTCATGCACAAGCTACCTCTGAAAGAAGACTGCCCACCGGTAAAACAGAAGTTGCGCCGTACTCGCCCAGATATGGCAATGAAGATAAAAGAAGAGGTGCAAAAGCAGTGGGACGCTGGTTTCCTTGCTGTGACTAGCTATCCGCCGTGGGTCGCTAACATTGTACCTGTGCCTAAGAAGGATGGCAAGGTGAGGATGTGTGTGGATTACCGGGACCTGAACAGAGCCAGTCCGAAAGATGACTTCCCATTACCTCACATTGATGTATTGGTTGATAATACGACTTAGTTCTCGGTGTTCTCCTTCATGGATAGATTTTCAGGATATAATCAGATCAAGATGTCACCTGAAGACATGGAGAAGACAACTTTCATCACACCCTGGGGTACCTTCTGTTATAAAGTAATGCCATTCGGATTGAAGAATGCTGGTGCCACTTATCAACGGGCTATGGTAACATTATTCCACGACATGATCCACAAAGAAATTGAATGTTATGTGGACGACATGATTGCCAAGTCCCTTACAGAAGAAGACCACCTGGTAAATCTGTTGAAGCTATTCAAGCGTCTGAGGAAATACCAGTTGAAGTTAAACCCCAACAAATGCACATTCGGAGTGCGATCCGGTAAGCTGCTGGGATTTATTGTAAGTGAGAAAGGGATTGAAGTTGACCCTGATAAAGTAAAAGCCATTCAAGAGATGCCTGCACCGAAGACTGAAAAAGAAGTTCGGGGGTTTTTAGGTAGATTGAACTACATTTCACGGTTCATATCTCATCTTACTGCAACCTGTGAGCCCTTATTCAAGCTGTTAAGAAAAGAACAAACGGTCAGGTGGAACGAAGACTGCCAGAGGGCTTTTGACAAAATCAAGGAATACTTACAAGAGCCTCCGATCCTTATGCCTCCAGTTGAAGGAAGACCTCTAATCATGTACTTGACAGTATTAGAAGAGTCAATGGGGTGTGTGCTGGGCCAACATGACGAGTCTGGTCGAAAAGAGTATGCAATATACTACCTAAGCAAAAAGTTTACCGACTGTGAACAACGTTATTCACTGCTCGAGAAAACTTGTTATGCTTTAGCGTGGGCTGCTCGCCGACTGAGACAGTATATGTTGACCCACACTACTTTATTGATCTCAAAGATGGACCCAGTCAAGTACATTTTTGAGAAGCCAGCGCTTACTGGACGGGTTGCAAGATGGCAAATGATCCTCACAGAATATGACATTCAGTACACATCGCAGAAGGCCATCAAAGG
This sequence comes from Lathyrus aphaca, assembly GCA_963966055.1. NCBI lineage: Eukaryota > Viridiplantae > Streptophyta > Magnoliopsida > Fabales > Fabaceae > Lathyrus > Lathyrus aphaca. The sequence goes on along the minus strand of OZ014519.1, from coordinate 686,659,163 downwards.
CAGTGTATTGTCTGATTATCTTGCGGAGCAACCCATTGATGATTACCAGCCTATGAGATTTGACTTCCCCGATGAAGACATCATGTTCATAAAAGCAAGAGATCATGAAGAGCCTATTCACACCGAAGGACCCGACCCGGAAGAAGAATGGACTATGATGTTTGATGGGGCTGTTAATATGAATGGTCGTGGTGTTGGTGCAGTACTCATTACACCTAAGGCAGTTCACATGCCTTTCTCGGCAAAACTCACCTTTAACTGCACTAACAATGAAGCTGAATACGAAGCTTGCATTATGGGTCTTGAGGAAGCCATTGACCTCAGGATCAAGACTTTGACTGTGTTCGGAGATTCAGCTCTGGTAATTAATCAAACCAACGGAAAATGGTACACGCACCAGGATCATCTGATACCTTATCGGGATTATACAAGGAGGTTATTGACTTTCTTCAAAACAGTCAAGCTTGAGTATGTCCCTCAAGATGAAAATCAGTTTGCAGATGCCCTGACAACCATTTCATCCATGATCAAATGACAAGCTGCCAACTTCGTGCCTCGAATATCAGTATCCAGACTCGACAGACCAGCATACGTATTCTCAGTAGACATTGCTAAAGATGATTAGCCTTGGTTTCATGACATCAAGTTCTTCTTGGAGGATCAAACATACCCACCTGGGGCATCATCCAATGACAAGAAAACATTAAGAAGGCTAGCTGGTAGTTTCTTCCTGAATACTGATGGTTCCTTGTACAAGCAGAACTTTGATATGGTACTTCTCAGATGTGTTGATAGGGCAGAAGCAGACTTGTTGATGCACGAGGTGCACGAGGGATCCTTTGGTACCCATGCTGGAGGGCATGCTATGGCTAAAAAGTTGCTAAGATCAGGCTATTACTGGATCACAATTGATTCAGACTGTTGTGCCTATGCCAGAAAATGCCATAAATGCCATATTTATGCGGATAAGGTGCATGTGCCTCCCAATCCTTTGAATGTGATGTCTTCACCCTGGCCCTTTGCCATGTAGGGCATTGATATGATCGGCAAGATTGAACCGACTGCTTCAAACGGCCACAGATTCATCCTGGTAGCCATTGACTATTTTACCAAGTGGGTTGAAGCAGCCTCTTATGCAAATGTCACCAGGCAAGTGGTAGCCCGATTCCTAAAGAGAGACATCATCTGTCGGTATGGAGTGCCCAAACGAATCATTACTGATAATGGTTCCAACTTAAATAACAAAATGATGGCAGAATTGTGCCGGGACTTCAAGATCCAACACCACAATTCTTCTCCTTACAGGCCCAAGATGAATGGCACTGTAGAGGCAACCAACAAGAATATCAAGAAGATTGTGCAGAAGATGGTAGTCACCTACAAAGACTGGCATGAAATGCTACCATTTGCTTTGCATGGGTACCGAACGTCAATCAGGACATCCACTCGGGCAACACCATATCAGCTTGTGTATAGTATGGAGGCAGTCCTACCTGTTGAAGTTGAATTACCCTCCTTGCGGGTACTAATGGATGTCAAGTTGAATGAGGCAGAATGGGTCTGATCCCGATATGAACAGTTGAGTCTGATCGAAGAAAAGAGATTAGTTGCAATCTGCCATGGGCAGCTGTATCAGAAAAGAATGAAGAAGGCTTTCGATCAGAAAGTCAGGCTTCGAGAGTACCAAGTAGGAGATCTTGTGCTGAAGAGACTCCTTCCTCCTCATACAGACCACAGGGGCAAGTGGACCCCGAATTACGATGGTCCGTTCATAGTAAAGAAGGTCTTCTCTGGTGGAGCACTTATGCTCAGTACTATGGATGGTGAAGACTTCCTGTCCCCTGTGAATTCGGATGCAGTTAAAAAATACTTCGCATAAAAATGACCCGCTGGACATAAAAACAGAATGTAAGTCCAGGCAAAAATAGGTCATCCCGGCGAGTCAAAAAAAAATAAAAGACTCGGGCAAAAATAAGGGAAAAATAAATAAAAATGTACACCCGCTGAGTTGAAAAGCCGCATTGGACAGCTCAGGCAAAAAGGGGTATCCCGGTGGATTGAAAACCCGAAAGGGCGATCCACGCAAAATAAGGGAGTAAGCGAACAACTGCATTCTGAATTCGTCTGTATCACTTGCAACATGGTAAGCTTCGAAAGGTTCAAGCTTCGGTCAGAATCATCCTTCTTCAAAAGCAAGATGAGAAGAACGTCAATGTCATACGGGTCATAGCAAAAGGGAAGCTCCTTGAAGCGCCATCAACATTGCCACCATCTTTTTGTTTCTCAATTTGTACCAACCTTCTCATTTCAGCGGATCTGTTTCCTTGACTGTACTTGCCAATCCAGGGCACACAAATTAATAAAATCAGATTTTCGGTCACGTTTCGTCTCGTACATTCTGTTTAATTTGCAAAAATGTCCAATATTCTTAATATAACGATTGTATGAATACAGATGCGTCTTTTCTAAAATTACATGCTTACAAGAAATATATTTGCTCCCGGGAGTGTCTAAACTCCTATGATGGAACCCAGTAAGGGATACCTCGGGGTACTTGTATGTTTCTTTATCATAACAGGATTGTAGATGCTCAAGGCGCAACATGGGGCATGGAAGCTTTCTCCCCAGCAGGCTATCAAATCACTATTTGCTTAGCCCATTCCCCATCTAGCACTAGGGATGCCTTCTCCCCAGCTGAATTCATCATCCTCAGCAGGATTCCCCATAGAAATCTCTAGGAAGATCGTCCAGTGATCATTCCTCCCCAGCCAAGTGTCAGGCAGGGAACCATCTCCCCGCAAAGCTTCAGCCTCTATCCAGTAGAGCAATGCCTGAAGATCCCGCAACAAGGTGACGGAAGCCCCCGCAGACCCCAACTGGGTCCCTCATTACCAAGATAGATCTATCAGTGATCTATTTCCTCAAGCAGAGTCATATATCAGATCTACCAATGATCTTATCCCCAGCTGGGATATCCACTTCAAGAAGATCATCCGGAGATCTCCACTACAACGGGATCCGAATCCCGGATCGGTATCTTTGCATAATCATAGCATTCGCATCATATTTTCCCCCAGAGCGTAGCATTCCGTCTAATACGGAGCATTACGACAAAAATCAAACATATTGCATAATCATAAGCCATGTGTCGAACCAAACACTTGTAAATACTGACATCCCATCAACAATATACAAAATACTTCCCGAACTCCCCGGCAGAAAGCCAAAGCATCCCCTTTGCACTCACCAAATACATGTTCATATACACTCTTCTCGACGCTCGTCCGTGTCATCTCATATCCCCTACAGATGCCTATGCATACACTTCCCTGACACCTGTCCGTGTCACCTTCCCCAGCATAGTTGCCTAAACACTTTGGAAACCAGATACTTGTTTATAATACACTTCTTCCGACACCCGACCGTGTCGTGCTCTCCACAGCAAGTTAGACACTCATCTATGTCTCACTCATCACTTTTACTCATACAGACACTCGTCTGTATCTTGTATACACCACTTAAATCCCCTCAGAGTCGACACTCGTCCGTGTTCTTTGTTAACTAGTTGGTACTCGTCCGTATCATCATCTCTGAACATGCGTCAAGCGTTTGTCCCTACTGATACTCGTCCGTATCATAGTCTTAAGGATGCTCGTCCGCATCTTTAATCTATACACCGTGTCAGACACTTATGTCTTTGCTTTCTTGAAATTAGACACTCGTTTGTGTCTACCATTCCCCAGAAGAATTCCCGGCAAATCTTGATAAACTATTTCTTTTCTATCTGACATTCGTCCTATGTCATGATATTTCCGGCAGCCGCACCCTGCTAGGTGATTGTCCTTCACCTCTTGATGATCGTCCTTCATCATGCTTATCCGATGGCCGTCCCCATCGTCGACCTTTTATCTGACATTCGTCCTATGTCGTGATACTTGAGCAAGTCGTCCCTTGCTAGGTGATCGTCTTTCACCTTTTGATGATCGTCCTTCATCATTCTATCTGATGGCCGTCCCCATCGTTGATCTTGTTATCTGACATCCGTCCTATGTCATGATAAACCCCGAGAGCAGCCGTACCCTGCTAGGTGATCGTCCTTCACCTCTTGATGATCGTCCTTCATCATGCTTATCCGATGGCCGTCCCCATCGTCGACCTTTTATCCGACATTCGTCCTCTGTCGTGATACTTTCGACAGCCGTACCCTGCCAGGTGATCGTCTTTCACCTTGGATGACCGTCCCTCATCCTTATCCCCCAACAGAGCAGCCGTCCCCTGCTAGGTGATCGTCCTTCACCTTTGATGACCGTCCCTCATCATTTATTTCTTCAACCAGATGGTCGTCCCCATCATTGCCTTTACTTTTAATCCCCAGAGGACCTTATTTCTTTGCCTGATGGTCGTTCCCATCGTAATCTTTTTATTTCCCCATCATGTCGGTCGTCCCCGTCATTGCTTTATCTCCAGCAGTCGTCCTCTGCTCGACGTTCGTCCTCTGTCGCCCGTACTTTATAATCATACTTTATTTTCTTTTACAATCTATATCCCTTTTCTTCTTCATTCAGTGAGTGCAAATTTTGGATTGTCTTTGGTATTCAACCACAAGTTATCTTGTTTGCCTGTTAAGCCGTTGCTTACATCCTGCACAGCTAACTCATGCTTGAATAGGGGCAGCTGTAAACACCCCAAATTTGCCCTCACTCATTTCACCATGGCTTGTGATTCTTTTCATATTGCATAAGTTCAATCATGTCATCTCATATTGCATTTTTTGCTTCACTGCATTGGTTCTAAGTCATCTGCATCTAGGGTTTGTGATCTGAGCAATCCAAGGGTCATCTGAGCCACTCCAAAGGTCTTCAATCATCTCAAGAGGGTCCATGTATGTTAAATTATCATATTCTATCCTCCAAATATCAAGGAAGCCAAAGAATCACAAGAACTGAGAAAGGCATGGAAGCAGAGCCAAGCTTAACTGCACAGATGACCTAAAATTAGGGTTTTGGTTTCAGAGGCCATAACTCCAAATTTTTTGGTCATTCTTGTTTCTAATAGTCTCTATATGATATGAGGATCATGCTTACCAATTTTCATGAAGAAATTCAATGGGGAAGGCATCTGATCAATAGATGACTTCTTGAGCAAGTCAGTGCAAAATCAGGGCATCTGAGGCCCCAATCACCCAACCAAAGGGTATTCTCCATCATTTTGAATGTGTATGATCTTTATTTAACCTTATAAGATGTTATAAGTTCACAAAATTGGAGAATTTCAAGCCATTTGCAAAGTTGCCTTTTTGGGAAAGTGACTTGTAATGTAAACTTGCCATTTTGGGATAGTTTTTCAACCTCTTCTTTTTTATTCAAAAATGCTTCAAATGAAAAATCTTTGGTCATGAAAGTTGTAGATTGGATCCTCCCATTTTCAAAAAGTACAAGAACTCATTCTAATTCATTTTAGATCAAAAGTTATGGCCTTGCAAAGTTGGATAAAATCACATAATTTCATGTTTCATGCCAAAGAGGGAAACTTGCAAAAGCCTTTGCCAAACCAATTTGTGACTTCAAAATTACTTCTAAGCATTACATAAACATAACACATGACCTAAAACTCAGAATGGACCAAAGAATCACTCATTTTCATGCCTTGATCATTAAGAAATCCAAAAGGGGCCAAAACTCCATGAATTTGCAAAATGACCCAAAGCTTCTCATCCACTTGTGCCAGCTGCCAAAAATGACTTCCATGGACCTCCTTGAAGCAAGCTGATTCGAACCATACCCTTGTACCATGACTGAACCAGCCCATACCTTCACTTACACAAATGTTGACTTTATGCAACTTGAGCCATACCAATCAAACTGAGCCACACCAACTACTCTGACCAATCACAGCTTCACATACATGCCTCAAGGATCACATTTCACACAATCTTGGAGCCTGAAACCAGAGCATCACCATAGTTCACAAAAACCTCCCTCTTTTCATTTTCATTCGAACCTCATCACACAAGCCTCAAACCTCAAAACAAACTTCACAGAACCACTCACCATGATCCACTGATCATTTCCCAACCATCACCTTTCCCTAAAAAGCCCAGAATCAAAAACACGATTTCCACATTTCACAAACTAAACCTCTGCCATTTTCATTTTGAGGCCATATAAACTCCAGCTAAGCATCACAAACATTTGGGGAGGATCATTGGAGTTTGTTTGAAGCAAAGAACTGGCCAGAAAGCACCATTTTCGAAAGCTTCAATTCAGGTATCATCAAGAACAATTTTTCCAGAAACGTGTTTTTAAGTTACTAATTGGTTCTCCATGATTCACTGATGATTCTGATGTGTTTAGTTTTGAAAATGGCCAAGTATTAAGCATGTATTGAACCTCTGAAATTTTTTGCGTTTTTTCCGTTTTGCTTTGATCTTTGTTCTTGAGTGAAAATAAATGAGTTTTAGGGCTGGATTCATGTTTAGGGTTGTTAGATGTTTGATTCTGGAGAGCTAGAGAGCTTAAGATTGCGTTTTGAGTGAGATTGAAGGATTGGCTGGCCGGAGAAGATGACCGGAACACTGTTCCGGTCATCTAAAAGTAATTAGGGTTCAGGATTAGGGTTTAATCATAATTAGTGAGATTTGAATTTCAGCCGTCCATTAGCGCGCGTAGTCAACTCCCGCCCCCCTAGGTTTGAATCTGGGCATTTAGATCAGCTGACTTTCTCATTTTCTCTTTAATTTCATTTTTATTTCATTTGTTTTGTATTTAATTTCTACAAATTTTTAAAAATAGTAAAATACATTAAAAAATTCTGAAATTTTTTATCAAATCTTTTATTAATTTTCAGAACCCAAAAATATTTTTATTTTTATTTTTTGCATCAAAAATTATTTTTAAATCATTTAAATGTTTATTTTTAATTAGTTAATGAAAATTAATTAATTAAAAATGCATTTAGGTATTTAAAAATCACCAAAAAATTCACATTGCATTTCAAAACATCTAGAAACATTATCAAACTCTTCAAACAAATTTCTTTTGGTTCTTGACCTATTTTGGCATTTTTCTTTTGAATTAAAGTTCTTAAAAGGCAATATTTTTGTTCTAACTTAGAAATATTCATTCTGCCTAATCATGAAGAGTTTGATGATGGTTCTTCTTGCATTGCATCCTTCATATCATGTAGTTTCTAGGGTAAAATTGGTTTGAATTTATCTTTCATTTTCAATTTAATGTGCATTTTTCCTTTTAGAGTGCCTTGAAACCCTAGTTGATTTGAGAAAATCATAACTTCCATTAGGTTAAGACTTAGGTCCCCTCCTTTGGGCAGTGAACTTGTGTAGGGTTAGGGTTCCTTTGATCCCATTTTCAATTTTTCATCATGTCATTTGCTTCTGATTTTGAATTTTGTGTTGCATGTCATATATAAACCTTAATTCTTGCCTTCATTTGCATCCATCTTTCATATGCTTGCATTCAAGGACTTGCCATGACATTTTATGCATCAACATGACATATAAGACATCTTAGGACATATTAGAATCATGCTTGATCATTTATTCATTCATTTACCATGTTATGCATTCATTCCATTTCATAAACTTTCATGAACTTCCATGCTTCTTACTTGTCCCATTTGCACCCCTCACCTCTTGTATGATCATCCACACTTCATAACATACATTTGCATCATCTCTTAGCATCATTAACATCATGTTTGTGCCTCTGATTTTGGTTTGCATCATTGCATTCATTTCATATTCACTTCATTCCATGTCTTTTGCTAACTTTTCAGGTGGTAAGTCATTGAGAAGTGAATTAGCCTTCACTTCTCACAATCTTTCCTCATCTCTTTTATGATTTCTTTGCTGCCTTTTGTATGTGTATTAGAGTGAGCTTGCTCATTCATGTCTCCTTCTCACTTTCTTTCTTCAAGCAACTTGTCTTCTTGAGTGAAGCAAGTTGTCTTGCTTCTCTCTGCTTCTTCCTCCTTTCATCTGCTTCTTTCCTGGTGGCTTTCCTCTTGAAGATCTTTTGCAAGCCTCATAAACCCTAGGAATACCCAAGCATGATAACAATTAGGGTTTAATTAGTCCCCCATTAGTTTTACCTTTGTGTCATCTTTGAGTCTTCTCTTCTCATCTCTTAATCAGGGACTAAACCCTCAAGGTTTTAAGGCTTTGTGATTAAGATTATGCCTGCATCCTTCTCTTAGGATGGAGTGTATAACTTTAATCCTAAGTGTTAAACCCTTAATGTGTTTAAATCTCTTAATCAATTCATCTAATAATCACTAAGACATCAAGCTTGTAACTTGGGCCTTGCATTAGGGTTCTAATTCTTCCTTAATTGGTTAAGAAGGACTAACCCTAGTGTTAATGGACAAGTCAACTTCAAGTTGTCTTACAAACCATAAATATCACTTCTTAATCTCATCCATTAATTAAAATCCACTTTAATAAAGGCCTGGTTTTGTCATGAGGTTAATCCCTAATCATGGATTAAGTTGAGAAGCCTTCCTCAGCTTAAATGTTCTCATCTATTATCCTTCTATTAGGATGGTGTAATGAGTCCATTAAATCCTTGATTATGGCTTAAACTCATTATTTAACACTAAACAAAAACAACAAAAACATCTAAGTAAATACAAGTAGGTTAATGATCTTAATCCTACATCATGGTGATTAAGTGTGAGTTGTTTACTTCATACTTAAGGTATTCTCATTACCCCTAATCAGAGGGAAGATGTGATGAGTTCACTAACCCTTGGTTTAGGTTTAAGCTCATTAACTTATGACAAACCCAAAAAGCAATAAAAGATTGAAAACACAAAAAAAACAATAATAGTCTCCTCCGGGATTCTTTTCTCACCCCATTCACTCACAAACGAGAACTTGCTTCTTCCATCTAATGCAAGACAGTTTGCACCTGAGCCAGACAGGTCATACACTTGAGCTTAGACAAGTAAGCAGTTCACAAGTCAATTTATCTTTCAGTCTCTTTGAGTCGAACTACGGTGTTCTGACTTCCTCATTGCACGAGAGGATACGTAGGCATAACTTAACTGTTATCGAACAAAAGTCTCTGTATATTCCCTCTCTTTCCAGCATCATTCTTTGAGCCTCATAATCTTGAGCTTCATACTCTTTCCTTACACTGACACTCTTTTATTTCACTTCACCTTTCCTTTTGCACTGACACTTGCATTCATTTCCAGCTTTTGCACACAAAATAGCACTGACACTACCCCTTTAAACACAAATCTTTCAAGCGTGGATCCCGTCGAGTACGGCGGACAATCTGGGTGCTAATACCTTCCCAGGTTGTAACCAACCCCCTTTCTCAGATTCTCTGGTTCGCGACCGTCTTATCCATTCTTTTCTAGGTTTATGCAGCATTACCTTTCCTCTGGGATAAAAATGCCTAGCTGGCGACTCTTTTCTTTTGAGTTCACCCTTGTGTGCTCTTCTCCTTTCGCCGACCGTTCGCGTCTGTACCCCATTTGACTTAGCCTCATTTGGTGGGAGCGACACATCCTTCCCTCGTACCCATTTCCAATCTTTCCTGGGAAGATTAAAAGCCTACACCATGGATGAAAAGCTGTGGATGTTCTATTTTGAGGATAGCTTGACAGGGGCATCCCGTGAGTGGTACTCTCATTTGACCAGGGCCACAGTAAGAAATTGGAAAGATTTGACCGAGGCTTTCATTCGCCAATATCAATACAATCTGGACATGGCTCCCAATTGAACACTTCTAATGGGAATGTGTAGGCACGTAATTTCGACACCATGAGTTGAGATGTAAAATCATGTTTTACTAAGGAAATGGTCACCAGATAAAGGAGAAAGAAAATAAAGATATTCAGAAGAAGTTTTGATATTTTCGACAAGACCAGATGCTCAAATACTTCGACAGGAATATGAGGAATTTTTCAGCAAATAAAGTTTGAAGAACTTTCATTACAGTTTAGCATTTGACAGAATTTGAAGAATTGGTGTGCTTTTCAACATTTCGACAGAAGATAGGTTGGAAGAGATTTCGACAAAGGCATTATCCTATAAAGTTTGAAGAGTTTTGTTCTCTTCGACAATTCGACAAAACAAAGAGATGCAGCGTTTCGCCACAAAGAGGAAGAATTCAAATTTAAAAGTTACAACATTTGGCAGTTGGACGCGTGGAAGCTTCAGGGAAAGAAGAATACATGCAGATTGACAAGTGTTAATTAGTTAGGATTTTTCCGTTTTAGGCAGTTATTTTATTTGTATATAAATAAGGTAGTTGTTGTAGAATCATGTGTGTGAAAAACTTATACAATAATCCTGTTAAAATACTCTAAGTACCCAGCGTGAGAGAAATGAGTTTGATATATGGAGAAATGTATGTGTTGAACACCAATTTTATTCAAGTTATTTAAATTACAAGTCTTTTTCGTCAAATTATTTTACTTCCAGTTTTCTTTACTTTCCTGCAAAATTTATACTCTTTTTGCCATTTTTCTTTACTTTTGTTCAACTTTTAGTTTACTTTACTTTTACATTCAAATACTCAAGATTTTAAAATCATTGACAAAATAAACTACGAACAATTATCAAACACTAAGAGTAATTCGACAACAAAATTGCACATGTGTCCTAGGACTTGTTTGGTTGGTCCTGCAAGTAACCCAGTCCTGTAAAAGATTGGTTAACCAGAGGTTGTTCATCAAAAATCACAACGAACAAATTGGCACACCCGGCGGGACTAGTGCAATTGGAAAAATTAATACAAATCCTCTTAGTTAGAAAGTTTCTTACTGCGTTGTATGATTCTTAGAAGCGGTAAATTAGCCGTAACCGACGTAGAAAGACCAAAAGGAATAAGAGGAAGAAAGATGGCTAATCTGCCAAATACTTCAAACAATCCTAATGAAACCATTCCAGTATCCAATCTTATCCCTTCGTCAGAAGGAGGTGCAGGCTCTGGCCCTGTTTTAGAACAGATTGTGCCTTCATCAACAGATGTGATACCAGCGGTTTCAGGATCCCAAAATGCGCCTGGTGCTTCCACAATAGGACACTCAATGCCCATGGGAACGCCTCCCCTGGAGGAAGTAACTCTAGGCCATTCCTTAGTTATTCCATGCCCATGTTTGGTAGAGAACAACCATACGAAATGCCAACTTCAATGATGGCAAATTTACATAATTCATCACCATTGTTTTCCGATGCTATGGTTCAAATGTCTTCACCATTACAAGGGTCAGGATATGGGGGAAATGGGAGTAGATTAAATCAGATTCCATCAGGATTCCAAATGCCAAATATTACGAACCATTCTGCGCAAGTAATTCGTCAACAGATGGATGAAAGCAACCATGATATGGTACAGGCATTGACACAACAAATGGGGGAAGTGTTCAACCCTTTAATACAAAACACTACCCAAACAAACCAGATATTGGCAGAACAAATGGAACGTATTGCTAGTTTTTTTGGAGTCCCTCAAACGCAACAAAGAATACAAATAAATCAAAATCCTGCTAATAGGCCTATCGAAGAAGAACTTACCATAAACCAAAGGTCATTAGGAAATCCTCAGGAAAATCCTAGGGGCCAAGAGGTAGTAGTCGAACAACCTCGTGTAGAAAATCCCGTTCGACAGGAACCTAGGAGAATAATAGTTCAAAGAGACCAAAACGCTGATGAAATATTGCAGCAGAGAATGCGTTGTAACAATTTGCCTGTCGAAAATAACATTGCAACCGTGGTCGAAAGAATAATGGCGCAAAATGGGGTGAACGTAGGATTACAAAGGCCTAGTTATACTTCCCCTTTGTCTGAATACGTTTTGCAACAAGAATTACCACCAAGGTGGAAAGTCCCTAAATTCACCAAATTTTCAGGGGATACTAGTGAATCCACCATAGAGCACATAGCACGTTATTTGATCGAAGCAGGAGAAATAGCTAATAATGAGAACTTAAGAATGAAATATTTTCCAAGTTCTTTGACAAAAAATGCTTTCACTTGGTTTACTTCCTTGCCTGCGACTTCAATATTTACATGGACCCAATTAGAAAGATTGTTCCATGAACAATTCTATATGGGGCAAACTAAGATAAGTTTGAAAGAATTAGAAAGTGTCAAAAGAAAATTCTCTGAACCTATAGATGACTATCTAAATAGATTTAGATTATTGAAGGCTAGATGTTTTACACAAGTGCCAGAACAAGAATTAGTCGAAATGGCCGCAGGGGGTCTGGATTATTCCATAAGGAAAAAATTAGACACCCAGTATTTAAGAGACATGGCACAACTAGCAGATAGAGTAAGACAAATAGAAAGGCTGAAAACTGAGAAATTTAGATCAAATAAAAATAAAAAGGAAAGAGTGGCCTATGTAGGGATATGTCAAGACGAAGATTATGACGAAAACGAATTCGTCATTTTCGACGAACAAGAAATTGATCTGGCAGAATTAAAACAAGGCCCTCCGTATTCGTGTAAAGTTTTAGCTCCGTCGAATGGAAAAAATCCAGTCGAAATCGAAAGGAATGATAGGTTCCCTAAAAGGACTTACACATTCGACATCACCAAGTGTGATGAAATTTTCGACTTATTAGTTAAAGATGGTCAATTGATAAAACCAGCAGGCACTAAAGAGCCTCCTGTAGACCAACAGAAAAAGAGAGGTTTTTGTAAATACCATAACTTTTTGGGTCATAAAACTTCTCAATGTTACCTTTTCAGGGATCTTGTTCAGAATGAAATCCAGAACGGAAGGCTGAAATTTGGAGACAAAGCTAAGCAACAGATGAGGATCGACTCTAATCCCATGCAGGTTGTGGAAGCCAACTATGTTGAACCAGAGATGGTGAACATGGTTGAAATGGAAGTGATGTCTGAAGGAAGTTTTGAAATGGTAGAAGCTACTGAGGGCTTCGACACCAACTTCGCCATGATAGAAGCTGCTGAAGGTTTCGACACCCATGTAAACATGGTGGAGGTTGCTGATGATCTTACTGAGCAGGCTGAGGAGGTGGTATCTGAAGGCTCTGTGGCAAATCCAGCCATAATCAAGGTTGCTGAGGATCTTGACACTAAAGAAATAAATGATTACACCAACGCAGAAGAAACTACTGATAGTCTCGACAGCCAAGAAGAAGTCAGAGCTACTGAAGGCTTCGACAGAGAGAACGTAATGAAAGCTACTGAGGGCTTCGACGGAGGGAACACAGTTAAAGCTAGCGAAGGTTTCGACAAGAAGAATAACAACAAAGGTGCTGAGCGTGGAGTGGTCTGGGACACTCTGGGAGAGCCCAGTGGAAAGTTTGACTTCATGGTGAAATATTCTGCACCACCAAGATCTAAAACTGACATCAATGAAATCAAATCCACAGGATGGGAAGATTTCTTCAGAGATGTTGACGAGGAAACAGATAACAAGGCCCTCATTATCAAAAAGGAGGCCACTGAAGGCTTTGGTCATGACAAAATTGAGGAAATAGAAATTGCTGACGAGGTCAACCTTGTCGAACGAGTGGACAAAAGCGTTACCAGAATTAAAGAAGATGTTGTCGAAAGTTTCGTACAGCCCACCCCTCATGGAATTCTGCGCAGAATAATGGAAGATCCAAAAGAAAAGTCAGTTGCGCAATGTTGTAAGTACATCCCCAAAGGCTTACGCCCAAAAAACAGTTTGAGTCAGTTAAAAGGAAATATCTCTGAGGAGATGATGTTAATTGAAAAAATGAACAAACTAAAGATTACAAGTGATCAAAATGCAGACGTTCATATGGTGGAGGTCACTCAGAAAACACAAGCAGATACCAATTAAAAGAAGCATCAAGAGGAACATCAGAAGTCTGTTTATCCAAAAGAAGACGAAAGTCTGGTGGATTTCATCCAAAGATGCCAGAAAAAGAATGCAGAGGTCATGCTTTGTCCTAGGTGTAGTGTTGTATTCGACAGAAAAGCAGCCAACAATCTGGAAGCAGTAGAGAAGGCCAAAAAGAGAGGAAATTGGGGAGCAGTCCCACCAGTCAGAAATGGGAGGTTTGATCGAAGAAAAAGGGAACACCGTAACCAAAAAATGGGAGAAAGGCGTTACGATACCTATAAGCCATCCAATAAGGCAAATGATGACAAGTGGGTTCAGCCTATAAGGGATGCCCAAGGTCAGAAAAGGTGGAAATATTTTGAAGTGAATAGGGGTGCTTCGATAGAAGCAAAAAAGGAAGTAGAAAAACTAAAACCAAAATACATCTTTGAAAACTACAAAGGGAAGAACCCCATGTCCAGGTCTCAATGGAGGAGGTTTCAAAGGCAAAAGAGAGCCGAAAAAGAAACTGCGGAACAGAACATGGATGATAAAAATAAAGCTGAATCAAGTAAGTTTATGCAGGCAGTGAGCCAAGGAGTGTCTCTGCCAAAAGAAGAGCCTTCTCAGAAAAACAAATCAAGCAACATAACAGAAATGTCGAAGACTAACAACAAAATGCCAGAAGACGAAGAAGTGACTGATGACTTCAAGTCAGATTCTGAAGCATCCTTCGACGAAACATGCAATGTGGTTTCAGTATTGCCTAGAGATTATGACAGAACAATGGAAGTGGAGGACGAAGAGGATGATATGGCAGATGACAACATATGACTTAAGCCTGTGTGTTACTATGTAATGAACAATGGCTGTGTCGAAGAGCAGAATGCGTTCTTTGAAAAGCCAGATGACGCAATGAAGGCCCATTTGAAACCCTTGTTTATAAAAGGAAAAGTAGAAAATGTGGGTGTAAACAAGATCTTGGTAGACGGAGGAGCAGCTGTCAATCTAATCCCTCATTATATGATAAAGAAGATTGGCAAAGATGACTCAGACACCAAACCTCACAATATGGTGTTATCTAACTATGAAGGTAAGGTAGGAACGACAATGGGGGTGATACAGTTGAACCTAACTGTGGGAACCATTACCAGACCTACAATGTTTATGGTTATAGCATCAAAAGCAAACTACAATTTGTTGCTAGGAAGAGAGTGGATCCATGGGATTGGGGCTGTACCTTCATCCATGCATCAGAGGATAGCAATTTGGAGGCCAGACGGGATCGTCAAAAACATAGAGGCAGACCAAATTTACTTCATGGCTGATGTGAACAACATTAATAGTCGTAATTTCGACAAAAACTTGGCTCACATAGCACCTTGCAGCCCTGCTGAGTTCGATTTGACAGTCTCCGACAATGCATATTGTTCCATGTATCTCCACCCTACACATGGATTCCAATGGGACAAAGAGATAATTGGAGAAACGAATTATGCTTGGGGAACCACTCACATAGGTCAAACTGGGTGGGGAAGTGAATTTAGTGAAGATGACAGAAGCATCGACAATGAAAAGGATTACGGCTTATATAGCCGAAAACAAACTCAAAGCGGCCCTGGAGGCCAAAGTAAAATATATGGCTATCGAAGCCAACGCACAGATTGTCGAAGGACAACATCCTCAACAAACTGTCAAAGAACAACATCCTCAAGAGAATATTGAGGAACAATGTCCAATACGAAGTATTGAAGAAAGCTTTAATGACAACCAAAATGGTGAATGGCAAAATCAAAGGCTTGACGCCATTTATGATGACGAACCCCTGGGGTTTGAAAAAGATTCAGCCCCAACAAATATGAAAATGGTGGCGCAGGATCCCTTAGAAGAAATTAATTTAGGACTGGGGGCAGAAAAAAGGCTAACTTACATCAGTGCCAAGATGGATCCTCAGTTCAGAGTCGAAGTAATCCAATTGTTGAATGAGTTTAAGGACTGCTTCGCATGGGATTACGACAAAATGCCTGGTTTAGACAGGAACTTGGTCGAATTGAAGTTGCCAATAATGGAGGGAAAAAAGCCAATAAAGCAAACTCCCAGACGCTTCGCACCAGAGATCCTGTCGAAAATTAAAGAAGAAGTCGAAAGACTTCAAAAATGCAAATTCATCCGTACAACGAGGTATGTCGAATGGATTGCTAATATTGTTCCTGTGATTAAGAAAAATGGCAAGCTTAGAGTATGCATTGACTTTAGAGATTTAAACTCAGCTACCCCTAAGGATGAATATCCTATGCCAGTAGCAGAAATGCTTATAGATTCTGCAGCAGGCCATGAGTATTTGAGTATGCTTGATGGATACTCTGGCTATAACCAGATTTTTATTGCTGAAGAAGATGTTCCAAAGACAGCTTTTCGTTGTCTAGGGGCAATAAGAACATATGAATGGGTAGTCATGCCCTTTGGTTTAAAGAATGCTGGAGCCACCTATCAAAGGGAAATGAATTCTATTTTTCATGATTTTATTGAGACATTTATGCAAATTTATATAGATGATATTGCGATTAAGTCTGTCTCAGGTTCAAGCCATATTGACCATCTTCGACAATCCTTTGAAAGGATGAGGAAGTTTGGTTTAAAAATGAATCCCCTTAAATGTGCTTTTGGTGTGCAGGCAGGTGATTTCTTAGGTTTTGTGGTCCACAAGAAAGGGATCGAAATTAATGAGAACAAAGCCAAAGCCATAATGGAAGCGAAAGCGCCATCGACAAAGAAGGGATTGTAGTCTCTACTAGGGAAAATCAACTTTCTTAGAAGGTTCATCTCCAACCTTAGTGGAAAGACACCGGCTTTCTCACCTCTACTTCGACTGAAGAAGGAAGATTTCACTTGGGGGCAAGAGCAACAAGATGCTTTCGACAAAATCAAAGAGTATCTGGCTAGTCCTCCAGTTCTAATGTCTCCTTGTCGAAAAAGAAGTATGAGGCTTTACATCTCAGCATCTGACAGAACATTGGGAAGCATGCTTTGTCAGGAAGATGAATATGGCATCGAAAGGGCCATCTATTACCTCAGTAGAGTCTTAAATGATGCTGAAACTAGATATAGTATAATAGAAAAACTATGTTTATGTGTATATTTCTCTTGTACAAAGTTAAAGCATTATATAAAACCCATTGATGTATATGTATCTTCTCATTTCGACGTAATAAAACACATGTTATCTAAATCCATTCTACATAGTCGAATTGGGAAATGGGCCTTGGCATTAACTGAGTATTCTTTGAAGTAAATGCCTCTAAAGGCTGTCAAAGGACAGGTGGTTGCTGATTTTATAGCTGACCACTCAATAATTGAAAGTGAAATAAAATATGTCGAAGTAGAACCTTGGACATTATATTTCGACGGTTCCAGTCACAAGAATGGAACTGGTGTTGGGGTGTTGATTATTTCTCCTAATAAAATTCCAACAAAATTCAAGTACAAAGTAGAAGGCTTGTGTTCAAATAATGAAGCAGAATATGAGGCTTTGATTGCTGGACTTGAAATATTGTTGGAATTGGGGGCAACAAGAGTCGAAATAATGGGTGACTCTGAGTTGGTAATAAAGCAATTGACAAAAGAATACAAATGTGTCAAAGAGAATTTGATCATGTACTTTGTAATAGCCAATAGACTCCTCAAGAAATTCGACAGTGCAGCCTTTAAACACATTCCTAGATTGGAGAATCAGGAAGCAAATGACTTGGCTCAACTGGCATCAGGCTACAAAGTGTCGAAAGAAAATTTGGAGAAAGCTATTGAAGTAAGAGGAAAAGTATTATCCACCAAATTGTCCCCATCAGATTTGGAAACAATAAGACTGGGTTATGGTGACGAAGAAAATTTTGAAATTTTTAATGTAGATGATCCAAAGGTGGGAGATTGGAGAAAACCTATTAAGGGTTATTTACAAAACCCAAACCAGACAGTCGAAAGAAAAATAAAGTATAGGGCTTTAAGCTATGTACTTTTTGGAAATGAGTTATTTAAAAAGACTGCAGAAGGAGTCTTACTAAAATGCTTAGGTGAGACTGAAGCTTATATAGCTTTGTCAAACGTGCACAGTGGTGCATGTGGTGCACACCAGGCAGGTCACAAGATGAAGTGGTTACTATTTCGACAAGGGATGTATTGGCCAACAATGTTAAAGGACTGTGTCGAATTTGCGAAAGGGTATCAAGAATGCCAAATTCATGCAGGCATACCTCATGTACCTGCAAATGAGTTACACTCTATTATAAAGCCTTGGCCGTTTAGAGGTTGGGCTTTAGATTTAGTTGGGGAAATTCGACCAGCTTCTTCAAAGGGGCAAAGATACATTTTGGTTGGAGTAGACTATTTTACTAAGTGGATTGAAGCTATACCACTGACGAATGTAGATCAGGAGGCAGTTATAGAATTCATCCAAAAATACATAATTCATAGGTTTGGAATACCAGAAACCATAACCATTGATCAAGGATCTGTGTTTACTGGGAAAAACATGCAGACATTTGCAAAAGAAACAGGTTTTAAGTTGTTAACTTCGACACCCTATTATGCTCAAGCAAATGGACAGGTCGAAGCAGCCAACAAAGTTGGGATAAATCTGATAAAAAAGCATGTTGGTAAAAAGCCTAAAAATTGGCACAAGACTTTGGATCAAATTCTTTGGGCTTGTCGAATGTCTCCTAAAGAGGCAACTAATTCTACCCTATTTAAGTTAACTTATGGGCATGATGCAGTATTACCAGTTGAAATCTATTTACAATCAATACGAATTCAAAGGCATCATGAAATTCCATCTGAGACTTATTGGAGTATGATGATGGATGAGTTAGTTGACTTAGATGAGGAGAGGTTGCGTGCTTTAGAGTTGATAAAGAGGCAGAAAGAAAGAGTCGAAAATTTTTACAATAAGAAAGTAAAATTTAAAGCCTTTTTAGTTGGTGATCTTGTTTGGAAGGTAATTTTGCCCATGGACAAGAAAGATAGATTAATGGGAAAATGGTCTCCTAAGTGGGAAGGACCTTTCCAAATCTTAAGAGTTTTTTCAAATGGCGCATATGAAGTCGAAGAAATAGAAAAAGATAAAAGGATACTGAAAATAAATGGCAGGTATTTGAAAAAATATAAGCCAACATTGCAAGAAATAAAGATAGAAATGGAATAAATTCATAAACTGAAAAATATGTCTTCGCCAAACAGATGGCGTTGGTAACATTACAGATAAAAGCCTTGAAAGGCTGCCAAAGAAAAACAAATACAAAAACCTATTTCTATCACAAATAATCGTCGAAGAAAAGTTTCTTTGAGTTCGTCAAATTTCTTCTGTTGAAGTTGAATTCGACGTTCACAAAGGCTTTTACCAACAGACAATTCGTCAATTTCTCGATTAAGTTGCTGAGCCATTTCTGCATGGTGGAGCCCTTATTGAAGTTCTCTATCAATGTCCTCTTGGTTAGGTTGCTGAAGGTTGGCTTGGAGTTCTTTCTCTTGAAGGATTTTCTTCTGAAGTTTGACAATTTGAGCTTGGAAAGTCTGGATTTTGCTTTCACATTCAGCAGCAGCTTTGGAGTAGTCTTCAGAAAGTTTGTTTAATTCTGAGATTTTTTCGGTCGAAGAAGCTACAGCATTCCACTCTGAAACTTGTTTCTCAGACTTAGTTGAGATGTTCTTGGAAAACTCCTTTTGGCGAAGTAAGTCAGCACTCACCGAGTCGATCATAGAAATCAAGTCCATTACCAAACGACTTTCCTCAGTAGAGGCCTCCAAGAGATTGGCTTGTTTAAGAAGTTTTTTCAGCTCATATTGAGCAGAAGGTTTTTCGACCAAAACTTTAAACAAGTCTACGCCAAGGATTTTAGTCTTGATCTCAGCCATGACAACATCAATTGATTGAACTTCAGAGGTAGCTCCAGAAGTTGTCGAACTGCTGTAGGAGGAATCCTGAAAGTTATGTCGAGAGCTGAGAAGAGCCTTCAGATATTCTAGAGGTTTTTTCACTTTCAGACTCTCAATCTCTTCATGAGATAAGCTTGTCGAACCCGTGTTTGGAGGAGTTTCTGTTTGAATGGGAATAGGTTGGGCACTTCCTCCAGGATGCAAGCTAATATCTGATCGTTTCGACATATCTTTTTCCTCTTTGACAACCTTCTTGTCAGCTTCAGCCGTATCAATTGGCCCTTGCATTTGTTCATCTTGGTCCTTATCAGTTTTTTCCTCCACGGTGAATTTTGGGCGAACAGGGGAGTTGTTGTCAGAGGATTCTTGGTCACTGATGTCGAAGTCACTATTGGTCTGAGGTCCATAATACCAGTGTCGGGAGTGGCCTCTTCCAGAAGTCCTTCAGCCAAAGTTTTTTCAGAATCAGAAGGGATAAGTTTTTCTTGGACTTTGGAAGTCCCTTCGACGTCGAAATCAACCTGAAGTCAACAGCAAAAGGAAATTAAAAGAAGAAACAATGCAAGTAAAAAATTTTGAATACTGTCAGTCGAAATAAAAAATACCTGAGGAATCTCAGTATGGGTGCTTGAATTCCCACTCTTCTCACTTTTGAGTGAGTTTTGGTGATTGGACTGGTAGGGGGAGTTCTTCTGTTGACGATAGATCTCTGAGATGCTACCGTTTTTATTTTCATACCCTTTTTTCTTTTGAGAGGTTGTGGCTCAGGGGATTCGTCTTCGGACTCTTCGACACCCACCTTTTTCTCTTCTTGTTTCCTCTTGGTTGCTGGTGTGCGATTTATCTGAGACATACAAAAAGAAATTTGTTCAGCATTGAGAACAATAAAGTTTATATAAGAAAGGTGGAATGCTTTTGCATGTCGAAACCTTCTTTGCAGCTGCAGGTGATCTTTCGACCTGTTTGGTGGAAGTCCCTTCGCCAGGGGTTTTCTTGCTAGTTATCTTGACAGCTGAAAGGAAGGAAAATAAATGAACATGGATATAAAACATATAAGAAAGTTAGAAATAAGAAGAGAGGTTGTATTTCTTCGACACCTTCAAGAATAGGAGATTCCACGCGAACGTGTTCTATTCCAATATGAAGGTGCCCTGGGAAGTTGTCCAAATGATACTTCGTCGGAACCACACGATTAGCAAGTTTTTCGCGAGACTCACGAAGCAGCTTTAAGTCAGACCCACACACAAACTTATCCATTTTTTCTGAAAATTTCTGTTTTAAGGTCACTGCTGCTTCACCTATGGTTCGACGAAGATCATTTGGCCTGTAAATGGTTTCAAAATATTTTTGAAAATTTTGAATCTCTTTGATGTGTTTGTCCGTACCTTTCTTCTTTTTGTCCTGCACAAAAGCAAAAGCGTTCGTCAGGTGTGTTGTAAAAGCTTCTACGTCGAAGAATTTGGTAAGGTGGTATTCTTTCCACCAGACGTCGAAGTCCTCACTGCACAAATAGGTTGGTCGAAAAATTACAGGTTGGACTTCCAAGGTTGCGTCAAAAAACTTGTGATACAGTTCTAAACTTTTTTCTAAGTTGTGAAAAGAATTGTAAAACAAAATGGAACCTTTCTTGGGATAGATAGGTTTGGTTTTTGTTTGGATTAACCCAAATTGTCTAGCCACCAGATTAGGCTGATGGACAATGAGAGAAATCTTTGTGTTATTCAGGCTATGGTGAGAAAAGAGATGCCTTGGTGTGAGGAATGATGCCCAGATAGATATGTATGAATCCTCTTCTTTCTGATGTTCTAAAGGAAGTTGTCTGATGAACCATTTAGGACCTACAGTCCTGTTGGCGAAAGGTGCCATGGATGGTGTGAATTTGTAGCGTTTGGCAAACATCATCACGTAGCTGGTAAAGGCTTGTCGAAGGCTTATCCCTTCATCAGTTGGAGTCAGTTTGACCAGCCTAGGCCATTCGACACGCCTGTCTGTAACACGGTGGGAGAACTGACTTTAGTTAAATGTTGCGGATAGCAAGAGTCGCCACCGACTTTTATTTTATCCAAAAGAAAGGACATAAAAGAACAGGAAAGACCTTAAAGATTTTTGGGTTCGGGGGGTAGGTTATGTAAAGGGAAGGTGTTAGCACCCTTTACATCCATGGTTATCCATGGGCTCTTAGTTACTTAGCTCACTTTAAATTGTTTTGAGAAGTGTAGTGTGTGATTAAAAATTTTCTTAAGTACTTTATAATGACCCCTGTACGGATATATATAAAGACTTTGTTTTGAAAATTGTTTAAAATGTAAAGTGTAATGAAGTGTTTTGAAAAGGTGAGCAAGTACATAAGAGGAACCTACCCTAAGTTAAATCTTTTCTGTTCTTAAATGTCCTTTAAATGGTAAGACTATCCCTATTATTAAGGAATAGGTAGTCATTACCTTGGATATTATGAGGGACAAGTGAAGGGACATCTGTGATTAGGCAACTGTAAGGTGTATTAGCAATTCGAAGGGACTTATCATCTTTTATTCGAAGGGACAAGATCATTTACAAAGGCAACCATGAAGGGACTTGATCTTATAATTCTTTAAAGGGACAAGATGATATTAATAAGAGAAGGGACTTTGCTTTATACACCTTACTTGATCTTTTATTTAGGCAACATGAGAGGTAACCCTTAAGAAGTGAGATGGCGATCCAAGATCGACTTACGTGTGTGCGTGTACAAATTCAAATATTCATCTTATAATTAGTGATCTAAATTCAATTTTAAACACAAACATGTTTTCACACCTTATTTTACTAACCATTTAATTAAATAATAATAAAAATTCTACAACTATTACATAATTTGCACAATTATATTATAATAAAATAATTTAAATAAATAAGCATATAATAAATAAATAAATAAATAAATAAGAAGGTTAGTAATAATAAATAAAATAAATATAACAGAGGTTAGCATAATAATATAATATAGAAAATAAATTAAAAGTTCAAATTTAAATAAATAATCATTTTTTAAGAATTTTAAGAAAAGAAATAAATAATAATTATATACTAATAGATATGATTAATAGTTTAATAAATTAATTATATATACATATTAGAAATATTTAATAATTATAATTATACAAGCATAATAAAAATAAGAAATTAAAATCATAAAATAAAATTAGGGTTTTGAATTGTTTAGAAAAATAAATTAGGGTTTATAAATATAATTAGGGTTTTAAGTACAAGAAATATTTTAATTTGATACCTAATTCTAAATAAATTATTTAAACAAATATACACATAATTTAATTCAAATAAATAACAAATTATATATTTTTTTTAAATTTTTTTGGACTATATAAACATTTACATATTAATTTAAATTTATGAAAATAAAGTTTAATTAGAAAACATTTGTAAATATGTTTTTTAGAAATTAATTTGATTAAAGAATAATAATAAGAAATTAATTAAAACAAATAAATCTAAAAAAAGAAAGAAAAGCCAAAAAGCAGGACCTGGGATTTGAACCCAGGCCCTTTACCTGGAAACGCAAAGGGCCTATCCACTGGGCTAGCGCGCGTTGGTGAACATAATCCAAGCAACAATCCTTTTGTTGTCTAACCTGCAAAAATCATGAAAAAACAAAATAACACAAAATGGCCTGATGGGAATCGAACCCAGGCCAGAGAGTTTCTAAACGCACGCATCCACCATCTGAGCCACCAACGCATTCGTGAAATAAAATACAAACAATTCAATAAAATATTAAAACAAATTTTAAAAACCAGAAAGCGCGCGCTGGACTTCATCTTCTTCATTATACCTGCGAATTTTGATTCGAATATACCTGCGAATTTTCCTGCGTTTTTTACACCATCAAGAACCTACGAATTTGGATCTTGCTCAATACATAAAATTTCAACAAATTAATCATATAAACATGATCCTCACATCATTCCCGATTCATTGACGTTCTCAAAACTCATTTATATTTATTCTATTGATAAACCCTAATCGGCTATCTCAAACCCTAACAATGGTGAATCACTCATTCTGTACCAAAACTCAAATCAAAGCATCCAGAAACGATTGTTAGCTTATCATAAACAAGAATCAACAGTCAAATATAATTCTTGCACATTTTGGAAAGCTTAAAGAGTCCTCTAACCAACCTCTTTGGTCTCATGTCCATATCTTTTACCATTCTCAAGTTATGCTCTTTTGAAGTTGTTGGCTTTTTGTTGACTTTTAAAAGGACCTATAATGTCTTAGCTCATACCTTCCAAATGAAGCATTTTTGGGCTTGGCTTGCGAGACACAAAGTTGTAGAGAATTCAATTTCCTTCAAAATGAGCTTTGGATGGAAAATATTTGATGAAGCATGTGAAAGTTATGGCTGGTCAAAGTTCAGTTGACTTTTCCTGAGGAAACCCTAATTTAGAAACTCCTGATTCTTGATGATCTGAAATCTCCTTGATGAATCATGATCAACCCTTGATCAAATGATGAATTTTACTTCATATGCTTGATGTTGGCAAAAAATCATGAAGTTTGACTTTGGTTTGACCTCAGTTTGACTTTTTAACTGCTTTGACTGATTTTAACCTATCTGATCATCTGACTGAGCAAATCTTTTGGGAAAGTCTTGAAACTTGACATAGGGATTCTTGAACACATATAAGATGTTATGAAACTCACTTGAAGTCATGGAAGTCCATTTAGCCTGATGAAAGTCAAAACCCTAGTTTAGGATGCCTTGCTTAGGAGAATGCATTGTCTGAGGGAATTGTCAAACTTTCTAACTAATTGTGAACTTTGTGAACCTTGTGAAACTCATGAGAGGTCTTGTGAACCTTGTGAACCTTGTGAGCCTCTTAATTCACAATGACTTGTCTTGTGGAGGGCAAATTTTGGGGTGCAACAGCTGCCCTTGTTCAATTTTCTGAATCCTGAGGGGTTAGATTGGTATATGTGCCAGTCGTGACCTGGAAGGTTGAAGGGGATTGAACACAAAAGCCCAAAAATTTGCACTCACCAGTGCGTAGAGTAACACTGATGATTAGTTGTATATGCTTAAGTGGGCTTAAAGATGCCACTTGGAAGAACTGAAGATGGGCTTAGAGATGCCATCTAAAATATCAGGATGTGATGATGTCTTTATGTTGATACTAGATATCAGTACTAGGTCTTCGTATAGGCCGTCTCTGAATCATTTATGCAACATGATTTGAGTTGTTGAATGGACCAGTAGAAATAAATCTTGTGATGATTATCTTTTCTGGAAATATCTTGGATTAGGGAATGGATCTTTGTATAGACCGTTTGCCTACTCTCCAAGGTCAAAAGAACGTCAGGATTTGTTCTTCTGAATAATATCTTGAACCAGGGAATGGATCTTTTTACAGACCGTTTGCCTGCTATTCAAGGGCCAAAAGAACGTCAGGATTTGTTCTTCTGAAAAATATCTTGAACCAGGGAATGGATCTTTTTACAGACCGTTTGCCTGCTATTCAAGGGCCAAAAGAACGTCAGGATTTGTTCTTCTGAATAATGTCTTGAACCAGGGAATGAATCTTTTTACAGACCGTTTGCCTACTATTCAAGGGCCAAAAGAACGTCAGGATTTGTTCTTCTGAAAAATATCTTGAACCAGGGAATGGATCTTTTTACAGACCGTTTGCCTGCTATTCAAGGGCCAAAAGAACGTCAGGATTTGTTCTTCTGAAAAATATCTTGAACCAGGGAATGGATCTTTTTACAGACCGTTTGCCTGCTATTCAAGGGCCAAAAGAACGTCAGGATTTGTTCTTCTGAATAATGTCTTGAACCAGGGAATGAATCTTTTTACAGACCGTTTGCCTACTATTCAAGGGCCAAAAGAACGTCAGGATTTGTTCTTCTGAAAAATATCTTGAACCAGGGAATGGATCTTTTTACAGACCGTTTGCCTGCTATTCAAGGGCCAAAAGAACGTCAGGATTTGTTCTTCTGAATAATATCTTGAACCAGGGAATGGATCTTTTTACAGACCGTTTGCCTGCTATTCAAGGGCCAAAAGAACGCCAGGATTTGTTCTTCTGAATAATGTCTTGAACCAGGGAATGGATCCTTTTACAGACTGTTTTCCTGCTATTCAAGGGCCAAAAGAACGTCAGGATTTGTTCTTCTGAATAATGTCTTGAACCAGGGAATGGATCTTTTTACAGACCGTTTGCCTGCTATTCAAGGGCCAAAAGAATGTCAGGATTTGTTCTTCTGAATAATATCTTGAACCAGGGAATGGATCTTTTTACAGACCGTTTGCCTGCTATTCAAGGGCCAAAAGAACGTCAGGATTTGTTCTTTTGAATAATATCTTGAACCAGGGAATGGATCTTTTTACAGACCGTTTGCCTGCTATTCAAGGGCCAAAAGAACGTCAGGATTTGTTCTTCTGAATAATATCTTGAACCAGGGAATGGATCTTTTTACAGACCGTTTGCCTGCTATTCAAGGGCCAAAAGAACGTCAGGATTTGTTCTTCTGAAAAATATCTTGAACCAGGGAATGGATCTTTTTACAGACCGTTTGCCTGCTATTCAAGGGCTAAAAGAACGTCAGGATTTGTTCTTCTGAATAATGTCTTGAACCAGGGAATGGATCTTTTTACAGACCGTTTGCCTGCTATTCAAGGGCCAAAAGAACGTCAGGATTTGTTCTTCTGAATAATGCCTTGAACCAGAGAATGGATCTTTTTACAGACTGTTTTCCTGCTATTCAAGGGCCAAAAGAACGTTAGGATTTGTTCTTCTGAATAATGTCTTGAACCAGGGAATGGATCCTTTTACAGACCGTTTGCCTGCTATTCAAGGGCCAAAAGAACGTCAGGATTTGTTCTTCTGAATAATGTCTTGAACCAGGGAATGGATCTTTTTACAGACCTTTTGTCTGCTATTCAAGGGCCAAAAGAACGTCAGGATTTGTTCTTCTGAATAATATCTTGAACCAGGGAATGGATCATTTTACAGACCGTTTGCCTACTATTCAAGGGCCAAAAGAACGTCAGGATTTGTTCTTCTGAATAATGTCTTGAACCAGGGAATGGATCTTTTTACAGACCGTTTGCCTGCTATTCAAGGACATCTTGAGAAAATGTATGGATCATTTCTGACCCGTTGTAAGTTGTTGATATTGTTTTACCTGCATATAACTATCCTGCATGGAGAATGTTAGTTTATGCATTATGTATGCATGCATAGTATGATGCAATCGTATTATGCACTTATGGATATGTATGTTATGGTATGATGTAAATGATGTATGCATGAATCATGCAGCCTGAAGCGTCTGGATATCTTCGTATAACAACTGCTGGCCAGGGAAAATAAATCCTGATTCGTTGCTGAAGAATATGAGGAACTCGTTCCCGTCTCGTTTGATAATATAGTGAAGAATATGAGGAACTCGTTCCCGTCTCGTTTGATAATATAGTGAAGAATATGAGGAACTCGTTCCCGTCTCGTTTGATAATATAGTATTCATAACTTCCCGTCTTCGTTTTGGTAGTATAGTATTCATAACCTCTCGTCTTCGCTCGTCGTACCTTCTTTGAAGATAAGTTCCCGACTATCCGTCTGAGGATAAAAGAGATGGATATAAATTCAAGGGGAGATGTAACTCGAAGTATCTATGATGATAGATTTACCCTACTGGGGATTTGTAGCTGTCTTGTGGGGATGAACCGGCGAAGCTTCGTTGAATTCCTTCCCTCGTTCGTCCTTAGTAAATACTATTACTGCATTTTCATGCATTTCTGGTAAACATCAATCATATTCAAAAGCATACATACATTCAAACACAACCAATGGACGTTTCGCTTATGTAAATAGGGTAAAAGTAAATCTGGATTCAAAAATGGAATTTTATTTATATCACAAACGACCTATACATAGGCAAGTTTGTACAAGGAGACAGAAATCCTAGTAAGAGGACTTTGTCATGAAATTTTTATAAAACAAAGAAAACAGCTATGTGGGAAATAATCCTTATTGAGTTTTAATTCTACTATTGCCATTATCTTCAAGTATCTCATCTTCTACTGTTGAGATGGAAATGATTGGATTGAGCTTTATCTGTTCGAGCTTGAGTAAGTAGCATAACTGGTTGTAGTTTCATGGGTGATCCAAACGAGACATAGTCATACGCTTTAATCCTTAACTTTTACCTGGATTGCCCTCTCAGGTTTTCAATCCACCAGGATACCCTTTTTTGCCCAAGTCGCCTTTTCAGGTTTTCGACTTGCCGGGTGTACATTTTTTTTATATATCCCTAATTTTTTCCCGAACCCTTTTGGTTCGTCGGGATGCCCTTATTTTTGCCTAGGCCAGTCAACCTAGCGGGTCTCTTTTTATGCGTAGTATTTTTTAACTATGTCTGCATTTACAGGCTGTGGGAAGTCTTCACCATCCATAGTAGTAAGCATCATGGCACCTCCTGAGAATACTATTTTGACTACAAATGGCCCTTCATATGTAGGAGTCCACTTGCCCCTAGGATCACCCTGTGGTAATATGATACGCTTGATTACCAAGTCACCAACCTGATATACCTTTGGCTTAACCTTCTTATTAAAAGCCTTAATCATCCGTTTCTGGTACATCTGGCCATGACAGACAGCTGCTAACCTCTTCTCATCAATCGAATTTATCTGGTCAAGTCGAGTCTGAATCCACTCATCTTCATCCAAGCCTGCATCCTTCATGATTCTTAAGGAGGGTATCTGAACTTCAATGGGCAGAACTGCTTCCATACCATATACTAAGGAGAATGGGGTTGCCCCTGTTGAAGTACGTATTATAGTACGATAACCATGAAGAGCAAATGGTAACATCTCATGCCAATCCTTATAAGTCACAGTCATCTTCTGTAGAATCTTCTTAATATTCTTGTTAGCAGCTTCTACTGCCCCATCCATCTTTGGACGATACAGAGAAGAGTTGTGATGCTTAATCTTGAACTGCGTGCAGAGATCAGTAATCATAGTGTTATTCAAATTAGAGCCATTGTCAGTAATAATCCTCTCAGGGATGCCATACCTACATATAAGATTATTCTTAATGAATCGAGCCACAACATTCCTGGTCATAGATGCAAATGAAGCTGCCTCTACCCACTTCGTAAAGTAATCAATAGCAACCAGGATGAAACGATGTCCATTAGAAGCAGTAGGCTTGATCTCACCAATCATATCAATGCCCCACGTGGCAAAAAGCCAAGGAGCAGTCAACACATTCAATGGTGATGGAGGTATATGCACTTTATCAGCATAGATTTGACACTTGTGACATGTTCGGGAATGTTGATAGCAGTCAGCTTCCAAGGTAGACCAATAGTAACCTGCTCTCAATATCTTCTTTGCCATGGTATGACCACTAGAATGAGTGCCAAAGATCCCATCATGCATATCTTCCATAATCTCTGTTGCTTCCTTCTTATCCACACAACGAAGCAAAGTTGAGTCATGATTGCGCTTGTACAAAATTCCATTACTTAAGAAGAACTTAGCAGAAAACCTCCTCAGAAACTTCTTATCTTTGACAGATGCCCCTTCAGGGAATTCCTGAGCTTCAAGATATCTTTTCACTTCATAGAACCAAGGCTTCTCTTCTGCTTCTTCAGTGTCAATCTCATTGCAGTATGCAGGTTTCTCAAATCTATCAATAGTAATCTTGGGAGCTTCATCATCCCAGCTGATCTCAAACATGGATGCCATGGTGGCTAAGGCATCTGCCAACTGATTCTCTCTTCGTGAGATATGTCCAAAGGTAATCTCTTTGAAATGTGGGATTAAAGACAACACATACTCTCTGTAAGGAATGAGGTTATCATGCTTGGTATCCCAATCTCCTTTGATCTGACTTACTACCAGGGCTGAATCTCCATATACGTCCAGGAACTGAATCTTCATATCAATGGCAGCTTTGATACCCATGATACATGCCTCATACTCAGCCATGTTATTGGTACAATAGAAACAAAGTCTTGCAGTAATCGGGGTATGACAACCTTCAGGGGAACTGATCACAACACCAACACCATTACCAAGTGCATTAGAAGCTCCATCAAAAACCATAGTCCATCGGGATCCTTGTTCAGGTCCGTCATATTGTCCAGGTTCTTTGGTAATAGTCATAATGTCTTCATCAGGGAACTCAAAACTCATTGACTGGTAATCATCCACTTCTTGATGAGCCAAATGATCAGCTACAACACTACCCTTAATGGCCTTCTGAGTAGTATACTGTATATCATATTCTGTCAAGATCATTTACCATCTTGCTATTCGTCCAGAGAGAGCAGGTTTCTCGAATATGTACTTGATTGGATCCATCTTTGAAATCAATAAGGTAGTATGAGTCAACATATACTGTCTTATTCGGCGAGCAGCCCATGCCAAAGCGCAGCAAGTTTTCTCGAGCAGTGAGTATCTTGTTTCACAGTCGGTAAACTTTTTGCTAAGGTAGTATATTGCCTGCTCTTTTCGACCAGACTCGTCATGTTGCCCCAACACACACCCCATTGAGTTGTCTAACACTGTTAAGTACATAATCAAGGGTCTTCCATCAACTGGTGGCATCAAAATGGGAGGTTCTAGAAGATATTTCTTGATTTCATCAAAGGTTGTCTGGCACTCATCATTCCACTCCATTACCTGATCTTTCTTCAACAACTTGAAGATTGGCTCACAGGTAGCAGTTAATTGGGAAATAAATCTTGCAATGTAATTCAATTGTCCCAAGAAACCTCTAACTTCCTTCTCAGTACGGGGAGCTGGCATCTCTTGTATAGCTTTCACTTTTGCAGGGTCCACTTCAATACCTTTTCCACTGACGATGAAACCCAGGAGTTTACCAGATCTAACTCCAAAAGTACACTTGTTGGGATTCAATCTTAACTTGTATTTCTTCAACCTTTAAAACAACTTATGCAGATGATCAAGGTGTTTCTCTTCATTCTGGGACCTGGCTATCATATCATCTACATACACCTCTATCTCATGATGAATCATATCATGAAACAAAGCCACCATAGCACGCTGATATGTTGCCCCGGCATTCTTCAAACCAAATGGCATCACTTTATAACAAAAAGTTCCCCACTGTGTAACAAATGTAGTCTTCTCCATATCTTCAGGTGCCATCTTGATTTGATTGTAACCAGAGAAACCATCCATAAAAGAGAATACCTTGTGTTGAGCAGTGTTGTCTACTAGAACATCAATATGAGGAAGTGGAAAGTCGTCTTTGGGGCTGGCTTTGTTCAAATCCCTGTAATCCACGCACATACGTACCTTACCATCTTTCTTAGGTACCGGTACCATATTTGCAACCCCCTGAGGATAAGAAGTCACAGCTAAGAACCCTGCATCAAACTGTTTCATCACCTCTGCTTTAATTTTCTCTGACATCTCAGGACGCATGCAACGAACCTTCTGCTTCTTTGGACGACAATCTTCTTTTACCGGTAAACGGTGAACCACAATGTCTGTATCCAACCCTGGCATATCTTCGTAGGACCAAGCAAAGATCTCCACATAATCATGTAACATTTGAATCAATCTGCTTTTAACACCATCTTCTAATTCAGCCCCTATCTTGATTTCTTTCCTATTTTCTTCAGTTCCTAAATTCACAACTTCGATTGGCTCTTCATGTGGCTGTATAGCTTTCTCTTCTTGTTGTAACAACCTAGCAAGCTCTACAGGTACTTCACAATCGTCCTCATTTCCATCTTTAGCTTGATAGATCGGATTCTCGAAATTATAATTGGCAATAGTAGAACTGTTATCAACAGGATCCAGAGTGGATGAGGATCTGCATTTTAGTGATGTGGGTGTGTGTAAGAACACATAGCTGATAAAACAAAAATAAAAGAAAAGAAAGACAAGGAACACAATATTTACGAAAACGAAACGTCCATTGATTTTTATTGAATGA
Organism: Lathyrus aphaca; assembly: GCA_963966055.1. NCBI lineage: Eukaryota > Viridiplantae > Streptophyta > Magnoliopsida > Fabales > Fabaceae > Lathyrus > Lathyrus aphaca. The sequence continues at coordinate 686,627,458 of OZ014519.1, read as the reverse complement.
AGTATGCAAATGAAATGACATCCCGAAACAAGCACACTATTGTGCCCCGGGTAAGGCACAAGGCTTAAGAGTTTAATTGTTCATAAAATTACAAACTTAAAAGTAACAACACAGTAATAGTATTTACTCCTGACTAAAGGAGATAGGAATAACATCTTCAGCTTTCCAATTATTGAGCCCAGCACCCACAGTAGGAAAAATCCAAGCATCCAGGTTATAATCTTCATCATAGTCACCCACAGCATTGATCTGATCCTTCATAATCCCTTGATTAGTTATACGAACAGCACGAGCACGACGAACAACCTTCTGGGATTCTGCAGTGAAACCCAAACCAAATTTGTCAGACTTGTAAGGAATGTCAGGAAGCTGACCCCAAATAGTACAACCACCTTCATCCACCACAGCTCTAGCATCCTTGAGGGAAGCCATTGTAGGAGGTACTCTGGTGACCACAAGAACTTTCTTCACAACAGGAGGAGCTTCAAAATTAGGAACAACCCAAGGAACTACTTCAAACGTCTGGCACGGAGTTTCAACATATTCACCTTCCACTTCAAGATATTTAAATGTGTTCACGTGGCTAATCATATATCCTTCCTCTCCGTAAACAGTGACAACCTTTCCCTCTACTGGATATCTCAGCTTCTGATGCAAAGTAGAAGTCACAGCACCTGCCCCATGGATCCAGGGGCGCCCAAGCAAACAAGAATACGACGGACGAATATCCATTACATAAAAAGTAGCATTGAAGACCTGAGAACCTACTTTTATTGGGAGATCAATTTCTCCATGCACCACTCTCCTCGAGCCATCAAAGGCCTTCACCACTATATTACTGGGCCTCAACACAACATCTTCAGGACTAAGCTTATTCAGAACTTCTTTGGGCAACACATTCAGCGAGGAACCATTGTCTATTAACACATGTGACAGGGTAGTGCCCATGCATTCAATAGAGATATGTAAAGCCCTATTATGATCCCTTTTGGCAGGAGTCAAATCAGCATCGGAGAAATCTAACCCATTATCATAGGTCAAGTGTGCAACACAATTTTCAAACTGATCTACAGAAATCTCATTTGGTACGTGAGCAGTCTTCAAAAACTTAATCAAGGCTTTAGCATGAGCCTCTGAACACAATAATAAAGACAACATGGAAATCTTGGAGGGAGTATGCCCCAATTGATCAACAATGTCATAATCACTCTTGCGAATGATCTTCAATACTTCTTCCATCTGCTTAGAAAGATCATCAGCAGCTGGTACATCAGTTTGTGTAGGTTCAATAACAGGACCTTTGCCCCGAGCATCAGCAGTGGAGGTAGTAGTTGGAGTAACTGTATTCTTGGAGGTAACTGGAGGAGAGAAAACTCTTCCACTTCGTGTGATCTTACTAGATCCAGCAATATTATCTACATCAAGGTTTTCATCAACAACAGGTGTATCAGCTAAGGATTCCTGCTTAATGCCATGAATATAAACATCGGAACCATAATGCCAAGGCACAGCTTTATCAGAAGTATACGGAATAGGACCAGGAGTGGTAATGATCATAGGAGCCACTCTAGCTTCAGCAACAATCTTCACAGGGCCTTCAGCAGTAATCTTAATTGGACCCTTATGAGTGATTTTGACAGGACCATTGGAAGTAATCCTTACCGGCACTTTATCAACCATGTCCACCTCTTTAACCTTCGCACCTTGAGTTATATGTTCAACCATGCTCTCTACAGAAGGTGTCCTCTCAAACAATATTGTGTAATTGTCCATGAGGCGTTGAATTCCGTCCTTCAATTTCCAGCAACTATCCGGTTTATAAGCACAATAGAAACAGTCTTCATTACAACCTGGAAAGAACCCAGCTTGTACCAACTTCTTCTTAATAATAGACAATGGTGTGGTTACATCTGCAACTGAGGAAATATGTGAAACTTCATCAATGGCATTAACAGTCTTTTCATGATTTGGCATGGGAGCAGTAATCACATTTGGAGTACCCGGAGGGTCAAACGCAATCTCTCTAGCATCAATCATATCCTGAATTTTATTCTTCAATATCCAGAAATTATTGGTATCATGTCCCTGACAATTAGAATGATATGCACATCGTGCATTAGGATTGTACCTGGGAGAGGTAACATTGGGGTTCTGAGGAGGGTCCTTCAAAGTGATGAGTTCACCATTCAACAAGTGTTGCAAGGCTTGGGCCATTGACATGTTGAGCTTGGTGAACTGTCTTCTAGGCCTCTGTTGATTGCCCTGTGGTGGCTCTGGTGTTGTAGGAGTAGGATTGGAGATATGAACTACACTCATAGATTGGTGCCTCCTATTACGATCAGGTTGACCATAAACAGCATTTGACTCTTTCTTCCCACTAGGGGGCTTCTTTGTAGTACTATATGAAGAAGCACCCACTTGGATCTTGCCACTCCTTATACCACTTTCTACGCGCTCTCTTGTCATTATCAACTCAGTGAAGCCAGATGATGAGCTTCTAATGAGATAACTGTAAAAAGGACCATTCAACGTGCACATGAACATATCCACTAACTCCCTGTCAGTTAGAGGAGGTTGTACTCTACCAGCCAAATCTCTCCACTTCTGGGCATACTCCTTGAAATTTTCTTTAGCACCCATAGACATGCTTTGTAGTTGCATGCGAGTAGGGGCTAGATCAGCATTATATTGATATTGCTTATAAAAGGCCTCAGCAAAATCATTCCAATCACGGATGTTGACACTCTCCAACTGATAGTACCATTCCAATTGAGCTCCAGACAAGCTCTCTTGGAAGAAATGGATCCACAACTTCTTATCAGCAGTATGGGGTTGGATCCTCCGGACATAGGACCTCAGATGCAGTTTGGGACAAGAAACACCATCATACACTACAAAAGCAGGGACCTTGAAACCAATGGGTATAACCACCCCAGATATCAAACTCAGGTCTTCAAAATCCAGCCCAGAAGACTTTTGCAATTCCATAGCATCCATTCTATCCACCAGCATCTTGAACTTATCTTCATTAGGATCATGATAGTAATTAGCTTCAGAATCAGAATCCCCCATTGTATTATGGAGACTGCCTCCCTCTTTCTCAGACTCTTCAGACTCATAATCTTCAACCTGTTCCTTGGTCTTGACAGGACCTCTGAACCTTCTTCCCATGTTGATTAGGCCTCCTGACCTTCTAGTCTTCTTAGTCTTCTTGGCCAGCAGTGTCTTCAATTCATCTTGCCCCTTGGACAAATTCAGGATCAGCTCTTGGAACTGTGCATTTTGTGCCTGGAGATCTTTAACTGTTTGTTCAAGAGCCATTGCTGAAATAAACAGCGAGAAGATAAGATACCTGTACATAAAAACCTGTGATGCAATGTTATGGCGTATAAATGCGTATGCAATGTTTTAAAGGACCGCAGGATTTAAATTTGCTTAAACATCCAAAAAGTAAACTTTTATTAGTAATAAATTTGTTTGCCCCTTGGGCTTACAATAAAAATGAAATAAGTAAAAAAAATGGGGTTTTAAGTCTCCCATGGACGTTTCCTCTTTGTGTTGAGGTATGAGTTGAGATTTCGCTCCTCGTGAAGTTGCTTTGTTAGCTCCAGGATTCTTTCTTGACTTGCTTTGTAATGAGTCTCAAAAGTATCCCGTTGCTCCTTCAACTGGATCCAGGACCTCTGTAAGTATTCCATGTCAGTGGGCATGTCTGGATGAAGAATGATATAAGAAGTATCTCCTTCAGCAACAGGCTCCATAGTAACTGGCAGGATGGCAGGATATGGCATCATAAGAGTCTGAGCACGAGATCACACCCATCTGAGATAAGCTTCCATAGGAATAGTGTACTTTGGTTCCAGAGTCTTGCTGTCAACCTTGTTCACCTTACCCCATGCTCGTATAAACCTTTGACGATAACCTTGCAGATCGTTGTCGTAGTCAAACACAATACCCTGAATCAACATGTCATGAGGGTCATCACTCCGAGCGTAACCAAACTGTCATAAAGCTAAGGAAGGGTTGTAAGTAATGCCTCCTCTTATGCCTAGAAGTGGAACATTAGGAAACTCCCCACAACGGTCAATGATAGTAACATTCTCCATAGATCTAGAGCACCAATGAATATCTGAATGAGAGAGTGACATAATCCTCTTGGACCACCTAAACCCTTGTTCATTCTTCATCACTGATCGAGGAAGGTGAGAAATAAACCACCTAGATAGCAAAGGTATGCAACACATCAGAGTTCCTCGTGCCTTCGTAGTACGAGTATGAAGAGAGTGTAAGATGTCTCCAAGTAATGTAGGTACTGGATTGTGAGTCAGAAATATGTTGATGGCGTGCACGTCTATGAACTGGTCTGGATTGGGGAACAACACTAAGCCATAAATCAATAAGGCTAAGATCTCCTCAAAAGCATCATAGCTCATAGCCTTCAAGAAAACTTGAGCCTTCTCTATCAACACCTTAGCAAGAATACCCTTAACTTCACTCCTTGTTTCCAGGACAATGTCTGATTTCTTCAAATGTAGGGTTGCAGCAATGAATTCAGGTTTAGGCTCTTTTTCTAAGCCTGTGAAGGGTTTCTGATCAAGGATAGGTATACCCAGAAGTTTGGAGAACTCTTCCATTGTAGGAACCAGCTGATAGTCGGGGAATGTGAAGCAATGGTGCTTAGGATCAAAGAACTGAAACATAACACTCATCATGTCTTCATTGAACCCTGAAGTGACTAAATCCAGTAGGTGACCATGTCTCTTGATGAACTGGGAGTTTTCAGAAACTTGAGAGACCAATTCTTTAAGCTTAGAAGGTATTCCTACAAAGTTGATCCGGATAGTATTCCTACAAGCAGAAGCCATGACCTGCAACAAAGAACAAAGATAAATCCTTTGGTCCTTGAAATGGTTAGTGAAAATGCTATGCTTATGATGCATGATGATGCCATGATGTTATGCTCAATCACAAACATGTGGCACACACAAACAAGTCCCACAATAGCCCTAGGTTTGAAGGCTTGCATGAGGTTTAAAGGTAAGTACCCTCCCCTGAAGTTTAGTTGGTTCATCCTGTCCTATAAAGTAACCAGGTTCTAAGGGATCTCAATATCATTGATCCTTCACAAGGGTGGTTGTTCAGTAGGCAACTTACTTGCCAACCAAAACCCTCCAAGTTTAGAATCTCAATGAGTGTAGTATCGAGTATCAACCAACTTCAGTCTTCACTAAAGCCGGTTATCTCACTACTTTCTAAAGGCCAAGATGGGATAACTAGGGTTCTAAAAGTTAGTTAGTGTATTGACAACATATGGCAGCCTTATATTATCCTCAACTTGACTTAAGGAACATAAGCACCAACCAAGAAGTCACACTAACTATGGCCACCAGATCAACCATATCGGTATACGCCGTACAGTTTCCTTGGTCTATTGCCATTTACCTAAGGTACATTAGATCCGGGTTAAGATCTTTCACACATAAGAGCACCCAACAGATAAGTATAAAGCAATCAAGGCAAACAATTTTAAAGTGATCTAATTCCTAAGGGTACCCCTCTTTTACTTAGTAACTCCCCAGCAGAGTCGCCAGTTCTGTAACACGGTGGGAGAACTGACTTTAGTTAAATGTTGCGGATAGCAAGAGTCGCCACCGACTTTTATTTTATCCAAAAGAAAGGACATAAAAGAACAGGAAAGACCTTAAAGATTTTTGGGTTCGGGGGGTAGGTTATGTAAAGGGAAGGTGTTAGCACCCTTTACATCCATGGTTATCCATGGGCTCTTAGTTACTTAGCTCACTTTAGATTATTTTGAGAAGTGTAGTGTGTGATTAAAAATTTTCTTAAGTACTTTATAATGACCCTTGTACGGATATATATAAAGACTTTGTTTTGAAAATTGTTTAAAATGTAAAGTGTAATGAAGTGTTTTGAAAAGGTGAGCAAGTACATAAGAGGAACCTACCCTAAGTTAAATCTTTTATGTTCTTAAATGTCCTTTAAATGGTAAGACTATCCCTATTATTAAGGAATAGGTAGTCATTACCTTGGATATTATGAGGGACAAGTGAAGGGACATCAGTGATTAGGCAACTGTAAGGTGTATTAGCAATTCGAAGGGACTTATCATCTTTTATTCGAAGGGACAAGATCATTTACGAAGGCAACCATGAAGGGACTTGATCTTATAATTCTTTAAAGGGACAAGATGATATTAATAAGAGAAGGGACTTTGCTTTATACACCTTACTTGATCTTTTATTTAGGCAACATGAGAGGTAACCCTTAAGAAGTGAGATGGCGATCCAAGATCGACTTACGTGTGTGCGTGTACAAATTCAAATATTCATCTTATAATTAGTGATCTAAATTCAATTTTAAACACAAACATGTTTTCACACCCTATTTTACTAACCATTTAAATAAATAATAATAAAAATTCTACAACTATTACATAATTTGCACAATTACATTATATTAAAATAATTTAAATAAATAAGCATATAATAAATAAATAAATAAGAAGGTTAGTAATAATAAATAAAATAAAATAACAGAGGTTAGCATAATAATATAATATAGAAAATAAATTAAAAGTTCAAATTTAAATAAATAATTATTTTTTAAGAATTTTAAGAAAAGAAATAAATAATAATAATTATATACTAATAGATATGATTAATAGTTTAATAAATTAATTATATATACATATTAGAAATATTTAATAATTATAATTATACAAGCATAATAAAAATAAGAAATTAAAATCATAAAATAAAATTAGGGTTTTGAATTGTTTAGAAAAATAAATTAGGTTTTATAAATATAATTAGGGTGTTAAGTACAAGAAATATTTTAATTTGATACCTAATTCTAAATAAATTATTTAAACAAATATACACATAATTTAATTCAAATAAATAACAAATTATATTTTTTTTAGAAAATTTTTAGACTATATAAACATTTACATATTAATTTAAATTTATGAAAATAAAGTTTAATTAGAAAACATTTGTAAATATGTTTTTTAGAAATTAATTTGATTAAAGAATAATAATAAGAAATTAATTAAAACAAATAAATCTAAAAAAAGAAAGAAAAGCCAAAAAGCAGGACCTGGGATTTGAACTCAGGCCCTTTACCTGGAAACGCAAAGGGCCTATCCACTGGGCTAGCGCGCGTTGGTGAACATAATCCAAGCAACAATCCTTTTGTTGTCTAACCTGCAAAAATCATGAAAAAACAAAATAACACAAAATGGTCTGATGGGAATCGAACCCAGGCCAGAGAGTTTCTAAACGCACGCATCCACCATCTGAGCCACCAACGCATTCGTGAAATAAAATACAAACAATTCAATAAAATATTAAAACAAATTTTAAAAACCAGAAAGCGCGCGCTGGACTTCATCTTCTTCATTATACCTGCGAATTTTGATTCGAATATACCTGCGAATTTTCCTGCGTTTTTTACACCATCAAGAACCTACGAATTTGGATCTTGCTCAATACATAAAATTTCAACAAATTAATCATATAAACATGATCCTCACATCATTCCCGATTCATTGACGTTCTCAAAACTCATTTATATTTATTCTATTGATAAACCCTAATCGGCTATCTCAAACCCTAACAATGGTGAATCACTCATTCTGTACCAAAACTCAAATCAAAGCATCCAGAAACGATTGTTAGCTTATCATAAACAAGAATCAACAGTCAAATATAATTTATTTTACACCAATGTATGAAAACGAAAAATTCATGAATGTCTAAAAACTTTGATTCGGTTTGACCAATTCGTGGGCTTTTAGATGCATATGATCATTGGTATATGTTCAGTGATATGTAAGGAAGAGATTGGCATGCTCCATTCACCTGAAAAACTAACAAATGTTAGAATCCGAATTTCAAAAATTGGACGAATTTTGAAAGTTTGAAAGTGGTATTAGAGGCTGCAAAAATTCGTCCTCATGATTGTGATGTGTTCATGTATATGTAGTGGATGTAATTAGGTCAGAAAAGTTGGGCCTTATTCATGGATTTGAAGTTGCTTGATATCAAAGAAATCTCATCACCATAATTGTCCAAAAATATAATATTCTCTTGCTCTTTTTGTCTTACACGAATTTGGACAATATATAATCATGTTAAATGGCTTTGATGATTTTCTAGAAGAAGAATCATATTTAAATATTGATTTTTTGATTTTATTTTGATTTAATATGTATTTTAATGAATAAAATTCAAATAAATATTAAATAAAATAAAAAAAATCAGAAATTGCATGGTTTGGGTCGTGCTTGGTGTTTTTGTAAAGATGGGATGGCAATTTGGTGGGCTCATTTAGCAAAAATTGGATTTAAAGCTTTATTTGCTTCATAAGTTTCCCTAAAATTTCCCAACTTTGCAAGGGCACAAATCCTTCCATTTTAATACTATGAGGGTGTTGTTGGACATTTTGGAAAGCTTAAAGAGTTCTCTAACCAACCTCTTTGGTCTCATGTCCATATCTTTTACCATTCTCAAGTTATGCTCTTTTGAAGTTGTTGACTTTTTGTTGACTTTTAAAAGGACCTATAATGTCTTAGCTCATACCTTCCAAATGAAGCATTTTTGGGCTTGGCTTGTGAGACACAAAGTTGTATAGAATTAAATTTCCTTCAAAATGAGCTTTGGATGGAAAATATTTGATGAAGCATGTGAAAGTTATGGCTGGTCAAAGTTCAGTTGACTTTTCCTGAGGAAACCCTAATTTAGAAACTCCTGATTCTTGATGATCTGAAATCTCCTTGATGAATCATGATCAACCCTTGATCAAATGATGAATTTTACTTCATATGCTTGATGTTGGCAAAAAATCATGAAGTTTGACTTTGGTTTGACCACAGTTGACCTCAGTTTGACTTCTTAACTGCTTTGACTGATTTTAACCTATCTGATCATCTGACTGAGCAAATCTTTTGGGAAAGTCTTGAAACTTGACATAGGGATTCTTGAACACATATAAGATGTTATGAAACTCACTTGAAGTCATGGAAGTCCATTTAGCCTGATGAAAGTCAAAACCCTAGTTTAGGATGCCTTGCTTAGGAGAATGCATTGTCTGAGGGAATTGTCAAACTTTCTGACTAATTGTGAACTTTGTGAACCTTGTGAACCCAATGAGAGGTCTTGTGAACCTTGTGAACCTTTTGAGCCTCTTAATACACAATGACTTGTCTTGTGGAGGGAAAATTTTGGGGTGCAACATTGTCCTTTCCCTCTTCTTCGTCTATTTGGTTCTTTATGGGAATGCAGGTTTCAAAAGTAGCATTTAGCCACAATTGTAGAAGCCAAAAAGGACCTGTCAGGTTGATATTTCCTTTTTCTTTGCTCGTCTTTAAGGTGTTTAGACTTTCACTAAGGGATTCATAAAGATTCGCCAGAAGCATTTCACTTAGACAAAAAGTAACTCCGGCATGAAGTTGGTTAGCAATGGTGATGTAACTCTTGGCTACTTGAAGAGATCTAGTGCAGAAGACGAATTTTTCTAGCCACAAAGTTAGGAAAGCCACATGTTCCTTATCAGAAACCTCTTCAGTGTCTTCACCATGGTGGTGCGCAATGAACATGGAGTAACCAGCATGTTTGGTGTCGAAGCCTATAGGGTCTTTATTTAAATGTTCAGGGTTGAAAATTTCACCTATAGGACTAAGACCTGTGATGGCTGCTATATCAAAAAGGGTTGGGGTGACCATCCCACAAGGGAGGTGAAAATTGTTGTAAGTGTTGTCCCAAAAATATAGGGAAGCCAACAACATGTTTTGGCAATAACGTGGTCCATCTTTCGACAGTTGGATTAGGTCATAAATGCCTATTTTCTTCCAAAACTTTCCCTTAGCCTTTTCGACTCTATTTAACCAAGCTAAGTAATCTTTGGGGTCTTTTGTCAATGGATGGCTCCTAAAAAGCCTATTTTGATTTAGATATGATAAATCTAGGTCTATCGAAGCTAAAGGGGTTTCAGGATTTTTGGAGGTTGTTTCCGTAGGTTGAGGTTTTCTACCTGCACCTATGGGTTTTGAAGCAGAATAAGAAAGGTAAAAATCTTTTAAACAGTCCTGATCAGCGTTAGGATCAGAGAGTGGGCCTAACAATGCTTGGCAGACTCCAGAAATTAAAACAGGGATAAGTACCTGAGATCGGTAGATGCTAGCCTTTTCTCTCTCATTAGGAGGCTCTGGAATATATTGTTGTTGGTTTAACTGCATTGGCCCAGGTAGCGTGTGAGAAGGAGGAAGATCAGTGGTTCTTTTTGCTTTCTTATCACCTTGATCAGCAGTGTTCTTTGGAGGAGCCATTGTTGAGAGAAGTTTGAGCAAGAGTTGCAGAGGGAGTAATGGAATGGAAATATTTGTTTGATAAAGAAGAGGAAGTTTAAGAGCGTAAAAAGTGAAAAGATTTGAACAAAGAGGTATTTATAGGAAGAAAAATGATAAAGTAAAAAAAAAGGGAAGAAGAAAAAATGTTTCAGTTTTTGATCATGGGATACGTGTCATGTTGATCAACGGTGATGATTAAAAAGGTGGTAATTGGAGAAACCCATGATTAGCTAGTTTGTAGGGTTATGGAAGGTCGTGTCTAAAACGTGGGCTAGATGAGACGTTTTCAGAAAAAGTGAAATCATGGTTTTTCTTGGGACTTAACAAAGTCACGTCACAATTAATGAAACTGACATGCTGTCAGAATAATTTCGACAGCAAAGGATGATTTCTCCAGAGTTAGTCGAAACATCTTTGCTGGGGGGCAATTTGTAGGCACGTAATTTCGACACCATGAGTTGAGATGTAAAATCATGTTTTACTAAGGAAATGGTCACCAAATAAAGGAGAAAGAAAATAAAGATATTCAGAAGAAGTTTTGATATTTTCGACAAGACCAGATGCTCAAATACTTCGACAGGAATATGAGGAATTTTTCAGCAAACAAAGTTTGAAGAACTTTCATTACAGTTCAACATTTGACAGAATTTGAAGAATTGGTGTGCTTTTCAACATTTCGACAGAAGATAGGTTGGAAGAGATTTCGACAAAGGCATTATCCTATAAAGTTTGAAGAGTTTTGTTCTCTTCTACAATTCGACAAAACGAAGAGATGCAGCGTTTCGTCACAAAGAGGAAGAATTCAAATTTAAAAGTTACAACATTTGGCAGTTGGACGCGTGGAAGCTTCAGGGAAAGAAGAATACATGCAGATTGACAAGTGTCAATTAGTTAGGATTTTTCCGTTTTAGGCAGTTATTTTATTTGTATATAAATAGGGTAGTTGTTGTAGAATCATGTGTGTGAAAAACTTATACAATAATCCTGTAAAAATACTCTAAGTACCCAGCGTGAGAGAAATGAGTTTGATATGTGGAGAAATATATGTGTTGAACACCAATTTTATTCAAGTTATTTAAATTACAAGTCTTTTTCGTCAAATTATTTTACTTCCAGATTTCTTTACTTTCCTGCAAAATTTATACTCTTTTTGCCATTTTTCTTTACTTTTGTTCAACTGTTAGTTTAGTTTACTTTTACATTCAAATACTCAAGATTTTAAAATCATTGACAAAATAAACTACGAACAATTATCAAACACTAAGAGTAATTCGACAACAAAATTGCACATGTGTCCTAGGACTTGTTTGGTTGGTCCTGCAAGTAACCCAGTCCTATAAAAGATTGGTTAACCAGAGGTTGTTCGTCAGAAATCACAGCGAACAGAATGTCACAGTCTTCCAGGGAAAGCTTTAGAGAGTACGCTCAAAGATTGAGGCAACTAGCTGTTGTTGTTCAACCCCCAATGTTAGAAAGGGAAATGGAAGATATGTTCATGAACACCCTCCAGGGGACGTACATTGATAGGTTGGCTGCTTTTCCTTCTACTAGCTTTGCAGACGTAGTCATAGCTGGGGAAAGAATTGAGATCTTATTAAAAATGGGAAAGATTTCTGATAACGGCGCCAGTTCAAGCAATACAAGGAAACCATTTGTAGGGCCTCGCAGATCCGGTGAGACAAATTCTGTACACATGGGCAGAGGAAGACCCCAATATCTACCAAGATCAATTGTCGTTGTCACTATTCCTACTCCACCTCCTCAATACACTCAACAACCACAACATTTTCCTCAACAGCAACAGTTTCCTCAACAAAGGTCCTATAACAACAACAACAACGCCCTTTCCAGCAAAGGCCATCTCAAGTCAATAGGGTAATTGACCCTATACCAATGTCATATGTCACTTTGTTGCCACAACTCCTGAAACTCAATCTTGTGGAATTAAGGACTCTGGCTCCACCAGATCCTCATAACCTTCCGAGAAATTACGACATCAACTCCAGGTGTGCCTTTCATTCTAATGCACCTGGTCACACCACAGAAAAGTGCAGAGCTTTGCACATGAAGGTCCAGGATCTGGTTGATTCAAAGGCCCTAAATTTTGCACCACCTCCTAATGTCACGAAGAACCCTATGCCTAGCCATGGTGGGCCTAGGATAAATGCAATTGGGAAGGGCCAACCCATGAATATAATTGAAGATACTGCAAGAATTCGGACACCTCTGGGAGAGGTTAAAGCCCAGCTTTTAAAATGCCAGGTGTTTCCAGGTTGTGAGGCCTGCTGTGAATCTTACAAAGTTTCCGTCAATGGGTGTGCAAGCTTGAGAAGTGGCATCAATGGCCTGATTAGAGAAGGTATCCTACAAATAACAACAACGGTTTCTACAAACTCAGCAACTCCTTTTTCAGAAACAACAAGTACTCCTCCTACAACTTCAAAGACAATTGTTCCTACAGACTCGTCTACAAAATCAGCAACCACCTCTTCCATCACTTCAACAAACACCAGTTCAATCACATCCGCTTCTACAACTACAGCAACCATTAACAACGACGTCTCCACAGTCACCATATATTATGACCCAGCAACGGTCCCTGATTCCAACAATTTCCAGCAACAATCTCAACAACAATTTCAACAACAACCAAGCTTCAGTCAATCACCACCACTATCAATCAGAAGTCATGTTACCATATTTTATGATCCACAAACAATAACGGTTCCTACCTCTGCTACAGTCAGTCCAGTCACCATCATGGTGTCGGGGCCCATTCCATATGATAAAGACAATGTTGTACCATGGCACTATGGTTCAGACCTTTACTGCAACGGAGAAAGAGTCCTTCTTGATTCTTCAGTTCATACACCACAAGTGGATAATGTCGGGGGAGGCGGAGGCTTCACCCAAAGCAGAAGCCTCTTCGCGTCACAAGTTCCAAGAATTAATACTGAGGCAGAGGTTGCTGCCAAAGCCAAAGGTAAAAGTGTGGCACCTGAAGAACCTGTACCAAAAGAAGCCCATAAAACATCCTTTGATCAAGATGTGGATGAATTTATGAGGATAATCAAAAGAAGTGACTACAAGGTTGTGGATAAGCTCCACCAGACTCCTTCCAAGATCTCTATCTTATCCTTGTTATTGTGTTCCGAAGCCCATCGAGATGCATTACTTAAAGTCCTGCATGCAGCCTACGTGCCGGAGGAGATCACAGTGAATCAGCTCGAGACAGTGGTGTCGAATGTTAATACTAGCCATGGGCTAGGCTTCACGAATGTTGATTTAACAACGGAAGGTCGTCACCACAACAAAGCTTTACACATCACCCTAGAGTGTAAAGGGGCTGTGCTTTCACATGTTCTTGTTGACATTGGGTCTTCACTCAATGTCTTGCCAAAGAAAGCCCTTGTCAAGCTTGAGTATGATGGTATTGCTCTCCGACCAAGCAATCTAGTGGTTAGAGCTTTTGACGGTTCCAAGAGGTTTGTTCTTGGAGAGGTGGAGCTACCTGTGATAATTGGCCCACAGGTCTTTCAAACTACTTTCTACATGATGGACATTCAGCCAGCCTACAACTGTTTGTTGGGTCGACCATGGATTCACGCCGCTGGATCAGTTACATCGGCCCTTCACCAGAAATTGAAATATGAGTGGGAAGGACAGATTATCACAATCTGTGGTGAAGAGGATATTTTCGTTAGCCATCTGGCTACCTACAAATACATTGAGATGGATGGTGAAATCCATGAAACCATGAGCCAGGGGTTCGAAGCACTAAACGTCAATGAGGCGACAAATGAAGTATTTGTTGCATCCCAGGAAGATAGGATGGGTACTTCAATTGTCTCCTATCAACAAGCTCAGAAGGTTGTTGAAGATGGAAATGCCCAAGGCTGGGGCAAGCAGCTACCGGTGGAGAAGAAGGAGGACATATTCGGTTTGGGTTACAAACCATTCCGACAAGATCAAACAAAAGCTGCTAAGGAGCCCAAGTTCATCAGTGGGGGGATGCTCACCCCAAATGATGTCAATAACGTGGAAGACAAGGTGGAAAGCAACCTCAACTTGGAGAGCTGGATTCGTCCAAGGATCCCGGGTCAACAAGTCCTTAACTGGTCTTCCCAGGAAATTATAAGAGTTACTCCTGTAGAGTAATTATTATTTCCTGCTTTTTTCAGCATGCATCAAGTCCTGCATCTTGCCCAAGGTGTCAGGACTCATTTTGTAATAGGGCCATATTTGTAATTTTATGCAAATGGAATATCATTGAATAACAGACATCTTTTGCAAACAATTTTCTCTCTCGCTCACTGTCTTTTCATTTTTGTTATTTTTCGCACAAAACAATAAAATGGCAATGTTTTCAAAATAAATAACTTCATTTTTTCTGAACAAGATTAAAATTGATCACTAAAAACGAGAAAATCTCAACCCTTGCAGAGATTATCCTCCAGATTGTATTGACAACAACACTGTTATGACCTTGTATGACTTCGACAATCCGATTAATCAAGCTGATGAAGGGGTTGAAGAAGACTATGAGCTGCCTGAAGAGTTAGCCAGGTTGTTGAGGCAAGAAGAGAAAGTGATTACTCCTCATCAGGAGAAGGTTGAAACTGTTAATCTTGGTACCGAGGAGGATTTAAAAGAAGTAAAGATTGGGGCCAGTCTGCAAGCTTCAGTAAAAAAATAGCTTATCAACATGCTTCGAGAATATGTTGACGTCTTTGCTTGGTCCTATCAAGACATGCCAGGTCTAGATACGGATATTGTCATACACAGGCTACCCTTGAAAGAAGATTGCCCTCCAGTTAAGCAGAAGTTGCACCGTACTCTCCCCGATATGGCCATGAAGATTAAGGAAGAAGTACAAAAAAAGTGGGATGTCGTTTTCCTTGCTGTAACTAGTTACCCTCCGTGGGTTGATAATATTGTACCCATGCCAAAGAAGGATGGCAAGGTGTGTATGTGTGTAGATTACCGGGATCTGAACAGAGCTAGCCCGAAGGATGATTTCCCATTACCTCACATTGATGTATTGGTCGACAACACAGCTCAGTTCTCGGTATTTTCTTTCATGGATGGATTTTCTGGGTATAATCAGATTAAGATGTCACCCGAAGACATGGAGAAAACAACCTTCATCACACCTTGGGGCACATTTTGTTACAAGGTAATGCCATTTGGACTAAAGAACGGCGGTGCAACTTATCAACGGGCTATGGTAACGTTATTCCACGATATGATCCACTAGGAAGTTGAATGCTACGTGGATGACATGATTGCCAAGTCCCTTACTGAAGAAGACCATTTGGTGAATATGCTGAAGTTGTTCAAGCGTCTGAGGAAATATCAGCTGAAGTTGAACCCCAACAAATGCACATTCGAGGTACGTTCTGGTAAGTTGCTGGGATTTATCATAAGTGAAAAGGGAATTGAAGTTGATCCTGACAAAGTCAAAGCCATTCAGGAGGTGCCTGCACCTAGGACTGAAAAAGAAGTTCAGGGGTTCTTAGGTAGATTGAACTACATATCAAGGTTCATATCTCACCTCACTGCAACCTGTGAACCCTTGTTCAAGCTGTTAAGAAAGGAACAAACAATTAGATGGAACGACGATTGTCAGAAGGCTTTTGACAAGATCAAGGAGTACCTACAAGAACCTCCAGTTATCATGCCTCCAATTGAAGGAATACCTCTGATAATGTATATGACAGTATTAGAAGGGTCAATGGGGTGTGTGTTGGGCCAGCATGACGAGTCTGGTCGAAAAGAGTATGCAATATACTACCTGAGCAAAAAGTTTACCGACTGTGAACAACGTTATTCACTGCTCAAGAAAACTTGTTGTGCTTTAGCGTGGGCTGCTCGCCGACTAAGAAAGTATATGCTGACTCACACTACCTTGTTAATCTCAAAAATGGACCCCGTCAAGTACATATTTGAGAAGCCAGCACTTACCAGAAGGGTTGCAAGATGGAAAATGATTCTGACAGAGTATGACATTCAGTACACATCTCAAAAGGCCATCAAGGGCAGTGTACTATCTAACTATCTAGCTGAGCAACCCATTGATGATTACCAGCCCATGAGATTTGACTTTCTGGATGAAGACATCATGTACTTAAAAGCGAAAGATTATGAAGAGCCAGTTCACACTGAAGGGCCTGATCCAGAAGAAGAATGGACTATGATGTTTGACGGGGCTGTCAATATGAATGGTCGTGGGGTTGGTGCAGTGCTCATTACACCTAAAGGAGTTCATATGCCTTTCTCGGAAAAACTCACATTTGCATGCACTAACAACGAAGCAGAATACGAAGCATGTATCATGGGTCTTGAGGAAGCCATCGACCTCAGGATCAAGACATTGAATGTATTCGAAGATTCAGCTTTGGTAATCAATCAAACCAACGACAAATGGTATACTCATCAGGAGCATCTGATTCCATACTATGACTATACGAGGAGATTATTGACTTTCTTCACAACAATCAAACTTGAGTACATTCCTCGAGACGAAAATCAGTTCGCGGATGCTTTAGCTACCATTTCTTCCATGATCAAGGTTCAAACTGCCAATTATGTGCCTCGGATTTTGGTATCCAGATTGGACCGACCAGCATACATATTTTCTGTGGACACTGCTAAAGATGACAAGCCTTGGTTCCATGACATCAAAAGCTTCTTAGAAGATCAAACATACCCACCTGGGGCATCATCCAATGATAAGAAGACATTAAGAAGGTTGGCCGATAGTTTCTTCCTTAATGCTGATGGCTCATTATACAAGCGAAACTTTGACATGGTTCTGCTCAGATGTGTTACCAAGAAAGAAGAAGACTTGATGATGCACGAGGTGCATGAAGGTTCTTTTGGTACCCATGCTGGAGGACATGCAATGGCAAAGAAATTGTTAAGATCGGGTTACTACTGGATCGCAATGGATGCAGACTGTTGTGCCTATGCCAGAAAATGCCATAAATGTCAGATCTACGCAGATAAAGTGCATGTGCCTCCAAATTCGTTGAACGTGATGTCTTCACCTTGGCCCTTTGCCATGTGGGGCATTGACATGATTGGAAAGATCGAACCGACTGCTTCAAATGGCCACAGATTCATCCTGATAGCCATTGATTACTTCACCAAGTGGGTCGAAGCAGCTTTGTATGCAAACGTCACCAGATAAGTGGTTACCAGATTTCTGAAAAGAGACATCATCTGTCGATATGGAGTACCCGAGCGAATCATTACAGATAATGGTTCCAATTTGAACAACAGAATGATGGCAGAACTGTGCCGGGACTTCAAAATCCAACATCACAACTCTTCTCCTTACAGGCCAAAGATGAATGGCGTTGTTAAGGCAGCTAACAAAAACATCAAGAAGATTGTGCAGAAGATGGTGGTTACTTACAAAGACTGGCATGAAATGCTACCATTTTCCTTGCATGGGTATCGAACCTCAATCAGGACATCCACTGGGGCAACACCTTATCAGCTTGTGTACGGTATAGAAGCAGTCCTACCAGTTGAAGTTGAGTTACCCTCCTTACGGGTACTGATGGATGTAAAGCTGAATGAAGTTGAATGGGTCCGGTCCCATTACAATCAGTTAAATTTGATCGAAGAGAAGAGGCTAGCTGCCATCTGTCATGGGCAGTTATATCAAAAGCGAATGAAGAAGGCCTTCGATCAGAAAGTCAGACTTCGGGAATACCAAGTGGGAGATCTTGTTCTGAAAAGACTCATCCCTCCTCATACAGACCACAGGGGCAAATGGACGTCAAACTACGATGGCCCATTCATAGTAAAGAAAGTTTTCTCTGGTGGAGCATTGATGCTCACTACTATGGATGGCGAGGATTTCTTATCCCCTGTGAATTCAGATGCAGTTAAAAAATACTTCGAATAAAATGACCCGCTGGACATAAAAACAGAATGTACGTCCAGGCAAAAACAGGGCATCCCGGCGAGTCAAAAACAGAATAAAAGACTCGGGCAAAAATAAGGGAAAATTAAAAAAAAAATGTACACCCGCTGAGTTGAAAAGCCGTATTGGACAACTCAGGCAAAAATGGGTATCCCGGTGGATTGAAAACCCGAAAGGGCGATCCACGCAAAATCAGGGAATAAGCGAACAACTGCATTCTGAATTCGTCTTTATGACTCACAACACGGCAAGCTTCGAAAGGATAAAGCATCAGTCAGGATCAACCTTCTTCAGAAAGCAAGATAAGAAGAACGTCAAGGTCATACAGGTCATAGCAAAGGAAGTTCACTGGAACGTCGTCGTCAACATTGCCAACATATTTATTTTCTCAATTTACAGCAATCTCCTCATTTCAGGGGATTTGTTTCTTTGACTGCATTTTCCAATTCAGGGCACCCAAATTAATAAAATTAGAGTTTTCGGTCACTCCTCATTTTGTACATTTTTGTTTCGTTTGCAAAATGTCCAATATTCATAATACAACACTTGCATAAAACAAATGAGCCATTTTTAATAAATTCTTGCAGGAAATATATTACTTTCAGGAAAGTCTAACTCCTATGACGGAATCTGGTTAAGGATACCTCGGGATACTTGTGCGTTTCTTTTTGTCCTAACAGGTTGCAGATTTTCAATACGCAGCATAGGGCATGCCAGGCATTGAGTTCCCAGCATGCTACTTCCCAGAAGTTATTACCTCCCCTCCTATTCCCCACCAGAGTGTCAGATCTCTCATCCTCAACAAAGTTAAAGGAACTGCCTCCCCACAGAGTTTCCATTCTCTCCCCAGAAGGGCAATGCATGGAATACTTTCCCAGCGGAGTTGCTGAAGCTTCCTTCTCCCCAGCTGAATTCTCCTTACGGATAGATCTACCAATGATCTATGTCCCCAAGCAGAGTTCTCCTTCCTAACAGATCTACCAATGATCTCTTCCCCAGCCGGGATATCCCTCCAAGCAGATCAGCCAGAGATCTTTATCCCAGCAGGATCCGAGTCTCGGATCAGTTTCTCCCTTTTGCATAATCATGGCATTCACATCATTTTTTCCATGCAGAGCATAGCATTCCGTCTAATACGGAGCATTACGACAAAAATCAAACATTTGCATGATCACAATCCAGGTTCGAGCCAGCCACCTGCAATTACCATCGATATTTCATCAGCAATATACAAATGCATCCCCTACACATAAAATCCAAAGTGTCTCCTTTGCACTCTCAAGTACAAATACTTGTTCATAACACACTCTTTTTGACACCCGTCTGTGTCATCCTATCCCCACAGGTCGCCCGAACACCTTCTGCCAGTAGAGACTTGTCCATAACATGTTCTTCTCGACACTCATCCGTGTCATCTTAATCTCCCCACAGAAAGCCAAAGCATATCCATTGCACTCCCAAAACAAATGCCTGTTAATACTTATACATGCTTGACACTCGTCCGTGTCATACCTTCCCCAGCAAGTCGAACACTCATTCATGTCTTGCACATACTTCACCAACAAATCAATACTCACTTCTACTTATACAGAAGTCTTTGATACTCGTCCGTATTTTGTTTATATCACTCCTCAACAGATCTGACACTCGTTCGTGTTCTTTGTTAACCAGTTGGTACTCGTCTGTATCATCATCTTTGAACATGCGTCAGCATTTGTTTCTACCGGTACTCGTCCGTATCATGGTCCTAAGGATGCTCGTCCGCATCTTTAATCTATACACATCGTCAAACAATTATATCCTTTATTTGTGAAAGCGTAAGCACTCGTCCGTGTTTACCATTCCCCAGTAAGTCATCAACAAAATAACTTTCTCCTATCTGACATTCGTCCTATGTCGTGATATCTTTCGGCAGCCGTCCCCTGCCAGGTGATCGTCCTTCACCCTTGGATGACCATCCCTCATCCTTTCCCCAGTGGAATCTCCATTATTGGAACCTTCTATCCGACATTCGTCATATGTCGTGATATTTTTTAGCAGTCATCCCCTGCTAGGTGATCGTCCTTCACCTTTCGATGACCGTCCCTCATCATTTATCTGATGGTCGTCCCCATCGTTGATCTTGTTATCCAACATTTGTCCTATGTCATGATAAACCCTAAGAGAAGCCGTACCCTTCTAGGTGATTGTCCTTCACCTTTGGATGATCGTCCTTCATCGTGCTTATCTGATGGTCGTCCCCATCGTCGACCTTTTCTATCTGACATTCGTCCTATGTCGTGATAAAGAGCAGCCGACCCCTGCTAGGTGATCGTCCTTCACCTTTGATGACTGTCCTTCATCATTATTTCATTTATTCTTTAAACCGATGGCCGTCCCTATCGTTGTTTACTTTACTTTCCAAAGCCTGGTGGCCATCCCCATCTTTGCTTTTCTCAATCCCCATAGAGTTTTATTTCTTTACCCGATGGCCGTCCCCATCATGATCTTTTTATGTCTCCAGCTTGTCGTCCGTCCCCGTCATTGCTTTACTTACTACTTTTTCCCCAGCAGTCGTCCTCTGCTCGATGGTCGTCCTCCATCGCTTTCATTTGATAATCATACTACTATCTTTTTCAATTTATATCCCTTTTCTTCTTCTCCCCAGCGAGTGCAAATTTCGGACTGTCTTTGATATTCAACCACAAGTGGGTCGAAGCAGCTTTCTATGCAAACGTCACCAGACAAGTGGTGACCATATTTCTGAAAAGAGACATCATCTGTCGATATGGAGTACCCGAGCGAATCATTACTGATAATGGTTCCAATTTGAACAACAGAATGATGGCAGAACTGTGCCGGGACTTCAAAATCCAACATCACAACTCTTCTCCTTACAGGCCAAAGATGAATGGCGCTGTTAAGGCAGCTAACAAAAATATCAAGAAGATTGTGCAGAAGATGGTGGTTACTTACAAAGACTGGCATGAAATGCTACCATTTTCCTTGCATGGGTATCGAACCTCAATCAGAACATCCACTGGGGCAACACCTTATCAGCTTGTGTACGATATAGAAGCAGTCCTACCAGTTGAAGTTGAGTTACCCTCCTTACGGGTACTGATGGATGTAAAGCTGAATGAAGTTGAATGGGTCCGGTCCCATTACAATCAGTTGAATTTGATCGAAGAGAAGAGGCTAGCTGCCATCTGTCATGGGCAGTTATATCAAAAGCGAATGAAGAAGGCCTTCGATCAGAAAGTCAGACTTCGGGAATACCAAGTGGGAGATCTTGTTCTGAAAAGACTCATCCCTCCTCATACAGACCACAGGGGCAAATGGACGTCAAACTACGATGGCCCATTCATAGTAAAGAAAGTTTTCTCTGGTGGAGCATTGATGCTCACTACTATGGATGGCGAGGATTTCTTATCCCCTGTGAATTCAGATGCAGTTAAAAAATACTTCAAATAAAATGATCCGCTGGACATAAAAACAGAATGTACGTCCAGGCAAAAACAGGGCATCCCGGCGAGTCAAAAACAGAATAAAAGACTCGGGCAAAAATAAGGGAAAATTAAAAAAAAATGTACACCCGCTGAGTTGAAAAGCCGTATTGGACAACTCAGGCAAAAATGGGTATCCCGGTGGATTGAAAACCCGAAAGGGCGATCCACGCAAAATCAGGGAATAAGCGAACAACTGCATTCTGAATTCGTCTTTATGACTCACAACACGGCAAGCTTCGAAAGGATAAAGCATCAGTCAGGATCAACCTTCTTCAGAAAGCAAGATAAGAAGAACGTCAAGGTCATACAGGTCATAGCAAAGGAAGTTCACTGGAACGTCGTCGTCAACATTGCCAACATATTTATTTTCTCAATTTACAGCAATCTCCTCATTTCAGGGGATTTGTTTCTTTGACTGCATTTTCCAATTCAGGGCACCCAAATTAATAAAATTAGAGTTTTCGGTCACTCCTCATTTTGTACATTTTTGTTTCGTTTGCAAAATGTCCAATATTCATAATACAACACTTGCATAAAACAAATGAGCCATTTTTAATAAATTCTTGCAGGAAATATATTACTTTCAGGAAAGTCTAACTCCTATGACGGAATCCGGTTAAGGATACCTCGGGATACTTGTGCGTTTCTTTTTGTCCTAACAGGTTGCAGATTTTCAATACGCAGCATAGGGCATGCCAGGCATTGAGTTCCCAGCATGCTACTTCCCAGAAGTTATTACCTCCCCTCCTATTCCCCACCAGAGTGTCAGATCTCTCATCCTCAACAAAGTTAAAGGAACTGCCTCCCCACAGAGTTTCCATTCTCTCCCCAGAAGGGCAATGCATGGAATACTTTCCCAGCGGAGTTGCTGAAGCTTCCTTCTCCCCAGCTGAATTCTCCTTACGGATAGATCTACCAATGATCTATGTCCCCAAGCAGAGTTCTCCTTCCTAACATATCTACCAATGATCTCTTCCCCAGCCGGGATATCCCTCCAAGCAGATCAGCCAGAGATCTTTATCCCAGCAGGATCCGAGTCTCGGATCAGTTTCTCCCTTTTGCATAATCATGGCATTCGCATCATTTTTTCCCACGCAGAGCATAGCATTCCGTCTAATACGGAGCATTACGACAAAAATCAAACATTTGCATGATCACAATCCAGGTTCGAGCCAGCCACCTGCAATTACCATCGATATTTCATCAGCAATATACAAAATGCATCCCCTACACATAAAATCCAAAGTGTCTCCTTTGCACTCTCAAGTACAAATACTTGTTCATAACACACTCTTTTTGACACCCGTCTGTGTCATCCTATCCCCACAGGTCGCCCGAACACCTTCTGCCAGTAGAGACTTGTCCATAACATGTTCTTCTCGACACTCATCCGTGTCATCTTAATCTCCCCACAGAAAGCCAAAGCATATCCATTGCACTCCCAAAACAAATGCCTGTTAATACTTATACATGCTTGACACTCGTCCGTGTCATACCTTCCCCAGCAAGTCGAACACTCGTTCATGTCTTGCACATACTTCACCAACAAATTAATACTCACTTCTACTTATACAGAAGTCTTTGATACTCGTCCGTATTTTGTTTATATCACTCCTCAACAGATCTGACACTCGTCCGTGTTCTTTGTTAACCAGTTGGTACTCGTCTGTATCATCATCTTTGAACATGCGTCAGCATTTGTTTCTACCGGTACTCGTCCGTATCATGGTCCTAAGGATGCTCGTCCGCATCTTTAATCTATACACATCGTCAAACACTTATATCCTTTATTTGTGAAAGCGTAAGCACTCGTCCGTGTTTACCATTCCCCAGTAAGTCATCAACAAAATAACTTTCTCCTATCTGACATTCGTCCTATGTCGTGATATCTTTCGGCAGCCGTCCCCTGCCAGGTGATCGTCCTTCACCCTTGGATGACCATCCCTCATCCTTTCCCCAGTGGAATCTCCATTATTGGAACCTTCTATCCGACATTCGTCATATGTCGTGATATTTTTTAGCAGTCATCCCCTGCTAGGTGATCGTCCTTCACCTTTCGATGACCGTCCCTCATCATTTATCTGATGGTCGTCCCCATCGTTGATCTTGTTATCCAACATTTGTCCTATGTCATGATAAACCCTAAGAGAAGCCGTACCCTTCTAGGTGATCGTCCTTCACCTTTGGATGATCGTCCTTCATCGTGCTTATCTGATGGTCGTCCCCATCGTCGACCTTTTCTATCTGACATTCGTCCTATGTCGTGATAAAGAGCAGCCGACCCCTGCTAGGTGATCGTCCTTCACCTTTGATGACTGTCCTTCATCATTATTTCATTTATTCTTTAAACCGATGGCCGTCCCTATCGTTGTTTACTTTACTTTCCAAAGCCTGGTGGCCATCCCCATCTTTGCTTTTCTCAATCCCCATAGAGTTTTATTTCTTTACCCGATGGCCGTCCCCATCATGATCTTTTTATGTCTCCAGCTTGTCGTCCGTCCCCGTCATTGCTTTACTTACTACTTTTTCCCCAGCAGTCGTCCTCTGCTCGATGGTCGTCCTCCATCGCTTTCATTTGATAATCATACTACTATCTTTTTCAATTTATATCCCTTTTCTTCTTCTCCCCAGCGAGTGCAAATTTCGGACTGTCTTTGATATTCAACCACAAGTGGGTCGAAGCAGCTTTCTATGCAAACGTCACCAGACAAGTGGTGACCATATTTCTGAAAAGAGACATCATCTGTCGATATGGAGTACCCGAGCGAATCATTACTGATAATGGTTCCAATTTGAACAACAGAATGATGGCAGAACTGTGCCGGGACTTCAAAATCCAACATCACAACTCTTCTCCTTACAGGCCAAAGATGAATGGCGCTGTTAAGGCAGCTAACAAAAATATCAAGAAGATTGTGCAGAAGATGGTGGTTACTTACAAAGACTGGCATGAAATGCTACCATTTTCCTTGCATGGGTATCGAACCTCAATCAGAACATCCACTGGGGCAACACCTTATCAGCTTGTGTACGATATAGAAGCAGTCCTACCAGTTGAAGTTGAGTTACCCTCCTTACGGGTACTGATGGATGTAAAGCTGAATGAAGTTGAATGGGTCCGGTCCCATTACAATCAGTTGAATTTGATCGAAGAGAAGAGGCTAGCTGCCATCTGTCATGGGCAGTTATATCAAAAGCGAATGAAGAAGGCCTTCGATCAGAAAGTCAGACTTCGGGAATACCAAGTGGGAGATCTTGTTCTGAAAAGACTCATCCCTCCTCATACAGACCACAGGGGCAAATGGACGTCAAACTACGATGGCCCATTCATAGTAAAGAAAGTTTTCTCTGGTGGAGCATTGATGCTCACTACTATGGATGGCGAGGATTTCTTATCCCCTGTGAATTCAGATGCAGTTAAAAAATACTTCAAATAAAATGATCCGCTGGACATAAAAACAGAATGTACGTCCAGGCAAAAACAGGGCATCCCGGCGAGTCAAAAACAGAATAAAAGACTCGGGCAAAAATAAGGGAAAATTAAAAAAAAATGTACACCCGCTGAGTTGAAAAGCCGTATTGGACAACTCAGGCAAAAATGGGTATCCCGGTGGATTGAAAACCCGAAAGGGCGATCCACGCAAAATCAGGGAATAAGCGAACAACTGCATTCTGAATTCGTCTTTATGACTCACAACACGGCAAGCTTCGAAAGGATAAAGCATCAGTCAGGATCAACCTTCTTCAGAAAGCAAGATAAGAAGAACGTCAAGGTCATACAGGTCATAGCAAAGGAAGTTCACTGGAACGTCGTCGTCAACATTGCCAACATATTTATTTTCTCAATTTACAGCAATCTCCTCATTTCAGGGGATTTGTTTCTTTGACTGCATTTTCCAATTCAGGGCACCCAAATTAATAAAATTAGAGTTTTCGGTCACTCCTCATTTTGTACATTTTTGTTTCGTTTGCAAAATGTCCAATATTCATAATACAACACTTGCATAAAACAAATGAGCCATTTTTAATAAATTCTTGCAGGAAATATATTACTTTCAGGAAAGTCTAACTCCTATGACGGAATCCGGTTAAGGATACCTCGGGATACTTGTGCGTTTCTTTTTGTCCTAACAGGTTGCAGATTTTCAATACGCAGCATAGGGCATGCCAGGCATTGAGTTCCCAGCATGCTACTTCCCAGAAGTTATTACCTCCCCTCCTATTCCCCACCAGAGTGTCAGATCTCTCATCCTCAACAAAGTTAAAGGAACTGCCTCCCCACAGAGTTTCCATTCTCTCCCCAGAAGGGCAATGCATGGAATACTTTCCCAGCGGAGTTGCTGAAGCTTCCTTCTCCCCAGCTGAATTCTCCTTACGGATAGATCTACCAATGATCTATGTCCCCAAGCAGAGTTCTCCTTCCTAACATATCTACCAATGATCTCTTCCCCAGCCGGGATATCCCTCCAAGCAGATCAGCCAGAGATCTTTATCCCAGCAGGATCCGAGTCTCGGATCAGTTTCTCCCTTTTGCATAATCATGGCATTCGCATCATTTTTTCCCACGCAGAGCATAGCATTCCGTCTAATACGGAGCATTACGACAAAAATCAAACATTTGCATGATCACAATCCAGGTTCGAGCCAGCCACCTGCAATTACCATCGATATTTCATCAGCAATATACAAAATGCATCCCCTACACATAAAATCCAAAGTGTCTCCTTTGCACTCTCAAGTACAAATACTTGTTCATAACACACTCTTTTTGACACCCGTCTGTGTCATCCTATCCCCACAGGTCGCCCGAACACCTTCTGCCAGTAGAGACTTGTCCATAACATGTTCTTCTCGACACTCATCCGTGTCATCTTAATCTCCCCACAGAAAGCCAAAGCATATCCATTGCACTCCCAAAACAAATGCCTGTTAATACTTATACATGCTTGACACTCGTCCGTGTCATACCTTCCCCAGCAAGTCGAACACTCGTTCATGTCTTGCACATACTTCACCAACAAATTAATACTCACTTCTACTTATACAGAAGTCTTTGATACTCGTCCGTATTTTGTTTATATCACTCCTCAACAGATCTGACACTCGTCCGTGTTCTTTGTTAACCAGTTGGTACTCGTCTGTATCATCATCTTTGAACATGCGTCAGCATTTGTTTCTACCGGTACTCGTCCGTATCATGGTCCTAAGGATGCTCGTCCGCATCTTTAATCTATACACATCGTCAAACACTTATATCCTTTATTTGTGAAAGCGTAAGCACTCGTCCGTGTTTACCATTCCCCAGTAAGTCATCAACAAAATAACTTTCTCCTATCTGACATTCGTCCTATGTCGTGATATCTTTCGGCAGCCGTCCCCTGCCAGGTGATCGTCCTTCACCCTTGGATGACCATCCCTCATCCTTTCCCCAGTGGAATCTCCATTATTGGAACCTTCTATCCGACATTCTTCATATGTCGTGATATTTTTTAGCAGTCATCCCCTGCTAGGTGATCGTCCTTCACCTTTCGATGACCGTCCCTCATCATTTATCTGATGGTCGTCCCCATCGTTGATCTTGTTATCCAACATTTGTCCTATGTCATGATAAACCCTAAGAGAAGCCGTACCCTTCTAGGTGATCGTCCTTCACCTTTGGATGATCGTCCTTCATCGTGCTTATCTGATGGTCGTCCCCATCGTCGACCTTTTCTATCTGACATTCGTCCTATGTCGTGATAAAGAGCAGCCGACCCCTGCTAGGTGATCGTCCTTCACCTTTGATGACTGTCCTTCATCATTATTTCATTTATTCTTTAAACCGATGGCCGTCCCCATCGTTATTTACTTTACTTTCCAAAGCCTGGTGGCCATCCCCATCTTTGCTTTTCTCAATCCCCATAGAGTTTTATTTCTTTACCTGATGGTCGTCCCCATCATGATCTTTTTAAGTTATTTAACCCAGAAGCAATCCTAGCCCTTGATCAGCGCGCGCAATCAACCCTATCCCCTCCAGTTTGAATTTCACCCATTGGATCAGCATACCTTTCATTTTAATTCATTTTTATTTTATTTTCTTTTCATTTCTTTTGCACATTTATTTTAAAATACCAAAACTCATCACAAAAATATTTCCTTTAGCATTCTGACTTCAAATATTTTCTCAATCCAAAAAACAATTTTATTTTATTTTTTGCATTAAAAAAGTATTTTTAAAATATATAAATGTTATTTTTAATTAATTAAAGTATTTTAATTAATTAAAAATGCATTTAGGTTTCTAAAAATCACCAAAAAAATCATGAACCATTCCAATGTATTTAGAAACATTTTCAAACTCTTCACACAAATTTCTTTTTAGGTTTGATCATAGTTTGCCAATTTTCTTTGAATTAAGGGTCATTAAAATCACATTTTTGAACCCTAGCTTTGAAAAATCATTTATGCCTAACCAAGAAGAGTTTGAACTGGATTCTTTTTGCACTGTGTTACATATTGAATGTAGTATATAGGTCATTTTTCTCATGAATTTATCTTGAATTTTCAATTTGATTTGCATTTTTCCTTTTGAATCATCCAAAACCCCTAGAAAACTTAGGAAAATCATAACTTTTGATAGGTTAGGCTTCTGACCTTCTCCTTTGGGGTGTGACCTAGTATGGGATTAGGGTTTGTTTGAGCTTGATTTCAAATTTTTATCATGTCATATGCTTCTGTTTTATCCATTTGCATCTCACATGTCCATAAAACCCTAATTTTTCATGTTCATTTGCATTCACCTTGCATATTCATCATCACATGAACTTGCCATGACATTTCATGCATTCATATGTCATCTTAGACATCTTAGGACATGTTAGAACCTTGATTGATCATTTCTTCATTCATTTTCCATGTTTAGCATTCATTTCATTTCATAAACTTTCATGTGTTTTCAAACTTCAAAGCATGCTTCCTTTGCATCTCATCTTTGTATGATCACACATATGCATATTGTATGACATTGCATCATCTCATATGAAATTTACATAGCATAAACACTTCTAACTTTGATCATTGCATCTCATTTCAATTCATTTCTCCATGCTTTATGCTTTATGCATTCATGCTAACACTTTCAGGTTTTGGTAAGTTATTTTGGGAGGTGGATTTGCCTTCACCTCTCACTTATTCTTATCTCATTCATATGCATCTTGCTGGTCTTTGAAGTGAATGTGATTCGCTTATGTTCCATCTCTATCATTTTCTTCCTTTAAGTTACTTATCTTCTTAGGAAGTAAGTAACTTATTCTTCTGCTTCCTCCTCTTCTCATCTGTTTCTTCCATTGGTGGCTTCCTTGAAGATCTTTCTTAAGCCTCACAAACCATAGGATATCCAAGCATGATAATAATTAGGGTTGTGATTAGTCCCCCTTAGCTTTTTACCTTTGAGTCTCCTTGAGTCTCTCTTCTCATCTCAATAATCAGAGACTAAACTCTTAAAGTTTTAGGACTTTGGAATTAGGGTTATGTCTGCATCCTTCTCTTAGGATGGAGTGTATAACTTTAATCCTAAGTGTTAAACCTTTAATTTGTTTAAACCTCTTAATCAAATCACCTAATAATTACTAAGACTTTATCTTGTAACTTGGGCCTTACATTAGGGTTCTAATTCTTCCTTATGGTTAAGAAGGACTAACCCTAGTGTTTAATGGACAAGTCCCCCTCAAGATGTCTTACAAACTTTTGTCGCTCCCACCAAATGAGGCTAAGTCAAATGGGTACAGACGCGAACGGTCGGCGAAAGAGAAGAAAAGAAAAGAGTCGCCAGCTAGGCATTTTTATCCCGAAGGAAAGGTAATGCTGCATAGACCTAAGAAAAGATGGATAAGACGGTCGCGAACCAGAGAAACTGAGAAAGGGGGTTGGTTACAACCTGGGAAGGTATTAGCACCCAGATTGTCCGTCGTACTCGACGGGATCCACGCTTACAAGACTGTGTTTAAAAGGGGTAAGTGTATGTGCTATCTGTGTGCAAAAGCTAAGAATGAATATACAAGTGTCAGTGCAAAAGGGTGAATTGCTCAGGAACTGAGGCTTAAAAGAGAATGCTGAAAGAGGGGGAAGACAAAGAGACTTTTGTTCGATAACAGTTAAGTTATGCCTACGTATCCTCGCGTGCAATGAGGAAGTCAGAACACCGTAGTTCGACTCAAAGAGACTGAAAGATGAATTGACTTGTGAACTGCTTACTTGTCTATGCTCAAGTGTATGACCTGTCTGGCTCAGGTGCAAACTGTCTTGCATTAGACGGAAGAAGCGTTCTCGTTTGTGAGTGAAGATGGTGAGAAAAGAATCCCGAAGGAGATGATTATTGTTTTTTTTTGTGTTTTCAATCTTTTAATCGCTTTTGGTGTTTGTCATAAGATAATGAGCTTAAGCCTAAACCAAGGGTTAGCAAACTCATCACATCCTCCCTTTGATCAGGGGTAATGAGAATGCCTTAAGCATGAAGTAAGCACCTCACACTTAATCACCATGATGTAGGATTAAGATCATTAACCTACTTGTAATTATTTAGATGTTTTTTGTTGTTTTTGTTTAGTGTTAAGTAATGAGTTTAAGCCATAATCAGGGATTTAATGGACTCATTACACCATCCTAATAGAAGGATAATAGATGAGAACATTTAAGCTGAGAAAGGCTCCTCAACTTAATCCATGATTATGGATTAACCTCATGACAGAACAAAGCCTTTATTAAAGTGGATTTTAGTTAATGATGGGATTAAGAAGTGATTTTTATGGTTTGTAAGACAACTTGAGGAGGACTTGTCCATTAACACTAGGGTTAGTCCTTCTTAACCAATTAAGGAAGAATTAGAACCCTAATGCAAGGACCAAGTTACAAGCTTGATGTCTTGATGATTATTAAGTGAATTGATTAAAGGATTTAAACACATTAAGGGTTTAACACTTAGGATCAAAGTTATACACTCCATCCTAATAGAAGGATGCATGCATAAGCTTAATCACAAAGCCTTAAAACCTTTAGGGTTTAGTCCTTGATTATGAGGTGGGAAGAGAAGACTCAAAGAAAACTCAAAGGAAAGAGTCTAAGGGGAACTAAACAATCCTAAAATGTTATCATGCTTGGAAGTCCTAGGGTTTGTGAAGCTTAAGAGAGAAAGAAACTTCAAAGAGCCACCAAGGAGAGAAACAGGTAAAAGGAGAAAGAAGCAGAGAGGAACAAGACAACTTGCTTCACTTAAGAAGACAAGTTGTCTGAAGGAAGAAAGAGGAGAAAGAGCATGAATGAGCAATCTCACTCCAATACACAAGATAAAATACAGCAATGATGCAAGAGATATGAAGAGAGATTGTGATAAGTGAAGGCAAATTCACTTCTCAAAACAACTTACCACCTGAAAAGTTAGCAAAAAGAAATGAAATGCAATGCAAATGAGGTGAAATGTCATGATGCAAACCAAAGTACGAAACATAAACATGATTTCAATGATGCTAGGGGATGATGCAAACACATGACAAGAGATGAGGATGATCATACAAGCATGAGGATGCAAATGAGGCATGCTTTGAACCATAAAGATCCATGAATGCTTATGAAATGAAATGAACATATAACATGGCAAAGGAATGATGCAATGATCAATCATGTTTCTAATATGTCCTAAGATGTCTTATGGATCATGAGGATGCACAAAATGTCATGGCAAGTTCTTAAATGCAAGCAAATGAGAAATGGATGCAAAGGAAGGAACAAATTAGGGTTTATGAACAACATACCATGCAATAATTCAAAACCAGAAGCAAATGATGTGATAAAAAATTGAAAATGGGACCAAGGGAACCCTAACCCTACACAAGTTCACTGCCCAAAGGAAGGGACCTAACACTTAACCTAGTGCAAGTTATGAATTTCTCAAGTCAATTAGGGTTTTGGGATACCTCACAATGAAAAATACAAAACAAATTGAAAATGAAATATGAATTCAAGCCAATTTTAAACTATAAACTACATGCTATGAAGGATGCAATGCAAGAAGAACCATTATCAAACTCATCATGGTTAGGCAGAATGAATTTTTCAAAGTTTGAACAAAAATATTGCCTTAAAATGAATTTAATTCCAATGAAAATTGTAAAAATGCATCAAGGACCAAAAAGAAATTTGTTTTGAGAGTTGGATAATGTTTCTAAATGATTTGAAATGCAATGTGAATTTTTTGGTGATTTTTAAATACCTAAATGCATTTTTAATTAATTAATTTTCATTAACTAATTAAAAATAAACATTTAAATGATTTAAAAATGATTTTTAATGCAAAAAAATTAAAATTAAAATATTTTTGGGTTTTGAAAATTAATGAAATGTTTGACAAAAAAATTTCAGAATTTTTAAATGTTTTTTGCTATTTTTAATAAAATGGACAAAACAAATGAATAAAAAAGAAAATAAAATGAAATTAAATGAAAAGTACACAGATCCAAGAGTCAGGATTCAAATGGGATGCGCGGGAGTTGACTGGCGCGTGATCTGATGGCTGAGATTCAAACTGGATGGATTTGAATTAAACCTGATTAATTAATTTAATAAATTAGGATTAGGGTTTTAATGGTGAATCTGGTCCATTCGTTTGCGCGCGGGTCAACCCTAGTCAACAAGATCTATGGCTCAAATTCAAACTGAGCCCTAATCACCATTAATGCACTAATGACTTTCAGGTGGCCGAAAATGACCTCCGGTCATCTTCTCCGGCCACACCTCCCCTGAGATTTTGCTATCTCTCTCCCTAAGCTTCTAAAGCCTAATTTTTCTGCCCAGAAATGATCCCCATACACCATACATTAAGAATCAACAAACAAACAACATTTAAAACACATCAAAAGTGAGAATCGAATCAAAACAGTTCTAGGTCAAAAAAATTCAGAACATGAATACATACTCATTTCTCAACCATTTTCAAAACAAAACACATCAGCATGATCAGTGAAGCATAAAGAATCATTTAGTAACTTAAAAACAAGTTTCTGGAAAAATTGTTCTTGAGCTCACCTGAAATGGAGCTTTCAATCCAGGAGCTTTCTGACTGCTTCTTTGCTTCAAAATGGCTCCAATGATCTTCTTGAGGAAGCTTTGAGGCTTGGTTGGAGTTTAATGTGGCTGGTTTAAGAGTTTGATGAAGTTCTGTTCAGAAGGGGTGGAAAATCGTGTTTCTGCTTGGGGTGGTTTCAGGGTCAAATGAGGATTGGGAAATGATCAGAAGGTTAGGGTGAGTTGTTCTGTGGGATTTGTTTTGAGGTTTGAAGCTTGTATAGAGAGATTCGAATGAAAATGCATAAAGGAGGATTTTTGAGAGTGCTGACTTGTGGGAGGTTTCAGGCTGTGTTGTGTGTTGTGTTTAGTTCCTTTTGGTACATGTATCAAGTTTGGATAGGTCAGAGAGTTGTTGCTGGCCTAGCTTGATTGGTATGGGCCATTTTGCATAAAGTCAACTTTTTGTGTAAGAGAAGGTATGGGCTGGTTCAGTCATGGTACAAGGGCATGTCTGCTACAGCTTGAATCAAGGTTGTCCATGGAAATGAATTTGAGGCCAATTTGCAAGTGGTTTAGAGTTTATGTGAGGTTTTGCAATTTTCACAAAGTTTGGCCCTTTTGAAGTTTCTTAAAGATCAAGGCATGAAAATGAACAATTCTTTGGTGCATTCTGAATTTTAGGTCATGGTTTATGTTTGTGCAATGGTTAGAAGTCACATTGAAGTCACATTTTTCCTTGGCATGAGGTTTTGCAACTTTGCCTCTTTGGTGTAAAACTTGAAATTATGTGATTTTGTCCAACTTTCACAAGCCATAATTTTTGATCCAAAATGAATTAGAATGAGTTCTTGTACTTTTTGAAAATGGGAGGATTCATTCTACAACTTTCATGACCAAAGTTTTCTCAATTGAAACATTTTTGAATCAATTTGAGGAGGTTGAAAAACTTTCCCAAAATGGCAAGTTTTCATTACAAGTCACTTTCCCAAAAAGGCAACTTTGCAAATGACTTGAAATTCTTCAATTTTGTGAACTTCCAACATCTTCTATGATCAAATAAAGATCATATACATTCAAAATGATGGAGAACACCCTTTGGTTGGGTCATTGGGGCCCTCAGATGCCCTGATTTTACACTGACTTGCTCAAGAAGTCACCTTGTGATCAGATGCCTTCCCCATTGAATTTCTTCATCAAAATTGATATGCATGATCCTCATAACATATAGGGACCAATAGAAACAAGAATGACCAAAAAATATGGACTTATGGCCTCTGAAACCAAAACCCTAATTTTAGGTCATCTGTGCAGTTAAACCTGGCTCTGCTTCCATGCCTTTTTCAGTTCTTGTGATTCTTTGACTTCCTTGGCCTTGTGAGGGTATAATATGATGCTTGAACATGCATGGACCCCTTTGTAGTGATTGAAGACCTTTGGAGTGGCTCAAATGGCTCAGGGATGGCTCAGATCACAAACCCTAGATGCAGATGACTTAGAAACAATGCAGTGAAGCAAAAATGCAATATGAGATGCTATGATTGAATTTATGCACATGAATAGATCACAAGCCATGGTGTGAATGGGTGAGGGCAAATTTGGGGTTTTTACAGCTGCCCCTATTCAAGCATGAGTTAGCTGTGCAGGATGTAAGCAACGGCTTAACAGGCAAACAAGATAACTTGTGGTTGAATACTAAAGACAATCCAAGATTTGCACTCACATAATGAAGAAGAAAAGGGATATAGATTGTAAAAGAAAATAAAGTATATTATAAAGTGCGGGTGACGGAGAACGACCGTCGAGCAGAGGACGACTGCTGGGGATGGAGCAATGACGGGGACGACCGACATGCTGGGGATATAAGAGATTATGATGGGGACGACCATCAGGTAAAGCTATAAGACTCTCTGGGGATTATAGATAAATGATGGGGACGACCATCAAGTTGAAGGTATGAATGAAATAAATGATAAGGTACGGTCATCAAAGGTGAAGGACGATCACCTAGCAGGGGACGGCTGCTCAGTTGGGGATAAGATGAGGGACGGTCATCTAAGGTGAAGGACGATCACCTGGCAGGGTACGACTGCCAAAAGTATCGCGACATAGAATGAATGTCGGATAAAAAGGTCGACGATGGGGACGACCATCGGATAAGCATGATGAAGGACGATCATCTAGAAGGGGACGGCTGCTCAGTTGGTATCATGACATATGACGAATGTCAGATAACAAGATCAACGATGGGGACGGCCATCGGATAAAATGATGAAGGACGATCATCAAGAGGTGAAGGACGATCACCTAGCAGGGGACGACTGCTAAAAAATATCATGACATAGGACGAATGTCGGAAAAAGGGGTTCTAATGGATAGAGACTCCACTGGGAATGATGAAGGACGATCATCAGAAAGGTGAAGGACGATCACCTGGCAGGGTACGGCTGCCGGAAGGTATCATGACATAGGACGAATGTCAGATAGAAAGGAAATAGTTTATCAAGATTTGTTGGGAATTCTTCTGGGGAATGGCAGATACAGACGAATGTCTATATTCAAGAAGATCTAAGTGTTTGACACGATGTATAGATTAAAGATGCGGACGAGCATCCTTAAGACTCTGATACGGACGAGTATCAGTAGAAACAAACGCTTGACGCATGCTCGGAGATGATGATACGGACGGGTATCAACTGGTTAACAAGGAACATGGACGAGTGTTGATTCTGAGGGGATATAAGTGGTATAAGATACGGACGAGTATCTGTATGAGTAGAAAGTGATGAGTGAGACACAGACGAGCGTTTAACTTGCTGGGGAGAGTGTGACACAGACGGGTGTCGGAAAAAGTGTATTATAAACAAGTATGTGGTTCTAAAATGTTTAGGTAACTACGTTGGGGAAGGTGACACGGACGGGTATCACGGAATTGTATATATATATATATATATATATATATATATATATATATATGTATCTGTGAGTGCAAAGGGGACGCTTTGGCTTTCTGCTGGGGAAATGACACAGACGAGTGCCAAAAGGAGTATGTATATGTATTCGTGAGGGAAATGCTTCGGCTCTCTGGTGGGGAATTAGGAAATACTCTGTATATTGCTGATGGAACGTCAGTATTTACAAGTGTTCAGAACATGGCTTATGATCATGCAACATGTTTGATTTTTGCCGCAATGCTCCGCATAAGACGGAATGCTACGCTCTGGGGGAAAATATGATGTGAATGCTATGATTATGCAAAGATACCAATTCGGGATTCGGATCCCGTTGCCGCAGAGATCACCGGCTGATCTGCCTGAAATAGATGTCCCAGCTGGGGATGAGATTCTTGGTAGATCTTACATATCCGACTCTGCATGGGGAAACTGACAGACCTATCTCAGTAATAAGGGACCCAGCTGGGATTTGTAGAAGCTTTCGTCACTCTGTTGTGAGATCTTCAGGCGCTGCTCTTCTGGATAGAGGCTGAAATTCTGCGGGGAGATGGTTCCCTGGTCTTTGCTTTTGGCTGAGGAGGATATGATGACCGGCAACTCAGCTAGGGAGAAAGCATCTCCGGTGTTAATCGGAAGGTAGATTGAGTAGATAATGATTTTCCAGCTTGCTGGGGAGAAACTTTCATGCCCCATGTTGTGCTATGGACACCTGCAATCCTGTAAAGACAAAGAAACGCACAAGTACCCTGAGGTATCCCTTACCGGATTCCATCATAGGAGTTTAGACATTCCCCGGAGTAAGTATATTTCCTGTAAGCACGTTTTTTAGAAGGGAAGCATCTGTATTTATGCAATCAATATCTTAAAGACATCGGACATTTTTGCAAACGAAAAAATAAAACGTACGAAACAAGATATGACTGAAAATCAGATTTTATTAATTCATGTGCCCTGAATTAGCAAGATACAGTCAAAGAAACGGATCCCCTGAAATGAGGAAATTGTTACAAATTGAGAAACAACAAGGTGCTGGCAATGTTGGTGACGCTTCGAGGAGCTTCCCTTTTGCTGTGACTCGTATGACTTTTGACGTTCTTCTCACTTTGCTTTCTGAAGAAGGCTGATTCTGAACGAAGCTTGACCCTTTCAGAGTTTGCCATGTTGCAAGTGATACAAACGAATTCAGAATGCAGTTGTTCGCTTATCCCCTTATTTTGCATGGATCGCCCTTTCGGGTTTTCAATCCATCTGGATACCCTTTTTTTGCCTGAGTCGTCCAATGCGGCTTTTCAACTCAGCGGGTGTACATTTTTTTATATTTTAATTTCCCTTATTTTTGCCCGAGTCTTTTTATTCTGTTTTTGACTCGTCGGGATGCCCTATTTTTTCCTGGACTTACATTATGTTTTTATGTCCAACGGGTCATTTTATGCGAAGTATTTTTTAACTGCATATGAATTCACAGGAAACAGGAAGTCTTCACCATCCATAGTACTGAGCATCAGTGCTCCTCCAGAGAAAACTTTCTTTACTATGAACGGACCATCATAATTCGGAGTCCACTTTCCCCTGTGGTCTGTATGAGGAAGGAGGAGTCTTTTCAGCACAAGATCTCCTACTAGGTATTCTCGAAGCCTGACTTTCTGATCGAAGGCTTTCTTCATCCTTTTCTGATATAACTGCCCGTGACAAATTGCAGCCAACCTCTTCTCTTCAATCAGATTCAGTTGTTCATATCGGGATCGGACCCATTCTGCTTCACTTAGTTTAACATCCATTAGTACCCGCAGGGAGGGTAATTCAACTTCAACAGGTAGGACTGCCTCCATACCATACACAAGCTGATACGGTGTTGCCCCAGTGGATGTTCTAATTGACGTACAGTACCCATGCAAGGCAAATGGTAGCATTTCATGCCAATATTTGTAGGTAACCACCATCTTTTGCACAATCTTCTTGATATTCTTGTTAGCTGCCTCAACAGCGCCATTCATCTTTGGCCTGTAAGGAGAAGAATTGTGGTGTTGGATCTTGAAGTCCCGGCATAGTTCTGCCATCATTTTATTGTTCAAGTTGGAACCATTATCAGTAATGATTCGTTCGGGCACTCCATATCGACAGATGATATCTCTCTTCAGAAATCGGGCTACCACTTGCCTGGTGACATTTGCATAGGAAGCTGCTTCAACCCATTTGGTAAAATAGTCAATGGCTACTAGAATGAATCTGTGGCCATTTGAAGCAGTCGGTTCAATCTTGCCAATCATATAAATGCCCCACATGGCAAAGGGCCAGGGTGAAGACATCACATTCAGAGGATTTGGAGGCACATGCACTTTATCCGCATAAATCTGGCATTTATGGCATTTCCTGGCATAAGCACAACAGTCTGCATCCATTGTGATCCAGTAGTAGCCTGATCTTAGCAACTTTTTAGCCATTGCATGCCCTCCAGCATGGGTACCAAAGGATCCTTCGTGCACCTCGTGCATCAACAAGTTTGCCTCTGTCCTATCAACGCATCTGAGGAGTACCATATCAAAGTTTCTCTTGTACAGGGAACCATCAGTGTTCAGGAAGAAACTACCAGCTAGCCTTCTTAATGTCTTCTTATCATTGGAAGATGCCCCGGGTGGGTATGTTTGATCCTCCAAGAAGCATTTGATGTCATGGAACCAAGGCTTATCATCTTTGACAATATCTGCTGAGAATACATACGCTGGTCTGTCAAGTCTGGATACTGAAATCCGAGGCACAAAGTTGGCAGCTTGTACTTTGATCATGGATGAAATGGTAGCTAGAGCATCTGCAAACTGATTTTCATCCCGAGGGATATACTCAAGCTTGACTGTTGTGAAGAAAGTCAACAACCTTCTTGTATAATCCCGATAAGGTATCAGATGATCTTGGTGGGTGTACCATTTGCCGTTGGTTTGATTGATTACCAGAGTTGAATCCCCGAATACAGTTAAAGTCTTGATCCTGAGGCAATGGCTTCCTCAAGACCCATAATACAAGCTTCGTATTCAGCTTTGTTGTTAGTGCAGTTAAAGGTGAGTTTTGCCGAGAAAGGCATGTGAACTCCTTTAGGTGTAATGAGTACTACACCAACACCATGACCATTCATATTGACAGCCGCATCAAACATCATAGTCCATTCTTCTTCTGGGTCAGGCCCTTCAGTGTGAACAGGCTCTTCGTGATCTTTTGCTTTTATGAACATGATGTCTTCATCAGGGAAGTCAAATCTCATAGGCTGGTAATCATCAATGGGTTGCTCAGCGAGATAATCAGACAATACACTGCCTTTGATGGCCTTCTGAGATGTGTACTGAATGTCATACTCTGTGAGGATCATTTGCCATCTTGCAACCCGTCCGGTAAGTGCTGGCTTCTCAAAAATGTACTTAACTGGATCCATCTTTGAAATCAACAAAGTGGTGTGGGTCAACATATACTGCCTTAGTCGGCGAGCAGCCCACGCTAAAGCACAACAAGTTTTCTCGAGCAGTGAATAACGTTGTTCACAGTCGGTAAACGTTTTGCTTAGGTAGTATATTGCATACTCTTTTCGACCAGACTCGTCATGCTGGCCCAACACACACCCCATTGATTCTTCTAACACTGTCAAGTACATAATTAGAGGTCTTCCTTCAACTGGAGGCATAAGGATCGGAGGCTCTTGTAAGTATTCCTTGATTTTGTCAAAAGCCCTCTGGTAGTCTTCCTTCCACCTGACCGTTTGTTCTTTTCTTAACAGCTTGAACAAAGGCTCACAGGTTGCAATAAGGTGAGATATGAACCATGAAATGTAGTTCAATCTAACTAGAAACCCCCGAACTTCTTTTTCAGTCTTCGGTGCAGGCATTTCTTGAATGGCTTTGACTTTGTCAGGGTCAACCTCAATCCCTTTCTCACTTACAATAAATCCTAGAAGCTTACCGGATCGCACCCCGAATGTGCATTTGTTGGGGTTTAACTTCAGCTGGTACTTCCTCAGACGCTTGAATAACTTCAGCAGATTCACCAGGTGGTCTTCTTCTGTGAGGGACTTGGCAATCATGTCATCCACATAACATTCAATTTCTTTGTGGATCATGTCATGGAATAGTGTTACCATAGCCCGTTGATAAGTGGCACCAGCATTCTTCAGTCCGAATGGCATCACCTTATAACAGAATGTGCCCCAGGGTGTGATGAAAGTTGTCTTCTCCATGTCTTCAGGTGACATATTGATTTGATTGTATCCCGAAAATCCGTCCATGAAGGAGAACACCGAGAACTGAGCCGTATTATCCACCAATACATCAATGTGAGGTAAAGGGAAGTCATCTTTCGGGCTGGCTCTGTTCAGATCCCGGTAATCCACACACATCCTCACCTTGCCATCTTTCTTAGGCACAGGTACTATATTTGCAACCCACGGCGGATAGCTAGTCACAGCAAGGAACCCGGCGTCCCACTGTTTTTGTACCTCTTCCTTTATCTTCATTGCCATATCTGGGCGAGTACGGCGCAACTTCTGTTTTACCGGCGGGCAGTCTTCTTTTAAGGGAAGCTTGTGCATGACAACATCGGTGTCCAACCCTGGCATATCCTGATAAGACCAAGCAAAGACATCCACATACTCCCGAAGCATATCAATCAGTTGTTCTTTTACCGAATCTTGTAAGCAGGCCCCGATCTTAACCTCTTTCACGTCTTCTTCCGTACCAAGATTAATCGTTTCAATCTCCTCCTGATGAGGAGTGATAACCTTCTCCTCTTGCCTTAACAACTTGGCTAGCTCTTTAGGTAGCTCATAATCTTCTTCAACCCCTTCATCGGCTTGATTGATTGGATTGTCAAAGTCATACGAAGTCATAGCTATGTTGTTGTCGGTGCAATCTGAAAGGCACTCTCTGCAAGGTTTTAGATTGTTTATTTTAGTGATCAATTTTAATCTTGTTTATAAAAAGTGAAAATGAGGTTATTTATTCTGAAAACATTGCCATTTTATTTTTGTACAAAAAGAAAAATGAAAAGACAGTGAGCGAAAAAAAGAGACTCGTTTGCAAAAGATGTCCGATATTCATTGATTAATCCATTTGCACAAAATTACAAGATGGCCCGATTACAAAATGAGTCTTG
The DNA here is from genome assembly GCA_963966055.1 of Lathyrus aphaca. Taxonomy (NCBI): domain Eukaryota; kingdom Viridiplantae; phylum Streptophyta; class Magnoliopsida; order Fabales; family Fabaceae; genus Lathyrus; species Lathyrus aphaca. Next base: position 686,586,547 of record OZ014519.1, on the reverse strand, counting down.
TCATCTTGGGCAAGATGCAAGACTTGATGCATGCTTAAAAATACAGGAAATAATAATTACTCTGTAGGAGTAACCCTTATAATTTCCTGGGAAGACCAGTTAAAGACTTGGCTCCCCGGGATCCTTGGACGTATCCAGCTCTCCAGGTTGCGGTCGCTTTCTTCCTCGTCTTCCAAGTTGTTCACAGCATCCGGGGTGAGCATTCCCCCGCTGACAAAATTGGGCTCCTTGGCAGCCTCTGATTGATCTTGTTGAGTTGGTTTGTAACCCAACCCAAATCTGTCTTCTTTCTTTTCCACGGGCAACAGCGTGCCCCAGTCTTGGGCAGTACCCTCTTCAACAACCTTCCGGGCTTGCTAATAAGACGTCATGGAAGTTCCCAGTACAGCAGATGCTTCATTAATGTTCAGGGCCTCAAACCCCTGGCTCATGGTTTCATGGATTTCTCCATCCATTTCTATGTACTTATACGTAGCCAGATGGCTAACAAAGATGTCTTCTTCCCCACAGATGGTGATGATCTGGCCTTCCCACTCGAATTTCAGCTTCTGGTGAAGGGTAGACGTAACAGCGCCAGCGGCATGGATCCAGGGTCTACCTAACAAACAGTTGTAGGTCGGCTGAATGTCCATCACATAGAAGGTAATTTTAAAAGTCTGCGGGCCAATCATCACCGGCAAATCAATCTCCCCAAGCACTGATATTTTAGAGCCATCGAATGCTCTCACCACCAAATTACTCGGACGCAAAGCCAAGCCATCATACTCCAGCTTCACCAAGGCTTTCTTTGGTAGGACATTGAGTGATGACCTAGTGTCCACCAGTACATGAGACAGAACAGCACCCTTGCATTCCAGGGTGATATGTAAAGCCTTGTTGTGGTTACGTCCCTCAGTTGTTAAGTCAGCATTGGTAAAGCCCAGTCCATGACTGGTATTGACATTTGCCACCACAGTTTCTAACTGATTAACGGTAATCTCCTCTGGCACGTATGCTGCGTGCAGGACTTTCAATAATGCATTCCTGTGAGCTTTAGAACACATCAACAGTGATAATATGGAGACTTTTGAGGAAGTTTGGTGAAGCTGATCCACCACCTTGTAATCACTTCTTTTTATGATTCTCATGAACTCGTCTACATCCTGTTCAAATGATGTCTTCTGAGTTTCCTTGACAATCGGCTCTTCTGGTACCACACTCTTTCCCTTTGCTTTGGCAGCAGCTTCCGCTTCAGCATTAGGTCTTTGCACTTGTGAGGCAAAAAGGCATCCACTTCTGGTGAAGCCTCTGCCTCCCCCAATATTATCAATCTGTGGAGAAGAGGTTGAAGAATCCAGAGTGATTTTCTCCCCGTTGCAGTAAAGATCAGAGCCATAATGCCAAGGTATGGCATTACTGCTTTCATAGGGAACTGGTCTAGGCACCGTAATAGTAACTGGACTGACTGCTGCAGAGGAGGGTACTGTAATGGTGTGCGGATCGTAGTAAATTGTGACTGGTGATCTGGCAGGAAGTGCCATGATGCATTGTTGAAAATTGTTGCTGGGAGGAACCTCTGACGGGTCATAGTAGATTGTAACTGCGGAGACATCTTCATTAAGTTTTGCTGGCGTTGTATAAGATTCTGCTGATAAAATGGATGCTGATGTTGTAGAAGAGATGGTTGCTGAAATTTGATTTGTTGAAGTGATGGATGGAGCCATTGCTAATGATATTGATGAATCGGTAGGAATGATTGTTGCTGCTGTTGTAGAAGAATCAGGAATTGTTGTTAAAGGAATTGCTGGATTTATAGGCGCCGTTGTTGAGATCTGAAGGATTCCATCCTTGATAAGACCATCTATGCCGCTTCTCAAATTATCACACCCGTTGACTGCAATGTTGCAATACCCACAACCGAGCTCACACCCGGGGAACACTTGGCACTCTAGAAGCTGAGCTTTAATTTCGACCAAAGGTGTTCGAATCTGTGCAACACTGTTAATCAAAGTAGATGGTTTGTCTTCCTCAATGGCATTAATCCTTGGCCCGCCATGATTAGGCATAGGATTCTTGTTGACATTTGGAGGGGGTGCAAAGTTGAGGGCTTTAGAATCCACCAGATCTAGACTTTCATTTGTAAGGCCCTGCATTTTTGGGTATTGTGACCAGGTGCATTGGAGTGGAAAGCACACCTGGCATTGACATCATAATTCCTTGGGAGATTTAGGGGATCTGGTGGTGCCAATGTCCTTAACTCAACTAAGTTAAGCTTCAGGAGTTGTGGCAATAAGGCAGCATAAGGCATAGGGATAGGGTCAATCACTCTATTTGCCTGTGACGGTCTTTGTTGAAAGGGTCGCTGTTGTTGATTACTGTTTGTCGCTCCCACCAAATGAGGCTAAGTCAAATGGGGTACAGACGCGAACGGTCGGCGAAAGAGAAATGAATAGAGTCGCCAGCTAGGCATTTTTATCCCGAAGGAAAGGTAATGCTGTATAAACCTGAGAAAAGATTATGGATAAGACAGTTGGGAACCAGAGAGACTGAGAAAGGGGGTTGGTTACAACCTGGGAAGGTATTAGCACCCAGATTGTCCGCCGTACTCAACGGGATCCACGCTTAAAAGATTTGTGTTTTAAAGGGGTAGTTTCAGTGCTATTTTGTGTACAAAAGCTGGAAAAGAATGCAAGTGTCGGTGCAAAAGAAATGTGAAGTGAAATATGTGAAGTGTCAGTGTAGAAACAGGAGTGAAATGCTCAAGATAAAGAGGCTTAAAGAATATGGCTGGAAGAGGGGGAATATATAGAGACTTTTGTTCGATAACTGTTAAGTTATGCCTACGTATCCTCGCGTGTAATGACGAAGTCAGAACACCGTAAATCGACCCAAAGAGACTGAAAGGTAAATTGACTTGTGAATTGCTTGCTTGCCTATGCTCAAGTGTATGACCTGTCTGGATCAGGTGCAAACTGTCTTGCATTAGACGGAAGAAGCAAGTTCTCGGTTAAGAGTGAATGAGATGAGAAAAGAATCCCGGAGGAGACGGTTATTGTTTGTTTTTGTATTTTCAGTCTTTTATTGCTTTTTGAAGTTTGTCATAAATTAATGAGTTTAAGCCTAAACCAATGGGTTAGTAAACTCATCACATCCTCCCTCCTTAAGTATGAAGTAAGCACCTCACACTCAATCACCATGGTGTAGGATTAAGATCATTAACCTACTTGTGATTAATTAGATATTTTTGTTATCTTTGTTTAGTGTTAAGTAATGAGTTTAAGCCATAATCAGGGATTTAATGAACTCATTACACCATCCTAATAGAAGGATAATAGATGAGAACATTTAAGCTGAGAAAGACTCCTCAACTTAATCCATGATTAGGGATTAACCTCATGACAAAACAAAGCCTTTATTAAGGTGGATTTTAGTTAATGGTAAGATGAAGAAGTGATTTTTATGATTTGTAAGACAACTTGAGGGGGACTTGTCCATTAACACTAGGGTTAGTCCTTCTTAACCAATTAAGGAAGAATTAGAACCCTAATGCAAGGCCCAAGTTACAAGCTTTATGTCTTGATGATTATTAAGTGAATTGATTAAAGGATTTAAACACATTAAGGGTTTAACACTTAGAATTAAAGTTATACACTCCATCCTACTAGAAGGATGCAGGCATAAGCTTAATCACAAAGCCTTAAAGCCTTTAGGGTTTAGTCCCTGATTATGAGATGAGAAGAGAAGACTCAAAGATGACACAAAGGTAAAACTAAATGGGGGACTAATCAAACCCTAATTATTATCATGCTTGGTTATTCCTAGGGTTAATGAGGTTTGCAAGAAGATCTTCAGAGAAACCACCAAGGAAAGGAGCAGATGAAAGGAGGAAGAAGCAAAGAGAAGCAAGACAACTTGCTTAAATTAAGAAGACAAGTTGCTTGAAGAAAGAAAGTAAGGAGAGAGCATGAATGAGCAAGCCCACTCTAAGATAAAAACAAAATGCAGAAATGATGCAAGAGAGATGAGAAGAGATTGTGAGAAGTGAAGGCAAATTCACTTCTCAAACAACTTACCACCTGAAAAGTTAGCCAAAAGAAATGAAATGCAATGCAAATGAGATGAAATGTCATGATGCAAACCAAAGTCAGAAACATTTACATGATGTTAATAATGCTAAGAGATGATACAAACATGAGGCAAGACAAGGGAATGATCATACAATGCAATGGGTGCAGATGAAGCATGTAACCATGAAAGTACATGAAAAGTTATGGAATGCAAAGGACATATAGCATGGTAAATGAAAGATGCAATGATCAAACATGATTCTAATATGTCCTAAGATGTATCATGAATCATGGGGATGCACAAAATGTCATGGCAAGTCATTGGATGCAAGCAAATGAGAAATGGATGCAAAGGAAGGCACAAATTAGGGTTACATACATCATGCAAAGCAAAAATCCAAAACCAGAAACAAATGACTTGATAAAAATTTGAAAATGCAATCAAAGATACCCTAAACCTATACAAGCTCACTGCCCAAAGGAGAGGATCCAACTCTTAACCTAGTGAAAGTTATGAATTTCCTAAGATTACTAGGGTTTTGGGGTACCTTATCAAGAAAAATGCAAAACAAAATGAAAATGCAAGATCAAATCAAACCAAATTTATCCTATAAACTACATGCTATGAAGAGTGCAATGCAAGAAGAATCATCATCCAACTCTCAATGGTTAGGCAGAATGAAATTTTTAAAGATTGAACCAAAATATTGCCTTAAAATGAAATTAATTCCAATGAAAATGATCAAAAGGCATCAAGAACAAAAAAGAAATTTGGTTTGAGAGTTGGACAATGTTTCTAAATGTTTCTAAGTGCAATGTGAATTTTTTTTGTGATTTTTAAATACCTAAATGCATTTTTAATTAATTAATTTCCATTAACTAATTAAAAATAAACATTTAAATGATTTAAAAATGATTTTTAATGCAAAAAATAAAAATAAAAATATTTTTGGGTTTTAAAAATTAGTGAAATCTTTGACAAAAATTTTCATAATTTTTAAATGATTTTAGCTATTTTTAATAATTCGTATAAATAAAATGAAAAGAAAATGAAATTAAAATGAAAATAATGAAAAGTAAACATAATCCAAGGCTGAGATTCAAATGGTTTTGGAGGGATTTGACTGGCGCGTCATCCAACGGCTGCAATTCAAACTGGCCAGATTAATTTAAAATCCTAATTAATTAAACTAATGACGTGGATTAGGGTTAAGTGAGACCATCCTGGCCATTCATTCGCGCGGGAGTCAACAAAAGTCCACAAGATCTAAGGCCCAGATTCAAACAAAACCCTAAACGCAATTGATGATTTAATTACTCTCAGGTGGCCGGAAATGACCTCCGGTCATCTTCTCCGGCCACATCTCCCCTGAGAATTTCCCAAATCACTCCCCAGGCCATTTCTGGAGCTCTAAAGCTCCAGATCACTTCCTCTCACCTCCCTAAACTCATCCCTGCCCTCAAATGGAATTTATTTCTCACCATTAACAAGATTCGAAGCTATGAACAAAAATGGCAGAAATTTCAGACAGACAATACACTCTCAATTCTCCATCATTTTCAAAAATAAAAAGTTCAATGAACTCAGGGGATCAAACTTAACAAGTTAAGAACTTAAAATAGAGCTTCTGGAAAAAATAAATTTCGAAGCTACCTGAAGTGGAGCTTTCAGTTTGGAGCTTTCAGCCTGCTTCCTTGCTTCCAATCACCTCTACTGACCTCCCTCAAGTGTTTGCAAAGCTTGTTTGGAGTTTATTTTGGCCGGTTTGTGAGATGTTTGGAGTTCTGTTCAGAGAGGGGTGGAAATCGTGTTTTGGTTTCAGGGGGTTTCATGGCAAGGTGAAGGGTCAGGGATGATCAGTGGAGTGTTTTGAGATGGATGGTGGAAGAAATTTGAGGAATAGGTGGCTGAGTCAAGTGATTCGATAGAAAATGCAAGATGGAGAATTTTTGTGAACTATTGCTTATGTGCTGCTTCAGGCTTGTGTGTCTGTTGTGTTGAGTCCCTTTTGGTCCACTTATCACACTTGGATGGGTCAGAGAAGTTGGTGTGGCACTGTGGGATTGGTATGGGTGTTTTTGCATAAAGTCCAAGTTAGGTGTACTTGAGGTATGGGCAAGTGTGAGGTTATGATAGGGGCATGGTTTGGCTCAGCTGAGATCATGGAGTTCTTGTGGACCAGATTTTGTGAGCTGTAACAAGTAGAGGTATGGCTTCATGAGTTTTTGCAAGTTGGTACATCTTTGGCCCCTTTGGAAATTCATGAAGTTCAAAGCATAAAAATGCATAATTCTTGGGCCAATTCTGATTTTTAGAAGTCATATGAGCATGTTGTGAAGAGTTTGTGCACATTTGAAGTCTTTAGAATGCTTGATCATACCATTTTGCAAAATGCCTCTTTGGTACAAAACTTGAATTTATGTGATTTTTCCCAACTTTGACAAGCCATAACTTTTGATCAAAAATGAATTAGGAAACGTTCTTGTACTTTTTGAAAAGGGAATGATCCATTATACAACTTTCATGACCAAAGTTTTCTCATTTGAGGCATTTTTGAATCAAAAAGAAAGGGTTGAAAAACTTTCCCAAAATGGCAAGTTTTCATTACAAGTCATTTTCCCAAAATGGCAACTTTGCAAATGGCTTGAAATTCTTCAATTTTGTGAACTTCTAATATCTTCTATGACCAAATAAAGATCATACACATTCAAAATGATGAAGAACACCCTTTGGTTGGGTCATTGGGGGCCTCAGATGCCCTGATTTTACACTGACTTGCTCAAGAAGTCAACTCTTGACCAGATGCCTTCCCTATGGAATTTCTTCATGAAAATTGGTATGCATGATCCCTATACCATATAGAGACCAATAGAAACAAGAATGACCAAAAAATTTGGAGTTATGGCCTTTGAAACCAAAACCCTAATTCTAGGTCATCTGTGCAGTTAAACCTGACTTTGCTTCCATGCTCTTCTCAGTTCTTGTGATTCTTTGACTTCCTTGACTTGGTGAGGAAATAATATGATGCTAGAACCTACATGGACCCCCTTGAAGTGATTGATGACCTTTGGAGTGGCTCAAATGGCTCAGGGATGGCTCAGATCACAAACCCTAGATGCAGATGACTTTGAATCAATGCAGTGAAGCAAATATGCAAATTGAGATGCTATGATTGAACTTATGCACATGAAAAGATCACAAGACATGGTGTGGATGGGTGAGGGCAAATTTGGGGTGTTTACAGCTGCCCCTATTCAAACATGAGTTAGCTGTGCAGGATGTAAGCGACGGCTTAACAGGCAAACAAGATAACTTGTGGTTGAATACCAAAGACAGTCCAAAATTTGCACTCACAGAATGAAGAAGAAAAGGGATATAGATTGTAAAAGAAAACAAAGTATAATTATAAAGTGCGGGCGACGGAGGATGACCGTCGAGCAAAGGACGACTGCTGGGGATAAAGCAAATGACGGGGACGGCCGACATGCTGGGGATATAAGAGATTACGATGGGGACGGCCATCGGGTAAAGCTATGAAACTCTCTGGGGATTATAAGTAAACGATGGGGACGACCATCAAGTTCAAGGCATAAATGAAATAAGTGATGAGGTACGGTCATCAAGAGGTGAAGGACGATCACCTAGCAGGGGACGACTGCTCTGTTGGGGATAAGATGAGGGACGGTCATCTAAGGTGAAGGACGATCACCTGGCAGGGTACGGCTGCCGAAAGTATTGCGACATAGGGCGAATGCCGGATAGAAAAGGTCAACGATAGGGACGGCCATCAGATGAAATGATGAAGGACGATCATCAAGAGGTGAAGGACGATCACCTAGCAGGGTACGGCTGCTCTAAAGGTATCATGACATAGGACGAATGTCAGATAACAAGATCAATGATGGGGACGGCCATCGGATAACATGATGAAGGACGATCATCAAGAGGTGAAGGACGATCACCTAATAGGGGACGGCTGCTAAAAATGTCACGACATAGGACGAATGTCGGATGGAAAGGGGTTCTAATGAATAGAGACTCCACTGGGGGTGATGAAGGACGATCATCAAAAAGGTGAAGGACGATCATCTGGCAGGGTACGGCTGCCAAAGAGGTATCATGACATAGGACGAATGTCAGATAGAAAGGAAATAATTTAATGGGACTTGCTGGGACTCTTCTGGGGAATAGTAGACACAGACGAGTGTCTAAATCCAAGAAGACATAAGTGTTTGACACAGTGTATAGATTAAAGATGCGGTCGAGCATTCTTAGGACTACGATACGGACGAGTATCAGTAGAAACAAACGCTTGACGCATGCTCAGAGATGATGATACGGACGAGTACCAACTGGTTAACAAAGAACACGGACGAGTGCCGAATCTGAGGGGAATAATGTGGTGTATACAAGATACGGACGAGTATCTGTATGAGTAAAACAGAAGTAGCAAGTATGAGTGGTGTACGGACGAGTGTTTAACTTGCTAGGGAGAGTGACACGGACGAGTGTCAAAAAGAGGGAAGTGTAATATAAACAAGTGTATGTGTACCAAGGAGGTTGTGTATAAGTATCTGTGAGTGCAAAGGGGGCGCTTTGGCTTTCTGCTAGGGATATGACACGGACGAGTGTCAAGAAGTATCTGTAATGTATAAGTGCCTGTTTGTAAAGAAAGCTTGGGCAACTTTACTGGGGAGTGATGACACGGACGAGTGCCAAAAGGAGTGTGCATCTGTATTTGTGAGTGTAAGGCAAATGCTTTGGCTGTCTGCCGGGGAATTTTGGGAAGTCTTCTGTATATCTTTGATGGATTGTCAAAATCTACAAGTGTTTGAGTTTACACATGGCTTATGATTATGCAATATGTTTGATTTTTGCCGTAATGCTCCGTATTAAACGGAATGCTACACTCTGTGGGGAAAATATGATGCGAATGCTATGATTACGCAAGGATACCAATCCGGGATTCGGATCCCGGTGCTGTGAAGATTTCTGGCTGATTTACTTGCAGTGGACATCCCAGCTGGGGATGAGATCGTTGGTAGGTCCGACGTATGTATGACTCTGCTTGGGGAAGTAGGTTATTGATAAACCTATCTCGGTAATGAGGGACCCAGCTGGGGTTTGTAGAAGCTTTCGTCACTCTGTTGTGAGATCTTCAGGTATTGCTTTTCTGGATAGAGGCTGAAACTCTGTGGGGAGATGGTTCCCTGCCTAACACTCAGCTGGGGAAGAAGAAAGATCACTGAAAGACCTTCCTAGAGATTTCTGTGGGAGATCCTGCTGAGGATGATACTTGACAACTCGGCTGGGGATATGAACACCTTCTGGTGCCGCTCTTTGAAGGAAATGCTGGAGAAGTGATGCCTGGCAACTCTGATGGGGAGAAGGCATCTCTGGTGTTGTGTGCTGAGGAAATAATGATTTGGCAGCTTACTGGGGAGAAGCTTTCATGCCCCATGTTGCGCTTTGAATTACCTGCAATCCTGTAAAGACAAAGAAATGCACAAGTTCCCCGAGGTATCCCTTACTGGATTCCCTCCTAGGAGTCCAGACACTCCCGGGAGTAAGCATATTTCCTGCAAGCATGTAGTTTAGGAAAGACGCATCTGTATTTATGCGATCAACAAATTAATGACATTGGACATTTTCACAAATAAAAGAGTACGAGACGGTGTGTGACTGAAAATCTGATTTTATTAATTTGTGTGCCCTGAATTGGCAAGAATACAGTCAAAGAAACGGATCCCCTGAAATGAGGAGATCGTTACAAATTGAGAAACAAAAGATGCTGGCAATGCTGATGACGCTTCAAGGAGCTTCCCTTTTGCTATGACTCGTATGACATTGATGTTCTTCTCATCTTGCTTTCTGTAGAAGGCTGATTCTGACCGATGCTTGAACCTTTCGGAGCTTGCCAGGTTGTAAGTGCCACGGACGAATTCAGAATGCAGTTGTTCGCTAATTCCCTTATTTTTGCGTGGATCGCCCTTTCGGGTTTTCAATCCACCGGGATACCCATTTTTGCCTGAGTTGTCCCATGCGGCTTTTCAACTCAGCGGGTGTACACATTTTTTTATTATTTATTTTCCCTTATTTTTGCCCGAGTCTTTTATTCTGTTTTTGACTCGCCGGGATGCCCTATTTTTGCCTGGACTTACATTCTGTTTTTATGTCCAGCGGGTCATTTTCATGCGAAGTATTTTTTAACTACATCTGAATTCACAGGGGACAGGAAGTCTTCACCATCCATAGTACTGAGCATTAGTGCTCCACCAGAGAAAACCTTCTTTACTATGAATGGCCCTTCGTAATTCGGAGTCCACTTGCCCCTGTGGTCTGTATGAGGAGGGAGGAGTCTTTTCAGCACAAGATCTCCTACTTGGTACTCTCGGAGCCTGACTTTCTGATCGAAGGCTTTCTTCATTCTTTTCTGATACAGCTGCCCATGACAAATTGCAGCTAACCTCTTCTCTTCAATCAAATTCATTTGCTCGTATCGGGATCGGACCCATTCTGCTTCATTCAGGTTAACATCCATCAATACCCGCAGAGAGGGTAGTTCAACTTCAACAGGTAGGACTGCCTCCATACCATAAACAAGCTGATACGGTGTTGCCCCAGTGGATGTCCTAATTGACGTTCGGTACCCATGCAAGGCAAATGGTAGCATTTCATTCCAATATTTATAGGTAACCACCATCTTTTGCACAATCTTCTTGATATTCTTATTAGCTGCCTCAACAGCGCCATTCATCTTTGGCCTGTAAGGGGAAGAATTGTGGTGTTGGATCTTGAAGTCCCGGCACAGCTCTGCCATCATTTTGTTGTTCAAGTTGGAACCATTATCAGTAATGATTCGCTCGGGCACTCCATACCGACAGATGATGTCTCTCTTCAGGAATCGGGCTACCACCTGCCTCGTAACATTTGCATAAGAAGCCGCTTCAACCCACTTGGTAAAATAGTCAATAGCAACCAGGATGAATCTGTGGCCGTTTGAAGCGGTTGGTTCAATCTTGCCAATCATATCAATGCCCCACATGGCAAAGGGCCAAGGTGAAGACATCACATTCAAAGGATTCGGAGGCACATGCACTTTATTCGCATAAATCTGGCATTTATGGCATTTTCTGGCATAGGCACAACAGTCTGCATCCATTGTGATCCAGTAATAGCCTGATCTTAGCAACCTTTTAGCCATAGCATGCCCTCCGGCATGAGTACCGAAGGATCCTTCATGCACCTCGTGCATCAACAAGTCTGCCTCTGCCCTATCAACGCATCTGAGGAGTACCATATCAAAGTTTCTCTTGTACAGGGAACCATCAGCATTCAGGAAGAAACTGCCAGCTAGCCTTCTTAATGTCTTCTTGTCATTGGAAGATTCCCCAGGTGGTTATGTTTGATCCTCCAAGAAGCATTTGATGTCGTGGAACCAAGGCTTATCATCTTTAACAACGTCTGCTAAGAACACGTATGCTGGTCTGTCAAGTCTGGATACTGAAATCCGAGGCACAAAGTTGGCAGCTTGAACTTTGATCATGGATGAAATGGTAGCCAGAGCATCTGCGAATTGATTTTCATCTCGAGGAATATACTCAAGCTTGACTATTGTGAAGAAAGTCAATAACCTTCTTGTATAGTCCCTATAAGGTATCAGATGATCCTGGTGGGTGTACCATTTGCCGTTGGTTTGATTAATTACCAGAGCGGAATCTCCGAACACAGTCAAAGTCTTGATCCTGAGGTCAATGGCTTCCTCAAGACCCATAATACAAGCTTCGTATTCAGCTTCGTTGTTAGTGCAGTTAAAGGTGAGTTTTGCCGAGAAAGGCATGTGAACTCCTTTAGGTGTAATGAGTACTGCACCAACACCACGACCATTCATATTAACAGCCCCATCAAACATCATAGTCCATTCCTCTTCTGGGTCAGGTCCTTCAGTGTGAACGGGCTCTTCGTGATCTTTTGCTTTTATGAACATGATGTCTTCATCAGGGAAGTCAAATCTCATAGGCTGGTAATCATCAATAGGTTGCTCAGCAAGATAATCAGACAATACACTGCCCTTGATGGCTTTTTGAGATGTGTACTGAATGTCATATTCTGTAAGGATCATTTGCCATCTTGCAACCCGTCCGGTAAGTGTTGGATCTCAAAAATATACTTAATTGGGTCCATCTTTGAGATCAATAAAGTAGTGTGGGTCAACATATACTGTCTCAGTCGGCGAGCAGCCCACGCTAAAGCACAGCATGTTTTCTCGAGCAGTGAATAACGTTGTTCACAGTCGGCAAACTTTTTGCTTAGGTAGTATATTGCATACTCTTTTCGACCAGACTCGTCATGCTGGCCCAACACACACCCCATTGACTCTTCTAATACTGTCAAGTACATGATTAGAGGTCTTCCTTCGACTGGAGGCATAAGGATTGGAGGCTCTTGTAGGTATTCCTTGATTTTGTCAAAAGCCTTCTGGCAGTCTTCATTCCACCTGACCGTTTGTTCTTTTCTTAACAACTTGAATAAAGGTTCACAGGTTGCTGTAAGGTGAGATATGAACCGCGAAATGTAGTTCAATCTACCTAGAAACCCTCGAACTTCTTTTTCTGATTTTGGTGCAGGCATTTCTTGAATGGCTTTAACTTTATCAGGGTCAACTTCAATCCCTTTCTCACTTACAATGAATCCCAGCAATTTACCGGATCGCACCCCGAATGTGCACTTGTTGGGGTTTAGCTTCAGTTGGTACTTCCTCAGACGCTTGAATAACTTCAACAGATTTACCAGGTGGTCTTCTTCTGTGAGGGGCTTGGCAATCATGCCATCCACATAACATTCAATTTCTTTATGGATCATGTCATGGAATAATGTTACCATAGCCCGTTGATAAGTTGCACCAGCATTCTTCAGTCCGAATGGCATCACCTTGTAACAGAATGCGCCCCAGGGTGTGATGAAAGTTGTCTTCTCCATGTCTTTAGGTGACATCTTGATCTGATTGTATCCTGAAAATCCGTCCATGAAGGAGAACACCGAGAACTGAGTCGTATTATCAACCAATACATCAATGTGAGGTAAAAGGAAATCATCTTTCGGGCTGGCTCTGTTCAGATCCCGGTAATCCACACACATCCTCACCTTGCCATCTTTCTTAGGCACAGGTACAATATTAGCAACCCACGACGGGTAACTAGTTACAGCAAGGAAACCGGCGTCCCACTGTTTTTGTACCTCTTCTTTGATCTTCATTGCCATATCTGGGCGAGTACGGCGCAGTTTCTGCTTTACCGGTGGGCAATCTTCTTTTAAAGGCAGCTTGTGCATGACAATATCGGTGTCCAACCCTGGCATATCCTGATAAGACCAAGCAAAAACATCCACATATTCTCGAAGCATATCAATCAGCTGTTCCTTTACTGAATCTTGTAAGCAGGCTCCGATCTTAACCTCTTTCACATCTTCTTCCGTACCAAGATTAACTGCTTCGACCTCCTCCTGATGAGGATTGATAACCTTCTCCTCTTGCCTTAACAACATGGCTAGCTCTTCAGGAAGCTCATAGTCTTCTTCAACCCCTTCATCGGCTTGATCGATTGGATTGTCAAAGTCATACGAAGCCATAGCAGTGTTGTTGTCGGTGCTGTCTGAAAGGCACTCTCTGCAAGGGTTTAGATTGGTTTATTTTAGTGATCGATTTTAATCTTGTTTAGAAAAAGTGAAATGAAGTTATCATTTTGAAAAACATTGCCATTTTATTTTTGTACAAAAAGAAAAATGAAAAACAGTGAGCGGAAAAGGAAAAGACTCATTTGCAAAAGATGTCCGATATTCATTGATTGATCTGTTTGCACAAAATTACAAGATGGCCCGATTACAAAATGAGTCTTGACATCTTAGGCAAGATGCAAGACTTGATGCATGCTTAAAAATACAGGAAATAATAATTACTCTGCAGGAGTAACCCTTATAATTTTCTGGGAAGACCAGTTAAGGACTTGGCACCCCGGGGTCCTTGGACGTATCCAGCTCTCCAGGTTGCGGTCGCTTTCTTCCTCGTCTTCCGCATTGTTCACTGCATCCGGGGTGAGCATTCCCCCGCTGACAAAATTGGGCTTCTTGGCAGCCTCTGATTGATCCTGTTGAGTTGGTTTGTAACCCAACCCAAATCTGTCTTCTTTCTTTTCCACGGGCAGCAGCTTGCCCCAGCCTTGGGCAGTACCCTCTTCAACAACCTTCCTGGCTTGCTGATAAGATGTTATGGAGGTTCCCAGTACAGAAGATGCTTCATTAATGTTTAGGGCCTCAAACCCCTGGCTCATAGTTTCATGGATCTCCCCATCCATTTCTATGTACTTATACGTAGCCAGATGGCTAACAAAGATGTCTTCTTCCCCACAGATGGTGATGATCTGGCCTTCCCACTCGAATTTCAGCTTCTAGTGAAGAGTAGACGTAACAGCGCCAGCGGCATGGATCCAGGGTCTACCCAACAAACAGCTGTAGGCTGGCTGAATGTCCATCACATAGAAGGTAATTTTAAAAGTCTGCGGGCCAATCATCACAGGCAGATCAATCTCCCCAAGCACTGATCTTTTAGAGCCATCAAATGCTCTCACTACCAAATTACTTGGACGCAATGCTAAGCCATCGTACTCCAGCTTCACTAAGGCTTTCTTTGGTAGAACATTGAGTGACGACCCAGTGTCCACCAGTACATGAGATAGAACAGAACCCTTGCACTCTAGGGTGATGTGTAAAGCCTTGTTGTGGTTACGTCCCTCAGTTGTTAAGTCAACATTGGTAAAACCCAGTCCATGACTGGTATTGACATTTGCCACCACAGTCTCTAGCTGATTAACAGTGATCTCCTCTGGCACGTATGCTGCGTGCAGAACTTTCAATAATGCATTCCTGTGAGCTTCAGAACACATTAACAGGGATAATATGGAGATTTTTGAGGGAGTTTGGTGTAGCTGATCCACCACCTTGTATTCACTTCTCTTTATGATTCTCATAAACTCGTCTACATCTTGTTCAAAAGATGTCTTCTGAGTTTCTTTGGCGGCCGGCTCTTCAAATACCACACTTTTTCCTTTTGCTTTGGCAGCAGCTTCTGCTTCAACATTAGGTCTCTGAGTTTGTGAGGCAAAAAGACGTCCGCTTCTAGTGAAGCCTCCGCCTCCCCCAACATTACCAATTTGTGGAGAAGAGGTTGAAGAATCCAAAGTGATTTTCTCCCCGTTGCAGTAGAGGTCAGAGCCATAATGCCAAGGTATGGCATTACTGCTTTCATACGGAACTGGTCCAGGCACCGTGATGGTAACTGGACTGACTGCTGCAGAGGATGGTATTGTGACGGTGTGCGGATCGTAGTAAATGGTGACTGGTGATCTGGCAGGAGGTGCCACTGTTTGTTGTTGATAGTTGTTGTTTGGAGGAACATTTGATGGATCATAGTAGATGGTGACTGCTGAGATATCTTCATTAAGTCTTGCTAGTGTTGTAGAAGATTCTGCTGAATAAATGGATGCTGATGTTGTAGAAGATAGGGTTGTTGTCATTTGATTTACTGAAGTGATGGATGGAGCCATTGTTGATGATATTGATGAATCGGTAGGAATGATTGTTGCTGCGGTTGTAGGAGACTCAGAAATTGTTGTCAAAGGAATTGCTGGATTTGTAGGCGCCGTTTTTGTGATTTGGAGTATGCCATCTTTGATAAGACTATCTATGCCGCTTCTCAGATTATCACACCCGTTGACTGCAATGTTGCAATACCCACAACCGAGCTCACACCCGGGGAACATCTGGCACTCTAGAAGCTGAGCTTTAATTTCAACCAGAGGTGTTCGAATCTGTCCAACACTGGTTATCAAGAAAGATGGCTTGTCTTCCTCAATGGCATTAATTCTTGGCCCTCCATGATTGGGCATGGGATTCTTGTTGACATTTGGAGGGGGTGCAAAGTTGAGGGCTTTGGAATCCACCAGATCTTGGACTTTCATTTGTAGAGCCCTGCATTTCTCAGTATTGTGGCCAGGTGCATTGGAGTGGAAAGCACACCTGGCGTTGACATCATAATTCCTCGGGAGATTGGAAGGATCTGGTGGTGCCAATGTCCTTAACTCAACCAAGTTGAGCTTCAGGAGTTGTGGCAATAGGGCATCATAGGGCATAGGGATAGGATCAATCACCCTATTTGCCTGTGATGGTCTTTGTTGAAAGGGTCTTTGTTATTGATTGTTGTTGTTGTTGTTGTAGGTTCTTTGTGGCGGATACTGAACTTGCTGTTGATAATGTGGTTGTTGTTGTGGTTGATATGCTGATTACTGAGGGATCGGAGATGGAATAGTGACAGCTGCCACTGATCTGTGAACATACTGGGGTCTGCCTCTGTTGGCATGAATGGCATTTGTCTCACCGGTTCTTCTAGGTCCCACAAAAGGCTTCCTGGGATTACTGGATGAGCTTGCACCGTTATCAGAAATCTTACCCATCTTCAAAAGGCTTTCAATCCTTTCCCCAGCTATAACTATGTCAGCGAAACTGGTGGAAGAAAAGGCAGCTAGCCTATCAATATATGTCCCTTGCAGAGTATTCATGAACATGTCGGCCATTTCTCTTTCCGACATGGGTGATTGGACAACAGCAGCAAGCTGTCTCCACCTTTGGGCATATTCCCTGAAGCTCTCTCTGGAGGATTGAGACATTCCCATCAGAAGGGTCCTGTTAGGGGCCATGTCCAGATTGTATTGGTACTGCCTGATGAAAGCTTCAGCTAGGTTCTTCCAGCATCTGATAGTGGCTCTGGTCAAGTGTGAATACCACTCTCTTGAAGCTCCATTCAAGCTATCTTCAAAGTAAAACATCCACAGTTTTTCATCCATGGTATATGCTTTAAGTCTCCCCAGGAAGGACTGTAAGTGAGTTCGTGGACAGGAAGTTCCATTGTACTTCTCGAAGCACGGGGGTTTAAACTTGTGGGGAATCCTTACCCCATCCACTAACCCCATATCCATCACATCGAAGCCTAAGGAATTTTGAGATTCCAGAGATCTCAACTTCTCAGCAATTTCATCAAACCTTCTATCATAAACTTCATCCCCAGCTCCCATTACAGTAAACTGCTCCTCTTGAGGATCTTCTTGCAAGATCCTTCCTGCAGCAGTGTTGCCCTGTACATTCCTTGGGATGTTGGCCTCTGGATCTAGATGAGGTCCAAATACTGGTGGGTTAACATGAGGCTGACCTCCTTCATTGTTGCTGGTCCCTCCAGTCCCAGGATGAGGTTCCTCGGGGTTTTGTCTTTCTACCAATGCCCTTAGCCTTTCCTGACTTTGAGCCAGGTTAGTCATTACAGTCATGAACTGGGCCATTTGGTTCCTCATCTCTACTCTTTCATTAGCCATTTGAGTTCTGACCTCTGTCAGGTCTTGCTGTACTTGATCCATTTGGATACCAGGAAGGTTGTTGCGAGTAGGATACCGGTGCGGACGGTTGAGAGGGAACACCCGGCGGCAAGCAATAATTCCTGAACCACAACAGAGTTAGTAACAAACAAACTAATAGCAAAACCTACAAAACAAAACAAAAGTTAGTATGCAATGCAGTATGCTTATTTGTTTCCAAGGTATCCGGCTTGGTTCTTGGTTTTGACCTTTCCAGACCCCGAGGAAGATGCTTTGATGTTGTTGAGAAAAGAAACTCCAAAATGGAAACAAACTAAAATATATTACAAATACTGAACAATACATAGTTTGTTTTTTACAACACGTGCCCCAGAAGGGTCAAAATACAACAAAAGAAAAGTACATCAAATGAAAACAACAACAATCAAAAGGTCAGACATCAAGTCCAAACTCATCCTCCTTAACTTCCTTCAAAAGTGCTTCAGTTACAGGACCAGCCGGATGCTCTGTGATGTTTCTGATGAGGAGGTTTCTGGTGGCAATAGCAGTGGTCAATCTCTTATGCCTATCTTGGTCCTTTGACCTCTTCAATCCAGCCCTAAGCTTTAATTCTGAAATCTCCTTCTGGGCGGCCAGCAAAGCTTCCCGTTGTTTCTTTTCATTGGCCTCCAACTGTTCAATCCTGGCCTGAGTTTTCTGATCTTCTTGTGTCCGGGCTTCAGTAATCCTGACCCACCTAGCCTGGCTTTCTTGTAGGTAGAGATCAGTCCTAGCCTTCTGAAACTGGACCTCTTTGCATGCATTCTTCAATATTTGCTCCCCAGCTCTTGCTTTCTTGATGTAGTCTTCTGTTTTCTCAATCTTGGCCAGATGTTCCATCTTAAGCTTTTCTAACCTTTCAATGTCTAGACGACCATCACTCCTCTCCCAGAGTGTCTTCTTCAGAGCCTGAGACAAATTCTCATTCCTTTCCTTTAGCTTCTCAAATTCTTCCAGGCTGACAGTGGCTGGTGGCTGTACTGTGGATGGTCCAGGTATATCCTCAATGGTGAAAGGCATCCCAGAAATCTGAGCTCTAGCATGAGACCACTCACAGTACTGAGCTGAAGCCACATTATTGCACCTCCTAAGAATGGCCATCCCTTTGGTCTGGATGTTGTCCCAAGCCCAGGATGCTTGTCTGACAACAGCTAGGTTAGGCTTTATCTCACAATACAGGGTTTCAGCTAAATCTTGCACTCTAGGAGGATGGACCAAAGCATAGCCCAATTGTCTCTTAAACAGCAAAGGATTGTAGTTGATGCAACCCTTCACTCCTATCAGAGGTACATTGGGGTATTGTCCACAGCTAGTGATTATATCCTTGCCCTTGGTGCTCTGGGTGCACCATCTGATGTCATCTGAAGTCAGAGTAATAAGCCTCTTAGCCCAATTCTTCTGCTGGTGAGGATTCAGAAAGGCATCAGTCATGGGTAAATGTTTGAGCAGCCAGGTGTGAAATAGAGGAGCACAGCATCTCACCAACTTTCCTCTTTGCTTCTCATTCCTCTGATGAATGGAATAATAGAAATCTCCCAGCAAGGTGGGTACTGGGTTCCTCAGAAGGAAAAGATGAATGGCATTCTTGCTGATAAACTTGGGCTCATCTGCAAATAGTATAACCCCATATATACTGAGGGCTAACAATGCACAAACTGCCCTCCATTCTCCCAAGGAGGCCTTCAGGATGGCCTGAGAAGTCAGAAAGTCTAAGTGCAAACCAGGGATCCCAGCCTTTGTGGTCATGTTCTGCTCAATCAATATAGGCTCTGGGTACAATGCCTTTGCCACTTCTCCATTGCTGGGAGAAGTCATCTCTGGGTTGAAGGGGATCCCACCCCTGACAGGCACTCCAATTAATGATGAGAATTCCTCCAGCAGAGGTCCTAACTGAAAGTTCTGGAAGGTGAAGCATCTCAAAGGAGGGTCATAAAACTGTAGGCAGGTGTGGATCATACTCCTCTGAGAAGGGTCCAGGTCCATAATCATATCAAGGATGCCTCCATAATGTTCTCTGAATAATGGGATGTGGTCTGGAGTGATAAGTGCCTGGACCTGCCTGATGCCAGTCAGTACAGGCTCAAAGAAATGGTATGAAATGTTGCTCTTCCTGGGTGCCATGACTGCTGATGAAGAACTGAAGACAAGTGCTGATGAGGATCAAGGCTGGTACTGGAGATGAGCCACTGATAGGCTGGTGCTGGTGATGAAGGCAACTGAAGCAGGCAGCTGATGAAGATAGCTGAAGCAGATAGCTGATGAACAGAGGTCTATGCAGATGAAGGGGTCAAAACCAAGCCAAAATATAATGTGGATACCCTGAAAAAACAAATAAACAAATGTTAAAATGATGCAATGATGATGTATGCAAATGATATGCAAGGGTTTGTGGTCAAGCTGGATCTGATTATCTGTCTTGATATAGGCCCATGTATGTTCAAGAAGTCCAGATGGAAGTTCAGAAATCCAGTAACCAGGGTGGGGGACTCAAATAAAGAGTCACATGTCCAGGGTTAAATCACAAGAACTGTCCAAAGTGAAGCATTCTTACATAAAACAAGGATCAAGGTATGATGTGGCCAGTGGTACCTGCAAACCTGTAAACAGCCCAACCCCCTCACAGGTGGTGTTCTAGAACAAGGAGCCTCAGACTTGGATCAGTTATGAGAAGTGTAAACACTTCTAACCCAGAGGCACAGTGTTTACAATAATCATAAAAGATCCTCCTCTTATTCACCTCAGTTTCTGAAGGTCATAATAAAGGTCATCCAGACTTAGCAGGCTTCCCAGATGGCCCTAGCACTACAGGAAATCTGTAGCACAGAGTTCTCAAGAAGAAACCCACATCTGAACCGTGTTTCATATTCCCGCACCAGACCGAAATGGAATGGGAAAGAACATGAACCACTCTAGCCTAGGTGTCACTCAGGTCCCAGGTATAGGACCTCAAATTCTCAATAGAACCCCACCCACCAAAACAAAAACCAGATCCAGCCAGATAATGACAGTATGAAATATGAAAAACTGTAAAGGAAAGCAATAAATAAAGCTGTACATAAAGCAGTAAATAAAGCAAATAAATAAACACAATTAGCACATAACACCCCAGTAAACACAAATCAAACAAGCGCTAGGAGGAACCCACAAAAAGAACCAGAAGCCCTGGTTACAGTATAAGGGTCCCCAGCAGAGTCGCCAAGCTGTCGCTCCCACCAAATGAGGCTAAGTCAAATGGGGTACAGACGCGAACGGTCGGCGAAAGAGAAATGAATAGAGTCGCCAGCTAGGCATTTTTATCCCGAAGGAAAGGTAATGCTGCATAAACTTGAGAAAATATTATGGATAAGACGGTTGCGAACCAGAGAGACTGAGAAAGGGGGTTGGTTACAACCTGGGAAGGTATTAGCACCCAGATTGTCCGCCGTACTCGACGGGATCCACGCTTAAAAGATTTGTGTTTTAAAGGGGTGGTGTCAGTGCTATTTTGTGTACAAAAGCTGGAAAAGAATGCAAGTGTCGGTGCAAAAGAAATGTGAAGTGAAATATGTGAAGTGTCAGTGTAGAAACAGGAGTGAAATGCTCAAGATAAAGAGGCTTAAAGAATATGGCTGGAAGAGGGGGAATATACAGAGACTTTTGTTCGATAACTGTTAAGTTATGCCTACGTATCCTTTCGTGCAATGAGGAAGTCAGAACACCGTAAATCGACCCAAAGAGACTGAAAGGTAAATTGACTTGTGAATTGCTTGCTTGCCTATGCTCAAGTGTATGACCTGTCTGGATCAGGTGCAAACTGTCTTGCATTAGACGGAAGAAGCAAGTTCTCCGTTAAGAGTGAATGAGATGAGAAAAGAATCCCGGAGGAGACGGTTATTGTTTGTTTTTGTATTTTCAGTCTTTTATTGCTTTTTGAAGTTTGTCATAAATTAATGAGTTTAAGCCTAAACCAATGGGTTAGTAAACTCATCACATCCTCCCTCCTTAAGTATGAAGTAAGCACCTCACACTCAATCACCATGGTGTAGGATTAAGATCATTAACCTACTTGTGATTAATTAGATATTTTTGTTATCTTTGTTTAGTGTTAAGTAATGAGTTTAAGCCATAATCATGGATTTAATGAACTCATTACACCATCCTAATAGAAGGATAATAGATGAGAACATTTAAGCTGAGAAAGACTCCTCAACTTAATCCATGATTAGGGATTAACCTCATGACAAAACAAAGCCTTTATTAAGGTGGATTTTAGTTAATGGTAAGATGAAGAAGTGATTTTTATGATTTGTAAGACAACTTGAGGGGGACTTGTCCATTAACACTAGGGTTAGTCCTTCTTAACCAATTAAGGAAGAATTAGAACCCTAATGCAAGGCCCAAGTTACAAGCTTTATGTCTTGATGATTATTAAGTGAATTGATTAAAGGATTTAAACACATTAAGGGTTTAACACTTAGGATTAAAGTTATACACTCCAGCCTAATAGAAGGATGCAGGCATAAGCTTAATCACAAAGCCTTAAAGCCTTTAGGGTTTAGTCCCTGATTATGAGATGAGAAGAGAAGACTCAAAGATGACACAAAGGTAAAACTAAATGGGGGACTAATCAAACCCTAATTATTATCATGCTTGGTTATTCCTAGGGTTAATGAGGTTTGCAAGAAGATCTTCAGAGAAACCACCAAGGAAAGGAGCAGATGAAAGGAGGAAGAAGCAAAGAGAAGCAAGACAACTTGCTTCAATTAAGAAGACAAGTTGCTTGAAGAAAGAAAGTAAGGAGAGAGCATGAATGAGCAAGCCCACTCTAAGACAAATACAAAATGCAGAAATGATGCAAGAGAGATGAGAAGAGATTGTGAGAAGTGAAGGCAAATTCACTTCTCAAACAACTTACCACCTGAAAAGTTAGCCAAAAGAAATGAAATGCAATGCAAATGAGATGAAATGTCATGATGCAAACCAAAGTCAGAAACATTTACATGATGTTAATGATGCTAAGAGATGATACAAACATGAGGCAAGACATGGGAATGATCATACAAGGCATTGGGTGCAGATGAAGCATGTTTTGAACCATGAAAGTACATGAAAAGTTATGGAATGCAAAGGACATATAGCATGGTAAATGAAAGATGCAATGATCAAACATGATTCTAATATGTCCTAAGATGTATCATGAATCATGGGGATGCACAAAATGTCATGGCAAGTCATTGGATGCAAGCAAATGAGAAATGGATGCAAAGGAAGGCACAAATTAGGGTTACATACATCATGCAAAGCAAAAATCCAAAACCAGAAACAAATGACTTGATAAAAATTTGAAAATTCAATCAAAGATACCCTAAACCTATACAAGCTCACTGCCCAAAGGAGAGGATCCAACTCTTAACCTAGTGAAAGTTATGAATTTCCTAAGATTACTAGGGTTTTGGGGTACCTTATCAAGAAAAATGCAAAACAAAATGAAAATGCAAGATCAAATCAAACCAAATTTATCCTATAAACTACATGCTATGAAGAGTGCAATGCAAGAAGAATCATCATCCAACTCTCAATGGTTAGGCAGAATGAAATTTTTAAAGATTGAACCAAAATATTGCCTTAAAATGAAATTAATTCCAATGAAAATGATCAAAAGGCATCAAGAACAAAAAAGAAATTTGGTTTGAGAGTTGGACAATGTTTCTAAATGTTTCTAAGTGCAATGTGAATTTTTTTTGTGATTTTTAAATAACTAAATGCATTTTTAATTAATTAATTTCCATTAACTAATTAAAAATAAACATTTAAATGATTTAAAAATGATTTTTAATGCAAAAAATAAAAATAAAAATATTTTTGGGTTTTAAAAATTAGTGAAATCTTTGACAAAAATTTTCATAATTTTTAAATGATTTTAGCTATTTTTAATAATTCGTATAAATAAAATGAAAAGAAAATGAAATTAAAATGAAAATAATGAAAAGTAAACATAATCCAAGGCTGAGATTCAAATGGTTTTGGAGGGATTTGACTGGCGCGTCATCCAACGGCTGCAATTCAAACTGGCCAGATTAATTTAAAATCCTAATTAATTAAACTAATGACGTGGATTAGGGTTAAGTGAGACCATCTTGGCCATTCATTCGCGCGGGAGTCAACAAAAGTCCACAAGATCTAAGGCCCAGATTCAAACCAAACCCTAAACGCAATTAATGATTTAATTACTCTCAGGTGGCCGGAAATGACCTCCGGTCATCTTCTCCGGCCACATCTCCCCTGAGAATTTCCCAAATCACTCCCCAGGCCATTTCTGGAGCTCTAAAGCTCCAGATCACTTCCTCTCACCTCCCTAAACTCATCCCTGCCCTCAAATGGAATTTATTTCTCACCATTAACAAGATTCGAAGCTATGAACAAAAATGGCAGAAATTTCAGACAGACAATACACTCTCAATTCTCCATCATTTTCAAAAATAAAAAGTTCAATGAACTCAGGGGATCAAACTTAACAAGTTAAGAACTTAAAATAGAGCTTCTAGAAAAAATAAATTTCGAAGCTACCTGAAGTGGAGCTTTCAGTTTGGAGCTTTCAGCCTGCCTCCTTGCTTCCAATCACCTCTACTGACCTCCCTCAAGTGTTTGCAAAGCTTGTTTGGAGTTTATTTTGGCCGGTTTGTGAGATGTTTGGAGTTCTGTTCAGAGAGGGGTGGAAATCGTGTTTTGGTTTCAGGGGGTTTCAAGGCAAGGTGAAGGGTCAGGGATGATCAGTGGAGTGTTTTGAGATGGATGGTGGAAGAAATTTGAGGAATAGGTGGCTGAGTCAAGTGATTCGATAGAAAATGCAAGATGGAGGATTTTTGTGAACTATGGCTTATGTGCTGCTTCAGGCTTGTGTGTCTGTTGTGTTGAGTCCCTTTTGGTCCACTTATCACACTTGGATGGGTCAGAGAAGTTGGTGTGGCACTGTGGGATTGGTATGGGTGTTTTTGCATAAAGTCCAAGTTAGGTGTACTTGAGGTATGGGCAAGTTTGAGGTTGTGATAGGGGCATGGTTTGGCTCAGCTGAGATCATGGAGTTCTTGTGGACCAGATTTTGTGAGCTGTAACAAGTAGAGGCATGGCTTCATGAGTTTTTGCAAGTTGGTACATCTTTGGCCCCTTTGGAAATTCATGAAGTTCAAAGCATAAAAATGCATAATTCTTGGGCCAATTCTGATTTTTAGAAGTCATATGAGCATGTTGTGAAGAGTTTGTGCATATTTGAAGTCTTTAGAATGCTTGATCATACCATTTTGCAAAATGCCTCTTTGGTACAAAACTTGAATTTATGTGATTTTTCCCAACTTTGACAAGCCATAACTTTTGATCAAAAATGAATTAGGACAAGTTCTTGTACTTTTTGAAAAGTGAATGATCCATTCTACAACTTTCATGACCAAAGTTTTCTCATTTGAGGCATTTTTGAATCAAAAAGAAAGGGTTGAAAAACTTTCCCAAAATGGCAAGTTTTCATTACAAGTCATTTTCCCAAAATGGCAACTTTGCAAATGGCTTGAAATTCTTCAATTTTGTGAACTTCTAATATCTTCTATGACCAAATAAAGATCATACACATTCAAAATGATGAAGAACACCCTTTGGTTGGGTCATTGGGGGCCTCAGATGCCCTGATTTTACACTGACTTGCTCAAGAAGTCAACTCTTGACCAGATGCCTTCCCTATGGAATTTCTTCATGAAAATTGGTATGCATGACCCCTATACCATATAGAGACCAATAGAAACAATAATGACCAAAAAATTTGGAGTTATGGCCTTTGAAACCAAAACCCTAATTCTAGGTCATCTGTGCAGTTAAACCTGGCTCTGCTTCCATGCTCTTCTCAGTTCTTGTGATTCTTTGACTTCCTTGACTTGGTGAGGATATAATATGATGCTAGAACATACATGGACCCCCTTGAAGTGATTGATGACCTTTGGAGTGGCTCAAATGGCTCAGGGATGGCTCAGATCACAAACCCTAGATGCAGATGACTTTGAATCAATGCAGTGAAGCAAATATGCAAATTGAGATGCTATGATTGAACTTATGCACATGAAAAGATCACAAGCCATGGTGTGGATGGGTGAGGGCAAATTTGGGGTGTTTACACTATTGCTGTTGTTGTAGGTTCTCTGTGGCGGATACTGAACTTGCTGTTGATAATGTGGTTGTTGTTGTTGTTGATATGCTGGTTGCTGAGGAATCGAAGCTGGAATTGTGACAGCTGCTACTGATCTGTGGACATACTGAGGTCTGCCCCTGCTGGCATGGATGGCATTTGTCTCACCGGTTCTTCGAGGTCCCACAAAAGGCTTCCTGGGATTACTGGACGAACTTGCACCATTATCAGAAATTTTGCCCATTTTCAAAAGGCTTTCAATCCTTTCCCCCGCTATAACTACGTCTGCGAAGCTGGTAGAAGAAAAGGCAGCCAACCTATCAATATATGTTCCTTGCAAGGTATTCATGAACATGTCGGCCATTTCTCTTTCCGACATGGGTGGCTGGACAGCAGCAGCAAGCTGTCTCCACCTTTGGGCATATTCCCTGAAGCTTTCTCTGGAGGATTGAGACATTCCCATTAGGAGGGTCCTGTTAGGAGCCATGTCCAGATTGTATTGATACTGCCTGATGAAGGATTCAGCTAGGTCCTTCCAGCATCTGATAGTAGCTCTGGTCAGGTGTGAATACCACTCTCTTGAAGCCCCAGTCAAACTGTCTTCAAAGTAGAACATCCACAGCTTCTCATCCATAGTATATGCTTTAAGTCTTCCCAGGAAAGACTGCAGGTGGGTTCGTGGACAAGAGGTTCCATTGTATTTCTCAAAGCACGGGGGCTTGAACTTGTGGGGAATTCTCACCCCATCCACTAACCCCATATCCATTACATCGAAACCCAAAGAGTTTTGAGACTCCAAAGATCTCAATTTCTCAGCAATTTCATGAAACCTCCTATCATAGACTTCATCTCCAGCTCCCATTACAGTAAACTGCTCTTCCTGAGGATCTTCTTGCAAGATCCTGCCTGCAGCAGTGTTGCCCTGTACATTCCTTGGGATGTTAACTTCCGGATCTAGATGAGGTCCAAATACTGGTGGGTTAACATGAGGCTGACCTCCCTCATTATTACTAGTTCCTCCAGTCCCAGGATGAGGTTCCTCGGGGGTTTGTCTTTCTACCAATGCCCTTAACCTTTCTTGGCTCTGGGCCAAGCCAGTCATCACAGTCATGAATTGAGCCATTTGGTTCCTCATCTCCACTCTTTAATTAGCCATCTGAGTTCTGACCTCAGTCAGGTCCTGCTGTACTTGATCCATTTGGATACCAGGAAGGTTGTTGCGAGTAGGGTACCGGTGCGTACGGTTGACAGGGAACACTCTTTGCGAGCAATATTTCCTGAGACACAACAGAGTTAGAAACAAACAAAATAATGGCAAAACCTACAAAACAAAACAAAAGTTAGTATGCAATGCAGTATGCTTATTTGTTTTCCAAGGTATCTGGCTTGGTTCTTGGTTTTGACCTTTCCAGACCCCGAGGATGAGGCTTTTGACTTTGTTGAGGAAAGAAATCCCAAAATGGAAACAAACTAATATATTACAAATACTGAACAATACATAGTTCGTTTTACAACATATGCCCCTAGAGGGTCAAAATACAAAAGAAAGATAAAAGTACATCAAATGGAAATGAACAACAAGCAAAGAAGTCAAACATCTAGTCCAAACTCATCCTCCTTAACCTCCTTCAAAAGTGCCTCCGTCATTGGACCAGCTGGGTGCTCTGTAATAGTTCTGATGAGGAGGTTTCTGGTGGCAATGGCAGTGGTCAGCTTCTTGTGCCTGTCCTGGTATTTTGATCTCTTCAATCTAGCCCTAAGTTTCAACTCTGAAATCTCCTTTTGGGCTGCCAACAAAGCTTCTTGTTGCTTCTTTTCATTGGCCTCCAACTGTTCAATCCTGGCCTGAGTTTTCTGGTCTTCTTGTGTCTGGGCTTCAGTGATCCTGACCCACCTAGCCTGACTCTCCTGCAAATAAAGCTCAGTCCTAGCCTGCTGAAACTTGGCTTCTTTACAGACATTCTTCAATATTTGCTCCCCAGCCCTTGCTTTCTTGATGTAGTCCTCTGTCTTTTCAATCTTAGCCAGATGCTCTACCCTAAGCTTTTCCAACCTCTCAATGTCTAGACGACCATCACTCCTTTCCCAAAGAGTTTTCTTCAAGGCTTGAGACAAATTCTCATTCCTTTCCTTCAGCTTCTCAAATTCTTCCAGGCTGACAGTGGCTGCTGGCTGTACTGTTGATGGTCCAGGTACATCCTCAATGGTGAAAGGCATTCCAGTAATTTGAGCTCTAGTACGGGACCAATCATAATACTGAGCTGAAGCAACATTATAACACTTCCCTAGAATAGCCATCCCCTTTGTCTGGATGTTGTCCCAAGCCCAGGATGCTTGTCTGACAGCAGCTAGATTAGGCTTTATTTCACAATACAGGGTCTCAGCTAAATCTTGCACTCTGGGAGGGTGAACCAAAGCATAGCCCAGTTGTCTCTTAAACAGCAAAGGATTGTAGTTGATGCAACCCTTTACTCCTGTCAGAGGTACATTCGGGTATTGCCCACAACTGGTGATAATGTCTTTGCCTTTGGTGCTCTGGGTGCACCATCTGATATCATCTGAAGTCAAACCAATGAGCCTCTTGGCCCAATTCTTCTGCTGGTGAGGATTCAAGAAGGCATCTGTCTTAGGCAAGTGTCTGAGCAGCCAGGTGTGAAACAAAGGAGCACAACATCTCACTAACTTCCCCCTTTGTCTCTCATTCCTCTGATGAATGGAGTAATAGAAATCTCCCAGCAATGTGGGTACTGGGTTTCTCAGAAGGAAAAGGTGAATGGCATTCTTGCTGACAAATTTGGGCTCATCTGCAAACAGTATCACCCCATATATGCTGAGGGCTAACAGTGCACAGACTGCCTTCCACTCTCCTAAGGAGGCCTTCAGGATGGCCTGAGAAATCAAGAAGTCCAAGTGAAGACCAGGGATTCCAGCCTTTGTTATCATACTTTGTTCCACCACAGCAGGCTCCAAGTACAGTGCTTTTTCTACTTCTCCATTGCTGGGAAAAGTCATCTCTGAGTTGAAGGGAATCCCACCCCTGATGGGTACTCCAATCAATAAGGAAAACTCTTCCAGTAAAGGCCCTAGCTGAAAGTCTGGAAATGTGAAGCATCTCAAAGGAGGGTCATAGAACTACAAGCATGTGTGGATCATGCTCCTCTGAGAAGGGTCCATGTCCATAACCATATCCAGGATACCTCCATAATGCTCTCTGAATAATGGGATGTGGTCAGGGGTGATAAGTGATTGGACCTGCCTGATGCCAGTCAGCACAGGCTCAAAGAAATGGTAGGATATGTTGCTCTTTCTAGGAGTAGCCATGAATACTGATGAAGAGCTGAAGACAAATGCTGATGAGGATCAAGACTGATACGGGAGATGAGCAACTGATAGGCTGATGTTGGTGATGAAGAGAACAGCTGAAGCAGGCAAATGGTGAAGATAGCTGAAGCTGAGGTCTATGCAAAATAAGGGGTCAAAACCAAACCAGATATAATGTGGATACCCTGAAAAACAAATAAACAAATGTCAAATGATGCAATGATAATGTATGCAAATGATATGCAAGGGTTTGTGATCAAGCTGGATCTGATATCTGTCTTGATATAAGGCCCATGTATGTTCAAGAAGTCCAGATGGAGGTCCAGAAATCCAGTAACCAAGGTGGGGGACTCAAATAAAGAGTCACATATCCAGGGTTAATCACAAGAACTGTCCAAAGTGGAGTACTCTTAATCAAAACAAGTATCAGGGTATGATGTGGCCAAGGGTACCTACAAACCTATAAACAGCCCAACCCTCTCACAGGTGATGTTCTAGAACAAGGGTCCTCAGACTTGGATCAGTTATGAGAAGTGTAAACACTTCCAACTCGGAGGTACAGTGCTTACAATAACCATAAAAGATCCTCCTCTAATTCACCTCAGTTTCTGAAGGTCATAATAAAGGTCATCCAGACTTAGCAGGCTTCCCAGATAGCCCTAGCACTACAGGAAATCTGTAGCACAGAGTTCTCAAGAAGAAACCCATATCTAAACCGTGTTTCATATTCCCGCACCAGACCGAAATGGAATGGGAAAGAACATGAACCACTCTAGCCTAGGTGTCACTCAGGTCCCAGGTATAGGACCTTAAACTCTCAATGAAACCCCCACCCACCAAAACAGAAAACCAGATCCAGCAGGTGACAGTATGACAGTATGATGTATAAAACTGTAAAGAAAGTAATAAATAAAGCTGTACAGAAAACAATAAATAAAGCAATGTAAATAAACACACAATTAGCACATAACACCCCCAGTAAACACAAATCAAACAAGCGCTAGGAGGAACCCACAAAAAGAACCAGAAGCCCTGGTTACAGTAAAAGGTCCCCAGCAGAGTCGCCAGGCTGTCGCTCCCACCAAATGAGGCTAAGTCAAATGGGTACAGACACGAACGGTCGGCGAAAGAGAAGAAAAGAAAAGAGTCGCCAGCTAGGCATTTTTATCCCAAAGGAAAGGTAATGCTGCATAGACCTAAGAAAAGATGGATAAGACGGTCGCGAACCAGAGAAACTGAGAAAGGGGGTTGGTTACAACCTGGGAAGGTATTAGCACCCAGATTGTCCGTCGTACTCGACATGATCCACGCTTACAAGACTGTGTTTAAAAGGGGTAAGTGTATGTGCTATCTGTGTGCAAAAGCTAAGAATGAATATACAAGTGTCAGTGCAAAAGGGTGAATTGCTCAGGAACTGAGGCTTAAAAGAGAATGCTGAAAGAGGGGGAAGACAAAGAGACTTTTGTTCGATAACAGTTAAGTTATGCCTACGTATCCTCGCGTGCAATGAGGAAGTCAGAACACCGTAGTTCGACTCAAAGAGACTGAAAGATGAATTGACTTGTGAACTGCTTACTTGTCTATGCTCAAGTGTATGACCTGTCTGGCTCAGGTGCAAACTGTCTTGCATTAGATGGAAGAAGCGAGTTCTCGTTTATGAGTGAAGATGGTGAGAAAAGAATCCCGAAGGAGACGATTATTGTTTGTTTTTGTGTTTTCAATCTTTTAATCGCTTTTGGTGTTTGTCATAAGATAATGAGCTTAAGCCTAAACCAAGGGTTAGAAAACTCATCACATCCTCCCTTTGATCAGGGGTAATGAGAATGCCTTAAGCATGAAGTAAGAACCTCACACTTAATCACCATGATGTAGGATTAAGATCATTAACCTACTTGTAATTATTTAGATGTTTTTTGTTGTTTTTGTTTAGTGTTAAGTAATGAGTTTAAGCCATAATCAGGGATTTAATGGACTCATTACACCATCCTAATAGAAGGATAATAGATGAGAACATTTAAGCTGAGAAAGGCTCCTCAACTTAATCCATGATTAGGGATTAACCTCATGACAGAACAAAGCCTTTATTAAAGTGGATTTTAGTTAATGATGGGATTAAGAAGTGATTTTTATGGTTTGTAAGACAACTTGAGGAGGACTTGTCCATTAACACTAGGGTTAGTCCTTCTTAACCAATTAAGGAAGAATTAGAACCCTAATGCAAGGCCCAAGTTACAAGCTTGATGTCTTGATGATTATTAAGTGAATTGATTAAAGGATTTAAACACATTAAGGGTTTAACACTTAGGATCAAAGTTATACACTCCATCCTAATAGAAGGATGCAGGCATAAGCTTAATCACAAAGCCTTAAAACCTTTAGGGTTTAGTCATTGATTATGAGGTGGGAAGAGAAGACTCAAAGAAAACTCAAAGGAAAGAGTCTAAGGGGAACTAAACAATCCTAAAATGTTATCATGCTTGGAAGTCCTAGGGTTTGTGATGCTTAAGAGAGAAAGAAACTTCAAAGAGCCACCAAGGAGAGAAACAGATAAAAGGAGAAAGAAGCAGAGAGGAACAAGAAAACTTGCTTCACTTAAGAAGACAAGTTGTCTGAAGGAAGAAAGAGGAGAAAGAGCATGAATGAGCAAGCTCACTCCAATACACAAGATAAAATACAGCAATGATGCAAGAGATATGAAGAGAGATTGTGAGAAGTGAAGGCAAATTCACTTCTCAAAACAATTTACCACCTGAAAAGTTAGCAAAAAGAAATGAAATGCAATGCAAATGAGGTGAAATGTCATGATGCAAACCAAAGTCCGAAACATAAACATGATTTCCATGATGCTAGGGGATGATGCAAACACATGACAAGAGATGAGGATGATCATACAAGCATAAGGATGCAAATGAGGCATGCTTTGAACCATAAAGATCCATGAATGCTTATGAAATGAAATGAACATATAACATGGCAAAGGAATGATGCAATGATCAATCATGTTTCTAATATGTCCTAAGATGTCTTATGGATCATGAGGATGCACAAAATGTCATGGCAAGTTCTTAAATGCAAGAAAATGAGAAATGGATGCAAAGGAAGGCACAAATTAGGGTTTATGAACAACATACCATGCAACAATTCAAAACCAGAAGCAAATGATGTGATAAAAAATTGAAAATGGGACCAAGGGAACCCTAACCCTACACAAGTTCACTGCCCAAAGGAGGGGACCTAACTCTTAACCTAGTGCAAGTTATGAATTTCTCAAGTCAATTAGGGTTTTGGGATACCTCACAATGAAAAATACAAAACAAATTGAAAATGAAATATGAATTCAAGCCAATTTTAATCTATAAACTACATGCTATGAAGGATGCAATGCAAGAAGAACCATTCTCAAACTCATCATGGTTAGGCAGAATGAATTTTTCAAAGTTTGAACAAAAATATTGCCTTAAAATGAATTTAATTCCAATGAAAATTGTCAAAATGCATCAAGGACCAAAAAGAAATTTGTTTTGAGAGTTGGATAATGTTTCTAAATGTTTTGAAATGCAATGTGAATTTTTTGGTGATTTTTAAATACCTAAATGCATTTTTAATTAATTAATTTTCATTAACTAATTAAAAATAAACATTTAAATGATTTAAAAATGATTTTTAATGCAAAAAAATAAAAATTAAAATATTTTTGGGTTCTGAAAATTAATGAAATGTTTGACAAAAAATTTCAGAATTTTTAAATGTTTTTTTCTATTTTTAATAAAATGGACAAAACAAATGAATAAAAAAGAAAATAAAATGAAATTAAATGAAAAGTACACAGATCCAAGAGTCAGGATTCAAATGGGATGTGCGGGAGTTGACTGGCGCGTGATCTGATGGCTGAGATTCAAACTGGCTGGATTTGAATTAAACCTGATTAATTAATTTAATAAATTAGGATTAGGGTTTTAATGGTGAATCTGGTCCATTCGTTTGCGCGCGGGTCAACCCTAGTCAGCAAGATCTATGGCTCAAATTCAAACTGAGCCCTAATCACCATTAATGCACTAATGACTTTCAGGTGGCCGGAAATGACCTTCGGTCATCTTCTCCGGCCACACCTCCCCTGAGATTTTGCTATCTCTCTCCCTAAGCTTCTAAAGCCTAATTTTTCTGCCCAGAAATGATCCCTATACACCATACATTAAGAATCAACAAACAAACAACATTTAAAACACATCAAAAGTGAGAATCGAATCAAAACAGTTCTAGGTCAAAAAATTTCAGAACATGAATACATACTCATTTCTCAACCATTTTCAAAACAAAACACATCAGCATGATCAGTGAAGCATAAAGAATCATTTAGTAACTTAAAAACAATTTTCGGGAAAAATTGTTCTTGAGCTCACCTGAAATGGAGCTTTCAATCCAGGAGCTTTCTAACTGCTTCTTTGCTTCAAAATGGCTCTAATGATCTTCTTGAGGAAGCTTTGAGGCTTGGTTGGAGTTTAATGTGGCTGGTTTAAGAGTTTGATGAAGTTCTGTTCAGAAGGGGTGGAAAATCGTGTTTCTGCTTGGGGTGGTTTCAGGATCAAATGAGGATTGGGAAATGATCAGAAGGTTAGGGTGAGTTGTTCTGTGGGATTTTTTTTGAGGTTTGAAGCTTGTATAGAGAGATTCGAATGAAAATGCATAAAGGAGGATTTTTGAGAGTGCTGACTTGTGGGAGGTTTCAGGTTGTGTTGTGTGTTGTGTTTAGTTCCTTTTGGTACATGTATCAAGTTTGGATAGGTCAGAGAGTTGTTGCTGGCCTAGCTTGATTGGTATGGGCCATTTTGCATAAAGTCAACTTTTTGTGTAAGAGGAGGTATGGGCTGGTTCAGTCATGGTACAAGGGCATGTCTGTTGCAGCTTGAATCAAGGCTGTCCATGGAAATGAATTTGAGGCCAATTTGCAAGTGGTTTAGAGTTTATGTGAGGTTTTGCAATTGTCACAAAGTTTGGCCCTTTTGAAGTTTCTTAAAGATCAAGGCATGAAAATGAACAATTCTTTGGTGCATTCTGAATTTTAGGTCATGGTTTATGTTTGTGCAATGGTTAGAAGTCACATTGAAGTCACATTTTGCCTTGGCATGAGGTTTTGCAACTTTGCCTCTTTGGTGTAAAACTTGAAATTATGTGATTTTGCCAACTTTGACAAGCCATAACTTTTGATCCAAAATGAATTAGAATGAGTTCTTGTACTTTTTGAAAATGGGAGGATTCATTCAATTGAAACATTTTTGAATCAATTTGAGGAGGTTGAAAAACTTTCCCAAAATGGCAAGTTTTCATTACAAGTCACTTTCCCAAAAAGGCAACTTTGCAAATGACTTGAAATTCTTCAATTTTGTGAACTTCCAACATCTTCTATGATCAAATAAAGATCATATACATTCAAAATGATGGAGAACACCCTTTGGTTGGGTCATTGGGGGCCTCAGATGCCCTGATTTTACACTGACTTGCTCAAGAAGTCACCTTGTGATCAGATGCCTTCTCCATTGAATTTCTTCATGAAAATTGATATGCATGATCCTCATAACATATAGGGACCAATAGAAACAAGAATGACCAAAAACTTTGGAGTTATGGCCTCTGAAACCAAAACCCTAATTTTAGGTCATCTGTGCAGTTAAACCTGGCTCTGCTTCCATGCCTTTTTCAGTTCTTGTGATTCTTTGACTTCCTTGGCCTTGTGAGGGTATAATATGATGCTTGAACATGCATGGACCCCTTTGGAGTGATTGAAGACCTTTGGAGTGGCTCAAATGGCTCAGGGGTGGCTCAGATCACAAACCCTAGATGCAGATGACTTAGAAACAATGCAGTGAAGCAAAAATGCAATATGAGATGCTATGATTGAATTTATGCACATGAATAGATCACAAGCCATGGTGTGAATGGGTGAGGGCAAATTTGGGGTGTTTACAACTTTAAATCCATTTCTTAATCTCATCCCTTAATTAAAATCCACTTAATAAAGGCTTGTTATCTAATGAATTTAATCCCTAACCATGTATTAAGTTGAGGTATCTTCCTCAGCTTAAGTGTTCTCATCTATTATCCTTCTATTAGGATGGTATAATGAGCTCACTAATATGTGATTAGAGATTAAACTCATTACTTAACACTAAACAAAAAAAAACAAAAACATCTAATTAATCACAAGTAGGTTAATGATCTTAATCCTACATCATCATGGCAATTAGGTTGAGATGCTTATGTCATACTTAAGTAGGCTCATTATCCCTAATCAGGGAGGATATAATGCGTTTACAAGCCCTTGATTTAGGCTTAAGTTCATTAACTTATGCAAACACCAAAAACAATAAAAAGTTGAAAACACAAAAAACAAACAATAATCGTCTCCTTCGGGATTCTTTTCTCATCACACTCATTCACAAACGAGAACTTGCTTTTCCTGTCTAATGCAAGACAATTAGCACTCGAGTCAGACGAGTCATACACTTGAGCATAGACAAGCAAGCAGTTCACAGTCAATTTATTTTTCAGTCTCTTTGGGTCGAACTACGGTGTTCTGACTTCCTCATTGCACGAGAGGATACGTAGGCATAACTTAACAAGTTATCGAACAAAAGTCTCTTTGTCATCTCCCTCTTTCAGCATTCTTTTTCTAAGCCTCAGTTCCTGAGCATTCACCCTTTTGCACTGACACTTGTATATTTCTTTTCCAGCTTTTGCACACAGATAGCACATACACTACCCCTTTAAACACAATCTTATAAGCATGGATCTCGTCGAGTACGATGGACAATCTGGGTGCTAATACCTTCCCAGGTTGTAACCAACCCCCTTTCTCAGTTTCTCTGGTTCGCAACCGTCTTATCCATCTCTTTCTAGGTCTATGCAGCATTACCTTTCCTTCGGGATACAAATGCCTAGCTGGCGACTCTATTCAGTTCATTTTCATTTTCTCCTTTCGCCGACCGTTCGCGTCTGCACCGGGATGCAAATCTTCGGGAGCGACAGGAACCTATGTAACTAGTCAACATTGAACCGTTAGACTCAGTTAGTTGATTTTCATCACTCTAATGTACATCAAATTTGATCCATTTATCTCTTGCACGAATGATTGACTTCATAATAGTTATTCCTCGTTTAATTTCACTTTCTACTCCATGATCTTCATTTGTATCATGTGTCTCGTGTGAGTCTTCCTGGTTACGTGTCTCGTGTGAGTCTTCCTGGTTACTAGTCATTTGACCAGTAAGAAAGAAAAAAAAAATTTAAATGACAAATATAAAAATCCATAATCCGTTGAATATATATAACATGACAACTATTTAATATTATTGATTGATATAAGCTATAATTTTATAACTAGTACTTTTTTCACTAATGTCTCTTTCTTTTCTTAGTTGGAATATGTTCTACCCATCTCTTAACAACACAGACATTTGGATTGATCCAAATAACCTCATTATGATCATTTCTAGTATATGATTCAGTCACTATAATATTTTCATATAGATCATTTCACACCCCAATTTTGACCTTGAATCGTTTTCATATGACGCATTTTTATCGCAGTATCAACTGTCTGCATTTTTGCATAAACATCTCATTAATCATGAATCATGCATTTTGCCTTCTTTTCATCTTTAGGTTTTTTGTTTCAACTTAAAATTAGAATGTTGGTCTTATTTTGTGTTTCAATTATTTATATGTATTTTGCTTTAGTTTTAATTTAGAGTTCAAGACGTCTTTTAGATTTTAGGGAATTTTAATTAATTTTAGAAATTTTGTTTCAAAATGTATAAATCCTTTTATATTTTATGTTTAGTAAAGATAAATATTTCTATTTATATTTATATTTTAATTAAGGTTTTTTATTTAAGAATTCTAATTTTAAGTGTAGTTTAATTTATATTTTATTTTAATTTCAGTTCAATCATTTTATCTTGATTTCAATTTCCATACTTCTATTTATTTTAGTTTAATTTATCTTTTACTTTCAATTTCTATTTATATAGTTTACTTTTAATTTTTTTTTTCAATTTTAATTTCAATTTTATATATATATATATATATATATATATATATATATATATATATATATATATATATATATATATATTATTAGTTAATATTTCAATTCAATTTTTATTTAGTTTAATAATTAATTTAGTTTAAATTGTTCAATTTATTTGGTTTATTTCTATACTTTAGTTAAGTTAATTTAGTCCAATTTTTGAAAACTCGGTCATCCTATCCTTTGACCTTGTATCATGCCGGCTGTGTCAAACCATTTGCCAAAACACACTGCCCCAAACTTACATTAAAATGACCACAAAAAATACTATGCCACAAAAAGAAATTTAGAACCTGCTATTATCCTGGTACAAGACCAGTATCCCACGCCAAGTTCTGCAACATACACTTAAATGGAACAACATAACCTACTGCAAGTAAAGCACAAAAAAAATACAAAAAAAAAATTAAAAAGAAAACAGAGAGAGACAGATTGAACAAATTACATAAGAGGGAGAGTGAGATCGTGAAAGGGGGAGGAGATTTAAAAACCATCAAAAACTGAGACAAAAAATAGAACAAAAATCGCCAAAGCATCACAAACCGAAAAAACGAGATTTGAGAGTGAACAGAGCAACACATATCGCGAGTTAACAAACCAACCAAACGAAATCAGAACCGCGTGGAAACTCACCACAAGTCGCGCCCGAATCAAACCAGAAAACGTTGAAAACTCAAAACACCTTTCGCCAAACTGAGCGAACCACCGAGTGAAACGTTGAGAGCTGAGATCGTGAGAGAGGCTGAGATGAAACAAATCACCGAGACAAACTCGAAACACACAGAACCATAAAACGAATCAAAACCTTCCAAAAACAACGGAAGTCCGAAACTACCGTTCAACACAATACCATAGCAGACCGTGAGAGAGAACAATTCGAAACCACCAAACCCATATCGAAAAAACCTGTGTGAGAACGATAGCCATGATCTTGAGTGAAATCGTCACCACCACCACCACAATCAGCCGAAAATCCTTCTTCAAAAACCCAAACAAAAAAGTGAACATGATCCGCTAATATGAGAAACTGAGTTAACCACCGAGTGAAACGCAGAGAGTAGGAAATTGGGTGAGGTTCACCGAATAAGCTTGAACGACACCGCCGCAAATGGTGATGGTGGATATTTTGATTTTTAAATCGCGTTTGAGTGTTTGGAGAGGATGAGAGTATTCCTCTGCTACTGAGGTTTTCTCGATTTCACTACTTCTTTTTTTATATATAAACCCTTTTTCCTTTTTGTTATTTCCTTTTAGTTATATTTTATTTATTGTTTTATTCTTGTGTAACTCAAATCGGGCCTAGCCTATGAACATTCTGATATTCCCTAATCACTACCTCTGATATTACACGTTGCGCCCCCAACATCTTCATGTTTCTTTCAAAAAAAATTCTATTAGTTTTGTTGTGGGTTTAAAGCCCATCCGGATTTATAAGCACACCCACTGATCCAGTCGGCACACTCCCTCTGTTTTTTTACTTATTTATTTTCTTATTTATTTATTTTTAATACATATGTTCTAATGAATTAGGAGATCTTGCTTTTGATTTTGCTTCTATCTTTTTTGTTCTTATTATAATTTAATTATTATTATTATTATTAGAAAATGCCATATATATATATATTAGTGAATCATTTTATTTTATTTTCTTTATTTTCGGACCAAAGATATAACAAAAGGCCATGATTAGTCGATTTGGATAAATCGATAAATTGTGACCAATATGAGGCCTATTTAGCTTAGTTTATTTTATTTCATATTTTATTTTATTTTATCTAGTCTATTTATTTTATTTTCTCATTTTAATACAATATAAACGCTCTACTCCTCATAGAACCATTCTAACAATTGAATCGGTTCTAAGGAAGTAAAAGATCTACATTCCAACGACTCAGAATAGTTAAGACACTGCACACACGCTTTCTCTTGGGCAAAACACAACGATCCCTTTTACTTCATTGCAATCCCGTGTAATTTATTTTTTATCCCTTCCCCGATTTCCACTTGTACGCAATTTATTTATCACTTTCATTTATCGTTTCGATCGCTAGGAGCACCCTTAGGGACTAGTTTAGGTCTCGCCTTAGTTTGCGAACCCTTGGTCCAACACCAAGTGGTTTCACTCGCACACTTGCACATTTCATTCTGTTACAGTTTAGTATTACTAGGAGCACCCCTAGGGACTAGGAATCGAATCAACTTAATCAATCAAACAATTAATCTCCATTTGCATTTCCCCCGTAAGTCGATTGCTTCGCGCGTCGCCATCTAACTTTTCTAACTTAACAAGCATTCAAACTTGTAATAAATACGAAAGAACTGAATTCTGGAGTCTAGCATTCCACATGTTCTTGAATGGGTCATTCATGAGGCTCTCCCCACGGGATGTGGTTCATTCGCCCTTTCGTACTCAAAACACTTAAAACATTCAACTTCCTTCGAAGAGATTAGACATGATTCATTTCCATAGGAAATATATTCCTCATTTTCCCACAAACATGAAAATCAATTTTCTCAAACAATTTCTCTCAAGGAAGAATGTGTCAATCACTTGTTGATCATATATCCAAGTTTGAAGCTTCTTCCATCTTTTATTTTCTCCCTTAAATTTTTGTGGTGGAATAGGTGTGATATCTCCCTCAAAGATGACGACTTGTCTCTTTCTTTCAAATCCAACTTAAAACCTACCCAACAATTACTCAAATCATTTTTCTAATTAATTAAACGGAAGAACTGAATTCTAGAGTCTAGCACTCCATGGGTTCTTGAATGAATCATTCATGAGGTCCTCCCCATGGGACGTGGTTCATTTTCCCTTTCGTCTTTTAAGACACTTAATTTACATATCAGATAACGAAAGAACTGAATTCTGGAGTCTAGCATTCCACGGGTTCTTGAATGAATTATTCCTGAGGCCCGCCCCACGGGACGTGACTCATTCGCCCTTTCATTCTTAAAATACTAAACAAGATCAAACATTTTCTCTAAACGAACATGTTTAAACTCTTTTTATCTTCCAGAGGAGCTAACGCTTCAGCCTCCTATCGCGAGCAGATAATCCAACGCTTAGCAGTTAGAAAGCGGTTTAAACAACCGTTCATAAAAAAAACACCAACAAACCGTAGTTGCACGAACTACAAAGCTCTGACTTTCCCATTGCATAAGGGAATATGTAGGCACGAGGATTTTAATCCTTCGCGAGCACCCTAATAAAAAAACTTCCCAGTTATCCATAACAACAATATTAAAATACATATTTCCCTTAGAATAAACATCTTAGCAAACCTTTATAAGAAGACAAAGACATGAATCAACATTTAATCGCATAGTTAGACTAAGAGGTTCCCGTTGAGTACAACGGACATGAGGGGTGCTAATACCTTCCTCTTGCGTAACCGACTCCCGAACTTAGAATTTGGTTTCGTTGACCATTTCTTATCCTTATTAGGTTGTGTCTATATCTCCCTTTTATTTAGTTAGAATAAATAAAATTAGGTGGCGACTCTGTTGTTTTTTTCCGCGTCCATCGCGAGGATCGTATTTTTCGAGGTATGACAGTTTGGTGACTCTGCTGGGGATATAGCTCCATGTGAAAGAGAGTCGAGCCTAACTTAGTTAACTATGCGTTTAATTGTTGATTTTTGTCTCATTTGTATTCTCCAAGTTTGTTTATTTGTTCTTTTATCGTTTTCTCTTATTGCTCATTATTATACTTGCTTGTTGGATCTTGGGATTATATCACAAGTAAGGCTTTTTAACCGAGCTTTGGAAAAAGAAGAGGGAACACCTAGGTTATAATTGGTAGTTATTAGTGTTAGTCTCCAAGGACTCGCTTCTTGAGAGCCTAGCATGAAAGCTCCCCCAAATAGTAGACCTATTCGTAGATCTTGTCGTAACGCAGATAGCCTGTCGCGTGACTTGATTCATGAAAGGGTTGTGACTCTGGGACCCACTCCTAGAACTTGTTTCAATATTGGTAGTTGTGTAATGTTAGTCTCTGAGGGCTCGCCCCTTGAGGGCCTAACATGAGAACGCCACTCAAGGTCGACCTTATTGTCATTATCGTCATAATGCAGCTAGCCTGTGACAGGGCATTAGTATGATAAATGTACGTGACCTTGAGTATCCTAATACCACCACCGTAGAAACTATCCCGTAAGTGGGTTTTATGGGTAGTGAATGTAGAACCAATCTCTTACAACCTACCAAATAGGAAGTTTTGAGTTATTCTAGCTTCCGAGTCTGTTTTTACTTGTGATCCTAAGCATCCTTGTATTGCATCCATTTGCACACCATTGCATCTGCATTGCATATAATTTTCTTTCCTCAGAGTAAACTCATCTTTGTCCTGTGTCCATAACGCGCAACTAATTTCCTGACACCTACATTGGACTTGAAGTAGTTCTTTATTGATCAGGGACCCTGGAGGACAAAAGCAGACTGCGTTAAGGGGAGACTTTGATTTGACAAAGGGCCAATTGAACCAACTCATGAATGATGTGACAACTTTGACAAGGAGAGGGGATAATGTTCAACGAGATGCTGTAAATAAAGATGTCTTTCCACCTCAAGTGAACAACCTTGTTCAACCTCAGCCTGCAAGGATCCCAATTGAGGCACCAGTTATTCAAGAGCATACCATTATTCGAGATGGAAACTCTTTACCTCACGATGCCATTGAGTTCCAAAGCTTTAGGTTCTCTGAGCCAAATTCCCAAGGGGAAATCCTAGTAAGGAAGATCAATAGACCAAAAGTTGTTGAGATAACTGAGAAATGTCAGGTGTTGAATGAAAGACTCAAGGCTGTAGAGGGGGGAATGCTTTTGACCTGGATGCTCTAAACATGTGTTTAGTACATGGTTTGGTTATACCTCCGAAATTTGAAACACCTGTTTTTCAGAAGTACAAAGGGGATAGTTGTCCAAAGCACCATTTGGTGACGTTCTGTCGACAAATGACCGCATATGCTTTTGACGATAAGTTGATGATTCACTGCTTTCAAGACAGTTTGAGTGGGGCACCGTTGAATTGGTACATGGAATTGGAAAGAAGTCATATTCAGTCATGGTTGGACCTAGCCAATGCTTTTGTGAAGCAATACCATTATAATTTGGAAGAAGCTCCTACTCGCTTTCACTTGAAAGACATGTCTCAAGAGAGTAATGAACCCTTCAAAGGATATGTCCAATGATGGAGGGAGTTTGCTGATCATGTTCAACCGCCGCTCTCAGAGAAAGAGTTAGTTGACTTGTTTATGGATACTCTGCAGAGCCCATACTTTGAAAATATGGTAGGCACCGCATCAACAAGTTTCTCTGACCTGGTGAAGTCGGGAGAACGTATTAAGGTTGGTCTCAAAAGTGGAAGAATCCAAGATGCCTCTAGTCTCCAGAGCATTGAGAGTTAATCCCTCAGTGATTCCCAAAAGGAAGAAGATGTTGAATCTGATTCAATTGAGGAAGCTCCACCTCTATCGCCGTACTAACAACATCTATATGTGTCAGCTGTTCAAAGTCAACAACCTTTTGGGTATGCATATCTGATGCCATTACCTCCACATGGTCAATGTCCTCCTGTCTGTCATCAACAACAGATGCCACAACCACAACCATACCAACGGCAACACGCTCCTCAGCGACGACACCAGTACACTAATAAGCCAAAGAGTCAGTTTGATCCTTTGCCAATGCCATACAGTCACATACTGCCACATTTGATCGATAGTGGATTGGTAGAGCCGAAGAAACTGAATACAGTGATTCCTCCATACCCACCAAGCTTTGATCCTCATGCCCGATGCAACTTCCATGCTAATGCACCAGGACATTCAAATGAAGATTGCAAACAACTCTAGAATAAGGTTCAGTATCTGATTGAGTGCAAGTCCATCTCATTTACGCCTCAAGATCTTCACCTCAACATCAATCATTCGTCTGGTCACGCAGGTCCATCAGTCTATGTTATAGAAGAAATTGTCAAGAATAGTGTAAACACCCCAAATTTTCCCTCACTCATTTCACCGTGGCTTGTGATCTTTTCATATGCATAAGTTCAAACATATCATCTCACATTGCATTTTTGCTTCACTGCATTGGTTCTAAGTCATCTGCATCGAGGGTTTGTGATCTGAGCAATCCCTGAGCCATTTGGGCCACTCCAAGAGTCTCCAATCATCTCATGAGGGTCCATGTATGTTCAAGCATCATATTATATCCTCCCAAGATCAAGAAAGTCAGAAAATCACAAGAACTGAGGAAGCATGGAAGCAGAGCTAGGCTTAACTGCACAGATGACCTAAAATTAGGGTTTTGGTTTCAGAGGCCATAACTCCAAATTTTTTGGTCATTCTTGTTTCTATTGGTCTCTATATGTTACAAGGATCATACATACCAATTTTCATGAAGAAATTCAATGGGGAAGGCATCTGATCAATAGATGACTTCTTGAACAAGTCAGTGCAAAATCAGGGCATTTGAGGCCCCCAATCATCCAACCAAAGGGTCTTCTCCATCATTTTGGGTGTATATGATCTTTATTTGATCTTAGAAGAAGTTAGAAGTTCATAAAATTGAAGAATTTCAAGCCATTTGCAAAGTTGCCATTTTGGGAAAGTGACTTGTAATGCAAACTTGCCATTTTGGGAAAGTTTTTCAACCTCCTCTTTTTTATTCAAAAATGCTTCAAATGAAAAATTCTTGGTCATGAAAGTTGTAGATTGGATCATTCCCTTTTCAAAAAGTACAAGAACTTGATCTAATTCATCATAGAACTCAAGTTATGGCCTTGCAAAGTTGGGAAAAATCACAAAATTTCACTTATGTACCAAAGAGGGAAACTTGCAAAAACTCATGTCAAACCAATTTGTGACCTCTAATAGACTTCTAACCATTACACAAACATCATACATAACCTATAATTCAGAAT
This sequence comes from Lathyrus aphaca, assembly GCA_963966055.1. Lineage (NCBI taxonomy): Eukaryota > Viridiplantae > Streptophyta > Magnoliopsida > Fabales > Fabaceae > Lathyrus > Lathyrus aphaca. The sequence goes on along the minus strand of OZ014519.1, from coordinate 686,542,569 downwards.
TGCCCAAGGAAATCTCAAGTTTCATTTCTTGATCATCAAGTATTTTAAAAAGGGCCAAAACCTTCACAAATTGCAAAACCACCCACAAACTTCATTCCACTTGCTGAATTGCCTCAAGACTGATTTTGTGGACATCCTTGAACTCAGCTGCGCATGGACAAGCCAATGAGCCAGCTACACCATTGCCCATACCTCAAGTACAACACTTTTGACTTTTTGGCAAAAACACCCATACCAATCACAACAGTCCACCACCCACTCTCTGCCCAATCCAGACCTTACAAGCATGCTCCAAGGGCTCATTTTCATAAGACACACAAGCCAAACACTCCAAGAACTCAGCATTCCCCAAAAACTCTCCAACTTGCAAAAGCCTTCGAATCTCTCAGCTCACTCACTCAATCTTCAAACCAATTTCACCATTGATCTCAAAATCACTCACTGACCACAAAGCAACCATTAAATCACCCAAGAACACCCCATACCCAAAACACGATTCTTGGCCAGTTCAGTTGCTACAACACAAACCAGCCACTCTCAAAGCTTTTGAAGCATTCCATTAGCCTCAGGAGGTTCAAAGGAAGCTTTTTGCACAAAGGAGGTGGCCAGAAAGCTCAAGTTTGGAAAGCTCCATCTCAGGTAGTCATCTGAAATCATTTTTCCAGAACTCTTATTTTATGTTCCAATAAGAAAGAGCATGCTTCACTGATCATTCTGAACTTTGTATTTTTGAAAATGGTGGAGAAATGAGTATTTACTGAACCTCTGAAATTTTTGCCATTTTTGATCTTTTCTTCGAATCTTAGGATTGAGCAATTAGAAATTTGTTTTAGGGGTGGATTTGAGCTTAGGAGAGTGAGAGGGTTTGATCTGGAGCTTTAGAGCTCCAGAAATAACCTAGGGTGAAAGTTGGGGATTTTCAGGGGAGAAGGCTGCCGGAGAAGATGACCGGAGCTCTTTTCCGGTGGCCTGAAAGTCATTAATGTTCTAATTAGGGTTAGGGCAGTGTTTGAACGTGGACCCTTAGATTTTGCTTTCCCACGTGTGATAGACGCCCAGGATTAATTCATTAACTTTATTTATGGATTAAATATTTAATTAATTGAGATTAGTGAGATTTGAATTCAGGCCATCAGATTGCGCGCGTGGTCAACTAGGATTTCCCCATAATCAATGACAGCCCTTGGATACGCATACTTCTGTTTATTTTAATTTTTATTTCATTTTTCTCATTTTATTTTGCAACATTTATTTAAAATAGCTAGAAAACCCTAAAAATATTTTTATTCTGCATTTTTACTTCAAATAATTTTCTTAACCCAAAAATATTTTTATTTTTATTTTTTGCATTAAAAAATATTTTTAAATCATTTAAATGATTATTTTTAATTAGTTAATGAGAATTAATTAATTAAAAATACATTTAGGTATTTAAAAATCACAAAAAAAATCACATTGCATCTTGACACATTTAGAGACATTATCAAACCATTCATACAAATTTCTTTTTGGTTCTTGATCCATTTTGACATTTTCTTTGGATTTAGGGTTCTTAAAAATCAATATTTTTGACCCTAACTTAGAAAAATCTTTTCTGCCTAACCATGAAGGGTTTGATAGTGATTCTTTTTGCATTGCATCCCACATATCATGTAGTTTCTAGGATAAAATTGGCATGAATTTATCTTTCATTTTTGATTTGTTTTGCATGTTTCCTTGTGAAGTACCTTAAAACCCTGGCAAATTTAGAAAAATCATAAGTCCTTTAGGGTTTAACTTCTGACCTTCCCCTTTGGGTAGTGAACTTGTATAGGTTTAGGGTACCTTTGATTCCATTTTCAATTTTTTATCATGTCATTTGCTTCTGATTTTGAATTTTGCATTGCATCTTGTACATAAACCCTAATCTTTGTCTTCATTTGCATTCATTCTTCATATGCTTGCATACATGAACTTGCCATGACATTTTGTGCATCCACATGACATATAAGACATCTTAGGACATACTGAAATCATGTTTGATCATTGCATCATCCATTTTCCATGTTATGCATCCATTGCATTTCATAAGTTTTCATGAACTTTCATGCCTCCTTTCATGTCTCATTTGCATCGTCATTGCTTGTATGATCATCCACATCTCATGACATCCATTTGTATCATCTCTTAGCATCATTCACATCATAAATATGCTTCTTACTTTGGTTTTCATCTCATTTTCATTTCATTTCATTTCTTGTTGCTAACTTTTCAGGTGGTAAGTGTTTAAGAAGTGAATTTGCCTTCACTTCTCATAATCTATTCTCATCTCTTTTATACATCCATTGCTGAATTTTACTTGTGAATTAGAGTGAGCTTTCTCATTCATGCTCCTTCTTCTCTTTCTTTCTTCAAGCAACTTATCTTCTTAAGTGAAGTAAGTTGTCTTTCTTCTTGCTTCTTTTCCTTCATTCTGCTTCTTCCTTGGTGGCTTCTCTGAAGATCTTCTTGCAAGCTTCATAAACCCTAGGAACACCCAAGCATGATCACAATTAGGGTTTGTTTAGTCCCCCCTTAGTTTTACCTTTGTGTCATCTTTTGTGTCTTCTCTTCTCATCTCATAATCAAGGACTAAACCTTCAAGGTTTTAAGGCTTTGTGATTAAGCTTATGCCTGCATCCTTCTATTAGGATGGAGTGTATAACTTTAATCCTAAGTGTTAAACCCTTAATGTGTTTAAAATCCTTTAATAAATTCACCTAATAATCACTAAGACATCAAGCTTGTAACTTGGGCCTTGCATTAGGGTTCTAATTCTTCCTTAACTGGTTAAGAAGGACTAACCCTAATGTTAATGGACAAGTCCCCCTCAAGTTATCTTACAAACCATAAAATCCATTTCTTAATCTTACCATTAACTATAATCCACTTTAATAAAGACCTTGTTTTGTCATGAGGTTAATCCCTAATCATGGATTAAGTTGGGGAGCCTTCCTCAGCTTAAATATTCTCATCTATTATCCTTCTATTAGGATGGTGTAATGGGTCCATTAAATCCTTGATTATGGCTTAAACTCATTACTTAACACTAAACAAAAACAACAAAAACATCTAAATAAATGCAAGTAGGTTAATGATCTTAATCCTACATCATGGTGATTAAGTGTGAGGTGTTTACTTCATACTTAAGGTATTCTCATTACCCCTAATCAGAGGGAGGATGTGATGAGTTTACTAACCCTTGGTTTAGGCTTAAACTCATTTTCTTATGACAAACTCCAAAAAGCAATAAAAGACTGAAAACACAAAAACAAACAATAATCGTCTCCTCCGGGATTCTTTTCTCATCATCTTCACTCACAAACGAGAACTTGCTTCTTCCGTCTAATGCAAGACAGTTTGCACCTGAGCCAGACAGGTCATACACTTGAGCATAGACAAGCAAGCAGTTCACAAGTCAATTTATCTTTCAGTCTCTTTGAGTCGAACTACGGTGTTCTGACTTCCTCATTGCACGAGAGGATACGTAGGCATAACTTAACGGTTATCGAACAAAAGTCTCTGTACATTCCCCCCTCTTCCAGCAATATTCTTTAAGCCTCATAGTCTTGAGCTTCCCATTCTTTCTTTACACTGACACTCTCTTATTTCACTTCACATTTCTTTTTTGCACTGACACTTGCATTCTTGTCCAGCTTTTGCACACAAAATAGCACTGACACTACCCCTTTTAAACACAAACTTTCAAGCGTGGATCCCGTCGAGTACGACGGACAATTTGGGTGCTAATACCTTCCCAGGTTGTAACCAACCCCCTTTCTCAGTTTCTCTGGTTCGCAACCGTCTTATCCATATCTTTCTAGGTTTATGCAGCATTACCTTTCCTTCGGGATAAAAATGCCTAGCTGGCGACTCTTTTCAGTTCACCCTCGTCTTCTCCTCCTTTCACTGACCGTTCGCGTCTGTACCCCTCTTGGCCGGGTGTCATCAAGTGGGAGCGACAGCTTGGCGACTCTGCTGGGGAACCTTATATTGCAACCAGGGCTTCTGGTTCTTTTTTGTGGGTTCCTCCTAGCGCTTGTTTGATTTGTGTTTACTGGGGTGTTATGTGCTATGTGTGTTTATTTATTTTGCTTTATTTACTACTTTATGTACAGCTTTATTTATTGTTTTCTTTACAGTCTTTTGCATATTTCATACTGTCATTGCTGGATTTGGTTTTCTTTGGTGGGTGGGGTTCCATTGAGAGTTTAAGGTCCTATACCTGGGACCTGAGTGACACCTAGGCTAGAGTGGTTCATGTTCTTTCCCATTCCATTTCGGTCTGGTGCGGGAATATGAAACACGGTTCAGATGTGGGTTTCTTCTTGAGAACTCTATGCTACAGATTTCCTGTAGTACTAGGGCTATCTGGGAAGCCTGCTAAGTCTGGATGACCTTTGTTATGACCTTCAGAGGCTGAGGTGAATTAGAGGAGGATCTTTTATGGTTATTGTAAACAATGTACCTCCGGGTTAGAAGTGTTTACACTTCTCATAACTGATCCAAGTCTGAGGATCCTTGTTCTAGAACATTGCCTATGAGGGGGGTTGGGCTGTTTACAGGTTTGCAGGAACCCTTGGCCACATCATACCCTGTTACTGTATTGTTTAAGAATACTTCACTTTGGACAGTTCTTGTGATTAACCCTGGACATGTGACTCTTTATTTGAGTCCCCCACCCTGGTTACTGGATTTCTGAGCCTTCATCTGGATTCTTGAACATACATGGGCCTTATATCAAGACAGATAATCAGATCCAGCTTGGTCACAAACCCTTGCATATCATTTGCATATATCATCATTGCATCATTTGACATTTGTTTATTTGCTTTTCAGGGTATCCACTTCATTATATCTTGGTTTTGGTTTTGACCCCTTCATCTGCATAGACCTCTGCTTCAGTTGTCTTCATTAGTTACCTGCTTCAGTTATCTCCATCCTCACCAGCATCAGTCTGCCAAAGACTTACCTTCAGCATCTCAGTCTGTGATCTTCATCAGCACTTATCTTCAGCTTCTCCAGTAGCACTCATGACTACTCCCAGGAAAAGCAACATATCCTACCACTTTTTTGAGCCTGTGTTGACTGGTATCAGGCAGGTACAGTCCCTCATCACACCTGACCATATCCCACTATTTAGAGAACACTATGGAGGTATCCTGGACATGGTTATGGACCTTGACCCTTCTCAGAGGAGCATGATCCACACATGCTTGCAGTTTTATGACCCACCATTGAGATGCTTCACATTTCCAGACTTCCAGTTAGGGCCTCTGCTGGAAGAGTTTTCTTTATTGATTGGAGCACCTATCAGGGGTGGAATTCCCTTCAACCCAGAGATGACTGCTCCCAGAAATGAAGAGATAGCAAGAGCACTGTACTTGGAGCCTGTCCTTATTGAGCAAAGTATGACAACCAAAGCTGGGATTCCTAGTTTGCATTTGGACTTTTTGATTTCTCAAGCCATCCTGAAGGCTTCATTGGGGGAGTGGAGGGCAGTCTGTGCACTATTAGCCCTCAGCATATATGGGGCTATACTGTTTGCAGATGAGCCCAAATTTGTCAGCAAGAATGACATCCATCTGTTTCTTCTAAAGAACCCAGTACCTACATTGCTAGGAGATTTCTACTATTCCATCCATCAGAGGAATGAGAAACAAAGGGGAAGTTGGTAAGATGTTGTGCTCCTTTATTTTACACCTGGCTGCTCAGACACCTGCCTAAGTCAGATACTTTCTTGAACCCCCACCAGCAGAAGAATTGGGCCAAGAGGTTCATTGCCTTGACTTCTAATGATATCAGATGGTGCACCCAGAGCACCAAAGGCAAGGACATTATCACCAGCTGTGGACAATACCCTAATGTGCCTCTCATAGGAGTAAAAGGCTGCATCAACTACAACCCTTTATTGTTTAAGAGACAATTGGGATATGCCTTGGTTCACCCTCCCAGAGGACAAGATTTAGCTGAGACCCTATATTGTGAAGCACAACCTAATTCAGTTGTTGTCAGACAAGCATCCTGGGCTTGGGATAACATCCAGACAAAAGGGGTAGCTATTCTTGGAAGATGTAATAATGTTACTTTAGCTCAGTACTCGGACTGGTCCCGTACTAGAGCTCATATCACCAGAATGCCTTTCACCTTGGAAGACATACCTGGGCCATCCACAGTACAGCCTGCAGCAACAATTAGCTTGGAGGAATTTGAAAAGTTGAAAGAAAGGAATGAGCAGCTATCCCGGGCCTTGAAGAAGACTCTTTGGGAAAGAAGTGATGGTCGCCTGGACATTGAGAGATTGGAAAAGCTCAGGGTTGAGCACCTTGCCAAAATTGAGAAGACAGAAGACTACATAAGGAAAGCAAGGGTTGGGGAACATATATTGAAGAATGCCTGCAAGGAGGCCAAGATTCAGAAAGCTAGGGCTGAGCACTATCTGCAAGAGATTCAGGCTAGGTGGGTCAGGATCACCGAAGCCCGTACACAAGAAGACCAGAAGACTCAAGCCAAGATTGAACAGCTAGATGCCAATGAGAAGAAGCAGCAGGAAGCTCTGTTGGCTGCACAGAAAGAGATATCAGAGTTGAAGCTCAGAGCAGGATTGAAGAGATCAAAAGACCAGGACAGGCATAAGAAGCTGACTACTGCCATTGCTACCAGGAACCTCCTCATTAGGACCATTACAAAGCACCCAGCTGGTCCAATGACTGAGGCTCTCCTGAAGGAGGTCAGAGAAGATGAGTTTGGACTGGATGTCTGATTCTTTGTTTGTTGTTTGTTTCCATTTGATGTACTTTTCCTTTTGTTGTATTTTGACCCTCCATGGGCATGTATTGTAAAACAAACTATGTATTGTTCATCATTTGTAATATATTTTAGTTTGTTTTCATTTGGGCTTTTCTCTCATACAACATCAAGCATCTTCCTCGAGGTCTGGAAAGGTCAAAACCAAGAACCAAACCGGATACCTTGGAAAACAAATAAGCATACTGCATTGCATACTAACTTTGTTTTTGTTTTGTAGGTTTTGTTATTATTATTGTTTCTAACTTTGTTGTGATCTCAGGAAACATTGATCGTCGCCGAGTGTTCCCTGTCAACCGCACGCACCGGTACCCGACTCGTAACAACCTTCCCGGCATTCAAATGGAACAAGTACAGCAGGACCTGACTGAGGTCAGAAATCAGATGGCCAATGAGAGAGTGGAGATGAGAAATCAGATGTCTCAGTTCATGGCAGTGATGACTGGCTTAGCCCAGAGTCAAGAAAGGTTAAGGGAGCTGGTGGAAAGACAAACTCCTGAAGAGCCTCATCTTGGAACAGGAGGAACTAGCAACAATGAACGGGGCCAGCCTCGTATTGACCCACCAGAATATGGACCTCATCTGAATCCAGAAGTTAACATCCCGAGGAATGGCCAAGGTAATACTGCTGGGGGCCAAATCTTGCAGGAGGATCCCCAGGGAGAACAGTTTACTGTTATAGGGGCAGGAGATGAGATATATGACAGAAGATTGGACGAGATTGCTGAAAAGTTAAGATCTTTGGAATCTCAGAATTCTTTGGGCTTCGATGTGATGGATATGGGACTAGTGTATGGGGTGAGAATTCCCCACAAATTCAAGCCCCCTTGCTTTGAAAAGTACAATGGTACCTCCTGTCCTCGCACTCATCTGCAGTCTTTCTTGGGAAGGCTCAAAGCTTATACCATGGATGAAAAGTTATGGATGTTCTACTTTGAGGACAGTCTGAATGGAGCTTCGAGAGAATGATATTCGCATTTGTCTAGGGCCACCATAAGATGTTGGAAGGGCTTGGCCGAAGCTTTCATCCGGCAATATCAATACAACCTGGACATGGCTCCCAATAGAACTCTTCTAATGGGCATGTCTCAGTCTTCCAGAGAGAGCTTCCGGGATTATGCTCAGAGGTGGAGACAGCTTGCTGCTGCTGTCCAACCACCCATGACAGAAAGGGAAATGGCTGACATGTTCATGAACACATTGCAAGGGACTTATATTGATAGACTGGCTGCTTTCTCCTCTACCAGTTTTGCTGATGTGGTCATAGCTGGTGAGAGGATTGAAAGTCTCTTGAAGATGGGCAAAATCTACGACAGTGGTGCAAGTTCCTCCAGCAATCCCAGAAAACCTTTTGCGGGACCTAGAAGGGCAGGTGAAACAAATTCCATTCATACAGGCAGGGGCAGGCCTCAATATGCTCACCGGTCAGTAGCAGCTATTACCATCCCACCTCCAATTCCACAACAATCATCATATCCTCAACAACAACAACCACAGTATCAACAACAAGCTCATTATCCGCAACAAAGGTCGTACAACAACAGCAATAGCAACCAACAGCAGCGTCCCTTCCAACAGAGGCCATCACAAGCAAACAGGGTAATTGACCCAATCCCAATGTTGTATGCTGCACTCTTGCCACAACTCCTAAAGCTCAACCTAGTTGAGTTAAGGACGTTGGCCCCTTCAGATCCTCTCAATATGCCAAAGAACTATGATGTAAAGGCCAGGTGTGCATTCCACTCAAACGCACCGGGGCATAATACTGAAAAATGCAGGGCCCTACAGATGAAAGGCCAAGATCTGGTGGACTCAAAAGCCCTCAATTTTGCACCTCCTCCGAACGTCATAAGAAATCCAATGCCTAGTCACAACGGGCCTAGGATTAATGCTATCGGGGAGGGCAAACCATCCACATTAATTAACAGTGTTGCACAAATCCGAACACCCTTGGTTGAAATCAAAGCTCAGCTGTTAGAATGTCAAGTGTTCCCCGGATGTGAGGTCGGCTGTGGATATTGCAACATCGCCGTTAATGGATGTGAGAGACTGAGAAATGGCATAGATGGCCTCATTAGAGATGGCATTCTTCAGATTACGACAATAGCGACTACAACTCAAACAATTCCTTCATCAACGATCACAAATACTCCTACAACGTCAGCAACCATTGTTCCAACGGATTCTGCTACAACTCCAACAAATATTCAGTCAATCACTTCAACGGATACAGATTCAGTCACAGTTCCTGCTACAACTTTAACACCCGTCCAATCAACTTCGACTACAACACCAGCACAAGTTAATGAAAACGTCTCAACGGTTACGATATACTACGATCCCGCAAATGTTCCTTCCAACAACTCACAACAAAATGCTACTCCTGTCAGAGCTCCGGTTACCATATATTATGATCCACACACCATTGTGATCCCCTCTGCAGCTGCTATCAGTCCAGTCACTATCACAGTGCCTGGACCAGTCCCTTACGAAAGCAATAATGCCATCCCTTGGCATTATGGCTCAGATCTATACTGTGAGGGGCAGAAAATCACTTTAGAGTCATCAACTTCTTCACATCAGATAGACAATGTGGGGGGGCGGAGGCTTCACTAGAAGCGGACGTCTCTTTGCCTTGCAAATACCAAGACCCATTGCTGAAGCAGAAGCTGCTGCTAGGGCAAAAGGGAAGAGCGTGGTGCAAGAAGAACCAGTTGCTAAAGAAACTTTGAAGACTCCTTTTGATCAAGAAGTTGATGAATTCATGCGGATAATCAAAAAGAGTGATTATAAGGTGGTGGACCAGCTTCACCAGACTCCTTCTAAAATCTCCATACTATCATTGCTAATGTGCTCCGAGGCTCATCGGAACGCACTATTAAAAGTCCTGCACACAGCTTATGTGCCGGAGGAGATTACTGTCAATCAGTTAGAGGCTGTGGTTGGAAATGTCAATGCTAGTCATGGACTAGGATTTACCAACGCTGATCTGACAACGGAAGGTCACGATCACAACAAGGCTTTGCACATTACCTTGGAGTGTAAGGGTGCAGTTCTTTCTCACGTATTGGTGGACACAGGGTCATCACTCAATGTCCTACCCAAGAAAGCCCTTGTGAAGCTGGAGTATGATGGATTGGCACTACGCCCAAGCAACTTGGTAGTGAGAGCCTTTGACGGTTCTAAAAGATCAATTCTGGGAGAGATAGAGTTGCCAATAATGATTGGCCCACAGGTTTTCAAAACGACCTTCTTTGTGATGGATATACAGCATGCCTACAGCTGTCTATTGGGTAGACCATGGATACACGCCGTTGGCGCCGTGACGTCAACCCTTCACCAGAAGTTAAAATTTGAGTGGGAGGGCCAAGTCATTACCATTTGTGGAGAAGAGGATATCTTCGTTAGCCAGCTGGCTACTTTCAAATACATTGAAATGGATGGGGAGATCCATGAGACCATGAGTCAAGGGTTTGAAGCCCTTAATATCAATGAAGCATCTGTTGTGTCTGGGACCTCCATCACATCATATCAACAAGCCCGAAAGATTGTTGAGGAAGGTACCGCTCAAGGCTGGAGGCAAGCTGCTGCCAGTTGAAAATAAAGAAGACCGATTCGGGTTGGGTTACAGACCAACTCGACAAGATCAACCAGAGGCTGCAACGGAGCCCAAATTTGTCAGCGGGGGGATGCTCACCCCGGATGCTGTGAATAGTTTGGAAGATGAGTCAGAAGACGAGCGCAACCTGGAAAGCTGGATACGTCCAAGGATCCCGGGGAACCATGTCTCAAATTGGTCTTCCCAGGAAATTATAAGAGTTACTCCTGCAGAGTAATTATTATTTCCTGTTTTTAAAGCATGCATCAAGTCCTGCATCTTGCCCAAGATGTCAGGGCTCATTTTGTAATCGGGCCATCTTGTATTTTGTGCAAACGATCAATTAATGAATATCAGGACATCTTTTGCAAATGAGTCTTTCTTTTCCGCTCACTGTTTTTCATTTTTCATTTTTTGTACAAAAAATAAAATGGCAATGTTTTTCAAAATAACAACTTCATTTTCACTTTTTCTAAACAAGATAAAATTGATCACTAAAATGAACAAATCTAAACCCTTGCAGAGAGTGCCCTCCAGACTGCACCGACAACAACACTGCTATGACTTCGTATGACTTTGACAATCCGATTAATCAAGTTGATGAAGGGGTTGAAGAAGATTATGAGCTACCTGAAGAACTAGCCAGGTTGTTAAGACAAGAGGAGAAGGTTATAACTCCTCATCAGGAGGAGGTTGAAACGGTTAATCTTGGTACAGAAGAAGACTTGAAAGAAGTTAAGATCGGGGCCTGTCTGCAAGATTCAATAAAAGAGCAACTTATTGACATGCTTCGGGAGTATGTGGATGTTTTTGCTTGGTCTTATCAGGATATGCCAGGGTTGGACACCGACATTGTTGTGCACAAGCTGCCTCTGAAAGAAGACTGCCCGCCAGTAAAATAGAAGTTGCGCCGTACTCGTCCAGATATGGCCATGAAGATAAAAGAAGAGGTACAAAAACAGTGGGACGCCGGTTTCCTTGCTGTGACCAGTTACCCGCCGTGGGTTGCTAACATTGTGCCTGTGCCTAAGAAGGATGGCAAGGTGAGGATGTGCGTGGATTACCGGGACCTGAACAGAGCCAGCCCGAAAGATGACTTCCCATTACCTCACATTGATGTATTGGCCGACAATACGGCTCCGTTCTCGGTGTTCTCCTTCATGGATGGATTTTCAGGATATAATCTGATCACAATGTCACCTGAAGACATAGAGAAGACAACTTTCATCACACCCTGGGGCACATTATGTTATAAGGTAATGCCATTCGGACTGAAGAATGCTGGTGCCACTTATCAACGGGCTATGGTAACATTATTCCATGACATGATCCACAAAGAAATTGAATGTTATGTGGATGACATGATTGCCAAGTCCCTCACAGAAGAAGACCACCTGGTGAATCTGTTGAAACTGTTCAAGCGTCTGAGGAAGTACCAATTGAAGTTAAACCCCAACAAATGCACATTCGGGGTGCGATCCGGTAAGCTGCTGGGATTTATTGTAAGTGAGAAAGGGATTGAAGTTGACCCTGATAAATTTAAAGCCATTCAAGAAATGCCTGCACCAAAGACTGAGAAAGAGGTTCGAGGGTTCCTAGGTAGATTGAACTACATTTCAAGGTTCATATCTCACCTTACAGCAACCTGTGAACCTTTGTTCAAGTTGTTAAGAAAAGAACAACCGGTCAAGTGGAATGAAGACTGCCAAAGGGCTTTTGACAAAATCAAGGAATACTTACAAGAGCCTCCGGTCCTTATGCCACCAGTTGAAGGAAGACCTCTAATAATGTACTTGACAGTATTAGAAGAGTCAATGGGGTGTGTGCTGGGCCAGCATGACGGGTCTGGTCGAAAAGAGTATACAATTTACTACCTAAGCAAAAAGTTTACCGACTGTGAACAATGTTATTCACTGCTCGAGAAAACTTGTTGTGCTTTAGCGTGGGCTGCTCGCCGACTGAGACAGTATATGTTGACCCATACTACCTTATTGATCTCAAAGATGGATCCAGTTAAGTACATATTCGAGAAGCCAGCACTTACCGGACGAGTTGCAAGATGGCAAATGATTCTCACAGAATATGACATCCAGTACACATCTCAAAAGGCCATCAAAGGCAGTGTATTGTCTGATTATCTTGCTGAGCAACCCATTGGTGATTACCAGCCTATGAGATTTGACTTCCCTTATGAAGACATCATGTTCATAAAAGCAAAAGATCATGAAGAGCCTATTCACACTGAAGGGTCTGACCCAGAAGAAGAATGGACTATGATGTTCGATGGGGCTGTTAATATGAATGGTCATGGTGTTGGTGCAGTACTCATTACACCTAAGGGAGTTCACATGCCTTTCTCGGCAAAACTCACCTTTAACTGCACTAACAATGAAGCTGAATACGAAGCTTGTATCATGGGTCTTGAGGAAGCCATTGACCTCAGGATCAAGACTTTGACAGTATTCGGAGATTCAGCTCTGGTCATTAATCAAACCAACGGCAAATGGTACACTCACCAGGAGCATCTGATACCCTACCGGGATTATACAAGGAGATTACTGACTTTCTTTACAACTGTCAAGCTTGAGTATATCCCTCGAGATGAAAATCAGTTTGCAGATGCTCTGGCTACCATTTCATCCATGATCAAAGTTCAAGCTGCCAACTTTGTGCCTCGGATTTCAGTGTCCAGGCTTGACAGACCAGCATATGTATTCTCAGCAGACCTTGCTAAAGACGATAAGCCTTGGTTCTATGACATAAAATGCTTCTTAAAGGATCAAACATACCCACCTGGGGCATCCTCCAATGACAAGAAGACATTAAGAAGGCTAGCTGGTAGTTTCTTCCTGAATGCTGATGGTTCCTTGTACAAGAGAAACTTTGACATGGTACTTCTCAGTTGTGTTGATAAGACAGAAGCAGACTTGTTGATGCACGAGGTGCATGAAGGATCTTTCGGTACCCATGTTGGAGGACATGCAATGGCTAAGAAATTGCTACGGTCAGGTTACTACTGGATCACAATGGATGCAGACGGTTTTGCTTATGCCAGAAAGTGCCACAAATGCCAGATTTATGCAGACAAAGTGCATGTGCCTCCGAATCCTTTGAATGTGATGTCTTCACCTTGGCCCTTCGCCATGTGGGGCATTGACATGATTGGCAAGATTGAACCGACTACTTCAAATGGCCACAGATTCATCCTGGTAGCCATTGACTATTTTACCAAGTGGGTTGAAGCGGCTTCATATGCAAATGTCACCAGGCAAGTGGTAGCCTGATTCTTGAAAAGAGATATCATATGTCGGTATGGAGTGCCCGAGCAAATCATTACTGATAATGGTTCCAATTTGAACAACAAAATGATGGCAGAACTGTGCCGGGACTTTAAGATCCAACACCACAACTCTTCTCCTTACAGGCCAAATATGAATGGCGTTGTTGAGGTAGCTAACAAGAATATCAAAACGATTGTGCAGAAGATGGTGGTCACATACAAAGACTGGCATGAAATGCTACCATTTGCCTTGCATGGGTACCGTACCTCAATCAGGACATCCATTGGGGCAACACCGTATCAGCTTGTTTATGGTATGGAGGCAGTCCTACCTGTTGAAGTTGAATTACCCTCCTTGCGAGTACTAATGGATGTTAAGTTGAATGAAGCAGAATGGGTCAGATCCCGGTACGAACAACTGAATCTGATTGAAGAGAAGAGATTAGCTGCAATCTGCCATGGGCAGCTGTACCAGAAAAGAATGAAGAAAGCCTTTGATCAGAAAGTCAGGCTTCGGGAATACCAAGTAGGGGATCTTGTGCTGAAAAGGCTCCTTCCTCCTCATACAGACCACAGGGGAAAGTGGACTCCGAATTATGATGGTCCGTTCATAGTAAAGAAAGTTTTCTCTGGCGGAGCACTGATGCTCAGTACTATGGATGGTGAAGATTTCCAGTCCCCTGTGAATTCAGATGCAGTTAAAAAATACTTCGCATAAAATGACCCGCTGGACGTAAAAACAGAATGTAAGTCCAGGCAAAATAGGGCATCCCGGCGAGTCAAAAACAGAATAAAAGACTCGGGCAAAAATAAGGGAAAATAAGTAAAAAAATGTACACCCGTTGAGTTGAAAAGCCACATTGGACAGCTCAGGCAAAAATGGGTATCCCGGTGGATTGAAAACCCGAAAGGGCAATTCACACAAAATAATGGAATAAGCGAACAACTACATTCTGAATTCGTCTGTATCACTTACAACGTGGCAAGCGCCGAAAGGTTCGAGCATTGGTCAGAATCAACCTTCTTCAAAAGCAAGAAGAGAAGAACGTCAATGTCATACAAGTCATAGCAAAAGGGAAGCACACTGAAGCATCATCAACATTGCCAGCACCTTTTTGTTTCTCAATTTTGTAACAATCTCCTCATTTCAGGGGATTTGTTTCTTTGACTGTACTTGCCAATTCAGGGCACACAAATTAATGAAATCAGATTTTCAGTCACACTTCGTCTCGTACATTTTATTTTCATTTGCAAAAATGTCTGATGTCCTTAAAATATATATTTGCATAAATGCAGATGCGCCTTTTCTAAATTATATGCTTACAGGAAATATATTTGCTCCCGGGAGTGTCTAAATTCCTATGATGGAATCCAATAAGGGATACCTCGGGGTACTTGTGCGTTTCTTTGTCATAACAGGATTGCAGGTGCTCATTCTCCCCAGCTGAATTGTCAGACATCATCATCCTCAGCAGGATCATTACAGAAATCTCTAGGAAGATCATTCAGTGATCATTCCTCCCCAGAGCCAAGTGTCAGACAGGGAACCATCTCCCCACAGAACTGCAGCCTCTATCCGGAAGAGCAATGTCTGAAGATCTCACAACAAAGTGACGAAAGCTTCCACAGACCCCAGTTGGGCTCCTCATCATTAAGATAGGTCTATCAGTGACCTGTTTTCCCAAGCAGTCATACATCTTATCAGATCTACCAATGATCTTTTCCCCAGCTGGGATATTCTTTTAAAGCAGATCAGCCAGAGATCTTCACAGCAACGGGATCCGAATACCGAATCGGTATCATTTGCATAATCATAGCATTCGCATCATTTTTCCCCCAGAGCGTAGCATTCCGTCTAATACGGAGCATTACGGCAAAAATCAAACATATTGCATAATCATAAGTCATGTTCTGAATCAAGCACCTGTATGTGCCAACATTTCATCAGCAATATATATACACAGGCTCACAGTAGCAGCAGAAAGCCAAAGCGTCCCCTTTGCACTCACTAATACACATATATACTCTTTCCGATACTCGTCCGTGTTGTATCACTCCCCTGCAGATGTAAACCACAAGCAGATATCTATACACTCTCTGGACACTCGTCCGTGTCACCGTTCCCCCAGCATGGTTGCCTAAACACTTATTGTAAACCAAACCCTTGTTTATAACACACTTCTTCCGACACCCGTCAGTGTCACCTTACCCTCCACAGATCTACAGAATGTCTCTTACATTTATAACTTATACACTTCCTTTTATGATACTCATCTGTATCATGCTCTCCCCAGCATGTTGAACACTCGTCTATGTCTCACTCATGTTACCTTTTACTCATACAGATACTCGTCCGTATCTTGTACACACCACTTATCTTCCTCAGATTCGACACTCGTCCGTGTTCTTTGTTAACCAGTTGGTACTCGTCCTTACCATCATCCCTGAACATGCATCAGAGTTTGTTTCTATTGATACTCGTCCGTATCGTAATCTTAAGGATGCTCGTCCACATCTTTAATCTATACACAATGCCAAACACTTATACCTTTTTCTTGAATTTAGACACTCGTCTGTGTCTACCCTTCCCCAGAAGAGTCCCCAGCAAATCCCAATAAATTATTTCCTTTCTATCTGACATTTGTCCTATGTCATGATACTTCCGGCAGCCATACCCTGCCAGGTGATCGTCCTTCACCTGTAGATGATCGTCCTTTATCATCCCCAGCGGAGTCTCCATTATTGGAACCTTTCCCTATCCGACATTCTTCCTATGTCGTGATATTTTTAGCAGCCGTACCCTGCTAGGTGATCGTCCTTCACCTTTTGATGATCGTCCTTCATCATTTTATCTGATGGTCATCCCCATCGTTGATCTTGTTATCTGACATTCATCCTATGTCATGATAAACCCCGAGGGCAGCCGTACCCTGCTAGGTGATCGTCCTTCACCCTTTTGATGATCGTCCTTCGTCATGCTTATCTGATAGCCGTCCCCATCTTCGAACTTGTTTTATCCTACATTCACCCTATGTCGTGATATTTTCGGTAGCCGTACCCTGCCAGGTGATCGTCCTTCACCTTGGATGACCGTCCCTCATCCTTATCCCCAACAGAGCAACCGTCCCCTGCTAGGTGATCGTCCTTCACCTTTGATGACCGTCCCTCATCGTTTTATTTCTTCAAACCTGATAGTCGTCCCCATCATTGACTTTATCTTTAATCCCCAAAGATTCTTATTTCTTTGTTTGATGGTCGTCCCCATCATGATCTCTTTATTTCCCTAGCATGTCGGTCGTACCTGTCGCCGCTTTATCCCCAGCAGTCATCCTCTGCTTGGCGGTCGTCCTCCGTTGCCCGCACTTTATAATCATACTTTACTTGCTTTTACAATCTATATCCCTTTTCTTCTTCATCTAGTGAGTGCAAATTTTGGATTCTCTTTGGTATTCAACCATAAGTTATCATGTTTGCCTGTTAAGCCGTTGCTTACATCCTGCACAGCTAACTCATGCTTGAATAGGGGCAGCTATAAACACCCCAAATTTGCCCTCACTCATTTCACCATGTCTTGTGATCTTTTCATATGCATAAGTTCAAACATATCATCTCACATTGCATTTTTGCTTCACTGCATTGGTTCTAAGTCATCTGCATCTAGGGTTTGTGATCTGAGCAATCCCTGAGCCATTTGGGCCACTCCAAGAGTCTCCAATCATCTCAATAGGGTCCATGTATGTTCAAGCATCATATTATATCCTCCCAAGATCAAGAAAGTCAGAAAATCACAAGAACTGAGGAAGCATGGAAGCAGAGCCAGGCTTAACTGCACAAATGACCTAAAATTAGGGTTTTGGTTTCAGAGGCCATAACTCCAAATTTTTTGGTCATTCTTGTTTCTAATGGTCTCTATATGTTATAAGTATCATACATACCAATTTTCATGAAGAAATTCAATGGGGAAGGCATTTGATCAATAAATGACTTCTTGAACAAATCAGTGCAAAATCAGGGCATCTGAGGCCCCCAATCATCCAACCAAAGGGTCTTCTCCATCATTTTGGGTGTATATGATCTTTATTTGATCTTAGAAGAAGTTAGAAGTTCACAAAATTGAAGAATTTCAAGCCATTTGCAAAGTTGCTATTTTTGGGAAAGTGACTTGTAATGCAAACTTGCCATTTTGGGAAAGTTTTTCAACCTCCTCTTTTTTATTCAAAAATGCTTCAAATGAAAAATTCTTGGTCATGAAAGTTGTAGATTGGATCATTCCCTTTTCAAAAAGTACAATAACTTGATCTAATTCATCATATAACTCAAGTTATGGCCTTGCAAAGTTGGGAAAAATCACAAAATTTCACTTATGTACCAAAGAGGGAAACTTGCAAAAACTCATGTCAAACCAATTTGTGACCTCTAATAGACTTCTAACCATTACACAAACATCATACATGACCTATAATTCAGAATTGCCCAAGGAAATCTCAAGTTTCGTGCCTTGATCATCAAGTATTTCAAAAAGGGCCAAAACCTTCACAAATTGCAAAACCACCCACAAACTTCATTCCACTTGATGAATTGCCTCAAGACTAATTTTGTGGACATCCTTGATCTCAGCTGCGCATGGACAAGCCAATGAGCCAGCTACACCATTGCCCATACCTCAAGTACAACACTTTTGACTTTTTGGCAAAAACACCCATACCAATCACAACAGTCCACCAACCACTCTCTGCCCAATCCAGGCCTTACAAGCATGCTCCAAGGGCTCATTTTCATAAGACACACAAGCCAAACACTCCAAGAACTCAGCATTCCCCAAAAACTCTCCAACTTGCAAAAGCCTTCGAATCTCTCAGCTCACTCACTCAATTTTCAACCCAATTTCACCATTGATCTCAAAATCACTCACTGACCACAAAGCAACCATTAAATCACCCAAGAACACCCCATACCCAAAACACGATTCTTGGCGAGTTCAATTGCTACAACACAAACCAGCCACTCTCAAAGCTTTTGAAGCATTCCATTAGCCTCAGGAGGTTCAAAGGAAGCTTTTTGCACAAAGGAAGTGGCCAGAAAGCTCAAGTTTGGAAAGCTCCATATCAGGTAGTCATCTGAAATCATTTTTCCAGAACTCTTATTTTATGTTCCAATAAGAAAGAGCATGCTTCACTGATCATTCTGAACTTTGTATTTTTGAAAATGGTGGAGAAATGAGTATTTACTGAACCTCTGAAATTTTTGCCATTTTTGATCTTTTCTTCGAATCTTAGGATTGAGCAATTAGAAATTTGTTTTAGGGGTGGATTTGAGCTTAGGAGAGTGAGAGGGTTTGATCTGGAGCTTTAGAGCTCCAGAAATAACCTAGGGTGAGAGTTGGGGATTTTCAGGGGAGAAGGCTGCCGGAGAAGATGACCGGAGCTCTTCTCCGGTGGCCTGAAAGTCATTAATGTTCTAATTAGGGTTAGGGCAGTGTTTGAACGTGGACCCTTAGATTTTGCTTTCCCGCGTGTGATGGACGCCCAGGATTAATTCATTAACTTTAATTATGGATTAAATATTTAATTAATTGAGATTAGTGAGATTTGAATTCAGGCCATCAGATTGCACGCGTAGTCAACTAGGATTTCCCCAGAATCAATGGCAGCCCTTCGATACGCATACTTCTGTTTATTTTAATTTTTATTGCATTTTTCTCATTTTATTTTGAAACATTTATTTAAAATAGCTAGAAAACCCTAAAAATATTTTTATTCTGCATTTTTACTTCAAATAATTTTCTTAACCCAAAAATATTTTTATTTTTATTTTTTGCATTAAAAAATATTTTTAAATCATTTAAATGATTATTTTTAATTAGTTAATGAGAATTAATTAATTAAAAATACATTTAGGTATTTAAAAATCACAAAAAAAATTACATTGCATCTTGACACATTTAGAGACATTATCAAACCATTCATACAAATTTCTTTTTGGTTCTTGTTCCATTTTGACATTTTCTTTGGATTTAGGGTTCTTAAAAATCAATATTTTTGACCCTAACTTAGAAAAATCTTTTCTGCCTAACCATGAAGGGTTTGATAGTGATTCTTTTTGCATTTCATCCCACATATCATTTAGTTTCTAGGATAAAATTGGCATGAATTTATCTTTCATTTTTGATTTGTTTTGCATTTTTCCTTGTGAAGTACCTTAAAACCCTAGCAAATTTAGAAAAATCATAAGTCCTTTAGGGTTTAACTTCTGACCTTCCCCTTTGGGTAGTGAACTTGTATAGGTTTAGGGTACCTTTGATTCCATTTTCAATTTTTTATCATGTCATTTGCTTCTGATTTTGAATTTTGCATTGCATCTTGTACATAAACCCTAATCTTTGTCTTCATTTGCATTCATTCTTCATATGCTTGCATACATGAACTTGCCATGACATTTTGTGCATCCACATGACATATAAAACATCTTAGGACATATTGAAATCATGTTTGATCATTGCATCATCCATTTGCCATGTTATGCATCCATTGCATTTCATAAGTTTTCATGAACTTTCATGCCTCCTTTCATGTCTCATTTGCATCTTCATTGCTTGTATGATCATCCACATCTCATGACATCCATTTGTATCATCTCTTAGCATCATTCACATCATAAATATGCTTCTTACTTTGGTTTTCATCTCATTTTCATTTCATTTCATTTCTTGTTGCTAACTTTTCAGGTGGTAAGTGTTTGAGAAGTGAATTTGCCTTCACTTCTCATAATCTCTTCTCATCTCTTTTATACATCCATTGCTGCATTTTACTTGTGAATTAGAGTGAGCTTGCTCATTCATGCTCCTTCTTCTCTTTCTTTCTTCAAGCAACTTATCTTCTTAAGTGAAGTAAGTTGTCTTTCTTCTTGCTTCTTTTCCTTCATTCTGCTTCTTCCTTGGTGGCTTCTCTGAAGATCTTCTTGCAAGCTTCATAAACCCTAGGAAAAACCAAGCATGATCACAATTAGGGTTTGTTTATTCCCCCCTTAGTTTTACCTTGGTGTCATCTTTTGTGTCTTCTCTTCTCATCTCATAATCAAGGACTAAACCTTCAAGGTTTTAAGGCTTTGTGATTAAGCTTATGCCTGCATCCTTCTATTAGGATGGAGTGTATAACTTTAATCCTAAGTTTTAAACCCTTAATGTGTTTAAAACCATTTAATCAATTCACCTAATAATCACTAAGACATCAAGCTTGTAACTTGGGCCTTGCATTAAGGTTCTAATTCTTCCTTAACTGGTTAAGAAGGACTAACCCTAATGTTAATGGACAAGTCCCCCTCAAGTTGTCTTACAAACCATAAAATCCATTTCTTAATCTTACCATTAACTATAATCCACTTTAATAAAGACCTTGTTTTGTCATGAGGTTAATCCTTAATCATGGATTAAGTTGGGGAGCCTTCCTCAGCTTAAATATTCTCATCTATTATCCTTCTATTAGGATGGTGTAATGGGTCCATTAAATCCTTGATTATGGCTTAAACTCATTACTTAACACTAAACAAAAACAACAAAAACATCTAAATAAATGCAAGTAGGTTAATGATCTTAATCCTACATCATGGTGATTAAGTGTGAGGTGTTTACTTCATACTTAAGGTATTCTCATTACCCCTAATCAGAGGGAGGATGTGATGAGTTTACTAACCCTTGGTTTAGGCTTAAACTCATTTTCTTATGACAAACTCCAAAAAGCAATAAAAGACTGAAAACACAAAAACAAACAATAATCGTCTCCTCCGGGATTCTTTTCTCATCATCTTCACTCACAAACGAGAACTTGCTTCTTCCGTCTAATGCAAGACAGTTTGCACCTGAGCCAGACAGGTCATACACTTGAGCATAGACAAGCAAGCAGTTCACAAGTCAATTTATCTTTCAGTCTCTTTGAGTCGAACTACGGTGTTCTGACTTCCTCATTGCACGAGAGGATACGTAGGCATAACTTAACGGTTATCGAACAAAAGTCTCTGTACATCCCCCTCCTCTTCCAGCAATATTCTTTAAGCCTCATAGTCTTGAGCTTCCCATTCTTTCTTTACACTGACACTCTCTTATTTCACTTCACATTTCTTTTTTGCACTGACACTTGCATTCTTGTCCAGCTTTTGCACACAAAATAGCACTGACACTACCCCTTTTAAACACAAACTTTCAAGCGTGGATCCCGTCGAGTACGACGGAAAATCTGGGTGCTAATACCTTCCCAGGTTGTAACCAACCCCCTTTCTCAGTTTCTCTGGTTCGCAACTGTCTTATCCATATCTTTCTAGGTTTATGCAGCATTACCTTTCCTTCGGGATAAAAATGCCTAGCTGGCGACTCTTTTCAGTTCACCCTCGTGTTCTCCTCCTTTCGCCGACCGTTCGCGTCTGTACCCCTTTTGGTCGGGTGTCATCAGGTGGGAGCGACAAATAGGTGTGAAGAGGATTGGTGCACCGACTTCAATGAGCATGATGACCTCTAACTCCGAAGAAGGAAGTTTAATTCCCTAAAGCTGGCAATCCTCTGTTTGTTTCAGCATTGTTGTATTTTCTTTGCATGTTGATTTTGTATTTGCTTGTTAGCATGGTTATTTTTGAATTGGCAATATTAATGAAGTGTTTATGCATCTTTTGAATCAATCCATTCATATTCACTCGTTTTCTTTCATTGTTATAAAAAAACATATTTCTCTCATTTTATTTATCAAACTTTTGTTTTTGCAAAGATTGGAGGGAGGATGATGAAAACCAGATACCTGAATTTTCCATTTGTATGATCTCAATTAAAACCTTGCCAATGATGTATAGACATTGTTTCAAATTCCCAAACACTGGTGAAACAAGGAAGATAATCCCTTGCTAACCCCTTTGAGCCTCTAAGTAGGAGTTTTCCTTTTCAAAAAGTGCAAAAACCATTAATTTTAAACCTGGGGCAGGGTAGTCGATTCAGTTAATTTGTTTGCGTTCAATCTTCAAGAGATTCATTCCATCATTCAAGAAGGATCAATTACATACTTTCCTTCGCACGCCAAAGAAGTCGTGAAGGGTCAAAAGTTTGTAGTATTTTGTTCTCTATCCTCCAATAAAATGGCAGATACAACCATTCAACAAAAGACAGAATAGAAAAAGAGGAAATACAAAGAAAAAGCCCGCTAAGTCCAAAACCAAAAACGATGACTTAGGCAAAAAAATTAGGGCATCTCAATGAAATAAAGTCAAGGAAAAGAAGTCATCAAATCCTCAACAAAGCAAAGGTGAAACAAGGTGGCTGCCATCCCATTTTAAATCATGATCCTTATGTCGCGAAAGACTTTTGAGATCTGAATGTGTATGTCAAATTAACTGAACGTAGGATTGGAGTTCATCACGAAGATTGGGTGGGTACAAATAAATTTTGAACCTTTTATCCTTTGTTTCATAAACCATGAACCAAGCCACATTACTCTCTGTGTTCAACACCATACCATAGCAGACCGCGAGAGAGAACAATTCGAAACCACCAAACCCAGATTGAAAAAACCCGCGTGAGAACGAGAGCCATGATCTTGAGCAAAATTGTCACCACCACCACCACCATAATCAGCTGAAAACCCTTATTCAAAAACCCAAACGAAAAAAAGTGAACAAGATACGCTGAGATGAGAAACTGAGCAAACCACCGAGTGAAACGCAGAGAGTAAGAAATTGGGTGAGGTTCACCAAAGAAGCTTGAACGTCGCCGCCGCAAATGGTGAGGGTGGGTATTATGATTTTTAAATCGCGTTTGAGTGTTTGGAGAGGATGAGAGTATTCCTCTGCTACTGACGTTTTCTCGATTTCACTGCTTCTTTTTTTATATAAACCCTTTTTCCTTTTTGTTATTTCCTTTTAGTTATATTTTATTTATTGTTTTATTCTTGTGTAACTCAAATCAGGCCTAGCCTATGAACATTCTGATATTCCCTAATCACCACCTCTGATATTACACGATGCGCCCCTAACATCTTCATGTTACTTTCAAAAAAAAATCTATTAGTTTTGTTGTGGGTTTAAAGCCCATCCGGATTTATAAGCACACCCACTGATCCAGTCGGCACACTCCCCCTCTGTTTTTTACTTATTTATTTTCTTATTTATTTCTTTTTAATACATACGTTCTAATGATTTAGTTCTAATGATTTAGGAGAAATTGCTTTTGATTTTGTTTCTATCTTTTTTGTTCTTATTATAATTTAGTTATTATTATTATTATTATAAAATGCCATATATATATATATATATATGAATCATTTTATTTCATTTTATTTATTTTCAGGCCAATGATATAACAAAAGGCCATGATTAGTCGATTTTGATAAATCAATAAATTGTGACCAATATGAGGCCTATTTAACTTAGTTTATTTTATTTCATATTTAATTTAATTTTATCTAGTCTATTTATTTTATTTATTTTATTTTCTCATTTTAATACAATATAAACGCTCTACTCCTCATAGAACCATTCTAACAATTGAATCGGTTCTAAGGAAGTAAAAGAGCTACATTCCAACGGCTCCGAATAGTTAAGACACTGCATACACGCATTCTCTTGGGCAAAATACAACAA
This sequence comes from Lathyrus aphaca, assembly GCA_963966055.1. NCBI lineage: Eukaryota > Viridiplantae > Streptophyta > Magnoliopsida > Fabales > Fabaceae > Lathyrus > Lathyrus aphaca. The sequence goes on along the minus strand of OZ014519.1, from coordinate 686,518,255 downwards.
GCCCTTTTATTTCATCGCAATCCCATGTAATTTATTTGTATCCCTCCCCCGATTTCCACTTGTACGCAATTTATTTGTCGCTTTCATTTATCGTTTCGATCGCTAGGAGCACCCTTAGGGACTAGTTTAGGTCTCGCCTTAGTTCGCGAACCCTTGGTCCAACACCAAGTGGTTTCACTCGCACACTTGGATATTTCATTCTGTTACAGTTTCGTATTACTAGGAGCACCCCTAGGGACTAGGAATCGAATCTACTTAATCAATCAAACAATTAACCTCCATTTGTAGTTCCCCCGTAAGTCGATTGCTTCGCGCATCGCCATCTAACTTTTCTAACTTAACAAGCATTCAAACTTTTAATAAATACGAAAGAACTGAATTTTGGAGTCTAGCATTCCACATGTTCTTGAATGGGTCATTCTTGGGGCTCGCCCCACAGGACGTGGTTCATTCTCCTTTTCGTACTCAAAACACTTAAAACATTCAACTTCCTTCGAAGAGATTAGACATGATTCATTTCCATAGGACATATATTCCTCTTTTTCCCACAAACATGAAAATAAATTTTCTTAAACAATTTCTCTCAAGGAAGAATGTGGCAATCACTTGTTGATCATATATCCAAGTTTGAAGCTTCTTCCATCTTCTATTTTCTCCCTTAAATGTTTATGGTGGAATAGGTGTGATATCTCCCTCAAAGATGACGACTTGTGTCTTTCTTTCAAATCCAACTTAAAACCTTCCCAACAATTACTCAAATTATTTTCTAATTAATTAAACGGAAGAACTGAATTCCGGAGTCTAGCACTCCATGGGTTCTTGAATGAATCATTCCTGAGGCCCGCCCCATGGAACGTGGTTCATTTTCCCTTTCGTCTTTTAAGACACTTAATTTAAATATCAGATAACGAAAGATCTAAATTCTGGAGTCTAGCATTCCAAGGGTTCTTGAATGAATCATTCCCGAGGCTCGCCCCACAGGACGTGACTCATTCGCCCTTTCGTTCTTAAAATACCAAACAAGATCAAACATTTTCTCTAAACGAACATTGTTTAAACTCTTTCTATCTCGCAGACAAGCTAGCGCTCCAGCCTCCTATCACGAGCATATAAGCCAACGCTTAGCAGTTAGAAAGCGATTTAAACAATCGTTCATAAAAAACACTAACAAACCGTAGTTGCACGAACTACGAAGATCTGGCGTTCCCATTGCACAAAGGAATACGTAGGCACGAGGATTTTAATCATTCACGAGCACCCTAATAAAAAAATTCCCATTTCTCCATAACAACAATATTAAAATACATATTTCCCTTAGAACAAACATCTTAGCAAACCTTTAGAAGAATACAAAGACATGAATCATCATTTAATCACATAGTTAGACTAAGAGGTTCCCGTTGATTACAACGGGCGTGAGGGGTGCTAATACCTTCCTCTTGTGTAACCGACTCCCGAACTTAGAATTTGGTTTCGTTGACCATTTCTTATCCTTATTAGGTTGTGTCTATATCTCCCTTTTTTTAGTTAGAATAAATAGAATTAGGTGGCGACTCTGTTGTTTTTTTTTTCGCGTCCATCGCGAGTATCGTATTTTTCGAGGTACGACAGATCATTTCTAGTAAATGATTCAATATCAACATCAATATCACTTTGATTTCCAATGTTTTCATCAATTACTTTGTTAGATAAAAGCAATATAAACTATTTTGTACTTGTCGGATCAGTGACATAGAACACTTGTTTAGCTTGAAAGGCTAGAATAAAAGGCTCATCTTTGTACCCCACCTTATTAAGATCCAATTGCAAAAATCCTGACTTATCCATCTGTATGTCATTATTATTTTCAACCCACTTGCAACAAAATATAGGAATCTGAAACTTCTCATAATCAAACACCCAAATGCGCTCGATAACCCAAAAATATGATAGATTTGCAAATTTGGGGTTTAAGTCTTTCACACTTGAAATGTGCATTGCTTCAGCTACCACGGTGATACCACTATTTTGCATATTAGTTTTATCATCTTGTTCTTTGGTATAAAATATGTATCCATTAATTGCTTATGCGTTATAAGAAAACATAACCAAACTTGGACCATATGCTAAACATCTCAACCTTTCTGTTATTGAAGCGGGATTTGAATAATACTTTGAATAAATATGATCCTTAAACCAATGTTTGAAACTTTGATTGTGATCTCGTACTATCCAAATCTCATTTCTATTCGGATTTAAACCTCAGAGAACATCCTTGTGCATTTCAACATACGACTCAACCTCATTCTCATTGTTCAGAACATACAAATGCACTTGATCCTGTTCGGCCCTTGATACTGTCACAACTTCATTTCCAATTAACTTTTTTCCTTCTTTTTTTCCGACAATATGAGATTTGGGGAGTCCAGTTGATTGTACATTGGACAAATATTCAATACAAAACTCAACCGCTTCTTCAATAATGTATCGTTTGGCAATACAACCCTCTGGTCGACTTCGGTTTTTCACATACCCTTTTAATATTTTCATATAACGTTCAACAGGGTACATCCATCTCATATAAGCTGGTCCACAAAATTGTGTCTCTTTCACCAGATAAACAACTAGATGAACCATTATGTCAAAAAATGAGGGAGGAAAATACATTTCAAGGTCACACAAAGTAATAACTATCTCTTTTTGCAATGTTGGTAAGATCACAGGATCGATCACCTTACTGCCAATTGACTTGAAGAAAAAACACAATTTTGTCATTGCGCTTCTTACTTTTTCTAGAAGAATAGAACGTATACCTATTGGTCGAAAATGTTCCATTATAACATAGTAGTCATGCATCTTTAAACTCTTTAACTTGAGGTCTTTCATAGACATAAGTCTTCTAATATATTAAGAGTATCCTTCTAGAACTCTAACTTCACTTAGAAACTTACACAATACTTTTTTCTCCTTTCTAGATAGAGTATATGCAGCAGGTGATAAATATGTTTTTTTCCTTTCTTCAAGGGTCCTAATTCAGTTCTTATCCCCATCGCTATCAAGTCCTTTCTTTCTTTAAGGTCATCATTAGACTTTCCTTGTATATTGAGTAACGTACCAATAACACTTTCAAACACATTTTTTTAATATGCATAACTTCGAGAAAATGTCTTACATACAACAACTTCCAATATGGCAGTTCAAAAAACATTGACCTCTTCTTCCACCCACTATTGACAAGTGTATGTGCAAAAGGCTTTCCAAACTTAGTACTCACATCTTTCACCTTTTCAAAAATTTGATCACCTGTCAATATAGGTGGAGCTCTACCTTGTTCTGTGTCTCCATTGAAGGCTTTTCTCCACCCACGATAGTGATGATTAGAATTTAAGAATCTACGATGACCGAGAAAGACATTCTTCTGACCAAACTCCAATCGCGTCCAATCTGTTTTATCTCCACAAATAGGACACACACATTAACCTTTTATGTTGTACCCTGATAGATTTTCATATGCTGGAAAATCATTAATTGTGCCAAATAACATCGCCCTCAAGTTGAAACTTTCTTTCCTATACCCATCATAAACCTCCACATTGTTCTTCCACAAAAACTTTAAATCTTCGATTAAGGGTGTCAAGTATACGTCTATGTCATTCCCTGGTTACTTAGGCCAAAAAATTAACATAGATAACATCATGTACTTACGCTTCATACATATACATGGAGGTAGGTTATAAATCATTAAAATCACAGGCCAAGTGCTATGTTAGATACTTTGAAGATCGTGTAGGTTAATTCCATCAGTAGATAATGCCAAGTGAAGGTTTCTTGAATCGGTTTCACTACTGTCGCTCCTGACAAATGAGGCTGAGCTCAAATGAGGTACAGACGCGAACGGTCGGCGAAAGGAGGAAATGAAAAGAGTCGCCAGCTAGGCATTTTTATCCCGAAGGAAAGGCAATGCTGCATAGACCTAGAAAGATATGGATAAGACGGTTGCGAACCAGAGAGACTGAGAAAGGGGGTTGGTTACAACCTGGGAAGGTATTAGCACCCAGATTGTCCGTCGTACTCGACGGGATCCACGCTTAAAAGGCTTGTGTTTTAAAGGGGTAGTGTCAGTGCAATTTGTGTATCAAAGCTGGAAAGAATGCAAGTGTCAGTGTAAAAGAAATGTGAAGTGTATAAGTGAAGTGTCAGTGCAAGAACAGGAGTGCAAAGCCCAAGATAATGAGGCTAAAAGGATAATGCTGGAAGGAGGGGGAATATACATAGACTTTTTGTTCGATAACTGTTAAGTTATGCCTACGTATCCTCTCGTGCAATGAGGAAGTCAGAACACCGTAGTTCGACCCAAAGAGACTGAAAGATGGATTGACTTGTGAACTGCTTGCTTATCTATGCTCAAGTGTATGACCTGTCTGGCTCAGGTGCAAACTGTCTTGCATTAGACTGAAGAAGCGAGTTCTCGTTTATGAATGGAGGTGATGAGAAAAGAATCCCGAAGGAGACGATTATTGTTTGTTTTTGTGTTTTTTAGTCTTTTATTGCTTTTGAAAGTTTGTCATAAGTTAATGAGCTTAAGCCTAAACCAATGGGTTAGTAAACTCATCACATCTTCCCTCTGATTAGGGGTAATGAGAATACCTTAAGAGTGAAGTCAGCTTCTCACACTTAAACACCTTTGATGTAGGATTAAGATCATTAACCTACTTGTGATTATTTAGATGTTTTTGGTGTTTTTGTTTAGTGTTAAGTAATGAGGTTAAGCCATAATCAGGGATTAAACAGACTCATTACACCATCCTAATAGAAGGATAATAGAGGAGAATGTCTAAGCTGAGGAAAGCTCCTCAACTTAATCCATGATTAGGGATTAAACTCATGACAAAACAAAGCCTTTATTAAGTGGATTTTAGTTAATGATAAGATGATGAAGTGAGTTTTAGGGTTTGTGAGACAACTTGAGGGTGACTTGTCCATTAACACTAGGGTTAGTCCTTCTTAACCAATTAAGGAAGAATTAGAACCCTAATGCAAGGCCCAAGTTACAAGCTTGATGTCTTGATGATTATTAGATGAATTGATTAAAGGATTTAAACACATTAAGGGTTTAACACTTAGGATTAAAGTTATACACTCCATCCTAATAGAAGGATGCAGGCATAAGCTTAATCACAAAGCCTTAAAGCCTTTATGGTTTAGTCCTTGATTATGAGGTGAGAAGAGAAGACTCAATGAGACACAAAGGTAAAATCTAAATGGGGGGACTAATCAAAACCCTAATTATTGTCATGCTTGGTTGTTCCTAGGGTTTGTGGGGTTTACAAGAAAGATCTTCAGAGAAACCACCAGGAAGCAGATGAAAGGAGCAAAGAGAAGCAAAGTAACTTGCTTCATTTAAGAAGACAAGTCACTTGAAGAAAGAAGGTGAGATGAAGAAGAAAGAGCAAGCTCAATCTCAAACACAAGACAAAATGCAGCAATGATGCATAAGGGAGATGAAAAGAGATGGTGAGAAGTGAAGGCAAATTCACTTCTCAAAGTAACTTACCACCTGAAAAGTTAGTGAAAAGAATGAAATGCAATGCAAATGAGGTGCAATGGCATGGTGAAAACCACAACCAGAGGCATAAGTGTGATGATAATGATGCTATGAGATGAAGCAAACATGAAACAAGGCATGAGGATGATCATACAAACATATGGATGCAAATGAGGCATGTTTAGAACCATGAACATACATGAAAAGTTATGAAATGCAAATGACATACAACATGGCAAATAAAAGATGCAATGATCAAACATGATTCTAACATGTCCTAAGATATGTTATGAATCAAATGAATGCATAAAATGTCATGGCAAGTCATGGTATGCAAGCAAATGCAAGATGAATGCAAAAGAAAGCCCCAAATTAGGGTTTATGATCAATGCACAAAACAAAAACCAAAACCAGAAGCAAACATCATGATAAAAAATTGAAAATGCATTCAAAGGAACCCTGAACCTATACAAACTCACTGCCCAAAGGAGGGTTTCTAACTCATAACCTAATGAGGGTTATGAATTTCCTAAGATTGCTAGGGTTTTAAGGTACCTTGTCAAGAAAAATGCCAAACAAATAGGAAATGCAAGATCAATTCATGCCAATTTAATCCTATAAACCACATGCTATACAAGATGCAATGCAAAAAGAATCATTGTCCAACTCTTAAAGGCTAGGCAGAAATGAATTTTTGAAGTTTGGATCAAAATAATGCCTTGAAATGAAATTAATTCCATGGAAAATTGTCAAAAGACATCAAGATCAAAAAAGAAATTTGGTTTGAAGGTTGGACAATGTTTCTAAATGATTTTAAATGTCCCATGAATTTTTTTGTGATTTTTAAATACTTAAAAGTATTTTTAATTAATTAATTCTCATTAATTAATTCAAAATAATCTTTTAAATGATTTAAAAATATTTTTTAATGAAAAAAATAAAAATAAAAATGTTTTTGGTTTCTGAAAATTAATAAAAGCTTGGATAAAAATTTTCAGAATATTTCAATGATTTTTACTATTTTAAATAAAATGTAGAAAACAAATGAAATAAAAAAGAAAATAAAATGGATTTAATGAGAAGTATGCTGAATCAATGGTTGAGGTTCAAATGAAATACGCGCGCATTGACTGGCGCCAGATCCAAAGGCTGCAATTCAAACTATCCTAATTAACATAATCTGAATTAATTAATTTAATTAAATATGATTAGGGTTTTAATGTGAGATCCTGACCACTCATTCACGCGCCAGTCAACCCTAGTCAACTCATCCTACGCTCCAGATTCAAACTTGCATTAATTACACAGATTAGCCCTAAACACTTTCAGGTGGCCGGAGAAGACTTCCGGTCGTCTTCTCCGGTGAGACTCTCACCTGAAAGTTGCTAACTCTCTCAAAACTTCATGAAAATGAAATCTAATTGCCCAGAATCAAACCCCATTCCAAACTAAATCAAAACCCCCAAACAAAAACCATTTTTCATTCATTAATCAGGCAAATCGAAGCAAGACATTTTTAGGGCAGAAAAGTTTCAGAGCATTCATACATCCTGGTTTCTCAACCATTTTCAAAAATAATCATATCCCCATGACCAGGGGAGTACATAGAATCATTTAGGAACTTAAAATGGAGTTTCTGGAAAAAAAAGTTTGGGATGGCTACCTGAGATGGAAACTCCTGGTCCTGAGCTTTCTGGCCTTTCCTTTGCTGCAAGTCCACTCCTTTGAACCCTCTGATGATGAAATGAAGCTTAGAAAGCTTTGAGGATGGCTGGTTTGTGAGATGGCAGAAGTTTTGTTCAAGAGAGGGTGGTGATCGTGTTTTTGTTTCAGTGGCCTTCAGGCTGTTTTAAGGGTTGGTTTGTGATCAGTGAAGCATGTTGAGATTGTTTGTGAAGTTGGTTTGTGTGTTTGAGGCTTGTGCTGAGTGTTTCGAATGAAAATGCAAGTTGGAGAGATTTTGATAACTATGGCTTGTGGTGTGTTTCAGCTTGGAGTGAATGGTGTGTTATGCTGGCTTTGGTCCATGTATCAAAAGGGGATAGGTCAGAAAGTTGTTGGTGGCCTATGGTGATTGGTATGGATCTTTGGCCAAAATGTCAACTTGATGTGTACTTGAGGTATGGGCCATGGTACAACTTGCTTTTTGTCTTGCTTTGGCTCAGCTTGAATCAAGGAATGCTATGAAAAAGGTCTAGAGGCAATGCAGCAAGTGGTTTGTAACTTGTGATAGGTTTTGCAAGTTGGTTCATACTTGTCCCCTTTGACATTTCTTGAGTTTCAAGGCATCAAAGTGCAAAGTTCTTTGGCCCATTCTGAATTTTAGAGGTCATGTGATCATGTTGTGAAGAAATGGTACACATTTGAGGCCTTTAGAACACTTGATCATAGCATTTTGCAAAATGCCTCTTTGGTAGAAAACTTCAAATTTTATGATTTTAGCCAACTTTGACAAGCCATAACTTTTGATCCAAAATGAATTAGGTCATGTTCTTGTACTTTTTGAAAAGGGAATGGTCCATTCTACAACTTTCATGACCAAAGTTTTTCCATTCGAAGCATTTTTGAATCAAAAAGTAAGGGTTGAAAAAGTTTCCCAAAATGGCAATTTTCAATATAAGTCAACTTTCCCAAAAAGTCAACTTTGCAAATGACTTGAAATTCTTCAATTTTGTGAACTTCCAACATCTTCCATGATCAAATAAAGATCACACATAATCAAAATGATGATGAACACCCTTTGGTTGGGTCATTGGGGGCCTCAGATGTCCTGATTTTGCACTGACTTGCTTAGAAAGTCAACCCTTGATCAGATGACTTCCCCATTGAATTTCTTCATGAAAATTGATATGCATGATCCCTATACCATATAGAGACCAATAGAAACAAGAATGACCAAAAATTTTGGAGTTATGGCCTTTGAAACCAAAACCCTAATTCTAGGTCATCTGTGTAGTCAAACCTGGCTCTGCTTCCATGCCATTCTCAGTTCTTGTGATTCTTTGACATTATTGACTTTGAGAGGACATAATATGATGCTTGAACATACATGGACCCCTTTGAAGTGATTGATGACCTTTGGAGTGGCTCAAGAAGCTCTTGGATTGCTCAGATCACAAACCCTAGATGCAGATGACTTTGAACCAATGCAGTGAATCAAAAATGTAATATGAGATGCTATGATTGAACTTATGCACATGAAATGATCACAAGCCATGGTGTGAATGGGTGAGGGAAAATTTGGGGTGTTTACAGCTTCCCCTATTCAAACATGAGTTAGCTGTGCAGGATGTAAGCAACGGCTTAACAGGCAAACATGATAACTTGTGATTGAATACCAAAGACAGTCCAAAATTTGCACTCACATAATGAAGAAGAAAAGGGATATAGATTGTAAAAGAAAATAAAGTATATTCTAAAGTGTGGGCGACGGAGGACGACCGTCGAGCAGAGGACGACTGCTGGGGAAAGAGCAATGACGGGGACGGTCGACACGCTGGGAAAAGTGCGGGAAATAAAGCAATGACGGGGACGGCCGACATGCTGGGGATAAAAGGGATTATGATGGGGACGGCCATCAAGTAAAGCTAATACGATTCTCTGGGGATTAATGAAAAATGATGGGGACGGCCATCAGGTTCATAAAGTAATGTAAACAACGATGGGGACGGCCATCGGGCTAAACTGATGAAGGACGATCTTCAGGAAAAGGATAAGGGACCACGACGGGGACGGCCATAGGGTTAAAGAATAAATGAAATAATGATGAGGGACGGTCATCAAAGGTGAAGGACGATCACCTAGCAGGGGACGGCTGCTCTGAAAGGGGCAAGATGAGGGACGGTCATCTAAGGTGAAGGACGATCACCTGGCAGGGTACGGCTGCCGAAAATATCGCGACATAGGACGAATGCCGGATAAAAGGTCAACGATGGGGACGGCCATCGGATGAGCATGATGAAGGACGATCATCAAGAGGTGAAGGACGATCACCTAGCAGGGGACGGCTGCTCTCAAGGTTTATCATGACATAGGACGAATGTCAGATAACAATATCAACGATGGGGACGGCCATCGGATAAAATGATGAAGGACGATCATCAAGAGGTGAAGGACGATCACCTAGCAGGGGACGGCTGCTAAAAATATCACGACATAGGACGAATGTCGGATAGAAAAGATCAACGATGGGGACGGCCATCGGATGAGCATGATGAAGGACGATCATCAAGAGGTGAAGGACGATCACCTAGCAGGGTACGGCTGCTCTCAGGGTTTATCATGACATAGGACGAATGTCAGATAGAAAAGAAATTTTGTCTTGCGGGCTATCTACTGGGGAATAGTAAACACGGACGAGTGTTTATATCCAAGAAATAAAGGTATGAGTGTTTTGATGTTGTGTATAGATTAAAGATGCGGACGAGCATCCCTAGACTACGATACGGACGAGTATCGGGTAGAAACAAATACTGACACGTGTTCAGAGATGATGATACGGACGAGTATCAATTGGTTAACAAGGAACACGGACGAGTGTTGAATCTGAGGGGACTCTTCTGGGGAATAGTAGACACAGACGAGTGTCTATATTCAAGAAGACAAGAGTGTTTGACTCAGTGTATGGATTAAAGATGCGGACGAGCATCCTTAAGACTATGATACGGACGAGTATCAGGTAGAAACAAACGCTTGATGCATGTCCTGAGATGATGGTACGGACGAGTACCAACTGGTTAACAAAGAACATGGACTAGTGTCGAATCTGAGATGATATAAGTGGTGTATACAAGATACAGACGAGTATCTGTATGAGTGAAATATGAGTAATAAGTATGAGTAGTGTATAGACGGGTATTTCAACCTGCTGGGGGAGAGCGACACGGGCGAGTTTCAAAAGAAGAAAAACATAGTATAAATATCTGATATACAAAGTGTTTAGGTTACTGTGCTGAGGAAAGTGACACGGACGGGTGTCAAGAAAGTTATACATATAAGTATCTGTGAGTGCAAAGGGGACGCTTTGGCTTTCTACTGGGGATATGACACGGACGGGTGCCACAAGGAGTATATACTGATGTTTGTGAGTGCAAGGCAACTGCTTTAGCTTTAGCTCTCCGCTGGGGAATCTGGGGGAGTTTTCTGTATATCTGATGGATTATCATTATTCACAAGTGCTTGATTCAGAACATGGCTTATGATTATGCGATATGTTTGATTTTTGCCGTAATGCTCCGTATTAGACAGAATGCTACGCTTTGTGGGGTGAATATGATGCGAATGCTAATGATTATGCAAAGATACTGATCTGGGATTCGAATCCCAATCACTGCGGGGACCTCTGGTTGATCTGCTCGAAATGGACATCCCAGCTGGGGATGAGATCATTGGTAGATCTAACGCATATGATTCTGCTTGGGGGAATAGGTCACCGATAGACCTATTCCAGTAAATGAAGGACCCAACTGGGGTTTGTAGAAGCTTTCGTCACCCTGTTGTGATTCCTTCATGCGTTGCTCTTCTGGATAGAGGCTGAAACTCTGTGGGGAAGTGGTTCCCTGGCTTTTGTACTCAGCTGAGGAGGAAGAACGATTGGCACCTCGGCTGGGGAGAAATAACAAGTGGCAACTCAGCTGGGGAGAAAACACTTTATGTGCTAGGACTGAGTATATAATGGTTTGCCAGCTTGCTGAGATGAAGCTTTCATGCCCCATGCTGTGCTTTGAATATCTGCAATCCTGCAAAGACAGAGGGACGCACAAGTAATCCCGAGGTATCCTTTACTGGATCCCATCATGAGGGTTCAGACACTCCCAGGAATAAGTATATTTCCTGTAAGCACGTAGTTTCAGAAAGACGCATCTGTATTTATGCAATCGATATATTAATGACATCAGACATTTTTGCAAATAAAAGAGTACTAGACAACGTGTGACTAAAAATCTGATTTTATTAATTCATGTGCCCTGAATTGGCAAGATACAGTCAAAGAAACATATCTCCTAAAGTGAGGAGATTGTTACAAATTGAGAAACAAAATGCTGGCAATGTTGATGATGCTTCGAGGAGCTTCCCTTTGGCTATGACTCGTATGACATTTGACGTTCTTCTCGTCTTGCTTTCTGAAGAAGGCTGATTCTGACAGAAGCTTGATCCTTCCAAGTTGTAGGTGATACAGACGAATTCGGAATGCAGTTGTTCGCTTATTCCCTTATTTTGCATGGATCGCCCTTTCGGGTTTTCAATCCATCGGGATACCCATTTTTGCTTGAGTCGTCCAATGCGGCTTTTCAACTCAGCGGGTGTACATTTTCTCTTATTTTTCCCTTATTTTTGCCCGAGTCTTTTATTCTGTTTTTGACTCGCCAGGATGCCCTATTTTTGACTGGACTTACATTCTGTTTTTATGTCCAGCGGGTCATTTTATGCGAAGTATTTTTTAACTGCATCTGAATTTACAGGGGACGGGAAGTCTTCACCATCCATGGTGCTGAGCATGAGTGCTCCACCCGAGAAAACCTTCTTTACTACAAATGGTCCTTCATAATTCGGAGTCCACTTGCCCTTGTGGTCTGTATGAGGAGGGAGGATTCTTTTCAGCACAAGATCTCCTACTTGGTACTCTCGGTGCCTGACTTTCTGATCGAAGGCTCTCTTCATTCTTTTCTGATACAACTGCCCATGACAGATTGCAGCCAATCTTTTCTCTTCAATCAGACTCAGTTGTTCGCACCGGGATCGGACCCATTCTTCTTCGTTCAGCTTAACATCCATCAGTACCCGTAAGGAAGGTAACTCAACTTCAACAGGTAGGACTGCCTCCATACCATACACAAGCTGATACGGTGTTGCCCCAGTGGATGTCCTGATTGACGTACGATACCCATGCAAGGCAAATGGTAGCATTTCATGCCAGTCTTTGTAGGTGACTACTATCTTCTGCACAATCTTCTTGATATTCTTATTAGCTGCCTCAACAGCGCCGTTCATCTTTGGCCTGTAAGGAGAAGAATTATGGTGTTGGATCTTGAAGTCCCGGCATAGCTTTGCCATCATTTTGTTGTTTAAGTTGGAACCATTGTCAGTAATGATTCGCTCGGGAACTCCGTATCGACAGATGATATCTCTCTTCAGAAATCTGGCTACCACTTGCCTTGTAACATTTGCATAGGAAGCTGCTTCAACCCACTTGGTAAAATAGTCAATGGCAACCAGGATGAATCTGTGGCCGTTTGAAGCAGTCGGTTCAATCTTGCCAATCATGTCAATGCCCCACATAGCAAAGGGCCAGGGTGAAGACATCACATTCAAAGGATTCGGAGGCACATGCACCTTGTCCGCATAAATCTGGCATTTATGGCATTTTCTGGCATAGGCACAACAGTCGACATCCATTGTGATCCAGTAATAACCTGATCTTAGCAACTTCTTGGCCATTGCATGTCCTCCAGCATGGGTACCAAAGGATCCTTCGTGCACCTCGTGCATCAACAAGTCTGCTTCTGTTCTGTCAACGCATCTGAGGAGTACCATATCAAAGTTTCTCTTGTACAGGGAACCGTCAGTGTTTAGAAAGAAACTACCAGCAAGCCTTCTTAGAGTCTTCTTATCATTGGAAGATGCCCCAGGTGGGTATGTCTGATCCTCCAAGAAGCACTTAATGTCATGGAACCAAGGCTTATCATCCTTAACAACATCTACTGCGAACACATATGCTGGTCTGTCAAGTCTGGACACTGAAATTTGAGGCACGAAGTTGGCAGCTTGAACTTTGATCATGGATGAAATGGTAGCCAGAGCATCTGCAAACTGATTCTCGTCCCGAGGGATATACTCAAGCTTGACTGTTGTAAAGAAAGTTAATAACCTCCTTGTATAATCCCTGTAAGGTATCAGATGATCCTGGTGTGTGTACCATTTGCCGTTGGTTTGATTAACTACCAGAGCTAAATCTCTGAATACAGTCAATGTCTTGATCCTGAGGTCAATGGCTTCCTCAAGACCCATAATGCAAGCTTCGTATTCAGCTTCATTGTTAGTGCAGTTAAAGGTGAGTTTCGCCTAGAAAGGCATGTGAACTCCTTTAGGTGTAATGAGTACTGCACCAACACCACGACCATTCATGTTAACAGCCCCATCAAACATCATAGTCCATTCTTCTTCCGGGTCGGGCCCTTCAGTGTGAACAGGCTCTTCATGATCTTTTGCTTTTATGAACATGATGTCTTCATCAGGGAAGTCAAATCTCATAGGCTGGTAATCATCAATGGGTTGCTCAGCAAGATAATCAGACAATACACTGCCCTTGATGGCTTTCTGAGACGTGTACTGGATGTCATATTCTGTGAGGATCATTTTCCATCTTGCGACCCGTCCGGTAAGAGCTGGCTTCTCAAAAATATAATTGACTGGGTCCATCTTTGAGATCAATAAGGTAGTGTGGGTCAACATATACTGCCTTAGTCGGCGAGCAGCCCACGCTAAAGCACAACAAGTTTTCTCGAGCAGTGAATAACGCTGTTCATAGTCAGTAAACTTTTTGCATATGTTGTATATTGCATACTCTTTTCGACCAGACTCGTCATGCTGGCCCAGCACACACCCCATTGACTCTTCTAATACTGTCAAGTACATGATTAGAGGTCTTCCTTCAACTGGAGGCATAAGTATTGAAGGCTCTTGTAAGTATTCCTTGATCTTGTCAAAATCCTTCTAGCAGTCTTCGTTCCACCTGACCGTTTGTTCTTTTCTTAGCAGTTTGAACAATGGTTCACAGGTTGCTGTAAGGTGAGATATGAACCGTGAAATGTAGTTCAATCGACCTAAGAACCCTCGAACTTCTTTTTCTGTCTTCGGTGCAGGCATTTCTTGAATAGCCTTGACTTTATCAGGGTCAACTTCAATCCCTTTCTCACTTACAATAAATCCCAGCAACTTACCAGATCGCACCCCGAATGTGCATTTGTTGGGGTTTAACTTCAGTTGGTACTTCCTCAGACGCTTGAATAGCTTCAGCAGATTTACCAGGTGGTCTTCTTCGGTTAGGGACTTGGCGATCATGTCATCCACATAACATTCGATTTCTTTATGGATCATATCGTGGAATAATGTCACCATAGCCCGTTGATATGTTGCACCAGCATTCTTCAGTCCGAATGGCATTACCTTGTAACAGAACGTGCCCCAGGGTGTGATGAAGGTTGTCTTCTCCATGTCTTCAGGTGACATTTTGATTTGGTTGTATCCTGAAAATCCGTCCATGAAGGAGAATACCGAGAATTGAGCCGTGTTATCCACCAATACATCGATGTGAGGTAATGGGAAGTCATCTTTCGGACTGGCTCTGTTCAGATCCCGGTAGTCAACACACATTCTTACTTTGCCGTCTTTCTTAGGCACAGGTACTATATTAGCAACCCACGGCGGATAGCTAGTTACAGCAAGGAAACCGGCGTCCCACTGCTTTTGTACCTCTTCTTTGATTTTCATTGCCATGTCTGGGCGAGTACGGCGCAGTTTCTGTTTAACTGGCGGGCAATCTTCACTTAAAGGCAGCTTGTGCATAACAATGTCGGTGTCCAACCCTGGCATATCCTGATAAGACCAAGCAAACACATCCACATATTCCCAAAGTAGGTCAATCAGTTGTCTCTTCACTGAGTCTTGTAAGCAGGCCCCGATTTTAACTTCTTTCACATCTTCATCTGTACCAAGATTAATCGTTTCGACCTCCTCCTGATGAGGAGTGATAATTTTCTCCTCTTGCCTTAGCAACCTGGCTAGCTCTTCAGGAAGCTCATAATCTTCTTCAACCCCTTCATCAGCTTGATTGATTGGATTGTCAAAGTCATACGAAGTCATAGCCGTGCTGTTGTCGGTGCGGTCTGAAAGGCACTCTCTGCAAGGGTTCAGATTTGTTCATTTTAGTGATTGATTTTAATCTTGTTTAGAAAGGGTGACATGAAGTTATCATTTTGAAAACATTGCCATTTTATTTTTGTACAAAAAGAAAAATGGAAAAACAGTGAACGGAAAAGAAAAAAGACTCATTTGCAAAAGATGTCTGATACTCATTGATTGATCTATTTGCACAAAATTACAGATGGCCCGATTACAAAATGAGTCTTGTCATCTTGGGCAAGATGCAAGACTTGATGCATGCTTAAAAATACAGGAAATAATAATTACTCTGCAGGAGTAACTCTTATAATTTCCTGGGAAGACCAGTTAAGGACTTGGCTCCCCGGGATCCTTGGACGTATCTAGCTCTCCAGGTTGCGGTCGCTTTCATCCTCGTCTTCCAAGTTGTTCACGGCATCTGGGGTGAGCATCCCCCCACTGACAAAATTGGGCTTCTTAGCAGCCTCTGCTTGATCTTGTTGAGTTGGTTTGTAACCCAACCCAAATCTATCCTCCTTCTTCTCTACAGGCAGCAACTTGCCCCAGCCTTGGGCAGTCCCCTCTTCAACAACCTTCCTGGCTTGCTGATAAGATGTCATTGAGGTTCCAGGTACAGCGGATGCTTCATTTATGTTCAAGGCCTCAAACCCTTGACTCATAGTTTCATGGATCTCCCCATCCATCTCAATGTATTTGTATGTAGCCAGATGGCTAACAAAGATATCTTCCTCTCCACAAATAGTAACGACTTGGCCCTCCCACTCGAATTTTAACTTCTGGTGAAGGGTTGACGTCACGGCGCCAGCGGCGTGTATCCATGGTCTACCCAATAGACAGCTGTAGGCAGGCTGTATATCCATCACAAAGAAGGTCGTTTTGAAAACTTGTGGGCCAATCATTATAGGCAAATCTATCTCTCCTAGAACTGATCTTTTAGAACCGTCAAAGGCTCTCACTACCAAGTTGCTTGGGCGTAATGCCAATCCTTCATACTCCAGCTTCACAAGGGCTTTCTTAGGTAGGACGTTGAGGGATGACCCTGTGTCCACCAATACATGAGAAAGAACTGCACCCTTACACTCCAAGGTAATGTGCAAAGCCTTGTTGTGATTGCGACCTTCCGTTGTCAAATCAGTGTTGGTAAATCCTAGTCCATGACTAGCGTTGACATTTCCAACCACAGACTCTAACTGATTGACGGTAATCTCCTCTGGCACATAAGCTGCGTGTAAGACTTTTAATAGTGCGTTCCGATGAGCCTTGGAGCACATTAGCAATGATAAAATGGAGATTTTGGAAGGTGTCTGGTGAAGCTGGTCCACTATCTTGTAATCACTTTTCTTGATGATTCTCATGAATTCATCAACCTCTTGATCAAAAGGGGTCTTTAAAGCTTCTTTGGCAACTTGTTCTTCTTGCACCATGCTCTTCCCTTTTGCTTTGGCAGCAGCTTCTGCTTCAGCAATGGGTTTTGGAATTTGCGAGGCAAAGAGACGTCCGCTTCGAGTGAAGCCTCCGCCTCCCCCCCACATTGTCTATCTGAGGTGAAGAAGTTGATGATTCGAAAGTGATTTTCTGCCCTTCGCAGTATAGATCTGAGCCGTAATGCCAAGGGATGGCATTATTTCTTTCGTAAGGAACTGGCCCAGGCACTGTGATAGTGACTGGACTGATAGCAGCTGCAGAAGGGACCATGATAGTGTGTGGATCATAGTATATCGTAACTGGTGCTCTGATAGGAGTAGCATTTTGTGAGTTGTAGGCAGGAACATTTGCAGGATCATAATATATTATAACCGTTGAAACACTTTCATTAATTGCTGTTGATGTTGTAGGAGGCACTGTCGACTGGATGGGTGTTGAAGTTGTAGAAGAGATGGTTGTTGATATTTGGTCCGTTGAAGTGACAGATGAAGCATTTGTTGATGAGATTGAATAGTTGTTTGGAACAATTGTTGTTGCAGTTGTAGAAGACTCGGGAGTTGTTGTCAAAGAGTTTGCTGGATTTGGAGGTGTTGATGTTGTGATTTGAAGTAAGCCACTCTGGATGAGACCATTTATGCCGCTTCTCAGGTTATCACACCCATTTACCGAAATGTTGCAATAAGCACAACCGAGTTCACACCCGGGGAACATCTGGCATTCAAGGAGTTGAGCTTTAATCTCTACCAGGGGTGTCCGAATCTGCCCACACTGGTTATCAAGAAAGACGGCTTATCTTCCTCAATAGCATTAATTCTGGGTCCTCCGTGGTTGGGCATGGGGTTCTTGCTGACATTTGGCGGGGGTGCAAAGTTTAGAGCTTTGGAATCCACTAGATCCTGCACTTTCATGTGCAAAGCTCTGCATTTTTCTGTACTGTGGCCAGGTGCGTTGGAGTGAAAAGCACATCTGGCGCTGGCGTCGTAATTTCTGGGCAGACTGGAAGGATTTGGTGGTGCCAACGTCCTTAACTCAACCAAGTTGAGCTTCAGGAGCTGTGGCAATAAAGCGGCATAAGGCATAGGTATCAGATCAATCACCCTATTAGCCTGAGATGGTCTCTGTTGAAAAGGTCTTTGCTGATTGTTGTTGCTGGTGTTGTTGTTGTTATAATTTCTCTGAGGTGGATACTGAGCTTGTTGCTGGTAGTGGGGTTGTTGCTGTGGTTGGTACGCTGGTTGTTGTTGAATTGGAGCGGGAATAGTGACGGCTGCCACTGACCTATGAACATACTGGGGTCTGCCCCTGCTGGCATGGATAGCATTAGTCTCACTGGCTCTTCTAGGCCCCACAAAAGGCTTTCTGGGGTTGTTGGACGAGCTCGCTCCATTGTCGGAAATCTTACCCATCTTTAGAAGGCTCTCAATTCTTTCTCCAGCTATAACTACATCAGCGAAGCTGGTGGAAGAAAAGGCGGCTAGCCTGTCAATGTATGTCCCTTGAAGGGTGTTCATAAACATGTCGGCCATTTCCCTTTCCGACATGGGTGGTTGAAAAGCAGCAGCAAGCTGTCTCCACCTCTGGGCGTATACCCGGAAGCTTTCTCTGGATGACTGGGACATTCCCATCAGGAGGGTCCTGTTAGGAGCCATGTCCAAGTTGTACTGGTATTGTCTAATGAAGGCCTCAGCTAGGTCCTTCCAGCATCTGATGGTCGCTCTGGTCAAATGAGAGTACCATTCCCTTGAAGCTCCTGTTAAACTGTCTTCGAAATAAAACATCCACAGTTTTTCATCCATGGTATATGCCTTCAGCCTCCCCAGAAAGGATTGCAAGTGGGTTCGTGGACAGGAGGTTCCGTTGTACTTCTCAAAGCACGGAGGTTTAAACTTGTGGGGAATCCTTACCCCGTCCACTAATCCCATGTCCATGACATCAAAGCCCAAGGAGTTTTGAGACTCCAGGGATCTTAATTTCTCAGCAATTTCTTCTAGCCTTCTGTCATAGGCTTCATCCCCAGCTCCCATCACGGTGAATTGATCCTCTTGGGGGTCTTCTTGTAATACTCTGCCTGTAGTAGCATTCCCTTGTACATTAGCAGGGATGTTGATCTCTGGGTGAAGATGAGGCCCATACACAGGTGGATTAACATGAGGCTGAACCCTCTCATTGTTGCTCGTTCCTCCAGTCCCCAGATGGGGCTCTTCCTGGGTCTGCCTCTCTACCAATGCTCTTAATCTTTCTTGGCTCTGAGCCAAACCATTCATCACTTCCATGAACTGAGTCATCTGATTTCTCATTTCCAACCTCTCATTGGCCATTTGAGTCCTGACTTCTGTAAGATCCTGTTGTACCTGGTCCATCTGTATACCCGGAAGGTTGTTTCGAGTGGGATATCTGTGCGGACGGTTTAGTGGGAACACCCGACGGCGAGCAATAGTTCCTGAAGCACAACAGAGTTAGTAACAAACAAAACAAAACCTACAAAACAAAACAAAAGGTTAGTATGCAATGCAGTATGCTTATTTGTTTCCAAGGTATCCGGCTTGGCACTTGATTTTGACCTTTCCAGACCCCGAGGAAGATGCTTTGATGTTGCTCGAAAGAGAGAGACTTAAATGAAACCAACTGATAAATATATTACAAACAGGAGATAATACATAGTTTGTTTCTTACAATACATGCCCCTGGGGGGTCAAAATACAACATAGAAAAGAAAAGTACAATGAAATGAAAGCAACAACAAGCAAAAGTCAGACACCAAGACCAAACTCATCCTCAAAAACTTCCTTCAGAAGTGCTTCAGTTACAGGGTCAGCTGGATGCTCTGTGAGGTTCCTGATAAGGAGATTCCTGGTGGTGATAGCAGTGGTCAACCTCTTGTGCCTGCTTTGGTCCTTTGACCTCTTCACACCAGCCCTAATCTTCAACTCTGAGATCTCTTTCTGGGCTGCTAGCAGGGCTTCCTTTTGCTTCTTTGCGTTAGCCTCCAACTGTTCAATCTTGTCCTGGGTTCTCTTATCCTCTTGAGTGCGAGCTTCAGTGATTCTGACCCACCTAGCCTGACTTTCTTTCAGATAGAGATCAGTCCTAGCCTTCTGGAACTGGGCCTCCTTATAGGCATTCTTCAGAATCTGCTCCCCAGCTCTTGACTTCTTGATGTAGTCCTCTGACTTCTCAATCCTGGCTAGATGCTCCACCTTAAGCTTTTCCAACCTTTCAATGTCCAGACGACCATCACTCCTCTCCCAGAGGGTCTTTTGCAGAGCTTGAGTCAGGTTCTCATTCCTCTCTTTCAGTTTCTCAAACTCTTCCAGGCTGACAGTGGCTGGAGGTGGTGCTGTGGATGGTCCAGGTGCATCCTCAATGGTGAAGGGCATCCCAGAAATTTGAGCCCTGGCATGAGACCATTCATGATACTGTGCTGAGGCCACATTGTTACATCTCCCAAGAATGGCCATCCCTTTGGTCTGGACATTGTCCCAAGCCCAGGATGCTTGCCTGACAATAGCTAGATTAGGCTTAATCTCACAATAAAGGGTTTCAGCCAAGTCTTGTGCTCTAGGAGGGTGGACCAATGCATAGCCCAATTGTCTTTTGAATAGCAGTGGGTTGTAGTTGATGCAACCCTTCACTCCTATCAGAGGTACATTGGGGAACTGCCCACAACTAGTAATGATGTCCCTGCCCTTGGTGCTCTGGGTGCACCACCTGATGTCATCTGAGGTCAAAGCAACAAGCCTCCTAGCCCAATTCTTCTGTTGGTGAGGATTCAAGAATGCATCAGTCTTGGGCAAGTGTTTGAGCAGCCAGGTATGGAACAGGGGAGCACAGCATCTCACCAATCTTCCTCTTTGCTTTTTCATTCCTTTGATGAATAGAGTAGTAGAAATCTCCCAGTAAGGTGGGCACTGGGTTCCTCAGGATGAAAAGGTGAATTGCATTCTTGCTAATAAACTTAGGCTCATCTGCAAAAAGTATAACCCCATATATACTGAGGGCTAACAATGCACAAACTGCCTTCCATTCTCCCAAGGAGGCCTTCAGGATAGCCTGAGAAGTCAAGAAATCCAAGTGTAGACCAGAGATTCCAGCTTTGGTTGTCATGTTCTGCTTAATCAGAAAAGGTTCCAGATACAGTGCCTTTGCCACTTCTTCATTGCTGGGAAAAACCATTTCTGGATTGAAGGGGATACCACCCCTGACAGGTACTCCAACCAGTGATGAATACTCTTCCAACAAGGGTCCCAACTGAAAATTCTGGAAGGTGAAGCATCTCAAAGGAGGATCATAGAACTGTAGACAAGTGTGAATCAAGCTCCTTTGAGAAGGGTCCAAATCCATAACCACATCAAGGATGCCTCCATAATGTTCTCTAAATAGTGGTATATGGTCTGGAGTGATGAGGGCCTGGACCTTCCTGATGCCAGTCAGCTCAGGCTCAAAGAAATGATATGAGATGTTGCTCTTCTTGGGTGCCATGTTGCTGGAGAAGAGCTGAGACAGATGCTGATGATGATGACTAACACTGGAGATGGGCTGATACTGGTAATGCAGGTGACTGAAGCAGGTAGCTGGTGAATGTAGCTGAAGCAGATAGCTGGTAAAGATAGGTCTATGCAGATGAAGGGGTCAAAACCAAGCCAAATATGATATGGATACCCTGAAAAACAAATAAACACATGTTAAATGATGCAATGATGATGTATGCAAATGATATGCAAGGGGTTTGTGATCAAGCTGGATCTGATTACTGCTTTGATATAAGTCCATGTATGTTCAAGAAATCCAGATGGAGGTTCATAAGTCCAGTAACCAAGGTGGGGGACTCAAATAAAGAGTCACATATCCAGGGTTAAATCACAAGAACTGTCCAAAGTGGAGTATTCTTATTCAAAACAAAGTAACAGGGTATGCTGGGGTCAAGGGTACCTGCAAACCTGTAAACAGCCCAACCCCCTCACAGGTGATGTTCTAAAATAAGGATCTTCAGACTTGGATCAGTTATGAGAAGTGTAAACACTTCTAACCCGGAGGTACAGTGTTTACAATAACCATAAAAGATCCTCCTCTAATTCACCTCAGTTTCTGAAGGTCATAATAAAGGTCATCCAGACTTAGCAGGCTTCCCAGATAGCCCTAGCACTACAGGAGATCTGTAGCACAGAGTTCTCAAGAAGAAACCCATATCTGAACCGTGTTTCATATTCCCGCACCAGACCGAAATGGAATGGGAAAGAACATGAACCACTCTAGCCTAGGTGTCACTCAGGTCCCAGGTATAGGACCTTAACTCTCAGTAGAACCCCACCCACCAAAGCAACAAAACCAGATCCAGCCAAAATAGTATGACAGTATGATGTATATAAAGCTGTAAAGAAAGCAATAAATAACTGTACATAAAGCAATAAGTAAAACAATTATACAAACACAAATAGCACATAACACCCCAGTAAACACAAATCAAACAAGCGCTCGGAGGAACCCACACAAAGAACCAGAAGCCTTGGTTACAGTATAAGGATCCCCAGCAGAGTCGCCAAGCTGTCGCTCCCGACAAATGAGGCTGAGCTCAAATGAGGTACAGACGCGAACGGTCGGCGAAAGGAGGAAATGAAAAGAGTCGCCAGCTAGGCATTTTTATCCCGAAGGAAAGGCAATGTTGCATAGACCTAGAAAGATATGGATAAGACGGTTGCGAACCAGAGAGACTGAGAAAGGGGGTTGGTTACAACCTGGGAAGGTATTAGCACCCAGATTGTCCGTCGTACTCGACGGGATCCACGCTTAAAAGGCTTGTGTTTTAAAGGGGTAGTGTCAGTGCAATTTGTGTATCAAAGCTGGAAAGAATGCAAGTGTCAGTGTAAAAGAAATGTGAAGTGTATAAGTGAAGTGTCAGTGCAAGAACAGGAGTGCAAAGCCCAAGATAATGAGGCTAAAAGGATAATGCTGGAAGGAGGGGGAATATACATAGACTTTTTGTTCGATAACTGTTAAGTTATGCCTACGTATCCTCTCGTGCAATGAGGAAGTCAGAACACCGTAGTTCGACCCAAAGAGACTGAAAGATGGATTGACTTGTGAACTGCTTGCTTATCTATGCTCAAGTGTATGACCTGTCTGGCTCAGGTGCAAACTGTCTTGCATTAGACTGAAGAAGCGAGTTCTCGTTTATGAATGGAGGTGATGAGAAAAGAATCCCGAAGGAGACGATTATTGTTTGTTTTTGTGTTTTTTAGTCTTTTATTGCTTTTGAAAGTTTGTCATAAGTTAATGAGCTTAAGCCTAAACCAATGGGTTAGTAAACTCATCACATCTTCCCTCTGATTAGGGGTAATGAGAATACCTTAAGAGTGAAGTCAGCTTCTCACACTTAAACACCTTTGATGTAGGATTAAGATCATTAACCTACTTGTGATTATTTAGATGTTTTTGGTGTTTTTGTTTAGTGTTAAGTAATGAGGTTAAGCCATAATCAGGGATTAAACAGACTCATTACACCATCCTAATAGAAGGATAATAGATGAGAATGTCTAAGCTGAGGAAAGCTCCTCAACTTAATCCATGATTAGGGATTAAACTCATGACAAAACAAAGCCTTTATTAAGTGGATTTTAGTTAATGATAAGATGATGAAGTGAGTTTTAGGGTTTGTGAGACAACTTGAGGGGGACTTGTCCATTAACACTAGGGTTAGTCCTTCTTAACCAATTAAGGAAGAATTAGAACCCTAATGCAAGGTCCAAGTTACAAGCTTGATGTCTTGATGATTATTAGATGAATTGATTAAAGGATTTAAACACATTAAGGGTTTAACACTTAGGATTAAAGTTATACACTCCATCCTAATAGAAGGATGCAGGCATAAGCTTAATCACAAAGCCTTAAAGCCTTTATGGTTTAGTCCTTGATTATGAGGTGAGAAGAGAAGACTCAATGAGACACAAAGGTAAAATCTAAATGGGGGGACTAATCAAAACCCTAATTATTGTCATGCTTGGTTGTTCCTAGGGTTTGTGGGGTTTACAAGAAAGATCTTCAGAGAAACCACCAGGAAGCAGATGAAAGGAGCAAAGAGAAGCAAAGTAACTTGCTTCATTTAAGAAGACAAGTCACTTGAAGAAAGAAGGTGAGATGAAGAAGAAAGAGCAAGCTCAATCTCAAACACAAGACAAAATGCAGCAATGATGCATAAGGGAGATGAAAAGAGATGGTGAGAAGTGAAGGCAAATTCACTTCTCAAAGTAACTTACCACCTGAAAAGTTAGTGAAAAGAATGAAATGTAATGCAAATGAGGTGCAATGGCATGGTGCAAACCACAACCAGAGGCATAAGTGTGATGATAATGATGCTATGAGATGAAGCAAACATGAAACAAGGCATGAGGATGATCATACAAACATATGGATGCAAATGAGGCATGTTTAGAACCATGAACATACATGAAAAGTTATGAAATGCAAATGACATACAACATGGCAAATAAAAGATGCAATGATCAAACATGATTCTAACATGTCCTAAGATATGTTATGAATCAAATGAATGCATAAAATGTCATGGCAAGTCATGGTATGCAAGCAAATGCAAGATGAATGCAAAAGAAAGCCCCAAATTAGGGTTTATGATCAATGCACAAAACAAAAACCAAAACCAGAAGCAAACATCATGATAAAAAATTGAAAATGCATTCAAAGGAACTCTGAACCTATACAAACTCACTGCCCAAAGGAGGGATTCTAACTCTTAACCTAATGAGGGTTATGAATTTCCTAAGATTGCTAGGGTTTTAAGGTACCTTGTCAAGAAAAATGCCAAACAAATAGGAAATGCAAGATCAATTCATGCCAATTTAATCCTATAAACTACATGCTATACAAGATGCAATGCAAAAAGAATCATTGTCCAACTCTTAAAGGCTAGGCAGAAATGAATTTTTGAAGTTTGGATCAAAATAATGCCTTGAAATGAAATTAATTCCATGGAAAATTGTCAAAAGACATCAAGATCAAAAAAGAAATTTGGTTTGAAGGTTGGACAATGTTTCTAAATGATTTTAAATGTCCCATGAATTTTTTTGTGATTTTTAAATACTTAAAAGTATTTTTAATTAATTAATTCTCATTAATTAATTAAAAATAATCTTTTAAATGATTTAAAAATATTTTTTAATGAAAAAAATAAAAATAAAAATGTTTTTGGTTTCTGAAAATTAATAAAAGTTTGGATAAAAATTTTCAGAATTTTTCAATGATTTTTACTATTTTAAATAAAATGTAGAAAACAAATGAAATAAAAAAGAAAATAAAATGGATTTAATGAGAAGTATGCTGAATCAATGGTTGAGGTTCAAATGAAATACGCGCGCATTGACTGGCGCCAGATCCAAAGGCTGCAATTCAAACTATCCTAATTAACATAATCTGAATTAATTAATTTAATTAAATATGATTAGGGTTTTAATGTGAGATCCTGACCACTCATTCACGCGCCAGTCAGCCCTAGTCAACTCATCCTACGCTCCAGATTCAAACTTGCATTAATTACACAGATTAGCCCTAAACACTTTCAGGTGGCCGGAGAAGACTTCCAGTCGTCTTCTCCGGCGAGACTCTCACCTGAAAGTTGCTAACTCTCTCAAAACTTCATGAAAATGAAATCTAATTGCCTAGAATCAAACCCCATTCCAAACTAACTCAAAACCCCCAAACAAAAACCATTTTTCATTCATTAATCAGGCAAATCGAAGCAAGACATTTTTAGGGCAGAAAAGTTTTAGAGCATTCATACATCCTGGTTTCTCAACCATTTTCAAAAATAATCATATCCCCATGACCAGGGGAGTACATAGAATCATTTAGGAACTTAAAATGGAGTTTCTGGAAAAAAGTTTGGGATGGCTACCTGAGATGGAAACTCCTGGTCCTGAGCTTTCTGGCCTTTCCTTTGCTGCAAGTCCACTCCTTTGAACCCTCTGATGATGAAATGAAGCTTAGAAAGCTTTGAGGATGGTTGGTTTGTGAGATGGCAGAAGTTCTGTTCAAGAGAGGGTGGTGATCGTGTTTTTGTTTCAGTGGCCTTCAGGCTGTTTTAAGGGTTGGTTTGTGATCAGTGAAGCATGTTGAGATTGTTTGTGAAGTTGGTTTGTGTGTTTGAGGCTTGTGCTGAGTGTTTCGAATGAAAATGCAAGTTGGAGAGATTTTGATAACTATGGCTTGTGGTGTGTTTCAGCTTGGAGTGAATGGTGTGTTATGCTGGCTTTGGTCCATGTATCAAAAAGGGATAGGTCAGAAAGTTGTTGGTGGCCTATGGTGATTGGTATGGGTCTTTGGCCAAAATGTCAACTTGATGTGTACTTGAGGTATGGGCCATGGTACAACTTGCTTTTTTTCTTGCTTTGGCTCAGCTTGAATCAAGGAATGCTATGAAAAAGGTCTAGAGGCAATGCAGCAAGTGGTTTGTAACTTGTGATAGGTTTTGCAAGTTGGTTCATACTTGTCCCCTTTGACATTTCTTGAGTTTCAAGGCATCAAAGTGCAAAGTTCTTTGGCCCATTCTGGATTTTAGAGGTCATGTGATCATGTTGTGAAGAAATGGTACACATTTGAGGCCTTTAGAACACTTGATCATAGCATTTTGCAAAATGCCTCTTTGGTAGAAAACTTCAAATTTTGTGATTTTAGCCAACTTTGACAAGCCATAGCTTTTGATCCAAAATGAATTAGGTCATGTTCTTGTACTTTTTGAAAAGGGAATGGTCCATTCTACAACTTTCATGACCAAAGTTTTTTCATTTGAAGCATTTTTGAATCAAAAAGTAAGGGTTGAAAAAGTTTCCCAAAATGGCAATTTTCAATATAAGTCAACTTTCCCAAAAAGTCAACTTTGCAAATGACTTGAAATTCTTCAATTTTGTGAACTTCCAACATCTTCCATGATCAAATAAAGATCACACATAATCAAAATGATGATGAACACCCTTTGGTTGGGTCATTGGGGCCCTCAGATGTCCTGATTTTGCACTGACTTGCTTAGAAAGTCAACCCTTGATCAGATGACTTCCCCATTGAATTTCTTCATGAAAATTGATATGCATGATCCCTATACCATATAGAGACCAATAGAAACAAGAATGACCAAAAATTTTGGAGTTATGGCCTTTGAAACCAAAACCCTAATTCTAGGTCATCTGTGCAGTCAAACCTGGCTCTGCTTCCATGCCATTCTCAGTTCTTGTGATTCTTTGACATTCTTGACTTTGAGAGGACATAATATGATGCTTGAACATACATGGACCCCTTTGAAGTTATTGATGACCTTTGGAGTGGCTCAAGAAGCTCTTGGATTGCTCAGATCACAAACCCTAGATGCAGATGACTTTGAACCAATGCAGTGAATCAAAAATGTAATATGAGATGCTATGATTGAACTTATGCACATGAAATGATCACAAGCCATGGTGTGAATGGGTGAGGGCAAATTTGGGGTGTTTACAACTACGAAACATGCGTCTAAATCTCAGAATTATAGGAAAATACCATAATACATTTTTTGGATACAACTTCTTCTTATATCGAGAGACACACCGTATTTAGGACACTCATTTAACGATGCATACTCATTTCGAAACAAAATGCAATCGTTTGGACATGCATGTATCTTATCATAGTTCATGCCAATAGAGCATAACATATTTTTGGCCTCATATGTTCAATTGGGAAGAAAATTATCCTCTGGAAGCATATCTTTCATAAGGGCCAATAACTTTGCTAAACTTTTATCCGACCATCCATTGCCCGCCTTTAAGTTGTACAACTTTAATACCGCAGACAATCTTGTGAATTTAGTGCAACCATTATACAACGGTTTCTCTGCATCGCTTACCAACCTCTCAAACATTTTAGGACAATCCTTAAGATCATCTTCAAGTGCTTCTGCAATCTCTTCGACTCGATTATAATCGTATGTATCTGTGCCATTGTCATTTGAAGCATAGGTCATATTATCCCTTGGTTTAACATTCCCGTTAATTTTCTCACCATGCAAATTCCAATATGTATAACTTCTATCAATTCCATGCCTCTTTAAATGTGATGCCAACTGAACTGCATCAACCTGACTCCCAAAACAACCCATGCAAGGACATATCATTTGAATGGAGTCTTAGGCGTGCGCAACAACAAACTTAACGAATTTTGATAACCCATTCTCGTACTTATTCGACAATTGACTCAAAGACATCCATTTCTTATCCATGGTTATACTAATTAAGCTAAACAAAAACAAAATAAAAAATATTTACGTATAGGGAAGTCAACAGCTTCTGGACCCACACAATGTAAGATTCTTGGAATAGACTTTCACTCTTTTCAAGTAACCCCTATATATAGAAAATTCAATAAGTTAATAACTTATGGTGTATATGATCATTTAAACGAAAAGAAAAACAGAAGCATAACAAACATAACCCAACCAAAATCACAATAAAAATTCCCAAAAGTAGGATACTTCCCTAAAACTGTGAAATTGTTATAATCAAGAAAGGCTATCATTTTTTTTATTCTAAAGAAACTTTATATCTCTCCATAAAAAACCCTTATCAAATTACAATATGTATGTCATAATTATGTCATGTTACCATAGGCTAATGTGGGCAACCAAAGTCAAAAAGAGAACAAATTTTTCAAATTGAACAAAACATGGCTTATTTAAAATCTACTTTCTTTGTAAAAAAGCAAGCCTTACTATTGTATTGATTTCATATTAGAATGTAGATAGTACAGGTCCTAAAACTAACCTACTAACTTCAACTTTTCATAACAATTCCTAAAACTAACCTTCTAACTTTAACTTTTCATAGCAGCTAATTTCCTAACATTCAAACAGTTTAACTAACTTCAATATTCAAAACAGAAAACGAAAAAAACGTATTTCAATGTCAGTTCCACTATTTACCTCCTAGTTTCATTAACTAGTTAACACAACTCTACTACACATTAAAGCTCAATCTAACAATACACATCAATTAGTTCACTAATTTTCTCCATTCATTAACACTTGAAACTAACAGTAGGAATTAACAACAAGATTTAACACTATTAAAAATCTAACAATTTTCCTCATAGAATTTCAACTAACGAAAATTGTGCCCTAACTTGAAACAAATTCTGCCCAGCTTGCCAATGGTAACATAATCGACAACAACAGCAGAACAAACCTATACACAAACAATCCAAGTAAATAATGTAGAGATATCCTATACACAAAAAATGTAGAGATATCTTATACACAAATCTCTTTCTAAAAAACCTATACAAAAACAAACCTATTCAAATAATCCAAGCAAACAATGGCAATAAAATCGACAACAATAACAGAACAACAACATAACAATGACGACAACATCGACAACAACAACAACAATAACAACAACAGAACTACAACAATGGCAAGAGAAACAATGCCAACAAAACAACAATAGAACAATAATAAGAACAAAAAATGGCAAGAACGGTCTTCGTACCTGGTTTTCTTCTTCACGAACAATGGCAACAGAACAACAACGACAAAAACCCTAAGCAAGAACGACGGCCTGAGAACGAACAACAATGGAAAGCATAACGGAGAACGATGACACAAATTATTGAAATAGATTCTTGGGAGAGAAATAATGAAACGGTCGGAGAGTTATGAAAATATGCGAAACAAATGATAATGGCTTCTATTTGGGGGGTTTATTTTTTAATTAACGAAAGCCCTAAGGTAGCGCTTTTTCACTGAAAGCGCTTTATATTCATTGCCTTATAGCAGCTCTTTCTAAGGTGGGGCATTTTTAATGCCTTTAGCAACGCTTTCTAAAAGCGTTTTCTAAGATAAACCTTTAGCAGCGTTTTATAGAAAGCACTTTAAAAGATGGGGCCAACTTAAGGCCTTTAGCAGCGCTTTCTTAAAGCGCTTTCTAAGGTGACCCTTTAAAAGCGCTTTTTTTCAGCGATTTTTTTAAAAAACATATAGCAACGCTTGTTTCTAAAAGCGTTTTCTTTGTTGTACTGCGAAAAGGTATTTTTGGCGTAGTGGTGAACGTGGTTGAGGCCAATCCAAATTGGCCTTGACTTTGTTTGGATCAGGTGCAACACCACCCACTGAAATCACATGATCGAAATAATTGTAACACCCCAAAATTTGTCCTCTTATTTATCACCAATTTCAAGTAGCTTATGCTTCATTTCCATGTCATTTAGCATATTTTTACATGCATTGTATTAAAAAAAATAATAAAAAAAATAAAAAAATAAAGCATACATCATCGGTCAAGGCATGGGGCATGTGATCAAGGGTTGTTGGTAATGTCAATTATCGGGTCTTAGAAGAAAAATAATCTCAAAACGAATGACCAAGGGCGGATGCCCAAGATTTCCCACCAAAAAGGAAAATTTCAAATTTTGAGTCAGGTAACCGGTTACCTCCTAGGTATTAACCGGTTACCTGTTGAAATTTGTGTAGAAAAATGGGTTTTTGAACTGGTAACCAATTACCTCCTAGGTAGTAACCGATTACCACGAGAAAAACTTGGAAAAATGCCATTTTTAGCTTGGAGGGATTTCCTCACTTTTCCACTTTACCTTGCATTACACTCTACCATTTTCTAGAACCTTCTACCATCTTCTAAGGGAATATTCTAAGAATATGCCAAAAGAATATTCTAAGAACATGCCAATGAAATATTCTAGGAATATTCCCAACTAACTTTAACTAACTCCTAAACTAATCCCAAACCAAATTCTCAAGCCTAGCTCCTAACACAAACCACCCTCCAAACCTAACATGTATATAACCATTTTCCCCTCCAAACCAAAGCATCAACACTTCCTTTCTCACATTTTTCTCTCATCGCTCTCATTTTTCTCTCATTTTTCTCTCATTTTCCAAAATCCCACACAAAGCTTCATCTTCCAAAAATTCTTCAAGTTTTGCATTGGAACTTAAAGAATTTGAAGCTAAACCTCCATCATTGCATTGATTTCATGGATTATTGAGGAATTTTCTAATATTTTGGTGTTAATCTCATATCTTGGAAGTGATTCTTGAAGAGGTTCATCAAGGTTTTTATCAAATCACATTTATTTTGCGTATTCCCGCGGAAGAGCGTCGGATCAACAATTTTCTCTTCTATCGTGTGTTGATTCTTCATTGCAACAATTACCAAAGCAAACCTCCGCTTTGTAGGTTGGTGAATCTCATAATCACTTTTGTTTTAAGTTATTTCGCATCTTCTCGACATGTGTGTTCTTCACGTTTTGTTGATTTTTGATGCATTAATTGATTTGATTGTTAGGGTTTAGAATCTTGATGTGTTTGTGGTTTTAATTGGTGTTAAATTGTTGCATTTAGGTGTAATTTTCATGCCAAATTGATAGGCATTACATTAGAGCTTATTTGAATAAGTTGATGCTGAATTTTCCAAGAAATTACAGAATTTTTTATTCTGGTCTCAGAGTAACCGGTTACCTCCTAGGTAGTAACTGGTTACCTGTGTTGATTTTTGCAGAAAACACCATTTTTTAAACTGGTAACTGATTACCACCTAGGTAGTAACCGGTTACCACTGAACCAGAATGGAAAATTCTTGTTTTTCTTGCATTTTTATTATCCATTCCCCCTCCAATCATCTTGGATCTTTAGTATATGATTTTTGGGATTTTTTAGGAGTTGTTTTGGTACAGGTTCATGTACTTTCGACATCTTTTGACGCACGTGTTGTTCATTTCCGATTTTTTGTGTGCATATTTATGAATTTTGTGTTCATGGTGTATTATGAATGTTGTTCCCATGTTTGAACCTCATTGTTAGCATGATAATGATTATTTAAGGTTCTGTTTTGCATTGCTTTTGTGATCGAGGCATGTTTTGGACACTTGCGTGTATAATTGAATATGTTGCATATTGCTCGGTGAATGTGAATGAAATATGTTTGCACTCATTCTTGACTACATGTTTGCATTATGTTTGCATTTCATTGTTAATGTTTGCATTAGGTATAATGCATGATAATGCATGTCCACATTGTGTGACTTTGTTTGCATTAAGTTTCATCTTTTTGAAAATACTCATTATTTGGTATGGAAAATCCATTGATGAAAAGTGTTGGAAATGTTTGCATTCTCACACATCCATGTTCTTATCAATCATGTTACATTCTTTGATGTTGCTATGTGATTCATTTTCATGCATTGTTGTTCATGCATTTGCATTTTAAAATGATTAAATTTTGCCATGCTTTTCACTGCTGTATTTTGAAACATAAGCTGTTAAATGTGTGCTACAATGTATTGTTTTTGCACTTTTTACACATGTTTCCATGTTGTTTGGTAGATGTAATAGGTTGTTTGTGTGTTATTTGCATCTGGTAGCTGATTGTGAGTTGGAGCATTATTGTAGCTACTGACTTTAGGTTTTGCTTAGCTTTTAGGCACCCTTAGCTCTAGGTTTGAGTCTAGTTTAGACCATAATCATTTTAGGTCATGTTTGGTACTTAATTGTCTTCCTTTTAATCATTTTTAATTTGATAAATCATTGATTTTACTAACATTTTTAGGGGCTAATGGTAAGTGAAGAATATGGGTGTGCGCCGACATTCTACCTCCTTCCTTAATCTCTTTAGTTTTCTCTTGTGTGATTGCGATAAGCATTTTATGCTTCCTTGACATTTCACTTTCTTATCATCCATTTAAGTTCTAATATCATCTTCAATCCTTGAAGTGAGTTAGAACTTGTTCTTCTATTCTCTTCTTCTAGGTTTAGAGTTCTTTAAACTTCACTAACCATAGGATCTCCATTACACAATAACATAGGGTGAGTCTTAGTTTCCCTTAGTGTTTTTCCTTTCTCAACTTGAGTCTTCTCTTTCTCATCTCTAAATAACTCAAAACACCTAATAAAGGTTAAGCTTTCTCATGTTCCAAGGGACTTTACCATGGGGTACTTGCATACATTCCATATGGGGATGAGGTGTAGGGTATATATCATGATGAATAAGTCTTAGCATGAGGATGTTTCACCAAAAATACATAATCAAAACACTTCTTCTAAAAAATAATCAACAAACAACACGTATTCTCTTCTCATCTCCCACTCTTTATGGACAATTTCTGACGTGTCTCGACAGTTCGATAACAAAACAGTAACACACTCGATTCAGCGAGCCTGCAACACCTGAGTTAGAGATATGGTAACGTCATCCTGAAAAATACAAACAAATTTCCTTCCTAGTTTTGGAAACTACGGCGACTCTAATTTTCATATCCCATGAGATACATAGGCAGTGGGTAGGGCCCATTAGAGCACACTTTTTATTTTCCCTACATTTTCCCATACCTTTTCTTTCCCTTTTTCAGTTCCAGTAGCAGTTTAAGTTCAGCAGTAGTTTATTTCTCACCCTTTGAAACAGTTCAAGCAAGCGTGGATCCCGTCGGGTACGCCGGACGATCTGGGATGTTAATACCTTCCCAGTTTCTAACCGACTCCCGAACCCAGTCTCTTTGGTTTATGCAGCATTACCTTTCCCTTTCCTTGGGATAAAAATGCCTAGCTGGCGACTCTGTTTCTTTTCCGCGCCACTTTGCGTTTGTACTAGGATGAAAATCCCGGGAGCGATAATAATGAACTTGATTCACTTCAAAAACACACTTAGATAATTTCACCACAAAAGAATTGGACCTTAACAACTCAAAAATAACATGCAAATGAAGTAGATGGTCATTGAAACTGGGACTGTAAATCAATATGTCATCGAAGGAAACTAAAACAAATTTTCGTAAATGAGGGCATAATAGATCTTTCATAGATGATTGAAAAGTAGAAGAGGGTATTAGTGAGCCCGAAAGGCATAACAAGGAATTCGTAATGCCCGTCAAAAGTATGAAAAATTGTATTATGTGTGTCTTCCGATGCAACTCGGATCTGATGATAACCTGAGTGTAAGTATAACTTGGTGAAAAGTTGGGCAGAGCCCAACTCATCTAAGAGTTCATCAATGGTAGGAATTGGGAAACGGTCTTTGATAGATGTAGCATTGAGAGTGCGATAGTCCACACAAAAATGCCAAGTTCCATCCTTTTTTTAACAAGTAAAACGGGTGATAAAAATGGGTTGTCGCTAGGAATTATGACAACTTGTTGTAACTTATCTTGGATAATTGAGGTCATTGCTTCCTTTCGTGAGTGAGGGTAATGATATGGTTTGAAATTGATACGTCGTGTGTTGGGTTCAAGAGGGATGTGGTGGTCATGTAGGTATTTAGGGGGAGGTATGAGTTTTGTTGGAAAATTGTTGGATAGCTTTGGAGCAAGTTATGAACTTTTAGGTGTAAGTCAATAAAATATAGAAATCATAATGAATATATATATATATATATATATATATATATATATATATATATATATATATATATATATATATATATATTAATTTATATCAGGTTTTAATAAGTTTAACAGAAAACAATTAAAAAATTCAGTTTTAAAAATATTAAGCATTGAATAAAATTATAAAATAAATAAATATATTATGAGAAACAAAATTATTTAATGTTATTTATACCATTGAATCATTATTGTAAGATAAATAAAATTTATTACTTTTTATAATTTTTTTTTTAATATCATTCATTACTTATAATTTAATTTACATTTTTTTCTCCCCAACAAATAATTAAAAATATATTATTTATAAAAGAGAAACTATTTAAATTTAAAATAATTGTTAAATTACGTTTAAATTACTATTTATTTTTTATAAAAAAAAATTCAATGTATCTATACAAGTTATTTTATAGATACATTTATTTTAAAGAAATGTTTAGCAAAACTCAACTTCACATTTTATATGTCTTAGTTCTTTCAACTTCAAATATTATCGAATTGATTTTCATCAAAACTATTTTTTTCTTTTTGTAAAATCTTTATAAACTTCATTTTTGTTTTATCGTACTTAATAGTAATGGTTAAAAGTATAATATCTTTAAAACGATATTTTTAAAAATGTATAAGGGGTACGAAAACAAGAAACTGGGGGTATGAAAAATAAATTTGATGGAAACATGGACTTCAGTGTAATGGTTGTGGTACAGAAATGGTCCAATAGAGAAAATCAGAAAAAACTGCAGTTGAGTTTTTTTTTTCACCAAACAAATAAAATAGAGGTGAGTAACGAGTTGAGTTGACGAACGAGTTACGAAGAAGATGAGTGAAACAAGGCCAGTTCCTCGGAGAGAGAGTCCATGGGGGATAACAGGAGAGAATCATCCTGAACCTAAAGCTCATCGATGCAATGATCGTGTTGAAGATGTTATCCAGGTTTTCATTCCTATTCGTTATTCCACTCAATTCCCTTTCAATTGAAATTTTCATTACTAAGATCTGATCCATGCGATTATTATTTTTATTTTTTTAATTTTTTGCTGAATTTTCTGGAAATTGGTCTTTGTGTTTGAGGCTTAGGAAAATTGGAATCGATGACCTAGCTTTTAGTTTCATATAATTGTTTATAAAAGCATGTTGTACATGGGTAAAAGATGCATAAACATAAATTAAAAAACTAACATACATAATACTCAAAATCTCATTATTTTAAATAACTAACAATATGATGCATAGTAGCATACATTGGGTGAATGTGATGAAGGAACTAGCAACTTGATGCTATTCATTACTTACCGCTATAACTGATATATCAAATGCTTCGTCGCTATAGAGATGACATATCGTATTGGCTTTCGTATCAGCTACCCCAAATTCCGATACATTATAAGGAGACCGAAGCGGATTAGAACTCTAGTGAAGTAACTAGAAGTAAAGATCATATGCAAGAGTGCGGAATGATGGGAAAATGGCAGAATACTAGGTGTAAAATTCTGTCACATGTCATAAGCGCTATATTTTTTCTTAAAATAGATAGATTTGATACATGGTTTGAGGTCTGTTGTCATTTCAGCTTGTTCTCTATACTTCATCATGCTTCCAAATTTATTTAATAGATATAGGATTTAAAAGTAACTTGGTGTTTTTATACTTCAAGTCCTAAAGGTTTTGAAATGTGCAGGCTTGCTTTGAGGGAAACCCATTCAAGACTGTTCCAGGACCTTTCAAGCTCTTCTGGCAGTGCATGCGTTCTAAACCTGGGTGAGATTACTATCTAGATTGCAATTTTATCTACTCTTACGCTAGGTTGTCGATAGCGTGCTATAGCAGTATAGCGTAGTAGTAGTGGACCTTGGCGCTATGCATTTGGCCTGCTAACCGCGATAGCGGATATAGAGGCCGCTATTTGGGAAGTTGTGGTGGCGCAATAGCGGTTCTGTAGCGGTTTACAGACTGCTATTGTGAAGAAAGGGCAATATTATATTTTTAAATTTTTTTAAAGGGAAATATTGTTTTTTTTATACCTTTTATTTCACTAATAAAAAATATGATATTAAAGGGCAATATTAGTTTTTTTTCTCTTATAGAAGGCTTCAATAGCAATAATTTAACTGATCTTATTCTTCTCAACAATATTGATGAATGTTATGAATGGTTGCAACAAAATGATGATGAAAATGGAATATTGGAAGATGATTTGGTTTTGGGAGAAGAGGGTTTGACTTGGGAAGTTGTTGGTAATGCCTCTAGGGCTAAGGAACCAACAAGAGTTCCTAGACACAACTCTATACTTGCTAGATTAGTGTCTAACGGAGATGAGGAGTTGGGGGTGGAAGAAGAATAGTTTGAAATTGAATCAAGTGATGAGCAAGGTGATATGAATGTGGTGGAAATTAGAAGTGACGATGAGGCGGATGTGATTTAGTCATTTTGTTTACGCTTGTTTATATGTATAGAATTCCGTTTAGTTATTTTGAACATTTATAATTTGATTTTGACATTGTGGTGATGTTGAAATTTATGTATGTTGCAACTTCTATTTTTAAAGCATTATGAATGTTGTTGCAACTTCTATTTTTAAAGCATTATGTATGTTGTTAGAACTTATTTTAAGTATTTATGTATTCATGTTAAGTATTTATCTTGGTTTTTAAAGCTCACAATAGCGGTCATTCAGCCATCCGCTATGCGGCTATAGCATTTTGGGGGTCCGGTGCTAGGCACCACTATCTGAGATTAACAACCTAGCTCTTATACAAATATTATTGTTTCTGAACTATGCCACTGAATTTTTGGTTGTGGAATAAATCAGCAGTTAACTAAAAGATAGCATGCTTTAACAATGCCATAACTATTTGAAATTTGGATAGGCTTATGGCAAAGGGTTTGTCCTTATACGGTCTAAACTAACTACTGATTGGGATGCTTACGGTCTAAACTAACTACTGATTGGGATGCTTATGTACACTGAAATTGGCTATTCTATTATTTTTTATTTTTTTTCACTTGTATTTGCATACCATGTCTTGCATTTTCCCATTTTCCATTTACTTATTGCATCATATGTTTCATTGGGCTGCTTGTATCATATGTTTCATTGGGCTGCTTGTGAATTTTGTTTCGATTGCAGCGAGGAACCAACTGAGCCATTTACCTATTTGGATTTGGATCCTCCGAAGAGAGAGCCCGTAAAGCTTGAGTAGCTCCTCTTTTGCAAATGCCTCCAAAACAACGTTGGCATTGCATGGTCTTTTTGTGGTTTCAACCTTGCTTTCCATGTTGTGGATGGGTTATGCAAAGATTATATGTAGTTAACTGTCTTTGTTGCTTACTTTGCTTTGCAAAATAGACATCCTTTGTATTTGTTCTTGAATTGCATGGTAATCTATTAATCAGTTATCTGATGTTATAAATTCCACCAGTTTATGTTGGCTGGATTAGATTCTGGGTTTCATTTTTATGTGTGGGAAATGCCAAGTCTCATTAAATCCTCATTATGTGTGGGATACAGTTTTTTAGAATCATATTCCTTGATTTTTATCTTGATTTTTATTTGTAGGAATAATATTCATAATTAGTTGAGTTTTTTAATGGAAAGTTTGGATTTCCATACTTTATGTAGGAGAAGTATGAGAAGAATTATGTAAAAACAATATTTCTAAAAGAATAAGTTTTAAAAACTTGAAAAGAAAATTGTTGCATTTTGAAAGTCACATTTTTGAAAATGTAATTTTACTCATCTTCCTTAACACGAGATTTTATCCTGCCACCCTTGCCACCCTCACCCATGTCTGACCCTCATCACTTAGTGTTTGTTATATTTCCTTTTGTATTTTAAAAAGTTATTTTATATTTTAATTTTAAGATTGATTTTTTCCAAAAGTTGTGCTAGTTATTTTATATTACCTTATTTATCAAACCAACTATCGCATTTTTACAAGATGAATTTTTACCAGCAATTTATATTTATATCGGATTTTTTGTTAAAAACGTGCATTTTCAAAAAGTCTGATAAAGACTCGTATTTCTCATGTATTTATATCATATATTTTGGAAATTTTGAAAAAATCACATGCATTTTTACCGGATATATTGAAAAGTCTGGTAAATTTGCAATACCGAATATTTCAAAATATTCAATTGAAGAAAATGTTGAAATGGTAACCAGATTTTTTTGAAAAATCCAAGAAAATCATGTTGATTACTGGATTTTTTTTTAAAATATGATAGTTCATATTTTTTTGATTTTTTTTTTGTGTGTAATGAGGACTAGAGGAGAGGATGACACAATTGCTTATATGGGATTTTTTTTGTGTGTGTAATGAGGACTAGAGGAGAGGATGACACAATTGCTTATATGAAGATTGACAGAGTTGTAGAAAGGTCCCATGCGAGGGCAGATGACTTCAAGGATTCGCATATCCGGGAGCGGGGAGTAGCCTGATCGGTTCTCACAGGAGCATGATGATTGAGCAGACACGCGCACTCCATATTATGTGGCGTAGAGGTATATTTGATGGATGGGCTAAAGATCTTGCTAATGAGCTCGATTTTGTGGTTATTAATGATGTTGAGACAACAACTCAAGAGGTGGGGGGTCAGGATGACGAGTAGGTGATGGTTGAGACATAAGTGACCAATCATACTGAGACGGAGGGTCCAAGTAATATGGAGGTGACATTTGGTTGGTACAAATGTGACTCCTCAAGCTTATATGGAGGTGGTTGTTTATGTTGATATGGAGGCAATTGCTCTAGTTGATATAGAGGTTACTCCCTCGACTCATACAAAGACAACTGTTTCAGCTTCAACGGAGCCACTTATACACA
The DNA here is from genome assembly GCA_963966055.1 of Lathyrus aphaca. Lineage (NCBI taxonomy): Eukaryota > Viridiplantae > Streptophyta > Magnoliopsida > Fabales > Fabaceae > Lathyrus > Lathyrus aphaca. Next base: position 686,479,162 of record OZ014519.1, on the reverse strand, counting down.
TTGATTGAGGGTTTCCTTAAGGCACTACTACAAAAAACACATTTAACCTCGAGCGTGAAGGGGATTTAACCTTGGTTACACATGGGAGGTAACGAATAAGCGTCATGAAAACTTGTCACTTTATCCCTCAGGTTTGGAATAACTAAGGGGTAAAGTGTTTTGCACATGAGTTTCATCTCCAACAACAACATTTTTATTATTTTCAGAACTAGATGAAGGGCACCATATTTTCTCTCTTTTATCAGAAAAACTAAGGTAATAGAGAAGTATTATTACCTCGATTTTGTTATTAGATCTATATTTTGGTTTTAACGTGTATTATAGAACCATATTTTTCCCATTTCTGAAACTGAAATATTGTATCTTTTTCCAATTTCTCAAACATAAACATTATACCAAAAAAATCATTGTTTACACCATTTGCAAAGCCAAGATGGCATACAACTTATAATTTTACAGCGAAACTAAACCAATTGTTTAACCAATAAAAGCAATAACCAAAATGCAAAATCTTGTAGGTCGTCCAAAAATTCTCTTATTTGATTTGCCATTGGTCACTAAACACTTATAATTTATGAAAGTGCAATCACGTTATCGTATGGTATCATTTCTATGTTTTGATGTTTGTCAATTTGAGTGTATATGTTATTGTTTGTTGGCTTGTATGTAATTTTCTTATCATTAAAATATTCATGTGTTTATATTTCATTCGTGTTTGAGTTGTATTGTATTTGCTTCGCCTATTTAGTATTGTACCATTAAGAATATTCACCACTTAATAAGATTAGAGTGTTGATCCATGATAGTGTTCCTTTTTTCAGTCTAGTAGATTAATTTTTTTTCGTTTCGTCAACTATTGCTTGAATAACAATTTAGAACTTTTAGATCAAGATGTTAAGTCATTTGATTTTAATCAAGTGTTAAGTGTGACTCGAATCATGGACTTTGTCAAAATTTGGATTTGCCTCTAGATGATTTGATTCAAATCACAAGAAGAACTTGACTCGAATCACAACCTTATGTGACTCGAATGATGTTGGAATCTTGATTTGAATCACAAATCTCCATGAAGCTAGGATTTGACTCTATTTAAATTGACTCGAATCATGAGTTTAACTTGACTCGAATCACAACACCTTGTGAATCGAATCATGATTTCCTCTTGACTCGAATCATAGCTTCACAAATCCAATTTTCAAACTTAGATTTAAATAGTTGTTTCTTTGATCCAAAGACAACAAGTGTGTGAAACTATGTGGGTGAAACCCATTAATACAAAATGTCAATTTGTCTTCTCTTCTCTAGTTTTTCTATTCCTAGAACCTTCCATCTTTCTCTTGTTTTCTAGTACAACTTCTTGAGTGTTAATCCATATCAAATTCACTTCTTTTTCACTTTGTTCTTGTGAAATTTGTTGTTATTTTGGGTGAGTTGATAAATATTAGAATGTTTCATGGTTGATCAAGATCATGATATCCATCAAGATCCAAGAACCATTTATCCATAAATTATAAATAACATTGTGTGTGTGTGTTCTTCTTTCATTTACATTTAATTTCTTGATTAACACTTTGTGAATTAGAGTGTTTGTGATATTCCTTTGGCATTATTCATCATCTTCATCCTTACTCATTTTTCATTGTTGTGGACTTTCATCTATAAGGATTGAGTGTTGAAGGAGACTAGTGGTACATTAACATATCTAATGCTTTTGTATGAAGTTTGATGTTTGTAACAGGTGCATGCATCATTCCTTGAATGCATTTTGGATCTTATTGGTATCTATCAAGAAGAAGTATATTTTGTGGAAGACATTGGTGAAGTCAAGTAAACAAATTCTTAAGGTGAAGTTGGAAGTTGTCCAACTTTAGTGAGATTGTATAAATACTGGTCGCAGACAAATTTGGGAGTTTTCTAATCAACGCTTACCAATGGCAATTGCTCGAACAAGAAATCGGTGGGATCAAGGTGGATTAATGCATACAAAGACATGGATCAAAATTATTATGGATAACAAGGTTATTGGATCAAGATCTTTGGGGATCTTGTTTTTGTTAGCAATTTTAGTGTTTGCATCAACAAAGAGAATTACCGTGTGATATTTCATTGTAATTAAAATGTTTGTATCAAACTTATCAAAATAGTGAAAGATATTGATTATTTCCTAAGGGTTCTTTCACACCATTTAAAAGTGGAGTAGGCAAAGCAAGGACGAATGTTGAAGGTTCAACTTAAAACTTCAGCCATATTTATAGCCTTTGCAGAAAACTAATCTTGAAGAGGTAACTTGATCAAGTGTCTTTGTCTTTGCTCCATAGTAATAGACATTGAAGATAGATACACAGAAGATTCTGAACCCATTGTGTAACGTGTTTAACCTTTGAGTCTTCAAAAGGTTCTATATTGATAGAGATGTTAGGATTAGACATCCATAAAGCATGCCAACTTTTCTTGAGCCTTGCAATCTTGTAGACTCTAGCTGACAAACTGATAAGACAATACAATTTGCTTTCTGCAATATGGACAACTTCTAACTTTATCACCAACTTTGAGTGGTATCAGAAGCTAATATATAATTACCAAGTGTAGTGACTCATCTAAATGTTGGAACTTTCAGCACCAAATTCTGCGCCAAGCCACACTAGTAAATGTCCTTCAGATTCTTCCACCAGAAGCTAGCAATGCATCAACTCCCAAGTGTGTCCAAGTATATCAGATTTTGATTATTTTTGTACATGACCTAGAACCTGCATATATGAAGCACACATCAAATAAACCATTGTTCTTTCAATACTTTTGCTATCATCAAAACCAAAAAAGAATATGTCATGAACAAATCTTGTTCTAAAAATTTTTGTTTCATCAGTTTAGGAAATCATGCAAGATTGAGGTTGATTATTTTCTTGTGGACACCATATATAACAGGTGTATGATGATCTAGATCATTTCATTAGTTGGACTTGGTATTTTTTAGTGATTGTGCATTAGAAACAATTCAAATTGACACATAAGTCTTGGCCATACAATTGACTAATGTTGATGAGATTAGAAGTGAAACCTTCAACAAGAAGTATATCATCCATACTTGGGAGGCCTGAGTAGTCCAAATTTCCTTTTCCAACAATTTTACCACTGTCTTTGTCACCAAATGTCACATAGTTGTTAGAGTAAGACTTTAAGTTCTTCAAATAGTTCTTTTCTCATGTCATGCGTCTGAAGCAACCACTATCAAAATACCAGTATTCACGAGAAAATGCTCTTAAGGAAGTATATGCTATATGACTTAGAGTTTCCTCCTTGGATTTCCACACTTGTTAGGGGTGAACTTCTTTTTTAGTATTCTTGGTAGGTCGAGGTTGATATTGGTAGTGACGCCTTCCCTATACTTTGTAGCAGAAAGGTCGTATATGTCCTTACCAACCACAATAGTGACATACCCATGAAGATCTGGCATACGCATTAGAGTACTTGTTGTAATGTTAAACAAAATGTTAAGACTTGTACTTTGACATGATGAAATCAGTCTTCTTGGTAGTAGGCATAAACTTAGATTTAGAGTTTACTGCATCATCTTGCCTACCCTCGAATTTTATCAAGGGTTTGAGAACCAGAATTTAGCATGCAGACAAATTTAGTCATACCTTCAAGTTTGGAGTTTAAATGATCAACTTCTTCCTTTAATAAACAAATTATAGTTGTTAGATGAGATTTGTCTTAAAAAAATATCATCAATTTTCTCTCTTTATTTTTCCCTAGCTTTGTATTCTTCATTCTACTTAAGGTATTTCATCTTGTAGGCTTCAACGAGTGTATCATCAAACAATTATTCATCGCTTGAGTCATTATTATTAAGCACAATAGATTTGGATATTATGTGTGTTATGAAGGAAACCACAATGTTGGTTTGTTGACTTTCACTTTTTTCATATGACTCATCATTTGAAAAAGTAGCGGTGTATCCTTTTTTTTTGTTTCCTAAGAAAGTTTGTGCATTCGGCCAGAATGGGCCCAAATCCTTCGCATTCATAACATTGGATTATTTTAACCTTTATTTGTTTATTTCCTTATTTTCCTTTGCGTTGAGGATTAAACCCTTTGGATTTTTAAGGAAGATTATATTTGACATTATTCACTGATCTTCTACCAGGTCTTCTCATTAGCTTGCCAACCCTTTTGACTAAAAGAGTAATAGACTCGGTTTGGTTATCATCAATATCCCCTTCTACTTGATCCTCGTCTTCAACATTAACTTTGAACACCAAACACTTCTTCTTTTCTCAAATTTGTCATTAATAGTCATTTAAAATGTTATAAGACAACCGACTAGGTCATCAGCTTTGATAATACTCATATCCCGTTCTTTTTAAATGGTTGTGACTTTCATATCAAACCTCTTTGAAATAGATCTGATAATTTTTCTAGCCATCTTTTCTTCTAATATTTTTTCACCAAGGACAAAAGAGACGTTTGTAATGCCACAAAGACAGACATTAAATTCAACAATTGTTTCATCCTCTTTCATCTTTATATTTTCAAATTTTGTTGTGTGGAGTTGAAATCTTGACGTACGAACCTTGGAGGTGACTTCATTAGCAGTTTAAAGAGTTCACCAAGATTTGTTTACCAATGATGTAAGTATTGATGATAAAAATATTCTTTTCAACTCCGTTGTAAATGGCACCAAGGGCACACAAGTTATCAAGTGCTTCTTCATCTTCTACCTTTGACTTGTCTGTCCCAAGCTTCAAAGTTTCAGTGTTGTCTTCAGTTGTAACCTTTGGAAAAGTACATCCATTTATATCTGTTTGTCAAGTTTTAATCCATAGACTTGAGAAAGGCAACCATGTGAGGCTTCCAATAATCATAGTTCATACCATAATAGTCAATTCACATATCCTCATTCTTTAGCATTATCCATTTTGAACAAAATTTATAGAAAATCTTGGAGCTCACACAACTAGAACAAGGTGACTACACTTATGGAAATTGGAAAAAAATTCTACTGACATCAAAATGTCAGACACCGTGTTGGAACAATGTGTATGCCAATATGTATGCAAAATAGAAAGAATAAATGCAGAAATTGAATAACATTGGAATTGTTAACATAATTCAATGCAAAGTCACATACGTACGGGAACATTAACCCAATGAAAGAAAACTCACTCTTAATAGTCAGAAGTACAAATTGGTTTTATTTTAACTTTCACAGTTCAATGTCTATTTTCTTAATATTTCCCATGAACTTCGATCCATACTCCCCTTAAATCTGAGTTGTCTCTCACTTTCACTCAAACACTTTCCATATGTTTGGACAATTACAAAGATATATGAAAGATAAAACAATAATACAATTCAAGGTGTAAGTCTTCATAAAGGTGAACAACTTAATCATAATTAAGACTTAATCATAATTAAACATGTCTGACTTAGTAGTCCAAGGTGTGAGTTTTCATAAAGGAGAACGACTCTTTAAGTTACAACACAAGTCTAGCTCAAAGACCCAATAGAGTTTTCTATTTGAGAGCGACTGAACCTCCAAACACATAAGATCAATCTTCAATAATGTTAATTGTAAATCTTGATTGAAACTGCAGTTGAATGAATTTGAATCTCATGAAAATATGAAAACCAATCTTGCTAAAACAGATACATATTAAATCTTTCTTAAACCAAAACGAGCATAAATAATCAAATCTCTAATTGGACATAAAAGAAAACAATTCTCCAAAACCGCGAGAAACACTAATATCATCCTTGCGCTCCAAGCAAACAGAGTGAGACAAGATGTCTCACATAATACAAGACATTTTACTTAACATGTCATTTTCTACTAAAACGTCTCAACTATTTTATGACTGAATGTCTCACAACATAACAAAACATTTTATTTCACATATTACCTACATAATATTGTCAATCAGATATAATAACAACATTGACCACAATCAAACTCTTTATTATATTTAGTCTTTATTCCACCGTTTAGGTAAGTTGAGGTTTTAGCAATAAAATTGAAACTAACGGTAAAATATTGGAACGGTAAATAATTAAAGGATATAACTAATTTAATCAAAATTATGGATGTGTCAAATAGATTATAACTCTTTCGTTTAGATTTTCACGGAATTGTTATAAATCAAACTCAATCTTATAAAATCAACTTGTAAGATGAGATTTGTCTCCACTTATAAACACATGCTTATGTCACATTTGTCTAATGTAATACTTTTAACACACCCCAACATTTATTATTATTCGACTTGGTGTGTGAATAAAATGATGGGTGACCAGAAAACATAAACCTGATAACATGTTGCTTATCAGGTCTTTAACAAAGTTTTAATATCATTTTAGAATCATGGTTAAGTCTAACTAAATCTTACAAAACTAACTTATAAGATGATAAATACCCTCACTTTAAACATTTATTCGGATGACATGTTATCTTCAGAATAGTAAATCTATAAAATTATGTGAGAATATATGATTTTTTTTCTTCAAACTAGTTGATCTATAAAATTGTGGTTCAATGAGGTTTAAAGTAGCTCTTAGTAAATGATTGGGCTGTTGAGAATAATAAAGTCAAATGTGAGTTAGAGTTTTACATTGATTATAAATATTGAGATTTGAGTATTTATAAGTAGGAGAACCATATCTATCATCTTAAATTTTTTGGTGAATATATAATATCTCTCTCACTTGTACGTTGCTCTTGACCCAATATTACTACTCCTCCTAATGACCCATCATAGGGAACAAGAACGTGAGAAAAATCAGAATCCATGTATATAATCACGTGCTATCTTAAATTTCTATGTTTTGATTTACATTTATGTGTCTGTGGTCCATTTGTCCCTAGCCAGGTGTTTTTATTAATCAAAGGGCCAGGACTACTTAACTTTATAAAAGAAGCATCATAACTTGCAATATAAGGCTACAAGAGGATGGTAATTTAGATATCTGAAACAACCAAATGTGGAAGAAATCTTTATTTTTCTATACTGTGTTAATAAATAATCTTACAACCACAATTTCCTAACCAAGAAGGAAGGAATCTAAATATTTCAGTATGAGTATAGACACATTTGTGTCAATACTGTTACTATCGTATACAAAAATATACATATATATGGTTAATTACTTACTGAGAAGGTGAAATTGATTCATCATCTAAACTCTCGCCGCGTCGCCTTTTCTTACTCTTCTGTCTGAGTATCTCCTTGATTTCTTTTTCTCTCTTATCCACAAATTCAATCAATTTTTTTATGCTCGTCGAGCGTCGAATAGGACTTACAGGCGTGTCAGACGGATTTTCCTCGTCCTCAGGGATAAATTTCATGAATTGACAGAACACTCTAACAAAGAATGCGATCAAAGAAAGGAAACATGCAATGCCGCATATAAGAAAGAGGCCCCAGAAGCTACTAAGAGATAGTTCATTTGAATCAGCGTCGTCGTTGACTTTTGCAGCACAATCATGTCTTGATATCCATTTGTCATGGATCTTTTGCAAGTCCCCGTTCTCCGAGAGTTGGAGAATGGCAGTTGACATATCAATCGCGAGGGGAGAGTCCCTTTGGAATCCCTGTGATCATGATATTAAATATGAGAAATGAAAATGATATATCGTAGAACTTCATTATGCATAAACTTCGTTCCTAAGTTGTTTTCGTAAGTTCTCTCAGACAAACTCTTTTACGAGTGTTTATGGTTGTAGATAAACAACGGAGGGTGCAAATAAAGATACTTACGAATCCCCAACCACTTTTAGTAAACTCCTGTCCAACAGTTCTGAATTTGCAGTTGGTACCAGACATAAAGAGTTCAACATATGGAAGCTCGTCGACAATAGCCATAACCCCTCCTGCTTTTGGTCCACGTGTAAGCGCGTCCACATATGCTTTTGGATCTTTCAATGAAACTATCCTAGATGGTTGTATGTTGAGTTCATCCATCAGATACCTCTTTGCGAACGATCCGTCTTGAATTCCAATTGGTTGAGTACCTGATATCAAGCTTTCAATTCCTTCAATTTGTGACGACAGTTGCTGCACTGTGAGGATCGACGTTAAGCTTGCTGTGTAGCTTGAATTGATAATTAGAACCACGAAAAGCCATATGATTAGCACGAATCTCCCAAGACCACTCACGGTGTTCTCTCCTACACCAAATCAAAGCAATAAAGAAAATCAGAAACTTATATCACGTTGCGAAAACTGAAAATATATGAATGAGAATCTGCGAGAAACATACTGTGTGAGAAAAACATTGTTGAGAAAGTAAACCTGCAAAAGAAGTAACTCGTCTTAGAAAAATAACTACTACACGCGAAAGCGAGCCATGCGGAAAAGATCAAGCTAAAAACAGGTTCTAAATGGTTAAAAATGCTAACCAAAATATTGTCATAATTTGTTTCTTGGGTGGACCTCGAAACTCTGGATTGTGCCTGTGTTCGAGAATCCATACAACGGCTCCGACAAAAAGGAAAAAGGCGCCGGTAACACACCACATTTGAGGAGTGAATGGCTTGAGGAAAGCCCAAGGACTTGATTTGATCTCCTTGACAGGAACAACAACCACCAGACCTGATTCCATGAATGGTTGAGTGAAATCCAAAATCCTTGTCCTGTTTGGGACAATTGTAACATCTCCAACAGCTGCATCATAGGTCTGAACAAGGATAAAAGCAAATCAACACATAGTTTAATTAAGCGCTTATCATATGAGTGTTTATGCATAACTTGTTTCTATAACAGAAGATAAAATAAAGTCGAATTGTTTTCTTATAAACTAAAAGTTGATTTCATAGGCTATTTCGGAGAGCTTATGTAAATAAGACGAAAACAACTTATAGACATATCATAATTTGTTTCCATAAGCTCTCTCAAACAGGCTTATAGTAGATAACTCAAATAAGTTAATCCAAACAGGCCTTTAGAAACCTACATTTTGTGCGACCTCATTGACAAGCTGGCTATAATCGGGATTTCGATTACCATCTCCGTATAATATATATTTTCGCGGAACAGGATAAGGCAACAAGTTTATGGCTGCTTCAAAGACATCGATGCAATAGCCTTTAACTCCAGGTGGATTCTTATCTGTAGAAACAAAACCCAAGTAGCTTACTCTACGAGGCACTGCTATTTTCAACGGCTCTCCGTTGTTCGGGAAAACCCATCCTTTCGGGGTATTTATAGTTTCTCCAGGCCACAAAACATTGAACAGTTTTTGATTGCTTGATGAAGTGTTAGGCGGTCTCGTGTACAAAATTTCAGGAGTTAAAACCGATAGACCGGAGTAGTTAGACCAATAACCGACTCTTCGTGAACCTGATTCTCCGATGTTAAGGATATCATATGACGGTTGAATTAGATTATTATCCGGATCAAACTGAATCCGACCACTTAAACCGGAGAAATTCGTTCTCAAAAGTGTAGGGAGAAACAAAGGACCGCCTTCGAAAACACGAAGTGATGACAAATGCAACATGCTTCCATTGGTGTCAACCAATTTAGGATCAGATGAGAAAGATACATTTCCACCTTCTTTGAGAAATGTATCAAGAGCATAAGCTGCTAACCACACAGAATCATATGCATATAAAGAATAAGAGTTGAACCTCAAAGTTTCCACGCCTTTCATATTCTTCAACCTCGAGAAAAAACTCTTTTTTCGATTAGTATCAGGAGTATGATGCCTCAAAGCTACAACACCTTGAAGGAGTTTCAACGTAACAGTATCCACCGTGTCCATCGAATCCAGCTTCGAAGAAAGCCAATCGGTCGCAATCCACACATAACCACTTTTCATCATTCCAAGATTCTTGGCTGATTTAAAAATATCCAAACCATTATCAGGATTAACATGAAGAACAAACACTCTTGATTCCATCAAATTTACACCATTCAACAGATCACTAATATCACTCCCCGTCGCTCCAGGAGACAACGCGGCCTTATAAGATATCTTCCCGCGTTTCTTCGCTAACGCATCTCCAAGCACCGAAACACCGTTTCTCCCATTATCATCATCTACAAAAATCGCAATCACTTGCCTCCATCTATAAAAATCAACAAGGTCCGCAACCGCATACATCTGAAAATAGTCGCTGTGTGTCGTTCGGACGAAATACGGATACTGCAGAGACGACAAAGTCGGGTCCGTCGCTCCGAACGAAAGTAGCGGAACATGAAGTTCATTAACAACATGAGAAATTATATGAGCTATTCCCGAGGATTGCGGACCAATTGCCGCAAACACTTCATTCTCCATCAACTGCAAAGCTACAATCATAAACAAATTCTAACTAAAACTATGAACATCAAGAAATAGTTACCGAAGATAAAGTTTTTGGGGAAATAAAATACCTTCCACAGTTCCAAGAAATCCACTGCAATTTGTATCCTTGTAAATAACTTCAAGATTAATACCAGAAAGAATGGTGTTATTAGCATTAACATCTTCAATTGCAGCCATGATTCCTGGTTTAGCTGATTTTCCAATCACAGAATCAACAGTAAACAATGCTCCAATTTTCACTACTCTAGGTCTAGAAGAAACACTAGAGTTTGTACTTGCCACAACTTTCTTTGAAAACCACAAACACAAAATCATGAAGAAAAAACCCTTTACCCCTAACACCTCCATTTTTTTGCAGCTAAGATTTTCTTCTACCTTAAAGAACTCAAAACCTGTCAAAAACAACAAAGACATCAACAAAGGTAACAATCCATTTTTGTAGAAAATCTTTATTTTGAAACAATTTTTGTAGAAATCTTAAACTTCCAAAAATGGATTAAACCACACAACAAGAACATAAAAGAGTTTGGATTTGAATATCTAGAAATCTACTTACTTACCTGGACATTAAAAAACAAGCCATGAGCAAAAATCAAGAATTTTTATTTCATTATTTAACTATAAGCTCATAAAAATATAATGATAAGTCATATATAGACCAATCAGGATGAAATATACCAAAGTCAAGACAAAAAATGAAGCATAAAATAATTGAGGGTGTTATATAAGTTAAGACCCACATATAATTAATTAATTGTAATATAAATATCTATAAAAGAAGTAAAAGAGTATCTTAGATTACCTCAAGACTAAACTACTTACAAGTTGAAAAGATTCTGAAGATTAAATATGTAACAACATGTGGTTTAAGACTCAAAGCAAAGTATAAATGTCATAATAGTAACTTTTTAAGAGTGAACAAGAATTGTTTTCCCACGTTATTCTTGCTAGAGATGTTTTTATCTTTATTGTCTTTACTTTACTCAATTATTATTGCATGAATGTTACATTTTTTATTTTTTATTTTTTTATTGTTAAAAGAGGAATCAATGATGGTTTTATTTTTGGTATGCGACATTGATAGAGAGATATACCTAATGGATTTATGTGGTTAATGATTTTAATGTCACGTGTTTAGAGTGGTGTGTGATCATACTCTTTGACGGATTTGTGAGTAGTGTGGGAACAGGTTAGTTGAAGAAAAGTTTGAAGAGCTCAAGTATGAGCTAGTAAGAGAAAAAGTACTCCTTATTTATTGTTGGCTTATTTTTAGAATGAAAAAATAGGTAAGATATGTTAGTTGACTTGTTTAACTTATGGGTGGACAAATTTGAACGTTCGATTGAAATCTATTGTCCGTTATTTTTTGTGTGTAAATGGATCTGGTCGGATCGAGTGTTAGATTTATTTGGTTGTTTAATTTAAGCGAATTTTTTATCTCACCTTTTGGGTGTCTCATGTATCATGTGTGTTTCCAATTTTGTCCTCTTGTTTCTGTTGATGTATCTTCTGTCGCATATTTTTTTTTGCTCAATTTTGTTTGTTTCGGAGAAACATCAGCAGAAAGTCTCCTGTTATTTATCTCCGAAACATATTTTGATATACTTCGCGTCATACCATTCTCCTTCGTCATTCTTCACTTTTCATATTCCTCATTCTCTCAAAATCCCTCTCAACTCTCCAAAAATTCATTTCCACAAAAGTTGATTTTTGTCGCTCGAGTTCAACACAGAGCTTCAACTACAACGATCAACAAACTCTTAATCAGTCGTAGCTCCTTTTAATCGGTAAGTTTTCGAGTTTATGAGTTTTCGAGTTTTTTTCTTTGAGTTTTCTCCGTAATCGATTTAGAATAACTATTTAGGTGTAGAAATCATTAGATAAGTTTAGAAACATATTTTAGAGACAATGTAGGTATTGTTTGATGGATTAAACAGCCGACCATGGCTTCAAATTGATGAATTTTTCTTCTTGGACGTTAATGGCGTCGTCCTGTAATGTTTAAGTTGTAGAAGGTTCCGCAAGTGCATCAGCGGAACAAATTAACGTTAGGACTTTCCGTAGATGCACTTGCAAAACAACCAAAACTTTCTAAATTTTGGGTGTTTCCGTAAATACATTTGTGGAAACATTCCGTGGATGCATTTATGGAACAAAAAAATGTATTTTTTTTAATTTTATTTTTGTTGTATCTAATTTTAATTTATTGGTTTGTAGACATTATGACTGACTCAGATTCAGATTATGGCATACCTACGTCTAGACAGATACATTGACGACTTATCCATCATGCCTCTGTCTAGAAGGAGAAGACCCAACCATACATATCGTCTATATCACAGGCCATGATAGATGTACAAATGTCTACATCCCAAGTTGTGGATACTTCTTCACCCCAGAGGTCACTAGATGCTACTAAGGGTACATCACAGTCTCTGCCCTCCCGCAGGTGACACCAGGAGAGTCTGGTTCCACTACTGGAGTGTGATGTTGATGATCCAGAGGGTTATGAGCAAATACATGTGGATGTTGCTGACGATGTTAATGATCCTGAGGGTTTTTCGGGGGTCCATATGATATGTCTCTATTGTCGGGTTACGTAGAGCATACTGCCCCACATGTCTGACTGGGAGAGGTAACATTACTCAGATAATTTCTTTATTTTTTAATTCAGAATATATTATATGTACCATTGTTTCTTAGTAAATTGGTTTCTTTGTTAATTTTCAGATGTGTGGCCCCCAGAGGTTCTATAACCATAAGCGGAAGATATTGGAGTTGCTAGAGGAGAAGTGGTTCGTGAAAACCATGACTAAGCATGGTATGAAGGACCTTTGTGGGATTGTGTATTCTTTCATCCACTATGGTGTGCTGATGGATTTTGCAAAGAGATGACATCCAGAGACATCCTTTTTCCATCTACCATATGGGGAGATTACTATTACCATTGACGACATTTCATGTCTACTACATATACCAATCAAGGGTATCATCCCCCATCCTAGTAGGTTGACGAAGGAGAAGGCTCAGGATATGATGGTTCAGGAGGTCGGGTTCTCTCCAAATCATGCGCTGGAAGAGGTGGACAAGACCCATGGGACACATGTGAGGTTCTCCATCTTGGAGTATTATTTTCGGTAGGCCATGGTTGTTGCAGGACAGGAAGATGGTGATCCGACATAGGTAGAGGTACATAAACAATAGGCATTGTGATGTTATTTGTTATACTTGGTGGGCACACAACTGTTTGTGGACACCAAATCCTCGTATACATATGTATTTTACCACATGTACTTCTTAGATCCGACACGGATCCATGAGGACAATTGGGTGCGGTGACATTGGCTTACACTTACTCGAGACTCTCAGAGGGATGCCTCTAGAAGACCAGAACTGTTGCAGGCAGTTGTTCACTCTATTTGGTAACAATCATATACCTTTCGACTTTTTTTCATTATATTATTGTGATATTTGCTTGATACTGAGCCTTTTTATTTTAATTTCAGACCTAGATCTTCCAGCACGTTTCGATGATATCTACTTAGGGGAGTGTCCCTGAGTACACTAATGACTGGCTGCAGGCACGTGCATTTGTCCCGCTGAGAGGGAACCAAACGGTATACCCGTATAGAGTCTATCTAGACCACATGGTTGTTGAGGATGCCAAATACGATCTATATGCACATCACCGGCAGACGCGCCCATTTGATGAGATCTCACTGTTCAACGGATGGTTGGCATGCAATTCGACCATCATTGTGCCATATCTACTCGAGCGCGTCATGCGGCAGTTCGGTTATGTTCAAACCATTCTCAGACACCCTGTTGAGTCCTCTCCTTTCGGCCTGACCCGTAGGGAGATAGACGACATATTTACTGACTTTCAGAACCATCTGGTAGTAGACGAGGCTTGGGCGATCAGATCAGAGAGAGACTGGAGTTGCATCGATGACTACATCATGTGATTCTTTAAAGTCTCACACCCTACTGGTGCCCACTACAGATGGATCGCCTCCCAGACTAGCTCGTCAGGAGATATTAGAGGAGGAGCAGTCTCATCTGGACCACACTCAGGATGTGTTGCCTCGATGTCATGACATAGTTAGGATTGGTCGGTCATGCATTGATGTCGGTTTCTTCCCAGAGGGGTATGGCCAGAGGCATATATTAGATGAGATTCTTATTGTAGCAGGGGGCGCTTATGTATCACAAACATCGCATCAGGACTGGTGGGATCGATGGCCGAGAACGCAGACCGGGTGGTCGAGGAGGCGATAGAGGCATGTGAGGCGGCAGAGGCAGAGGAGAGGGTGCAGATGTACTCCCGCACACACAATAGCTATTATATATTATACTACTTTATTTATGTTTGTAAGTTATTGTATATGCGTCTCCGACTAACAAAACTGGTTTAATTTATAATAAAAAAAGGATTCTGCTAAAATTTCGGAGATGTATCTATGGAACTATTTCTCCAGATGTATCCCCAGAAGCAGTCAGCGTAAAACAAAAAATAGTGCGTCCGGAAGTATATCAGCAGAACCATGGGGCATAATTGGAAATGCACCTGGTGGCTGAGAGTATTATGAGGTGGATTGAGAAATTCACTAATTTAAATAATATCAAATTGTTTCGGTTGGATTCAGATGATTATTTTGGATCCGTTGAAAATTGAAATCGATCAAACTTTATTAATTTGTATTTTATTTATTTTTACTATATAGCTGAACTCATTATAAAAATTAGATTTGTAATATTGTCAGGATATTATCATTTTTATAATTTAACGATGGCATTGTGTACACCCAAAAAATACAAGTTATGTAATATAAATTTTTGAGTATTATTTAATTTATATTTTAAATATTATAAAGATCAAATTAATGTCAAATGATATTTTGAAAATATTACCACGTAATAATAATTTTTTTCAATAATAAAAACAATTAGTTATTTAGACTATTCTAAAATTTTGATATATATATATATATATATATATATATATATATATATATATATATATATATATATATATATATATATATATATTAAATAAAAAGTAAATGTTTGTGAATTTTATAAAAAAAAATAGTCATTTTTATAGATTTACTCTAATAAATATTAAATCAGTTAAACCAACCCAATTTATCCACCCAACCGATTTAATCGAATCCGATAAAAATCAAAACTTTATCAATCGAAATTGGACCATAAAAATAAAATTGTGGTTTGCTTCGGATTTAAGTTTCAGATCCAAAACTAACCAATTGTCCCACCCTAGTTTAGCCCTTTGTATTTTAATTGTTCAACTTTAGTGAGGTATGAATTGAATATAATATCATTATTAGAAGTTAAATTTCAGTTGCGGCTTAAATAATTGGTATTAGTGTCAATATTAAAATTATAGAGTGGTAAAAAAAATATTATCAATTATAATGATTGCTACTAATGAATCAGACAAGATTTGTAAAAATGAAATTGAAAAATTCAATAGCATAAAATGACTTTTTTTATCAGAGGATGCAAATGATAAATCTATTTATTTCGCAAAAGTAGCTCAAGAGACATGTGAGTATCGAGGACGAGGATTGTAAAGAATTAGATCTTGAAGCACAAACCATAATAATCGTATGCCTTAAGAGAGATGGTGTGCTCTTGGTAAATTAAGAAGCCGGTCAACGTGTGGTCAAAGTTAGAGAATAATTTCATGACAAAAACTCTAACAAATCAGATCTACTTGAAATTAAAATTGTATACATGGGAGATGGGGGAAGGTATCTTATCCAGGTTTATGTCAACAAGTTGTATAGGATTATATTAGACTTGAAAGATTTTGTATATATGCATTAAAACCTTGGTTGATTAAGAGAAGGAAACATATTTTGGAGATTGCATTTACCGCGAAAATCGAAAGTTTTAAAAAGTTGGACGAAAAGCTGGGAAAAACAATCAAGGGGATGAATAGTGTCATTCGTACGTATAAATAGTGTCATCTGTATGGGGTGAATAGTGTCATCCGTATGGTGAATAGTGATTTCAGGTTGTCGAGCTTTTTCGGTTCGGTTTGGTTCATGGATCCTTGTATAATACAATTGTGAGTTTGGGCTTTGGTTGTTGGGTATTAACTATTATAAATATGTATCTCTTATATGTTTGGTGTGTGACATTCTTAGGGTTTACACCAACAAGGGAGAGCAAGAATTTAAAGGTATAAAGTTTCAACACAAAGAAAATCTTGGATTACACCTTGGATTTGAGTGATCTTACTCTTTGACGGATTTGCGAGTAGTGTGGGAATAGGTTGTTGAAGTAAAGTTTTCAAAGCTCAAGTATGAACTAGTAAGATAAAAAGTACTCCTTATTTATTGTTGGTTTACTTTTAGGATGACAAAATTGGTAAGATGCGTTAGTTGACTTGTTTAGCCTATGGGTGGACAAATTTGAATTGTCTGATTAAAATAGATCGAGTTGTTGTCTTTTTTATGTAAATGAACTGAGTTAGATCGGATGTCAGATTAATTCGGTTGTTTAATTTGAATAATATTTCGATGTTTCAGTCAGACTCAGATGATTATTTTAGATCCGTCAAAAATTGAAATCGACTGAACTTAATTAACATATATTTTATTTATTTTTATTATTATATAGCTGAATCATTATAAAAATTAGATTCGTAATATTGTCGGGATATTATCATTTTTAAAATTTAATGATGAGATTATGTATTCCCACGAATACAAGTTATACAATATAAGTTTTTTAGTATTATTTAATTTATAGTTTAAATATGATAATGATCAAATTAATGTCAAATGAGATTTTGAAAATATTATCACATAATAATAATCTTTTACAATAATAAAAACAATCAGTTATTTAGACTAATCTAAAATTTTGATATATATATATATATATATATATATATATATATATATATATATATATATATATATATATATATATATATATATATATATATATATATATATATATATATATATATATATATATGAATATTTTAAAAAATTGTCATTTTTATAGATTTATTCTAATAAATATTAAATCAATTAAACCAGTCTGATTTATCTGTCAAATCGATTTAATTGAATCCGACGAAAATCGAAACTTTATTTATCGAAATTGGACCATAAAAATGAAATTGTGGTTTGCTTCAGATTTAAGTTTCAAGTCTGAAACTGACCAATAGTCCAACCCTAGTTTAACCCTTTGATTTTTAAATGTTCAACTTTAATGAGGTATGAATTGCATATAATATCATTATTAGAAGTTGAATTTCAGTTGCGGTTTAATAATTGGTATCAGTATCAATTGTAAAATTATAGAGTGGTAAAAAAAATTGTTATCAAGTATAATGATTTCTACCGATGAATCAGTCAAGCTTAGTAAAAATGAAATTGAAATATTCAATAGAACAAAATAACTTTTTTATCGGAGAATGCAAATGATAATCTACTTATTTCACAAAAGTTGTTCAAGAGACATTAACGGGAAAATAAAAGAAACATGTGAGTATGAAGGACGAGGAGTGAAGAATTAGATCTCGAAGCAATAATGGTCAGTGTGTTGTCAAAGTTAGAGAATAATTTCATGACAAAAACTCTAACAAATCAAATCTACTTGAAATTATAATGGTATGCATGGAAGATGGGGAAGGCATCTCAATCTAGATCTATGTCAACAAGTTTGATAGCATTAAATCAGACTTGAAAGATATAGATGTTAAGATTGATGAATAATACCAAGCACTCATGTTATTGCTATCATTACTAGAGTCCTACGAAATTCTAGTCCAAACATTGAAGCTTGTAGATGATACGCTAAAAATGGATGAGACTAAAACATCACTTTTATTATATGATTTTCGAAAGGTTACTACAAAGTGGGATGTCAAGCAATGGAAGAGAAGATAAGGAACAAGATCAATGATTGTTTGCTACTAAAAGGAGGATTATGATAGAGGAAAAGGTAGGGGAAGACAATCTAAATCAAAATCTAGAGCTTTTATATAAAGAATATGATTTAAATGTGGTGAGCTTCGACACTTTAAAGGAAATTGTCCAAATAATAGGGTATTATTTAAGAAGCATACCAACAATGGCAATAACTACAAAGGCAAACAACAAGAATTATTGAGGGGCGAGTTATGTATCAAATGATAAGGATGATTGTTTCTCTGTCTCAAAGAGATACCATGATATTTTCGGTAAATGGGTGCTTAATTCAGAAGTTTCATACCATATGTGTCCAAATAGGAAGTGGTTAAGTACCTACCAAAGTATAGATAATGGAATTGTTTTAATGGAAAACAACCATGCTCATAAAATTATGAGGTATGATACAATAAGAATTAAAATGTATAATGGAATAATAAAAACTCTGATGAATGTGAGACATGTTTCAAATTTGTGGAAAACCCTTTTTTCTCTTGGTATTCTAGAGGAAAATGGATGTCAAATAACTATGAAAAATATAACTTTAAAAGTTGTGTGTGGTTCGTTGGATGTCATGAAAGGAGTTTGTCATGGAAATATTTATTTTCTTATAGTTGAAACCATTATAGGACACTTGGTAGTTGGAACCATTGGAAGTAAAGATAAAATAGAATGCATGACGATATGGAACATGCACCTTGGGCACATGCTGGAACGTCATCATCCGCCGTATCAAAGAACGAAGAATGAAGAGTCGGTGTCTCATGATTCTTCCTCCAAGTCTTCTTTCTCTTTGTATTTCTTTGTGGTTTCTCTTGACATATAATTAACTGGATTGTCAGAATTAAAAACAACTAAAAAAATTCTAAAGGTATTCAATTAAGCAATCTAACCTCGACATTATTAAGTTGTAATTCCTTGTGTCAAAATTAGTATGTTGCTCGACACAAGGTGTGTCGATTTAGTCTACCGAAGTGTGGAAGCATATTGTTACACACATATTTGATTTAGATCTAAAATAGATATATTTAATTTAGATCTAAAATAGATAGATTTGATTTAGATTTAAAATAGATAGTGTCACACCCTAAATTTTATCCCTAACATTTATTCACGCATTCATCTCATCATCATCATCATCATACCATAGTGCATATTAGGCATGTTGGATTTGCAGGAGAAAGTGTCAAGGATGGTCTTTGGTTTTGTAAAAAGTACTTGAGACTTGGAAAGCTAGGGTTTTATGCTAGAAGTGCAAGGATTTGAAGTGGTATCATAAGTGACGGAGCATGGATTTCAAGGTTGAATCATGGACATATTCAAGACCCCAGGTCACCTGATGTATGGTTCGAATGATTTCTTGTGAAACAAATCTTGGTTATTACTTGGAAAAAAGGGACAGGATGAATCCTGAGGAGTGGTTTTCGATCGAGTTATGTGGATCTTGAATCCTTGGTTTCTTTGCTAATATAATTGGTTTTCAATTCAATTTCCATTTCAAGTTTTAAATTTAAGTTCATATTTGAATCCTATTTGCAATTCAAGTTCAAGTTTCAATTTCCATTCATATTCCTAAATTTACGTCGCTCAGCTCTTAGCGTTAATCCATGCATATCATCTCATTCATTGAGCATATGCCCACAACATAAAAGGTTCAAACATTGGAAGACAATTCTTCTCTAACCTAATCTTTTGTCTCCCCATGAGGTCTCAAGGTTGTAAAAGCATTACAAAAATCCCCATTGAAGCATAAAGCTAACAACACTTTTGGATGGATCCTTAAATCAAGCATGATTCCTAAGCTTTAGGATATCTCCCTAGTGTTTTCTCGTTATGCTCATCTAGGCATCAGTGTTGAGGATATACTCCCTTTTGAGTCTCGTCAAAACTCTTGTTTCTCTAGAGTCAACATTTGCATGTCATGATCATTCACATTATGCTCAATCATGCACATTTACCATTAACATTTGTCTTTCCCCCCATTTTCACCCGTCTGATTCCCAATCCAGATGTCATTGGCATTCATTTTTGAAGATCCAATTGTTATTGGTGACCAAAGTCTGGTTATTACCGACATGCATGTTTAAAGTCCTGTTGTCACTGGCATACTCTTCCTAATTGTTATATTGATAAGTTTTGAAGAGTGTCATATCAGATTTTAATTTATGTGGCATAAAAGATTATGAGTGATCAATTAAATGGTTTTTGGCTCATAATTAATATATTATAATAGATATGGAATGAATTATGATTAGTTATAGTGAGTGTTTGAATTTTTTTGTGTGACTAAAGCGAGTGTTGAAGTTAAAGAATAAGAATAAATGAAATTCCTTAAGTTTTTTATGTGACTAAAGCGAGTGTTAGAATGGATTTTGTTTTAAGAGGTTATGCTTTTTTTATATACTCCTTTTATAGTAATATGACATTCCTTTTATATATTATAAGATCAAGAAGAACTAGACCAGTTTCAACAGAATGATGTGTGGAATTTGGTCCCCATACCTCATTAGAAGAATATCATTGGAACAAAATAGGTGTTCAGAAACAAGATAAATGAGCAAGAAGAGATGGTAAAAAACAAAGCTATATTGGTAGCTCAAGGATACAGTTAGCAAGAAGGTATAGATTTCTCTAAAACCATTGCACCAGTTTCAAGGTTAGAGGCAATCAAACTTCTTTCTCTTAAGTTATTAATAATGATTCATTTATATTAAATGGATGCCAATAGTGCTTTCTTAAATGGAGTCATTTATGAATAAGTGTATGTCAAAAAAATTCTTGGGTTTGAGGACTCAGTCCATCCAAATTTTGTCTTTAAACTTAAGGAATCACTTTCAGGACTCAAACAAGCTCCAAGAGCTTGGTATGAGAGACTGAGTAATTTCTTGTTAAGAAATGGTTTTCAAAAGGGTCAAGCAGACACTACATTGTTCATAAAGACTTTGAATAAGGAAATCTTAAATGTCCAAGTGTATGTTGATGAAAAAAAATTGGTTCGACTAATGCATTTCTAAGACTATGCAGGCTGAATTTGAGATGAGCATGATGGGGAAATTGAAGTTCTTTTTTGGAATTCAGATAAACTAAAGCAAAGATGGAGTCTATGTTCATCATTTTAAGTATACTAAATAACTTATGAAAAGTTTCAAGCTTGAAGACTGCAAATTCATGAACACTCCCATGCATCTAACATGTAATATAAACAAGGAAAAAGAAAGTTCCAAAGTTTGTCAGAAGCCATATAAAGGTATGATGGTTACTTACTCTACTTAACAACTTCTAGGCCATATATTTTGTTCAATGTGTGTATGTGTACAAGATTCTAGTTAGATCCTATGGAAACTCACTTAACTTATGTTAAGATAATCTTTAAGAATCTGAAGGGAACAAATAATCTAGTGTTATTTATAAAAGAAATAATGGGATTAAAAGCAAGTTGGATTTTGTGATGTTGACTATGTTCGCGATAGAATTGAAAGGAAATCAACTAGTGGAAACTGTCAATTCATATGTGAAAACCTAATATCATGGGCTAGCAAAAGACAAGCAACTATTGCTTTGTCCACAGCAGAAGCATAATACATCTCATCTGCTAAGTGCTACACACAGCTCCTCTAGATGAAATATTAGTTGGAAAATTTTCAAAATTGTGGGAACAATATTCCTATCTTATGTGATATTATTGCTGGCATATGCTTAACTAAAAATCTAGTTCAACATTTCAGAACCAAGCACATTGAAATAAAACACCATCTTATTACTATGTTCAAAAAAGTGTAATAGATATATAGTTCATTGATACAGATCATCAGTGGGATAATATTGTTACCAAGCCTCTTCTATAGAATGATTTGATTTATGAATATGAATTTTGTGAAAGTTAGAGTTTGCTTCTAAATAAAGCATCAAAGTATGTTATGACTAGAAGCCATTCGATCAGAAGCTCTGGACTAGCTTATGATGTTTAGCAGCCTCAAAAGCATTTTAGCCTCTAATTCTCAGAACATGGTTGGTTGTTTAAGATGGCATATGATTGGTCTTATTTTTTATTGAAATTTCGTTATGACCACTTGTGTGTCACAAATCTGAGAAAATATTTTAACTTGGTCTTTTATTTGTTTAGATTGTCAGTTTATGTTTATTTGCTCATTTTTTAGCTATATTTATTGGGATTTCTTAATTTAATTATGGTAAAACTAAATCATGTCATGATTCTCCCTAATCAACTTTATTTTATGGCTGAAATGGTTGAAAACTGCTCTGAAATCTCAATATAAGTGGCTAAATCAAAGGTTGTTAATGGTTAACAAACATTATTTTAAGGAGCTATGAGAAAAGGATCTACTTTATTTGATCAAAGTAAATTAGTACATGATTCATAATCATCTAAAGACAATTGTTGCATGATGAAAGGTTACAATCTTCATACTTGGTTAGCACCCTCATCATAAGTCCTGAGGAAGTCATTATAATCCTGATCATCATCTGAGTTGGATTCAAATTAGTTAGTAGGCTCTTTCTCTCTTGAGGTATTATTCCTTGTTGTTTCCACAGTTCTCCCTATCTTGAAGGCCCCGACAAATGTACTTGAACCTTCACCTTTTATATCCTTTTGAGCTTTTGCAACTTTGGTAGATATGAGTTTCTCTTCCCTTTTTTTCTTCTTCATGAGCTTCCTAATCTCCTTAGCAAAATCTCTCCTCAAATTCTTATATTGTTTTGGTTTGCCCATACTACTTAAGAAGAGGAGTTTGGAAGAAGAGGAATGTGATCCTATTGATAATTCAAATCTACTCGTTATAAACTGTCTAGGATAATGCATAGTCAGTATTAACCCCTATTCCCCAATTGTCGTAGGAAAGAGAAGTTGGTTTTGGTCTTTAGGCAAGTCTTCCTAGTTCTGCTCACTTCTTTTTTATGCTTAATTGTCAGAATCGAGATTTGAGCAACTTGAAAATTGAAGATTCTTTTATCAACCATAATAGCCCAATCATTTTCAAAAGTGCCTTTGACTAGAAGTAATAACTATTTTAACTCATTTTGTCCATGACTATTTTCCCATACATTTATTTTTCTTCAGTATCTTTTTTTAAAATCTTTTTATTGTTGACAAAAGGGGGAGAGATAAAGAGTATTTAAGCTAGATCTGAAGATTATTTTTACCGTGCTTATTTTCTAAAGATAAATGTTATTGTCTTGTTGAAGAAATTTAATTAACCTGGTTAAGACTTAGGGGGAGCTTACAAACCTTGCCTTCTGGACTATCAGACTACGGGGGAGCTTACAAATCTCAGACCCTAAAGTCAACATGTTAACTAAATTGACAACTATTGTTCTTAAATACTTATGTTTTTCATCATAAAAAAAGGTAATATTGTTAGAAACAAATTGGTTAATATCATATACCTTATGTTTTAATGATAACAAAATATTTAAAGAACAATTGACCTTTCTAACATTTGTTCAAGTTTGAAGGAATATAATCATTAAGAACAAATAAAGATATGCTTAAGGAATTTGCATCTGAAGATCAGACTCTAGATCTAAAGATAACTTCTGAAGACTCTGGCTCTGATGGTGATCCAAACTCTAAAGAAGTCAACTCTGAAGAAAGTTAGCCTCTAGTGACCCAGACTCAGAAGCTTCAAAAACCAAGAAGCTGACTCTGAAGTGATCAGCCTCTGAAGAGTGAAGTCTAAAGAAAGTCAACCTCTGAAACAAAAGCACTTCAACCGAGGGAACTCTGACAGCTCAAAACGTTTGATCACATGAAGACTTAAGAAAATCTCTCTCTCTCTTGGTGTCTGAGCTTCAACGGATAATTCATCTTGTAGAAAAGTTGTTTTTTGATATGTCTAATCAATTACAAAGCTAGCCCAATCTGTTTGGTGAAAGTCTTCACCGCCGCTTTTCTCACTGTCTATAAAAGGAGCCGCAAACCTGAAGAAAAATACTACCAAGCTTTAATACAACACATGATATCATAAGACTTTGAACCTTGATAATCAGAGAGAAGCTTCTCTGTAAAAAAAATTAAATTTAGAACATCTTAACACTTGAATATTTTTTAAGTTCTTAATTCTTAGAGTCTTTTTAAGTTGTATTTTGTTTACACCTCTGATTGCATATCAAGTATAGTTGTCACCCAAATATCTTAATAGTTTATTATAGAGTCAGAAGTCTCTTGCTTTAGTGCTTGATAATTTGAAGTATCTTACTCGTGTGTTTGAAAAAAAAGGAAGTATTTAGATTGTGTGCTAGAGCAAGGAAGTCTTGAGCTTAAGCAAGGAAGTCTCAAACTTTTGTGTTTGAGAAAGGAAGTCTTATACTTGTATGTATAAGAAAAGGAAGTCTTTTTCTTGTGTGCTTGATAATTTGTAATTATTTTAGTTATAATGGAAATCTCTTAGAATCACAAGGGGACTAGACTACTCTCAGGTTGTGAGAGGAACCAAGATAACTACTTGTGTCTCTTGTTTTACTTTACTTGCTTCTGAACAGTATTCTGCTACTATCAATTGTTTTCCTATGTGAAATTTTGGTATCAGATATGTGATATCGAAAGAGATGTCACGAAATTAATATCTGAATATTGACAAGGTAAATAAAGAATAATGAAAAGAGCAGTAACACAAGTAATTGTTAACCCACTTCAGTATAATTACACCTACTCTGGGGGCTACCAAGCCAGGAAGGAAATCAACTATCAGTAGTATCGATTCAGAGTTAAACCACCAGTTTACACTCTTCACTTAATCATTACCCAATGCAACTTCTATCTAAGAACTCTTAGATATGAGACACCTTTCACTCCCCCTCAATCACACATTGTGATAACCAAACAAAAATAAAGGAATAGAAGACACACTTCAAAGACACTACTTGATCTTACTTAAAAGCTTCAATCAAGAACAATACACTCGTGCTTAAAAGCTTAGAGTTAACAAAATACAACATAATAAAATCAGTCCAATTCAAACATCTAGGTGATGTATGAATGACTCACAATAAATAAGACAACATCAAACCCTAAATCTGAGTGCACAACTTTTTAATCTCTATTTTTTGTAACCTTCAATTAGGGTTGCACCACTTTAAGTAAAGAACGATCTTCATGGACTAGGGTAATAAAAACAGTCAGAAAAGATCTTCATTAAACACTGATTGAACTTCAAATCTTCTAATACCAAACTTCCTAAAAAAAGAAAATCTGAACCTTCCAAAACAAGAAACATGCTCTAATATTATCACCAATAAAATGTGCATTAAATCACTCAACATCAACACACTAAATATAATTGTGCAGCAGATAAACATAACATTTTGGCTGAATGTTTTGGTACCACATGTTAGAACATCTGACATCATGAACAAATTCCTGCAACAACACAAACACACTTACAAAATGCTTAGAACCACATGTCAAGACATCAGTCATGACATCTTGGGATAATATCTTGTTTTATCAAAATTTCTGCCAATCACAAAACTATCACTATGAGTTAGATTCTATTGCAAAATCTAATAAAGATATTAAAGAGTTTAGGCTCTGATTAAGGGTTTAGGCTCTGATTAAGATCCGTTCAAAGTAGAAGTTGAAAAAATTTGAGAAAATCCAACACAATTTAACCTCTCCTTATGTTTTTCTCACCTTCACCAGCAAGAGGAAGGGAGGTAAAGAAGTTTCGGAAGCAAGTTGTTAAATATAGTATGGTGTTTTCCAATAAGTGTGAAAGATGTAAGAGACACACCGACTTACATCATGCACCAAATAAGCTTTTTCACTCCACGACATCACCTTGGCCTTTTTACCAGTGGGGGATTCTAGTCTAATTCCCTATGGCGCTTGGGAAATTGAAGTTTCTGATTGTAGGAGTTGACTACTTCATAAAGTGGATAGAGGAGGATTATGTCGCCAAGATTACAACAAAAGAGTTTGCCACTTCTAATGGCAAAAAAAGCATGTGTAGGTTCAGGCTTTTAGGCCTCGTCGCCTTAGATAACATAATGCAATTCACCAATACTACGATAAATGACTTTTTCCACAAATTGGGAGTACAAATGAAGTTTGTCTCTGTCATCCATACCCAAGCCTATGGACAAGCAGAGTCTACAAAGAAGGTAATATTAAAAGGGATCAAGAAGAAGTTAGATGACGTCAAAATGCTATATGCTAAATTACTCCATGAGATATTCTGGTTGTACCATATCACTTCCCATTCAACTACTAAGGAAACTTCATTCACCATGGTATACAGGGGTGGATATTATGTTACCCGTAAAGATCGACACACCCTTATGGTGGAGTTCTTAATTTAACCAAGTGAAGAAGTTAGAACTAAGGCGTGTCACCGATTTAATTGGTGAAGTAAGGGATGTCTCCCACATCTGAGAGTTCCCAGCCAAGCAAATAGTGACCAAAAGATACAACTCTAAGATGATTCCAAGGGAAATGCATGAGGGAGGCACGTTGTTAAGACAAGTGGTTATGCCTACTCAATAGGGAAAATTGCAGCCCAACTAGGAAGGACCATATTGCATATTCCAGAAGCTATCACATGGCGTATATAAGATGGAAGAATTTGATGGGCGACTCATCCCCATAACTTAGAACTGAATCCGTTAAAAATATTATTATAGTTAAGTTATTTATGAGTTTTTCAGAGGGGGAGTATTGCCTACCTATGTACTAATTCCTAAATTTTTATGAGCAAGAAGAATATTTTGGCTTAACTGTTATGTAAATTATACTTCCATGGGAAGGTCCTTGCCACCTCTTAAGTTGGTAGTTGAATGTTGGTCTTCCACGTGAATATCCTTTCCTCTTTTTAAGGTAATAAAGTATTTTGAACTTCCACAAGAAGATTTTTTTCACCTCTTAAAAGTGTGTTTGGATGAAGCATTTTAATGAGGGAAATTAAGTTTTTGGAGGGAATTTGAAATGATTTGACCAAAATCTATTGTTTGGATAAAAAAAATGGAGAATTGTTAAAATGATGAAAATTTATAGAGTATTTTATTCATGTTAAATTTAAGGAATTTAAAATGACACCAAAAAGTAAAGAATTTCAAATTCCTTGTTCACTCTATATAATATGAATGTTAAATAGCTTATTATTAAATTTTTCAAATTTTGCAAGATGTTCCTTATATTTTATGAAAATTTCAAATACATCCCTAAATATTTTTAAAATTGCAAATAAGTCCCTAATAATTTTCAAAAAATCCAAATTAGTCCCTTCAAATTTTCAAAAATTGCAAATTGATCCCTATTTTTCATATTTTAAATTTGGCCTAAAAGTTTAAAAAATTATGAAAATGACCCCAACGTTTTTACAATGAATCATTTTAATACTTCATCCAAACAAAAGAATTTAGAAATAAATGAATTTCAATTGAATCATTTGAATTGCTTAGAATTTTGAATTCTTTAAAAAATCTCAATTACCTCATCCAAACACACTAAGGCAATAAAAGTATATTAGACTTCCACGGGAAGATCTTTTCGCCTCTCAAGACAATACGAGTATGTTGGACTTCCACGAGAATATATTTGTTGCATTTAAGGTCAATGTGACTTGGCTATATATGCAACGATATCACCAACTCCAAACGCCCCACTTGAGGGACTAGGAGTCTCATAAGATGGGCTCCTCTCATTGCCTCTCTTAAGAGACTTAGAGTCTCATCAGGAAGGCTCTAATAAATTCCTTGCCTGAAAGACTTAGAATCTTATTAGACATGCTTAACTTAAAGTCTCACATAAGAGAGTCTACTAAAGTTTTACCCGGAGGACTACATAAGATCTCACCTAAGGGATTCGACTCTAGAGGCCTCGCATGAGGGACTTAGAGTCTCATCAAACAGACTCCTCTAAACTCCTCTCCTGAGGGACTTAAGGTCTCATCAAATAGGCTCAACTCAAAACCTCTCCTAAGGGTCTTGACTTGGAGTCTCATCTGACAGAATCCTCTAAATTCCTCGCCTGAGGGACTTAGAGTCTCAACAGACTAGCTCAAATTAAAGTCTCTCTTGAGAGACTAGACTAAAGTTTTGCCTAAGAGACTAAACTTAAGGCATCTTTTGAGGGATACAACCAAATTCTTGCCCAAGAGAGTTAACTCAAAAAGTCTCACCTAAGTGACTTAGAGTTTCATCAAACATACTCAACTAAATGCCTCGCCGGAGGGACTTAAGGTATCATCAAACATGCTTAACTTAAAACTTCTTCTCAGGGGCTTGACTTATAGTATCATCATAAAGGCTCCTTTAAACGCCTCTCCTGAAAGACTTAGAGTCTCATTAGACAAGCTCTTTTACACGCCTCGCTTGAGGGACTTGGAGTATAATTAGACAGACTCAACTTAAAGTCTTGCTTGAGGGACTCGATTGAAGTCTAGCCCAAGAGACTCAACTTAAAGTTTTGCTTGAGGGGACAAAAGTCTTGCCTGAGCAACTCAAACCCTAACTCTTTATCTGAGGTCTTAGGGCCTCATCAGACAGGGTCAACTTAATACCTTGTATAAGTGGTCTGACTTAGAGTCCCATCAGATAAACTCCCTTGATGCATAGTCAATTAAGCACTTCTCACTTTTTAAAGTCTTTTTTTTAGGGATTGTAGTGTGTGTGTGTGTGTATATATATATATATATATATATATATATATATATATATATATATATATATATATAGAGAGAGAGAGAGAGAGAGAGAGAGAGAGAGAAAATAATTTTATTCCAGGAGTAAGTTATTAAAACTTACTTCACATCTTGACCATTGATTCATTTGTAATCAATGGTTATAATAATTAGTAATTATTTGACATGTGATTAATTTGTTTCTCTCTCCACATTTAATTACTGAGTAATTATTATAATCATTGATTAAAAATGAATCAATAGTCAATATTTGGAGTAAGAATATATATATATATATTATAATTTACTAAACTAGCATAAAAATGTTATGCATCTGTATTTCTTTTTTAACAAATACACAATTTAATAATAAAAATTATTATTTACTAAACTAACTTTATTAATAATAAATAGTAGAATAGTACATAATATAATAATTAAAGATAAGTAAGTGGAAAAAATAATAAACTTTATATTAGTATTTTAAATGAATATATAATCAAAAACAAATTAAAATTGTAAAGTAATTGTTTTGTACGTGTTTTGGAGCATTTGTTTTTCTTTTTTCTTTTTTTTTCTTCCTAAAATATAGAGAAAGGAAAAATTACTATTACTATTTAGATGGAGCCACAAGTTAGGTCATTATTACTATTAGTTTGGTTATTTTTAATGTTAGGCATACAATTGTGCTAACTTTCACATGAAAATCTATTCCATATATATATATATATATATATATATATATATATATATATATATATATATATATATATATATATATATATATATATATATATATATATATATATATATATATATATATATATATATATATATATATATATATATATATATATATATATATATATATATATATATATATATGATTAAGTTGGTATAAACCAAACTTGCGTATTTTACACCATAAATTAATTATAACAGTTGAATTTTAAATTGTATATAGTTATATTTAAAATAATAATTATATATAATTGTGATAAAGTGATTGTGTTTACATTGTCAATTTCAAAATGATAAGCTCAATAAGTTTAATAGAATATAAGTTGTTTGTAGAAATAACCTTAGAAAAGTTACTACTAACTTAAATAGGTTTGAAAAGAATATGCGCTATTATTTTTCTAATGCTACACATTATGCTTTCATTTTAGTTGTTGTTTGTATTTAATCTTTCATTAATCGTTGACTAAAATAATAGAACTTATGTCAATGCTCGTTTCCAATGGACAATAATTAGAGATCTTTCACACACTTAGGCTACATTATTAAAAAAAGATTAATGATAATCACGTTTGCAAGTACACAGCAAAGATTCATGATATACATAAGACTTTGGTGATTGTAGGCCATGCCTTTGAGTGTTTTATATTTTGCTTAATAATTTAAGGGTGTTGGTATTAAATGTTTATGTCAAGGAATAAAAGTTAAATTCTCATAAATAAATAAACAAAGGAATCAAAGTTAAAATATTGTTGCTTGCATCATGAGAAATATTAGAGCTATGCTAACAATTATCATCATGAGTTTGGTTCTATCTTAGGGAAACACAAAAGAATCGTGAGAGGATATATCATTGGAAAACACTAAGGGAGCAGTGGGATTTTAGTGTTTTTGATAAGCTAGAATGAACACAAATGATGACTTTCTATCAAACATTTCAGTTCATGATAAAAGTAATTGGGAAAACTGGTGTGTCTTGATGAAATATTTGTTTCAAGCTCAAAAAGTGATTGAGATGGTGCAAAATGGTTATGAGGAACTAAGTGCAGAATCCACAGATGCACAAAAAGCCATATTCAAGGAGTCAAATAAGAAGGATCGTAAAGTTTGTTCTACATTCAATAAAACGTGGATGTTCATTATTTTAAAAAGATTTCAAAGGTGACAAAATCAAAAGAAAGATGAGATATCCTAGAAAAGTATCATGATAGTGGAAAAATGTGAAGCAAGTGAAGCTTCAATATTTAAGGAGGAATTATGAAACGATGCAGGTGGAAGAGCACCAAAAGATAAGTAAATATGTATCTAAATTGATTATAGTGGTGAATCAAATGAAGACCGACACACATCAATATTTTTGCCCTGGAAGCCTCCGACCTTGGGGCGAGGAACTCGTTGAAGTGTCTGACCCTCAAACCATTATGGAATGTCCCTATGAACATTTTTTGGTTCAAGTCAGTGACTTTCATGGTCACCTCATTTAAATGGGTGAGATACTCCTTGAACAACTTAAAGGACCCAAGGCGTACGTTGAAGAGGCTTATGATTGACACCTTTTGTTGCTTGCTTGCAAAAAAATTGGTGGATTAATTTCTTCATCAGGTCCTGGTAACTAGTGACTGGAAATCGTGGTAGGTTCATGAACCATATTAGTGTAGCAACCTTGAAAGTGATATATAGTAGCTTGAACTTCAAGGATTCACTAGCGTTGATGATATCTATTTGGTGTTGATGGAGGCGACATGCTTATGAGAAACACTCATTCCGTCAAATGTTGTCACTGAATGGGGACTTGAAATTTGTTGCCCCCTCAAACACACACACACAAATACAATTCTTTTCGAAAAGAGACTAGGGGTCCAAGATTTCAATTTCCTTAGGCGAATCAACCTCCATCTAGTGATGTTGAAGGTTGGCGTCATTGTCTTCCAAAGTTTGGTTGTGACAGCAAACCTCTTTCATAACAACTTGCATTTCTACTATGGCTTGGTGGTCATTGTATAAATAGCTATCGATTGGCGCCTCATTTAACTTAGCCCCACGATGGACGTAATTTCTACTTGCTAAAAGTACAATAGTTAGAGAAGTATAATTTGATCACATGTTGGTTGTGAGAAACCTTGTGTTTTCTCCTCAAATTTTGTATGTCTACTGACTTTAGAGGCAAGGCCATTTATAGAGATCTCATGGACTTAGCTAGGAACATTTTCCATCATTCCATCGTCAAGAATGTGGGGTAGAGAAAACTAGCCCTCCCCAAATCGTTGGGATATGGTTTTCCTCCTTCACAGACATCCTTCCACCATTATTCTGTAGTTTCAGAGATAGCCTAAGAGGGGGGTGAATTAGGCTTTATAAAATTTTCTTCAGTTATTTTATCGGTGGATGGATTTTTCTTCTTTTACGTGTTTAAGAAATGAAAGCGGTAATGCGGAAAGTAAAAGAACACAAAGGTTTATCCTGGTTCCCTTCATAATCCGAAGGTACATTCAGTCCCCTTTCCAAACCGAAAGAGATTTCCACTATAGTTTCAGATCGTACAACCTATCACACCAAAACCGGTGAAGCCTATTATCTAACAACTATACATCAACAGTGTGCAAGAACAATCATCTTGCAAGCACTAACCCTTACGTCCAACAATCCTGGATCATAAGTCGGAAATAGAAATAATTCTATATGTTGTTTTGAGAAAGAAATGAATTGTATACTATCAATGCTAGATTGATCTTCTCCTTTTTCTTAATCAAAATTCACTTTTCAATATCAATGCAAGTGTTCAACTTCTATGTGTAGGAAAAAGATGAATAATATGAACACTTTGAAATATTTGAAAATATTCAAAAAAAAGTGACTTTGATTGTTTAGAAATTTTATGAAAGATTGTTAGGAGGTTGTTTTTCATATTTGAAAAATTCAGATTATATATGTTTCAAAAACACCCTTTCAAAAAGGTATGAAATGTTTATGAAACCATTTATGAAAAGGTATAGATTTCAAAAAGTATTTCAAATGAAAAGAAATGATTTTTCAAAAATTCGTTCAGTGTTAACTGGTTAACCAATTTGGGTAACCGGTTAACGATGTAACGTTAACTCAATATATTGAAAAATTTGAACCGTTAACCAGTTAACCAATTTGGTTAACCGGATAACACTGTAACAACTCAGAAAAATAATTAAGTTTAAAGTGTTAAACCAGTTCTAAAATTATTTTAAAAGGGGTATATGCAATGCTTATCATGATAACCTATATTTGAACACTTGTATATCAATTTAAATGTGAGTTTTGATATACCTAAGTCTTGTGTCCAAGTCTTGAAAGAATACGAGCAATTACATCCGTAGCTTGATTTGCATGATGACATTTCCATTGAGTGATGCATAACCTTAGTTCTTGATCTTATGAAAGCTCAACTTTTTGCGAACATGGACTGAACTTGAATCTTGTTGTCTTCATCAAAAGCTTTAGGTTGAAGTATTCTTCTACATATTCTACGGGTGATAGATCTCATCCCCGTTGGACAATTCACCATACCTTCAGGTGACCATATCCCTTTGTGTGCCATGGCCCATTTCGGGCGATCATCTCACTTCAGCTTGAGCCCCCTTTTGACACCTTTTCAAGACCCCAAATATTTGAGTGAATATACTCAAATGATCTACTAGAATTATACATACCAGTCCCAAATTGTAATATATATATATATATATATATATATGTTTTGGATTGGGCCCCAGAGATTGTATTGGGTCGTGGCCCAATACGTCGAGCAGAGGCTCATACGCTCGGGCAAGCATACTTGGTGGTCGAGTGCACATCACTTAACGGTCGGGCAGACATTTAGTGAGTCGGGCATACACTTTACGAGACGGGCAAATAACGAGTCTTCCATTCCACTTGCCTCATCACCCAACTATCCCCTATTATCTCCTGAAAGATAGGGGCAGTTGGACCAAGGACCAGACCACTTTCTAGGTCTACACGCTCCTTACGCGTACCTTGGCAGTTCTTCCTTGGGCCTCGTTGATCCAGCCCAAGGAAGGACCTTGGCCCAGCGATGGGGGCTCACTATAAATACCTTTTTTCACTAAAGGGTCAGGTATTCTGATTTAACTCTTCTGACTTACCATTTTTTGTACCTCTATTGACTTTGGCATCAGAGCACCTTGTAGGTACACCCCCTCCATTCCATCCATCTTGCTGTTCGCATTCAACTGCTGGATGACACCCATCTACAACTACCTCACGAAGGACGAACTCCCCGCAAACCCCAAAGAGGCAGCCACGACCAAGAGGAGGGCATACTCATATGTCCTCCTCGAGGGAAAACTCTATCGAAGGGGATTCTCCATTCCGTTACTCAAATGCGTCGAGGAGGAAAAGGTCCCCGACATACTGGGAGAAATACATCGGGGAATCAATGCCCAACACCCTGGCGAAAGATCATTGGCGCGCAAGGCCCTACGAGCAGGATATTATTGGCTGATGATGTAGTACGACTCTAAAGAGAACGTAAAAAAATGCGACAAGGGCCAAAGACACACCGACATGAATCTCACATCCCCCAACGAGCTAAAAACACTCTCCTCCCCGTGGCCCTTCGCCTGCTGGGGGATGGACATCCTCGGCCCCTTTGTGACCGGCTCTTACCAAAACAAATACTTCATCGTAGGGGTGGACTACTTCACTAAATGGATCGAAGTAGAGGCCTTGGCCAAAACAACAACACAGAACATTCTCTGATTCTTCAAAAGGAACATCCTCGCACGCTTTGGCATACCCCAAGTCCTCATCACTGACAACGGAACGTAGTTCACGGATGGAGGATTCCAAGACTTCGTCGTCGGCCTAGGCACAAAAAAACATTTCACGTCTGTCGAGAACCCTCAAACTAAAGGGAAAGCCGAGGCAGCCAACAAGGTGATTCTACGCGGACTGAAACGCCGACTCGGTGAAGCGAAAAGGGCGTGGGTCGAGGAACTGCACAACGTCCTATGGGCATATCGCACAACGCCGTATTCCACGACCGGGGAGACCCCGTTCAGGTTAACATATGGCACCAAGGTGGTCATACCGGTAGAGATTCTAGAACCAACGAGGTGCACTAAAGAACCCCTTACCGAGGAGCTGAACGACGAAGCACTTCGAGCCGAGCTGGACCTCGTCGACGAAATCCGCTCTGAGGCAGCCCTTAGGGAAATCTCCCTTAAACAGAAAATAGCTTTACGCCACGATGCAAAAGTCATAAAAAGAGAGTTCCATGTGGGTAGCCTGGTTCTCAGACGAAACCAGAAAAACCCACGAGAAGGCAAACTAGCTGCCAACTAGGAAGGCCCGTATCGTGTCCGAGATAAGACGGGCAACGGGGCCTATTATTTGGAAAACCTACAAGGTGAAGAACTTGCTCGACCATGGAATGCAGAAAAACTTAGACAATACTATAGCTAAAAGACAATCCGGGGAGGCATGGAAGGTACGACCATGACCTCCACCACTAAACGAAAAGGAGGATAACGCCCGTATAAGGCGAACACAACCATCCCCGATGTCGGACATCTCAAACAAGCCCCAACGCCGCAGTACCACGTCGGCAGGGCACCCATCTCGCGATGGGAAGGCCCAAGTCCCGAGATTAGGGTATCCAATCGCAACCCTAATCTCGACTCAAGGCGGACGTAAAACCCGCCACCTCATCGGTTCCTTAAACCGACGAGTCCAACTATGTCGGGCGCAAAGAGTTCAAATATAAATAAACTTATAAATAATCAAACACAATGAAATAACAAACAAGTAATTAAAACCGGCCAAAGTCGGCCACTAAAAGTACAAGAGAGAAGTCACATAGGCCAATATTCAAACAAAGGGCACGAAGGCCATTACAACAAAGTACAGGGCACACAAGTCAATACAAAGGCACGCAGGCCCAAAATTTTTTTTAACAAAAGGTCTCCGCCCGGAGCTACTCCTCACCATCCTCTTCGTCTTCAGCCAACTCCTCCTCAGCAGCGAAGGGGCAAATAATCTCACCGTCGGCCACACAATAGTTGTGAGTCGTTCCCTCAGTCACAAGCCCTGAGTTCAAAACCTTGAGTTGCTCGGTGGCATTGTCGAACCCATCCTTGAACATCACAAGCAAGTCCTTGTTGAGCTCGCGGATCCTGCCAACCAATTCGCCCCGAGTGCGGAGGGCCAACTCATCTTCAGTCTCATCGTCCAGAGGACGGATTATACCCTCCAGTAGCGCCACTCAGGCACGAAGGTTCACATTTTCTTCGGCCTCCTTCTTGAGCTCGACAGCTTGATCCTCCAAACTTTTTTTTCCAGCTTTCAAGGTGTCCCGCTCGAGCTTGACCTCTTCCAACTTCAAGCTTAGTCCTTCTTGGAGCTTATGCTCCTCTTTGTAGTCGGCCAAGTCCTCGGACAAGTCCTCAGACAACTTATCTTTCTCAGTCCTGGCAGCCTCAAAGCCTCCTCCAACGCAGTTGTCGAGACAACACTCTCGGACAACACCATAGCAGTCTCCATCACCCGGATGACAGCAGCCAGATCCCCGGCCAGATCTGCCCGTCTAAAGGTCGCATCCTGGCTGAGAAGTGTAGAAGCACGTCTTCAACCTCGAAGATTTTGATGAAGACAACACGGCGCATATCTTTCAGACCTGCAAAAAGTCAAGAGCTCCAACTGATCACGCTTCAAGCAACCGACTTTTCTATCAAGCTTCGTTTGCATCATCGTTCTACTTCATGCTTGGATGCTTTTGTTTAGGTATATCAATCTCTCTTTTAAATTGATGTACAAGGGTTCACGCATTCAATCATATACTAGCATATTGCATAAAATAATTTGATATATTTTTCAAACTGTTCAACACTCTTTAAAAACCTTCTGTTTCTAGTTTTAACAGTGTTAACCGGTTAACCATTTGGTTAACCGGTTAACGGGTTCAAATTTTCAGAAAACCTGTTAACGTTCATAGGCGTTAACCGGTTAACCAAATGGTTAACCAGTTAACACTGTAATATTTTGAAAAATATTTTTCTTTGAAATTCAAATTGCACCTTTTGATTATATCTCTCCAAAAAATTATTTTGATTCATAATTTTCATACCTTTTCAAAAGGGTGTCTTGTAAAATATAAAATCTGAATTTTTTCAAATTCAAAAACACCTCCTACAATTTTTATAAAAAATCACTTGAATCAAATTCATCTATTTTAAAATATTTTCATACTTTTCAAAAGTGTTCATAAGATATTCATCTTTCATACTTCATGTTTGAACACTTGTATTGATATTTGAAAAGTGATTTGTGTACATAGGAGAAGATCATTATTGATATTAAGTCTTTGTATTACTCAATCAAATTTAAAAATATAGAAAGGTATTTCTATTGTGTGACTTGTGTTCCAAGGTTTGTTTGGACATAAGGATAAGTGTGGCAAGAGGATTGTTCTTGCACACTTGTATGATAGTTTGTTAGAAAGTAGGCCTCACCATTGAAGGTGTGATAGGTTGTACTTTTTCTAAAAACTAGTGGAAATCTCTTTCAAGTTGAAAGGGGACTGGATGTACCTTCGGACTGTGAAGGGAACCAGGATAACTCTCTGTGTCACTTTTACTTTCTGCCTTATTGTTTTCCTTTCATACAAACTTACAAGAAAAATTCTATCCATCAAAGAAAAGGAATCGAGAAAAATTATATACACCTAATTCACCCCCCCTCTTAGGCGCATTCTGATCCTACAATTGGCATCAAAGCAGGTTTAGGTAACCTGTTCCTACAAGATCCTATGGCTTCCGCAAATTCGAATCCCGTTTTCAAAGATGGTGGAAGTAGCAACAAGCCTCCGCTCTTCTCCGGCGAATACTTCGATTTCTGGAAAATCAGAATGAGGGCACATCTTGAAGCCCAAGGAGAAGGCATATGGGAAGCAATCGAAGAAGGTCCGCATAATCCCGTCAATGTAATCAACGGTGTTGGAACGACGAAGTTGAAAAATATGTATGATGAAGATGATAAAAGAAAGATCCTAAATGAGAAGAAAGCAATCAACATACTTCAAAGTGCTCTTAGTATGGACGAATTTTTCCGTGTATCACAATGCAAATCGGTGAAGGAGATTTGGGATACTTTGGTAGAAACACATGAAGGAACAACAGAAGTTAAAAGATCAAGGCTTAACACGTTAAGTCAAGAATACAAAATGTTTCGCATGCAGCCCGGAGAATCTATTGTGGCTTTACAAAAAAGATTTGTTCATATAACCAACCATTTGATTGCACTCGGAAAGACCTTCACCAACGATGATCTTAATTTGAAAGTTCTAAGGTCTTTGACAAGAGAATGGCAACCGAAAGTGACCGTAATCTCGGAGAAGAAGAGTCTCTCAACAATGACATCCGCATCTCTATTCGGCAAACTTCAAGAGCATGAGTTGGAACTTGGAATGCTCGAAAAGCATGAAAGTCAAGAGAAAAAGTCCAAAGGAATTGCCTTGAAGATTGACACGAAGGATGACAAAGATGACGAGATCTCCGAAGATGAGAACTTCATGCTTCTTGTTAAGAAGCTTGGTAAGTTTTTTAACAAAAATAATAATTCCTATTTTCCTAAAAAGAATAAACATTTCAGGAAGAAGGATGCATCCACATCGAACCAAGAAGTTACATGCTATGAATGTGGAAAGCAAGGTCACATAAAACCGGATTGTCCAAGACTTGCGAAGAAAGGAGGATTCAAAGGCAAGAGGGACTTTAAGAATAAAAAGGCTTATGTCGCGTGGGATGACAATGAAGTTAGTTCCTCATCGGAATCGGAAAGCGACGAATGTGCAAATATGGCGTTAATGGCGTCACATCACTCCGATGAAGAAAATGACGAGGTTAGTAGTAATTTCTCAATTTATGAAAATGATTCACAAGAAGTCATAAATGAACTTCTTAAGGAATGCAAGACTTTGTACAAAAATATCTCATCCCAAAAGAAGAAAATATTATCTTTAGAAGAAAAAAATGCATCTTTTGAAAAATACATTGAAAATGAAAAACAAAAGATAATGGATGAAAAACAAAGTCTTACATGTAAAAATTGTGAGTCATTGTCCTTTCAAATTGTTCAACTCAAAAGAGTTTTAGAAAGATATGAAAAAGGTCAAATTGGCTTGGAGGAAATTCTTAGGCACCAAAGATATCCAAATGATAAAAGTGGCCTAGAATATTCTAAGTTTTCCAAACCAAGCACAAGTGAAACCGTTTTCGTAAAAGCTAGTGAACAAATTGCTAAGGAAAAGACTAACAATGCTAAACATATGCATCAAAGTCATAAAAAGAAAAGGAGTCTTAAGAAACAAAAATATGTTCCTAAATTCAAAAGTCAATTTCAACCTATGTGTTTTTATTGTGGAATAAAAGGCCATACACCTAATGTTTGCTATGTGCGCAACATTGGTGTTGCTAAAGGGCATTATGTGTGGGTTGAAAAGGGTACTAACTATCAAGGACCCAAAGCAATTTGGGTACCTAACAAAACCTGATTTTGTTTTGTAGGTATGCTTGAAAACAACTTCTACGCAATGGTATTTCGATAGCGGTTGTTCAAAGCATATGACGGGCGACATCAACAAATTTTCAAGTCTAACACTTAAGGCCTAAGGATACGTTACTTACGGTGATGATAATAAAGGAAGAATTCTTGGAGTTGGAACCATTGGTGCATCTCCTCATACAATCATTGAAAACGTCCTTTATGTGGAAGGCCTTAAACACAACCTTCTTAGCATAAGTCAATTGTGTGACAAAGGGTTTCGAATCAACTTCACAAAGGAGGAATGTTTGATAGAACACGAAGTCACTCATGAACTCTTGCTAAAAGGTAAACGATTTAATAACATTTTTATGATTTCTTTTGATGACTCTCTCTTGAAGGTGAAGTGCTTAATGGCAAACAACAACGATGCATGGCTTTGGCATAAGAGGATTGCTCACATTCACATGGAGCATTTGAATAAATTATTAAAGCATGATCTAGTTGTCGGTCTTCCAAAGATGAAGTTTATCAAGGATAAACTTTGTGACGCATGTCAAAAGGGGAAGCAAACCAAAACATCCTTCAAGACCAAGAAAGTGATATCTACTACAAGACCACTCCAATTGTTACATATGGATCTCTTCGGTCCATCAAGAACAAAAAGCTTCGGAGGTAACGTTTTTGCACTAGTTATTGTTGATGATTTCTCTAGATATACTTGGACTTTGTTTTTAGTGCAGAAAAGTGATGCCTTTAAAGCATTCAAGAAGTATGCCAAGCAAATTCAAAATGAGAAGTCACTCTCAATTGTTTCCATAAGAAGCGACCATGGTGGTGAGTTTCAAAACTCATCATTTGAAGATTTTTGTGAAGAGCATGGAATCTCTCACAACTTCTCCGCACCAAGGACTCCTCAACAAAACGGTGTCGTAGAAAGGAAGAATAGGGCACTAGTGGAACTTGCAAGGACAATGCTTAGCGACTCGAATCTTCCTAAATATTTTTGGGCGGATGCGGTTAGCACGGCTTGTTTTGTAAGTAACCGTGTCAATATTCGACCTATTCTCAAGAAGACCCCTTATGAGTTGTTCAAGGGAAGGAAACCCAACATATCTTTCTTCCACATATTCATATGCAAATGCTTCGTTCTCAACAACGGTAAGGATAACCTTGGTAAGTTTGATGAGAAATCCGATGAAGGTATTTTTCTTGGATATTCTCTTTCAAGTAAAGCTTTTAGAATTTTCAATAAACGTACTCTTACCATTGAAGAATCCATACATGTTTCATTTGATGAGACTAACCCCTCGAAAGAGGATAATATTATTGTGGATGATGATGATGATGTAGATCTATCACAACAACAAAGGGAGATATCAAAAGAACAAGCAATATCACAAGAAGATAAGTCACCAACCATTGAAGAACATCAAGATCTTCCAAAAGAATGGAGAACTCATAGAGATCACCCGATAGATAAAGTGATTGGTGATATTAGCCAAGGCGTTGCAACTCGACTCAA
This sequence comes from Lathyrus aphaca, assembly GCA_963966055.1. Lineage (NCBI taxonomy): Eukaryota > Viridiplantae > Streptophyta > Magnoliopsida > Fabales > Fabaceae > Lathyrus > Lathyrus aphaca. The sequence goes on along the minus strand of OZ014519.1, from coordinate 686,438,480 downwards.
TCTTAAGGATGCTTGCCTCAACATGGCGTTCGTGTCTCAAATTGAACCAACAAAAATCGATGAAGCCTTAGGCGACGATCAATGGATAATAGCAATGCAAGAAGAACTCAATCAATTCGAAAGGAACCAAGTTTGGACTCTTGTACCAAGACCGGACAACAAACATATCATAGGCACAAGATGGGTGTTCAAGGACAAACTTGACGAGAATGGAATCATAGTTCGTACAAAGCAAGATTGGTCGCACAAGGCTACAACCAAGAAGAAGGAATCGACTTTGATGAAACATTCGCTCTGGTAGCCAGGTTAGAAGCAATTAGATTATTACTTGCTTACGCTTGTTCTATGAATTTTCAGTTGTACCAGATGGATGTCAAAAGCTCTTTCCTAAACGGTTACATCAATGAAGAAGTCCACGTCAAACAACCTCCCGGTTTTGAAGACTTCAAGAACCCGTCTCATGTCTACAAGTTGAAGAAGGCTCTTTATGGCTTAAAGCAAGCACCAAGGGCTTGGTACGATCGCCTTAGAAACTTCTTATGTGAGAAGGTTTTACTAAAGGAAAGGTTAACAAGACTTTGTTCATCAAGAATCTTAAGGGTAACACCTTACTTGTTCAAGTCTATGTCGACGACATCATATTCGGTTCAACAAACAAAGATCTTTGCGAAGAATTCTCTCTTATGATGCAAGGCGAATTCGAGATGTCCATGATGGGAAAGATGAACTACTTCCTTGGTTTACAAATCAAGCAAACAAAGGATGGCATCTTCATCAACCAATCCAAGTACTGCAAGGAGTTATTGAAAAGATTTGATATGGACAATTGCAAAGAGATGTCTACTCCAATGGGATCCGGAACGTATGTTGATAAAGATCTTTCAGGCACTTCAATAGATATTACAAAATATCGAGGTATGATCGGTTCACTCTTATATTTGACGGCGAGTCGTCCTGACATTATGTTTAGTGTTTGTTTGTGTGCCCGCTTTCAAGCTAATCCGAAGGAATCACATCTCACTGCCGTAAAGAGGATCATGAAGTATCTCAAAGGAACAACGCACGTCGGACTATGGTATCCTAAAGGTAGTACTTGTTCTTTAATTGGTTATTCTCACTCTGATTATGCAGGATGTAAGACCGATAGAAAGAGTACAAGTGGTACTTGTCACATTCTCGGGAATGCACTAGTGTCGTGGGCATGCAAGAAGCAGGCATGCGTTGCACTTAGCACGGCCGAAGTGGAGTACATTGCAGCAGGAAGTTGTTGTGCTCAAATATTGTGGCTCAAACAACAACTTCTCGATTTTGGTATAGATCTCGGTTGTATTCCTCTCCGGTGTGACAACACAAAGTCCATCAATATCACAAAGAACCCGGTCATGCATTCAAGAACAAAGCACATAGATATCCGACATCATTTCCTTCGAGATCATGTTTTAAACGAAGATGTAGATGTTACGTTCGTAGATACGCACAATCAACTTGCCGACATATTCACAAAACCATTGGCTAAGGAACAATTTTTCAAGATTCGACGAGAACTTGGCATTCTCAATGAAGGTGACATCTAATATTGACCCAAAAATTGATTGTTATATGATTTTATTGCTTTATGAGTTTTTATATGTGTTTTTGCTCACTTTAATGTCATAAAATGCTAGCACTCACATTTCACCGTTTTTGATTTTTCTCACTTTCGTATACCCGAAATCAATCGGTTTCAAAATAATTTTTGATCGAAAGTTGCGGAATGACAAGTGCTAACACTTTATGAAAAAAAAATTTAAATATTTCCTCCCATTTTTCCCCACCAAAGCTGCTGGATTTTTAAAATTTTTTGAATTTCTTTGTCCGTTAACCGGTTAACGGATCGGTTAACCGGTTAACACCTTCAAAACAGCAGTCCCTGCCTGCGTGACAGGTTCTGTCACTTTTAAATTTTTTTATTTTTATTTTTTATGTTGTCTTGTGTGTGTTATGTCTAATTGTTGCATGGTATCTCAAGACACCTCATAAATCTATTCCTCTTCCTTTGACCTACCATTAAACTCCACTTACTCATTCTTCCAAACCTTCCATCTCCTCCATTAAAACCCACTACATTGTAACTCTCACAAAACTCCATCTCCTTCACTTCACTCTTCACTCACCAAACCCTAATCCAAAAATACTCTCACTCATCCTCAACTTAAGCTTCATCTTCATGGCTTCAAGAAAGGGAAAAGCTCCAGTGCCAGGATCAAGGTCTAGCAGTGAAGAAGACATGCCTATGGAATCTACCAAGAAGAGACGATTGGATTTCCGTGTTCAGGTTCGACAACTTCTCAAGGGTAAGTATGTAAACCTGAAATCTTTTGAATCGTTTAAGTTTCCGGCATTAATAGAATATCAAGGGATGTTAGATTTTATTGCCGATAATGGAAATCTGTATCCGGATTTGGTGAAGTCTTTCATGAACAACATGGTTCTCAATTGTGATGATAAGGATAAGCACCACCTTTTTGCTTCTATTAGAGATTGTGAGATTGAGTTTGACCTAGGTACTCTTGCTACATCTTTGTCTTTACCATACTCGGGAGTGTTTCTCCGAAAGGGTGTCAACCATGATGAAGGCAAATGGGCCAACTATGATAAGATGGAATACTACTATCACATCTGTAGATTTCCAAAGGCAGCCGTGATATCCGGCCAGCGTACCTCTCGGGTACTTTGCTATGCGAAGAATCTCTCCGTGGATGACCGGATGCTTCATTATGTCATTTGCCATGTCTTGCTGCCCAAGGACTCCAATCAATCCCAAATCAATGATTTGGAGATGCAAGTGCTCTTTGCCATCAAGAACAAGATTAAGATTAATTGGCTTCCTACCATGCTATATCATTTGAAGCAACAACTCTCTTTGAAGACTCGATTACCGTATGGCCGTCTCCTTTCAAGGATTTTGGAACTTACCGATATGGAAATCGGTCGAGAACCGTTTATTTCTATGACTACTAAGGGTAATGAAATCAACGGAGTCACAATCATCAAGAACACCGGGATTGTCCAAGCCAATGATGGAACTTATAAGTATGATGACGGATCCTCCACCTCCATTCCACCTATTCCGGAAACCGGCATTACCAATGACTTTCTCTACTCAACCATGATGTCACACCACCATGAAGCTATGCGTGCCATCAAAAGCCTTCGGAACCTTGTCCTAAGCTCCCGAACCACCACCGAGCATGTTGATGAGGATGTGGACGGTACCGAAGAAGAGGAAGAAGATGATGAGGATGTGTCAGATGAGGAATGAGGACCATGTCTCCATGCTGTTTTTTGTATTATGTTGCTTTATCTTTTAATCATGTTATGTTTTGTACTCTCAAACTAAAGTCCTAAGTTTTTAGGCATTTTTGGTTTACTTGCATTTTGTTTGCGTTTTATATGTGCTTGCTTGTATGATTGCTTGTATGATGCTATACTTTTCATGTTCATGCTTGCTTGTTGGTCCCTTCCTTTTTGCTAATGCCAAAGGGGGAGAAGACCTTGTTTCTCTAATGACTCTCTATGCAGTTTTTGTTTTCTCGCTACTGCTGCTATTTAGGGGGAGTTGTTGTCCATAGGGGGAGGTTTCACTTAGAGAAACATTGATCAAAGCTCTCACAGAATTTTCGGTTGTCATCATCAAAAAGGGGGAGAATGTAGAAGCACGCCTTCAACCTCGAAGATTTTGATGAAGACAACACGGCGCATATCTTTCAGACCTACAAAAAGTCAAGAGCTCCAACTGATCAAGCTTCAAGCAACCGACTTTGCTATCAAGCTTCGTTTGCATCATCGTTCTACTTCATGCTTGGATGCTTTTGTTTAGGTATATCAATCTCTCTTTTAAATTGATGTACAAGTGTTCACGCATTCAATCATATACTAGCATATTGCATAAAATAATTTGATATATTTTTCAAACCGTTTAACACTCTTTAAAAACCTTCTGTTTCTGGTTTTAACAGTGTTAACCGGTTAACCATTTGGTTAACCAGTTAACGGGTTCAAATTTTTAGAAAACTTGTTAACGTTCATAGGCGTTAACCGGTTAACACTGTAATATTTTGAAAAATATTTTTCTTTGAAATTCAAATTGCACCTTTTGATTATATCTCTCCAAAAAATTATTTTGATTCATAATTTTCATACCTTTTCAAAAGGGTGTCTTGTATAATATAAAATCTGAATTTTTTCAAATTCAAAAACACCTCCTACAATTTTTATAAAAAATCACTTGAATCAAATTCATCTATTTTAAAATATTTTCATACTTTTCAAAAGTGTTCATAAGATATTCATCTTTCATACTTCATGTTTGAACACTTGTATTGATATTTAAAAAGTGATTTGTGTACATAGGAGAAGATCATTATTGATATTAAGTCTTTGTATTACTCACTCAAAATTAAAAATATAGAAAGGTGTTTCTATTGTGTGACTTGTGTTCCAAGGTTTGTTTGGACATAAGGGTAAGTGTGGCAAGAGGATTGTTCTTGCACACTTGTATGATAGTTTGTTAGAAAGTAGGCCTCACCATTGAAGGTGTGATAGGTTGTACTTTTTCTAAAAACTAGTGGAAATCTCTTTCAAGTTGAAAGGGGACTGGATGTACCTTCGGACTGTGAAGGGAACCAGGATAACTCTCTGTGTCACTTTTACTTTCTGCCTTATTGTTTTCCTTTCATACAAACTTACAAGAAAAATTCTATCCATCAAAGAAAAGGAATCGAGAAAAATTATATACACCTAATTCACCCCCCCTCTTAGGCGCATTCTGATCCTACAAGAAGAGTCTTTGCCTCGAGTGCCGCCACCACGATAAAACCCTCAAACTTGAAGAAATCCCTCTCAAAGTAGCAGGGAGGCAACAAGTAGCTCCCAGGTGAGCCAGAATCCATGCCGCCCACGGCAGAAGACCGGGCAAGAGACCGTCCATCTTCTTACACTTCAGAAGAGGAGAGGTGGAGGCCGGAGGGCTGTCCCGTATATGTATCGGGGACGTTTGTTGGACGAAGGCTTAGGGAGAGTTGGTGGCCAAGCTGGGGATACCAGAACTGCTAACCTCGTGCTCGTTAGTTACCTCCTGAACGCGGTTCCCCATTTTCTTTTTCTTTTTAGAGACCCTGTTCGGGGCCCCGGCCTGGTTGGCAAGTTTCAAGACTCGTTCTCGGTGAGCGGGCATCGTTCCTGCAAAACAAAAACATATAAACATCAATTAATAGACATAAAAATCAGAGAAGAGGGAAGGGCCAAAAGAACCTACGCAATAACTCCACGGCCTTTTCATCTGTGTCACACGCGAGAAGAGCCCTTGTATTTATGAGGCGCGTTTTGTGGATGGGCATCTCGGTGTCGTCGACATAGGGTCTGTCTTGTCGGTCCACCCAGACCGCCAAGTTAAAGCTCTGAACATATTCCACCAGCCTCTATTAGGCCAGTCGATCCTCGACCCCCAAGCTCGAATGTCTTACTCGGTAGTGGCTGGTCAACAGATTAAAATGGGTTGGCTTCCATCTTAAGGGGATCCTGGACATCAGCGTTTCCTCGCCGCTGGCATCACGCTTATAGTAGTAAAGGGTGTTGAGGGCATACCGGGTGAGCGGTTTCACCATGTACCACCTCCCCTTGAAATGGCGGGCAGAATCGACAAACGTCTTGAACAATCTCGCGGGCTGTTTGAGAGACACCCAGCTATGACGCCCTCCTGTGCCTGACCGCTACAGGTGGAAAATGCGAAAGAAAATGGGCAATGTGCACCCGACCCCGAGAAACCGATAGACCAATTTGAATGCCCGGATGAAAGCAATGGCATTCGGATGCAATTGCGAGGGCGCCAACCTGAGCCGCCTGAATACCCCCATCTAGAAATCATTAAAAAGGAGTCTCATCCTCGCTTCTTAGAAGGCAAACTCGTACATGGTGAACTGCTTCCCTGGAAAATGATGGCATATCCGATCTACCCGAGGAACAAGACAATGCCAGTTTGTTGTGTCCTCGGAGCCAATGTCCTCGACCATGGCGTATGCGGTAGTATCCTTGTCCACGAAATAAGACTCTTCTTCTAGACGCTCGTCGGCGGCCCACGACAGGTCATTACGTCCAGACGAAGAGACGTGTTTGTTCCCCTCCTCGGGGTTTCTTTCCTCGGTTCGTCGTTGCTCGGTCGTACTTGAAAATCAGAAAGGAAAAGTGAATTCGACATTGGATCAAATTCACCCTTCTACCGCAGTTCAAGTGAAAGGTCGAATACCTGAACACCCTGAAATCCCACTAAACTATCCTAAAATCAACGAAGGGACGACCCTCGGATCCACTCGAGCACATACGAAACCCCTAAAAAAAACCAAGAAGACTGAGATTTTGCCTAGCGAATGCATCGAACGCCCGCGACCTTCATCGATCATATGATGATCCTGGCCGGTCCATTCATACAGAGATGCGTTTTTTGCCAATCATGCCCGGGACATTCATGACTAAAACCTAAATACTAACCTAAAACAGGGATCTACCTACTCTAAATAGGAAAGTTAGGAATGTTTTGCTACCTATCAAGCGGAAAATGCGTGAAAAGAGAAGGTATGGAAGATTACCTGACATAGTGACGACGGGGAGGTTAAGGTGGGGCGCGGGCATTGAGCGGCGGTGTTGTCGGCAGTTGTAGGCGGAAAAGAGTTTCTTCTCAGAGCTTCCGGTTAAATGAATGAGCGAAAAGTTGAAATGAAGTGGTCCCCCCACCTTATATACTAAGAAATCATGTGGTCAAACGCGCTAGGTAATCATTACCTAGGCCCCTACGACGGCACTAGCACAGGAAACAAAGCGACGCACCATTAATGCCTAAGACACGTCAGTTTAGAGAATTTTGAATGACGTCGGGCAACCGCAGGTCTCCCCGACTATAAAGAGACACCTTCGATCCCTGAGAACACCACATGCCCGACGATTTGAACGGCGTCCAGAGCAGCTTGAATATGTCACATTTTGACATGGGAAGATGCTTGACACCCAATATGACTCCTCCCTCGACACGAATATGTCCTAGACTCTTTTATAACTCATCACTCCGACTCGGAGACTCGACTTGGGGGTTCCTGTTCTGGAATGGGCCCCATAGACTGTATTGGGTCGTGGTTCAATAAGTCGAGCATAGGCTCATACGCTCGGGAAAGCATACTTGATGGTCGAGCGCACACCACTTAACGATCGGGCAGACATTTCGTGAGTCGGGCATACACTTTACGAGACTGAGAGATAACGAGTCTTCCATTCCACTTGCCTCATCACCCAACTATCCCCCATTATCTCCTGAAAGATAGGGGCAGTTGGACCAAGGACCAAACCACTTGCTAGGTCTACACGCTCCTTACGTGTACCTTGATAGTTCTTCCTTGGGCCTCGCTGATCCAACCCAAGGAAGGACCTTGGCCCAGCGCTGGAGGCTCACTATAAATACCCTTTTTCACTAAAGGGTCAGGTATTCTGATTTAACTCTTATGACTTACCATTTTCTGTACCTCTATTGACTTTGGCATTGGAGCGCCTTGTAGGTACACCCCCTCCATTCCATCCATCTTATTGTTCGCGTTCAATTGCTGGAAGGCCCTCCTGATCAGGTAAGATCAATATATATATATATATATATATATATATATATATATATATATATATATATATATATATATATATATATATATATATATATATATATATATATATCCTATTATAAAATGATCACGAAGTTCTAGTATGTTAATTTATTATTAGCTAGAAACCATTTCATAGCTACTTCACCCAAATCTCATTCACTAACCTATTATAATCTCAAATTTCATAGCTTGATTTTATCATGAAATTACTTGAGTAACTAATGGTACATTATAAATAACCTAAAGCCATCCAAAACATACAAAACATGCATTTTATATCCTTTTTGCAATTATCAATTCACCATGCAAAAAAATTAACATGTCATGTTCAAAATTAGTGTAATGGCATACATAATTAAACATGATTATAGATAACAACTTTTTATCGAGTTAACATGTCGCACGTAGTTATTAAATATCTTGAGCAGGGTCGGCCCAATCAAACTAGAGGCTCAATTCTAATTTAAAAATGGACAAAAATTTAAAAGAAAATACAATTATACTAATTAAAAATGACATATAAAAAATATAATTATATATAAATAAATAAATAAAATTAATTATAATTATTTTGACTTTGATCAATCTTTTTTTAATGTATTGGATTTTTATCATAGCATTTTTTTAATTTATTTGATTTTTTATGATAATTTTTTGTATATTTATTAATATTAATGTAAAATAAATTAGACTTTCAAAATTTTGGGGCCTCTAAAATTTAAGACCCTTTGTGGCAGAGTGCTCCTGCACAGGGTCAGGCCTAATCTTGAGTCCAACTATCCCAACACCACGGACCTTACAGAACCTATTATTATATAGTTAAATGAATCCACCTTCTTTTTGCTCCAAATTTTATAAATGTTCATTCCTTGGACACATGTGGTAAAATCATTCAAAGTCCATGAATATTTTTTGTCTCCAAACACGTTACCACTAGAACACCATCACTCTTATAGCCATCCTCATGTTAGGAAATTACATCTGAATAAAATCATCAATGTTCCCCCTCTGGGACAATCCTACTAAAAGAGAATGATTTTATGACAAATGAAGAATTTATACTTCTACTTGCCAAACCCCTTAAAATATGACTTAAATATAAATCTCCACCCCGATGTTGTTTCCTCCATACACACTTTCACTATTGAAATATTCAAGCCTTCATTAATATTACCACACTTCAATTTTTTAGTTTAGTTAAATCTTTGGTTCTTCTAGTCGAATAGACCTCCTCCAATATGATAATGTATTTCTTATCATAAAGATAAGCATCCTTAAAATGTTCAAAAGATATACTTAATGACCTCAACAAGAGTGTCCTCATAATTAAGTTTTCACCTTAATATTTTTCAAGTCATCAATAATATTGTGAAATTCTGTCAATTTCTCTACAATGGATTTATTCACCATTATCCAAAATGAGTAGAGTTGTTGTTTCAGACATAACCATTGAGATAAGAACTTGATCATATATAATGATCCAGGTTTCACCCACACCTTCGTTAGAGTCATCTCCGTTGCGAATTTCCTTAAATTTATTTATGAGGCACAAGATAATGGCATTCATGACCTTATCCACCATCCTAGTCTCCTCGACTTATGTCAAGCTTATCGACATCAAAGTCTCACATTTCATTATTTATGTGTACTTTTATTGAATCACGATTGCTTGCATCTTAATTTTCCATAATCTAAAAGCACTGCCTCTCAAAAACTTGCAATATCCCATTTAGAAATAATAATGTTCATTTGTAAACATAGAGCGTTACTTGTTGTGAAATGATGATCAAACAATTCAAACACATCAAGAAATATGATGTGTAGTATAAATAACAATGAGAACTAATACTAAATAGTCTAAAGCAATAATAATCTACAAACTAATGTGAAAGCAAAGCTACAATAACAAAAGTAAGATAAAAAAATCAGCACATAGAAGATTATTTATCCAAGTTGATCCAAAATGATCTACTATGACGAAGAGAGGAGTTATCTGATTCAATACCAATCAATATTCATTATCAAGATATTACATGAGTTACAAGAAATTGGTACAACATGTTCATAACAACATTTCTTAATTTCTACTAAATTGAGACTTAAATCTCTCATCCTCTCAATACATAAATAATTCAATCCTAGTTTATTTATAAATGTTTATTAACCCTTATATTACATCACTCAAATCTTTAGAATAAGAATTCCTTAAAAAACATTTCTTTGTTTCTCTAAAAAAACATTTTAATTCAACAAAAATGACATAAAATATTTAGATATCATACAAATTTCAAGGAACTTGACTTACATCTTCAATCATACATATCCATCGGCTTTCCACCTCACTGTTTCTTTATGATCAAGAAACACGCAAGGGTAGAAAAGATGGTCAAAGAAAAAGAACAACAATAATTGGTTATAAATGTTATTCTTTACTTTCTCTTTGAAACAGATAACAAGTATTCAAGAATAACAATAATCTTCTCCCCCTAATTAAGATTTGTCACACTTATGAGGAGAGACTAGTATGTTATTTATAATAAAACTGCATACTAAATTAATGGGATTTTTAAAAATTACGCATAACAAACTAACTTAGGGTACAAGCTAACTTAAACAATTGGACATAACAGATAGGCTCAATTTGACTTGCTAACAAACCTAGCATTTCCGACAACTGCATGTTTGACCTTACTTTGACTACAACATACACTAATTCAACAACAACATGTGAACGACTTTCGACTGTATGCTAAACCTCTTTCGAACTGTCGAACCAAGAATCTACCTTCAATCATACTAGAGTTAGGTCCAATATCTCACTGTCACTACCGGGATTTTCATCCTAGTACAAACGCGAAAGTGGCGCGGAAAAGGTAGAGTCGCCAGCCAGTCATTTTTATCCCGAAGGAACGAGAAAGGTAATGCTGCAAAAACCTAAGGATTAAGGAAAGGACAAGGTCCTGCGAACCAAAGATCTGGGTTCGAGAGTCGGTTACGACCTGAGAAGGTATTAGCACCCCAGACCGTCCGCAGTACCTGTCGCTCCCCCGAAAAGACACCTGGTCAGATAGGGTGCAGACGCGAACGGTCGACAAAAAGAGAAATGGAGTGAACATGAATAGAGTCGCCAGCTAGGCATTTTTATCCCGAAGGAAAGGTAATGCTGCATAAACCTAGAAAAAGACGGATAAGACGGTTGCGAACCAGAGAAATTAAGAAAGGGGGTTGGTTATAACCAGTGAAGGTATTAGCACCCAGATTGTCCGTCGTACTCGACGGGATCCACGCTTAAAAGATTGTGTTTAAAAGGGGTAGGTGTATGTGCTATCTGTGTGCAAAAGCTCGAAAAGAATGTACAGGTGTCAGTGCAAAAGGGTGAATTGCTCAGGAACTGAGGCTTAAAAGAGAATGCTGAAAGAGGGGGATGACCAAGAGACTTTTTTTCGATAATAGTTAAGTTATGCCTACGTATCCTCTTGTGCAATGAGGAAGTCAGAACACCGTAGTTCGACTCAAAGAGACTGAAAAATGAATTGACTGTGAACTGCTTGCTTGGCTATGCTCAAGCGTATGACTCGTCTGGCTCGAGTGCTAACTGTCTTGCATTAGACTGAAAAGGCAAGTTCTCGCTTGTGAATGAAGATGATGAGAAAAGAATCCCGAGGGAGACGATTATTGTTTGTTTTTGTATTTTCAATCTTTTATTTGTTTTTGGAGTTTGTCATAAGTTAATGAGCTTAAGCCTAAACCAAAGGCTTGTAAACTCATTATATCCTCCCTGATTAGGGATAATGAGAATACTTTAAGTATGAGATAAGCATCTCAACTTAATTGCCATGATGATGTAGGATTAAGATCATTAACCTACTTGTGATTATTTAGATGTTTTTGGGGTTTGTCTAGTGTTAAGTAATGAGTTTAATCTCTAATCACAGATTAGTGGACTCATTACACCATCCTAATAGAAGGATAATAGATGAGAACACTTAAGCTGAGGAAGATACCTCAACTTAATCCATGGTTAGGGATTAAATTCATTATATAACAAAGCCTTTATTAAGTGGATTTTAATTAGGGGATGAGATTAAGAAATGGATTTTACGGTTTGTAAGACAACTTGAGGGGGACTTGTCCATTAAACACTAGGGTTAGTCCTTATTAACCATAGAGGAAGAATTAGAACCCTAATGTAAGGCCCAAGTTACAAGATAGAGTCTTAGTGATTATTAAGATGGATTGATTAAGAGGTTTAAACAAATTAAGGGTTTAACACTTAGGATTAAAGTTATACACTCCATCCTAAGAGAAGGATGCAGGCATAACCTTAATTCCAAAGTCCTAAAGCCTTAAAGGTTTAGTCTTTAATGATGAGGTGAGAAGAGAGACACAAAGAAGACTCAAAGGTAAAAACTAAGGGGAACAAATCACAACCCTAATTATTATCATGCTTGGAAGTTCCTATGGTTTATAAGGCTCAAAAGAGATCTTCAAAGAAGCCACCAATGGAAGAAACAGATGAAAGAAGGAGGAAGCAGAAGAAATAAGTTACTTACTTCATTGAAGAAGATAAGTAACTTAAAGAAAGAAAGTGAGAGATGAGCATGAATGAGCAAGCTCACTCAAAGACAAATAAGAATGCAGCAAAGATGCATATGGAAAAGATGAAGATAAATGAGAAGTGAAGGCAAATTCACTTCTCAAATTAACTTACCACCTGAAAGTGTTAGCATAAGGTGCATAAAGAAAGAAATGGCATGAAATGATGCATATACAAAGGAAAAGATCACAACCAGAAGCATACACATGATGTAAATGATACTATGACATGATGCAAAGGCAAACCAATTGCTATGAATGTTCATACAAAGATGAGATGCAAATGGAAGCATGCTTTGGAGTTTGAAAGTTCATGAAAGTTAGTGAATGGAAATGAATGCAAATCATGGCAAATGAATGAATAAATGATTAAACATGAATCCAACATGTCTTAATATTTCTAAGATGACATATGAATGCATGAAATGTCATGGCAAGTTCATGTATGGATGCATATGCAAGATGAATGCAAATGAAGATGCAAAATTAGGGTTACATAAAAGGATGAGATGCAAATGATCAAAAGAGAAGCAATTCACATGATAAAAATTTGCAAATGATCTTAAACATACCCTAACCCCATATGATATCACACCCCAAAGGAGAAGGTCTAACTCTTAACCTAAAGAAAGTTATGATTTTTCTAAGTTAACTAGGGTTTTTGGGTACCTCAAAAGGAAAAATGCAAATTAATTTGAAAATGAAAGATAAATTCATGCCAAAAATATCCTAGAGACTAAATGTTATATGGAAAACAATGCAAAAAGAATCATTATCAAACCCTTCATGGTTAGGCAGAAAAGATATTTCAAAGTTAGGGTTCTAAAAAGGGGATTTTATGAACCCTAAATTCAAAGAAAATATCAAAGTATGTTCAAAACCAAAAAGAAATTTGTATGAATGGTTTGACAATGTTTCTAAATGTTTTAAGATGCAATGTGAATTTTTTTGTAATTTTTAGAAACCTCAATGGTATTTTAATTAATTAATTTCCATTAATTAATTAAAATAAATATTTAAATATTTTAAAAATGCTTTTTAAATGCAAAAAATAAAATAAAAAAATGTTTTTGGATGAAGAAAAATATTTGAATCATAAATGAAAAGTTTGAAATTTTTTTGATGAGTTTTGATATTTTTAATAAAATGCACAAAATAAATGAAAATAAAACAAAATAAATATGAATAGAAAGAAAGAAAGTCAGCGCATCCAATAGTCCAGGTTTGAACTGGGAATGGAGGGAAAGACTGCGCGCCAGATCCTATGGTTCTCATTCAAACTGACTTAATTATTTAATAAATACGAATTAAACCCTAAATGAACTAATCCTGGCCACTCATTCTAAATTAATCCTGATCCAAAGGCCCATAATGCATCTGGCAAACTAAACCCTAAATTAGCCCTAATCACTTTCAGATGACCGGAACAGTGTTCCGGTCATCTTTTCCGGCGAGACCTCAACATCAACTTCTTCCCTAGGCCATTTCAGGAGCTCTAAAGCTCCAGATCAAACCCCTAACTCACCCTAAGCACGAATCAACCCTCAAAATTCATTTCTCATTCATCATTATCAAGATTCGAATCAAAACATAAAAATGACAAAACTTTCAGACAGCCATGAAATACTCAATACGCAACCATTTTCAAAACCAACAAGTGTAGTGTGATCAATGAAGCATATAGATCATTTCTATAACATAAAAAACAAGTTCTGGAAAATTTGTTCTTGAGGTATACCTGAGATGAAGTTTTTCAGTTTGACAATTTCTGGACCTCTCTCTTGTGCAAATAGCCTCCATTTGATCCTCTGATGATGTTGCAAGGCTTTGAATGAGTTGAAATGAGCTGGTTTGAGAGGATGAACCCTTGCTGCACCAGAATCGTGTTTTGTGTTTGTGGGGTTTCAGGCTTGTTTGATGGTTGGGAAATGATCTATGGATGATGGTGAGTTGAATGGTGAAGTTTGTTTGAGGTTTGAGTGACTGAACAGAGAGAATCGAAAGCTTGAAGGTTGAGGGTGATTTTGTGAAACTTGGTGTATGAGAGTGTTCAAGCTTGTGTGTCTTGTGTTATGGCTTGCTTTTGGTCCACATAACATGTCTCTATTGGCCAGAGAGTTGTTGTGGCTGCATCTGATTGGTATGGGTCCAATTGCAAAAAGTCAACAACTTGTGTACTTGAGGTATGGGCTTGTGCAGCAGCTGTTTCATGGCATGTCTTGGTTCAACATTGATCAAGGAGGTCCATAGAAAATGATTTGGGGTGCTGCAGCAAGTGTATGAGAAGATTCATGCCTTTTTGCAATTTTGAAGAACTTTGGCCCTTTTTGAATTTCTTGAAGTTCAAGGCATGAAAATGAATGATTCTTTGGGCAATTCTGATCATAATGCATTGTACCATGTTTGTATGATGCTTAGAGATGCATTAGAGGTCACAAAATGACTTGGCAAGTGGTTTTGCAAAAATCCCTCCTTGGTGTGAAAGTGAAAATTATAGGATTTTTGCCAACTTCGCAAGGCCATAACTTGAGTTCCACAATGAATTAGAACATGTTCTTGTAATTTTTGAAAAGGGAATGATCCAATCTACAACTTTCATGACCAACAATTTTTCATTTGAAGCATTTTTGGTTGAGAAAGAGGAGGTTGAAGAACTTTCCCAAAATGGAAAGTTTCCATTACAAGTCATTTCCATTTTTGGAAACTTTTGGTTTAGCTCAAATTTATTCAATTTTGTGAACTTCCAAGCACTTCAATGATCAAATAAAGATCATATAACTTCAATTTGATGAAAATACCCCTTTGGTTCCATTGTTGGGGGCCTTAGATGCCCTGATTTTGTTCTGACTTGCTCAAGAAGTTACCCAATGAACAAATGACTTCTCCAATGAATTTCTTCATCAAACTTGGTACACATGATCCTTATAAAATATTGAGACTATTAGAAACAAGAATGACCCATAAATTTGGAGTTAAGGCCTCTGAAACCAAAACCCTAATTTTGGTCATCTGTGTAGTGAAAACCCTAGCTCTGCTTCCATGCCTTGCCAGTTCTTGTGATTTCTTGGCTTCCTTGATCTTTGAGGGATATAATATGATGATAGAACATACATGGACCCTTTTGGAATGATTGGAGACCTTTGGAGTGGCTCAGATGGATCCTTGGATTGCTTAGATCACAAACCCTAGATGCAAATGAATTTGAGCTATGCAGATGAAACAAATATGCAATGTGAGATGACATGCTTATACTAACGCAAACACGAAAGATCACAAGCCATGGTGTGAAATGAGTGAGGGAAAATTTGGGGTGTTTACAGTACCCGACGGGATCCACGCTTGTTTGTTTCAAAGGGTGAGAAAAAAATAACTGATGCTGAACAAATGAACTGGAAATGGAATGGTAATGGAAAAGAAGAAATGGAATTGGAATAGAAGAGGGAAATGTAGGGAAAATAAAGAATATGCTCGAACGGGCCCTACCCCGCTGCCTACGTACCTCATCGGGAATATGAGGATCAGAGTCGACGTAGTTCGCCTAACTAAGGCGGGAACTATTTGTTTGTGTTTTTTATGCTGAAACTACGTATGTATATGCTCAGGTGTTGCAGGATCATCTGGTACGAGTGCGTTTACCATCTTGCATGCGAGACAAGTCGTCGCAAGTTCGCGTTTAGAGTGAATGAGATGAGAAGTTCCCGCAGGATAGTCGCTTATTGTTTGTTTTTGTTTTTTATGAGAAATGTTTTGAATTTGTTTGTGAACATTCTCATACTAAGACCTATCCACCGCGGTAAGTACTTACACCTTGCCCCGAAACAGGACGCGTATGAGCACTCCGCAACAAAGTCTTGTGTCGTACAAGAATGTTCGGTTTTTATTAAGTGTTTTATTGATTTTCTTTATGAGATGAGAAAGAAAGACTCAAGTTGCAAAAGGCAAAAACTAAGGGACTAAGACTCAATCCTAATTTTGTTTATTTATTCACAAGTGGTCCTAATGGTTTATGTGGTTTCCTAATCCTAATGAATGAAACTAGAAACTAGTAGAATTCAACTTACTTCCTAAGGAAGTTAAGTTGATTCTAAGAACAATGGGGAAATCTATTCAAGTGAAATTAAAAATAAGAAGGCAAGGCATTAAAATGGAAATAAAGAAATAAAATCTAAAACAAAACATATTAAGGTATAAAGCTAAAACAAACCTAAACTTCATCTAAGTCTATTTATTGGAAATTATAAGCCTAAGTCCTAAAACTAAGGGAACTATCTAATATTATCATTCTAAAAAATCAGTACCTAAACTATACTAAGTCATTTTAAATCCTAGGATTAACCCTAATTCAACTAGTTCTTAATGGATCATAATATCCTAAACTAAACTAGGTGAATTTTACATGTACAACTAGCCTAAAGATTAATACACTAAAAATATTAAAAGTCCTGGAAAAAATATGAAATTAATCCTATAGGATCCAAAGACTAACTATTACATTGTGCTAAAAAATATCCTAAAAATTCAGAAGTTAACTATGTCTAAAAATCACTTAAATCTACTTAAGGATTAGCAATTATTTTTCATGAATTAGGCTACCAAAACAGTGGATAAAATAACCTAAACATCTTCCAAAAAATATCCTAAGTTCTAATATTAGTTCTCTAATCATAGCAAAAAGAATGGGTCAAAAATCCTAAAGGAAGTGGAAAAAATAAAATGAACAAAAACAAGTGCAGTTAAAAGAATTCAATAAAATTCTAATTAAGAGAAAAATCGAAATTAAATCAAAAATAACCAAAATTCAGAAAATAAAATTGTCACAAATTTCTAAAATGAGTTATTAAGCTATTTAATTTTTTATAGAATTTTCTTATGTTTTTTGCTATTTTTTAATGAATTATTTCTAAACTAAACTAAAACAAAAAATAAAATCTAAAGAAATAAAGGAAGGGGGTAAGAAGAGTAAGTTTTTCCAGTTATTATTCTATTGGGCTTAAAATGAGGGGTGCGTATAGCAGGAAACAAAGCCCATTACGCAGGCCCTTGAGGGAGCATAGGATGAGGCTTAGTCAACAATTTTGACTCTAATCTGGGCCGTTTGATCACAAGACTCCCTAAGGTATTCTAATCGTGTGGCTTATAGACGTGGGAACATGAAACCTTATGGTGATTGACACACATACAATCAGCCGCAGGGGAAGCCAACCGGAAGGTAACACGTGTCACCACCGGTATGGCTGGAATTCAAAAAGCCAGATCCTATCCTTATCATCTCAGATTTCCAACGGTATTCTATGGGAATGATGGGAAATTAATCAAATTAATTGGGGATTAATGATGGATTAACAATTTGACTCAACATTAATACAATTTAATTATTTCATTATTCATTTTAATAATAAAACATACAAACACAGCAAAACCTAACCCTAATTCCCCTTCTTCCTCTCTCTCACCCGCCGTCACCGAACCATCTTCATCATCCCCACACCTTCTTCATCTTCCTCACCGCCATCCTCTTCCCTAACCTAACCCACCGCCGCGAACAACCAAAGCAGGAGATGAAAGCAACAATGGTATTTCATCCCTCCCCATGATCTTTGACCTAATCATAACCTAAACCATCATCTTCTCACCACTAATCCGAAAAATGATTCTCAGAAAGATATTGAACACTCAACAGCAGCAAATAAAACGCAACAAACATCTCGTATACATGAGGATCTGAATTCGTACCTTGTTGAAGATGAAGATGGAGATCGTAGCTACTCGGTGAAGATGAATACGACGCTTGACGAACCTTCGCAATGAAGACGCAAGCGATTGGAGAGGTTGCGATTCGGAGACGCTATGTGACGTAGATGAGGAGCCTTTGTTCAAGCTGTTAAGAAAGGAACAGACGGTCAGGTGGAATGAAGACTGCCAAAGGGCTTTTGACAAGATTAAGGAGTACTTACAAGAGCCTCCAATCCTTATGCCTCCAGTTGAAGGAAGACCTCTAATAATGTACTTGACAGTATTAGAAGAGTCAATGGGGTGTGTGCTGGGCCAGCGTGACGAGTCTGGTCGAAAAGAGTATGCAATATACTACCTGAGCAAAAAGTTTACCGACTGTGAACAGCGTTATTCACTGCTCGAGAAAACTTGTTGTGCTTTAGCGTGGGCTGCTCGCCGACTGAGACAGTATATGTTGACCCACACTACTCTATTAATTTCAAAGATGGACCCAGTTAAGTACATATTTGAGAAGCCAGCTCTCACCGGACGGGTTGCAAGATGGCAAATGATTCTCACAGAATACGACATCCAGTACACCTCTCAGAAAGCCATCAAGGGCAGTGTACTATCTGAATATCTTGCTGAGCAACCTATTGATGACTACCAGCCTATGAGATTTGACTTTCCTGATGAAGACATCATGTTCATAAAATCAAAAGATCATGAAGAGCCTATTCACACTGAAGGGCCCGACCCGGAAGAAGAATGGATTATGATGTTTGATGGGGCTGTTAATATGAATGGTCGTGGTGTTGGTGCAGTACTCATTACGCCTAAAGGAGTTCACATGCCTTTCTCGGCAAAACTCACTTTCAACTGCACTAACAACGAAGTTGAATACGAAGCTTGCATTATGGGCCTTGAGGAAGCCATTGACCTCAGGATCAAGACATTGACTGTATTCGGAGATTCAGCTCTGGTAGTTAATCAAACCAACGGAAAATGGTACACCCACCAGGATCATCTGATACCTTACAGGGATTATACAAGGAGGTTATTGACTTTCTTCACAACAGTCAAGCTTGAGTATATCCCTCGGGACGAGAATCAGTTCGCAGATGCTCTTGCTACCATTTCATCCATGATCAAAGTTCAAGCTGCCAACTTTGTACCTCAGATTTCAGTGTCCAGACTCGATAGACCAGCATATGTATTTGCAGCAGATGTTGTCAAAGATGATAAGCCTTGGTTCCATGACATTAAATGCTTCTTGG
This sequence comes from Lathyrus aphaca, assembly GCA_963966055.1. NCBI lineage: Eukaryota > Viridiplantae > Streptophyta > Magnoliopsida > Fabales > Fabaceae > Lathyrus > Lathyrus aphaca. The sequence goes on along the minus strand of OZ014519.1, from coordinate 686,419,216 downwards.
AGGATCAAACATACCCACCTGGGGCATCTTCCAATGATAAGAAGACTTTGAGAAGGCTTGCTGTTAGTTTCTTTCTGAACGCTGATGGGTCTTTATACAAAAGGAACTTTGATATGGTACTCCTCAGATGTGTTGATGAGACAGAAGCAGACTTGTTGATGCACGAGGTGCACGAAGGATCCTTTGGTACCCATGCTGGAGGACATGCCATGGCTAAGAAACTGCTAAGATCAGGTTATTACTGGATCACAATGGATGCCGACTGTTGCGCCTACGCCAGAAAATGCCATAAATGCCAGATTTATGCAGATAAGGTGCATGTACCTCCAAATCCTCTAAACGTGATGTCTTCACCATGGCCCTTTGCCATGTGGGGCATTGATATGATCGGCAAGATTGAACCGACTGCTTCAAACGGCCACAGATTCATCCTGGTTGCCATTGATTATTTCACCAAGTGGGTCGAAGCAGCTTCCTATGCCAATGTTACAAGACAAGTGGTAGCCAGATTTCTGAAGAGAGATATCGTCTGTCGATATGGAGTTCCCGAGCGAATCATTACTGATAATGGTTCCAACTTGAACAACAAAATGATGGCAGAGCTGTGCCGAGACTTCAAGATCCAACACCACAATTCTTCTCCTTACAGGCCAAAGATGAACGGCGCTGTTGAGGCAGCTAATAAGAATATCAAGAAGATTGTGCAGAAGATGGTAGTCACCTACAAAGACTGGCATGAAATGCTACCTTTTGCCTTGCATGGGTACCGCACGTCAATCAGAACATCCACTGGGGCAACACCGTATCAACTTGTGTATGGTATGGAGGCAGTCCTACCAGTTGAAGTTGAATTACCCTCTCTACGGGTACTGATGGATGTTAAACTGAACGAAGCAGAGTGGGTTAGGTCCCGATACGAGCAACTGAGTCTGATTGAAGAGAAAAGATTGGCTGCAATCTGTCATGGGCAGCTGTATCAGAAAAGAATGAAGAAAGCCTTCGATCAGAAAGTCAGGCACCGAGAGTACCAAGTAGGAGATCTTGTGCTGAAAAGAATCCTCCCTCCTCATACAGACCACAGGGGCAAATGGACTCCCAATTATGAAGGACCATTCGTGGTAAAGAAAGTTTTTTCCGGTGGAGCACTGATGCTCAGCACCATGGATGGCAAAGACTTCCCGTCTCCTGTGAATTCAGATGCAGTTAAAAAATACTTCGCATAAAAAATGACCCGCTGGACATAAAAACAGAATGTAAGTCCAGGCAAAAATAGGGCATCCCGGCGAGTCAAAAACAGAATAAAAGACTCGGGCAAAAATAAGGGAAAATAAACAAAAATGTACACCCGCTGAGTTGAAAAGCCACATTGGACAACTCAGGCAAAAATGGGTATCCCGATGGATTGAAAACCCGAAAGGGCGATCCATGCAAAATAAGGGAATAAGCGAACAACTGCATTCTGAATTCGTCTGTATCGCCTACAACTTAGCAAACCTCGAAAAGATCAAGCTTCTTTCAGAATCAACCTTCTCCAGAACGCAAGATGAGAAGAACGTCAAAAGTCATACGAGTCATAATAGAAGAGGAAGCTCCTTAAAGCGTCGTCAACATCGCCAGCACTTTGTTTCTCAATTTGTAACAATCTCCTCATTTCAGGAGATTTGTTTCTTTGACTGTATCTTGCCAATTCAGGGCATTTGAATTAATAAAATCAGATTTTTCAGTCATGTTTCGTCTTGTACATTTTTATTTGCAAAAAATGTCTGATGTCTCTAAAAATTAATTGCATAAGTACAGATGTTTTCTCCAAAATAAAAAAAAAAATACATGCTTGCAGAGAATATACTTACTCTCAGAAGTAACTAAGCTCCTATGACGGAATCCAGTAAAGGATATCTCGGGATCATTTGTGCGTTTCCCTATCTTTGCAGGAGTGCAGGTATCCAGAACGCAACTTGGGGCATGCAAGTTACATCCCATCAAGCTGGCAAATCAACATTCACTCTTGGCACCAGAGGTGTTTTCTCCCCAGCTGAGTTGCCAACAACTTTCCCCAGCCAGTTGCCACTTGTCAATTTCCCCAGCCGTAGTGCCAATCATTCTTCCTCAGCAGAATGCAGAAGTCAGGGAATCATCTCCCCTCAGAATCCTCAGCCTCTATTCAGAAGAGCAACGCATGAATGAGTCACAACAGAGTACAGAAAGCTTCTACAAACCCCAGCTGGGTCCTATATTACAAGGATATGTCGATCAGTGACCTATATCCCCAGGCAGATGCATCTCATCAGATCTACCAATGATCTCATCCCCAGCTGGGATGTCCACTTCAAACAGATCGACCAGTGATCTTCGCGGCATTGGGATCCGAATCCCGGTTTGGTATCTTTGCATAACCATGGCATTCGCATCATATCCACCCACAAAGCGTGGCATTCCGTCTAATACGGAGCATTACGGCAAAAATCAAACACATAGCATAATCATAAGCCATGTTGTGAATCGGACTCTTGTGAATAATAACCATTCATCAATACACAGAAACTGTCCCCACCAGAGTCCCAGCAAAAGCAGTTGCCTCACAATTCACAAACACCAGTTGACACCCGTCCGTGTCATCACTCCCCAGTAAAGTCGCCTGAATATCCTTTACAAACAAGATCACCCATATTACAGATACGTCCTGACACCCGTCCGTGTCATACCCCAGTAGAAAGCCAAAGACATCCTCTTTGCACTCACCTATACTTGTATATACAATTCCTTGACACCCGTCCGTGTCATATCCCCAGCGCAGTCGCTTACACTTTTACAACCCATATACTTGTTGATATCATACTTTTCTCCTTTTGACACTCGTCCGTGTCACCCTCCCCAGCAGATAAACACTCATCCATACAAAACTCATACTCACTACTCATGTTACACTTATACAGATACTCGTCCGTATCTCGTATATGCCATTTATATCCCCACAGATTCAACATTGGTCCTTGTTCTTTGTTAACCAGTTGGTACTCGTCCGTACCATCATCTCAGAATATGCATCAAATGTTTGTTTCTACATGATACTCGTCCGTATCATAGTCTTAAGGATGCTCGTCCGTATCTTTAATCCATACACCGTGTCAAACACTTTTGTCTTCTTGGATATAGATACTTGTCTGTGTCTACTATTCCCCAGGAGTCCCCTCAGATTCAACACTCGTCCGTGTTCTTTGTTAACCCGTTGATACTCGTCCGTATCATCATCTCTGAACATGTGTCAGTTTGTTTCTACCCGATACTCGTCCGTATCGTAGTCTTAAGGATGCTCGTCCGTATTTTTAATCTATACACAACACCTAAACACTTATGCTTTCTTCTCTTGGTTGTAAACACTTGTCCGTGTTTACTATTCCCCAGTAGATCACCAACAAAGCAAATCTTCCTTTTTATCTGACACTCGTCCTGTGTTATGGTAAACCCTGAGAGCAGCCGTACCCTGCTAGGTGGTCATCCTCCACCTCTTGATGGTCGTCCTCCATCATGCTCATCCGATGGCCGTCCCCATCGTTGATTTTTAGCAGCCGTCCCCTGCTAGGTGGTCGTCCTCCACCTCTTGATGATCGTCCTTCATCATTTTATCCAATGGCCGTCCCCATTGTTGATTTTTGGTTATCTAGCACTCGTCCTGTGTCATGAGAAACCTCGAGAGCAGCCGTCCCCTGCTAGGTGGTCGTCCTCCACCTCTTGATGGTCGTCCTCCATCATGCTCGTCCGATGGCCGTCCCCATCGTTGACCTTTTATCCGATGGCCGTCCCCATCGTTGATATTTTTGGCAGCCGTACCCTGCCAGGTGGTCGTCCTCCGCTTAAGATGACCGTCCCTCATCTTAACCCCAACAGAGCAGCCGTCCCCTGCTAGGTGATCGTCCTTCACCTTTGATGACCGTACCTCATCATCTGTTTATTTCATTTATTCTTTAACCCGATGGCCGTCCCCGTCGTGGTCCCTTTCCTTTTTAGCCCGATGGCCGTCCCCATCGTTGGTTACTTTTCTTTACGAACTTGATGGTCGTCCCCATCATAATCTTATTTTTCCCAGCTAGTCGGTCGTCCCCGTCTTGGCTTTACCTTTTATCCCCAGCATGTCGGCCGTCCCCGTCATTGCTATTTACCCAGCAGTCGTCCTCTGCTCGACGGTCGTCCTCCGTCGCCCACACTTTACAATATACTTTATTTTTCTTTTACAATCTATATCCCTTTTCTTCTTCATTCTGTGAGTGCAAATTTTGGACTGTCTTTGGTATTCAACCACAAGTTATCTTGTTTGCCTGATAAGCCGTCGCTTACATCCTGCACAGCTAACTCATGTTTGAATAGGGGCAGCTGTAAACACCCCAAATTTGCCCTCACCCATTCACACCATGGATTGTGATCATTTCATATGCATAAACACAATCATATCATCTCATATCTCATTTTTGATTCACTGCATAGTTTCTAAGTCATCTGCACCTAGGGTTTGTGATCTGAGCAGTCCAAGAGCCTCTTGAGCCACTCCCAAAGGCCATCAATCACTTCAAAGGGATCCATGAGTGTTCTTATATCATATTACATCCTCTCAAAGTCAAAAATGCAAAAGAATCACAAGAACTGGGATTGGTATGGATGCAGAGCCAAGTTTGACTGCACAGTTGACCTAAAATTAGGGTTTTGGTTTCAGAGGCCATAACTCCAAATTTTTTGGTCATTCTTGTTTCCATTGGTCTCTATATGGTATAGGGAGTGTGCATATCAATTTTCATGAAGAAATTCCATGGGGAAGTCATCTGATCAAGAGTTGACTTTTCAAACAAGTCAGTGTAAAATCAGGGCATCTGAGGGCCCCAATGACCCAACCAAGGGGTGATCTTCATCATTTTGAGTGTATATGATCTTTATTTGATCATGGAAGAAGGTTGAAGTTCACAAAATTCAAGAATTTGAAGTTTTTGCAAAGTTGACTTTTTTAGGGCATAGTTGACTTTTAAGGAATTTGTCAATTTAGGTCACTTTTCAAACCTTACTTTTTGATCCAAAAATGCTTCAAATGGAAAAACTTTGGTCATGAAAGTTGTAGAATACATTTTTCCCTTTTCAAAAAGTACAAGAACATGACCTAATTCATTTTGGATCAAAAGTTATGGTGTGTCAAAGTTGGCAAAAATCACTAATTTTCAAGATATGCCTCAAATGAGAAACTTGCAATTTCATGTGTCAAGCATTCTTGTGACTTCTAATTGACATCAAACCATTACACAAGCATCATGTAAGTCCTAAAGTTCAGATTGGACCAAGAATTTCTCATGTTCATGACTTGTATAGCAAGATCTTTCCATATGAACCAAAAGATAACCAAGTTGCAAAACCATCATGATACTTCCTACCACTTGCTGCATTGGCCATTGAACCACCCTAGCCTCACTCACATACCATGCTGCGCCAGCCCCATGCTTGTACTAGCCTAGAACCAAGCCCATGCTTTCCTTACACCAAAGTGGACTTTTTGCAAAAGGTGACTTACCTATCACAGCAGGCCAGGTCACATCATCTGACCAATTGGAGTTGTTTATACTATCCATTTGCAAGCTAAACATAACATCAAGCCAGCCTGAAACAAGCCCTGAGACAGCATTCACAAAAACACTCCATCAAGCATTTCTCTTCGAATCTGTCTCCACAACTCACAAACATAAGAACCAATTCCACTGATCAACTCACCTTTTTTCATTGAGCCAAAACCAGCAAGACTTAGGCCTGAACCAGGCAAGAACACCATTTCTCCATTTTCACTCCCAAGAGCAAAACCATTCGAAACTCATTCCACAGGCCATAAACACTCAAACAAACTCCACAAACCTTCTCCACTCATCATCCTGATCACAAAGAACCCTTCACCATTGCCAGAAACAGCCTGAATCATAAACACGATTCACACCTGAGCTTGAACAGAACTTGTTCAATCTTTCAAACCAGCCAACATAAACTCCTTCTAAGCATTCAAGGATCATCAGGGGACCAAGTAGAGTGGATTGCATCAAAGGGAGAGGGCAGAAAGTTGCTGGATTGAAAGCTTCGAAACTCAGGTAACTCAAGAACATTTTTTCCAGAAATCATTTTTTAAGTTCTTAAGTTGTTCTATATGCCTTCCTGATCATGAATATGTCTTTAGTTTTGAAAATGGTGGAGAGATGAGAGTTTACCATGCTTCTGAAACTTTTTGCCCTAGAAATAGATTGATTCGATTCAGCCTTTGTAGGAAAAATAAATTTGTTTTGATTTGGGGTTTTGATTCGTGAGTGAGTGGGGTTCATTCCTGTGTGCTTAGATTTCATTTTGGAAACGTATGGAGTGAGATTGAACTTTGGGATGAACAGAGAAGATGACCGGAACACTGTTCCGGTCACCTGAAAGTAATTAATGGTGGGATTAGGGCATAAGCATTGATTAGCTGAGTTTGAATGCTGGCCGTGGGATTTGGCGCCAGGTCAATGCGCGCGTGTTTTTGTTTGAATCCAGGCCATCAGATCTGTTGACTTCTCATTAATTCAGTTTAAATTCATTTTTATTTTCATTTAATTCATTTGTTTTTGCATAATTTATTTAAAATAGCAAAATTGTTTTAAAAATTATGAAACTTTTTCTCAAGAGTTTCATTAATTTTTAAAACACAAAAATATTTTTATTTTCATTTTTAGCATCTAAAAAGTATTTTAAAATATTTAAAAGTTTATTTTTAATTGGTTAATGAAAATTAATTTATTAAAAATACTTTTAGGTATTTAAAAATCACCAAAAAATTCATGAAATGTTCTAAGACATTTAGAAACATTGTCCAACCTTCAAACCAAATTTATTTTTTGATCTTGATGCATTTTGAGAATTTTTCATTGATTTAAAATCATTTTTATGCATTAATTTGATCCAAAGTTCCAAAAATCATTTCTGCCTATCCATGAGGAGTTGGACATTGATTCCTTTTGCATTGCATTGTGTTTAGCATGTAGTTTGTAAGATTAAATGGCCATGATTTGATCTTTCATTTTCAATTTGTTTAGTAATTTTCTTGTTTAGGAACCCTAAAACCCTAGCAAACTTAGAAAAATCATAACTTGAAATTGGTTAAGAGTTGAGACCTCTCCTTTGGGCATTGGTTTAGTATAGGGTTAGGGGTCCTTTGAGTGGCATTTTCAATTTTTTATCTTAGGGTTTGCTTCTGATTTTGATTTTTGTTTGATGTATTGTTCATAAACCCTAGTTTGGGCTTTCATATGCACCCATCTTGCATTCTCTTGCACAACATGACTTGCCATGACATTCCAAGCATCCATTTGATTCATTTGACATCATAAGACATATTGAAAGCATGATTGATCATTGCATCATGTATTTGCCATGTTGTATGCCATGTGCACTTCATAACTTTTCATGTATGTCCATGCTTCCTAACTTGCTTCATTTGCATTCATGAACTTGTATGGTCATTTCCATGTGCTGCCTCATGTTTGTAGCATCTCATAGCATCATTAGCATCATGTAAATGCTTCTGGTTTTGTTTCTCATCATGTCATCTCATCCCATTTTGCATTGCATTGCATTTCTTTTCTAACCTTTCAGGTGGTAAGTGATTTTGAGAAGTGAATTTGCCTTCACTTCTCACAACTTTTCTTTTCATCTCTCTTGCATCCATGCTGCATTTTTATATGTGTTTGGGTTTGAACTTGCTCATTCTTCTTCTTCCCACTTTCTTTCCTCAAGTGACTTGACTTCTTGAATGAAGCAAGTTGCTTTGCTTCTCTTGATCCTTTCATCTGCTTCCTGGTGGTTCCATTGAAGATCTTTCTTGTTTAACCTCACAAACCTTAGGAACAACCAAGCATGACAATGATTAGGGTTTTGATTAGTCTCCCCTCTTAGTTTTACCTTTGTATCTTCTTTGAGTCTTCTCTTCTCATCTCATAATCAGGGACTAAACCCTAAAGGCTTTAAGGCTTTGTGATTAAGCTTATGCCTGCATCCTTCTATTAGGATGGAGTGTATAACTTTAATCCTAAGTGTTAAACCCTTAATGTGTTTAACTCTCTTAATCAATTCACTTAATAACCATCAAGACATCACACTTGTAACTTGGGCCTTGCATTAGGGTTCTAATTCTTCCTTAATTGGTTAAGAAGGACTAACCCTAGTGTTAATGGACAAGTCCCCCTCAAGTTGTCTTACAAATCATAAAATCCACTTCATAATCATACCATTAAATAAAATCCACTTAATCAAAGGCTTGTTTTGTCATGAGTTTAATCCCTAATCATGGATTAAGTTGAGGAGCTTTCCTCAGCTTAAACATTCTCATCTATTATCCTTCTATTAGGATGGTGTAATGAGTCTGTTTAATCCTTGATTATGGCTTAACCTCATTACTCAACACTAAACAAAAACACCAAAAACATCTAAATAATCACAAGTAGGTTAATGATCTTAATCCTACATCAAAGGTGTTTAAGTGTGAGAATCTGACTTCACACTTAAGGTACTCTCATTACCCCTAATCAGAGGGAAGATGTGATGAGTTTACTAACCCATTGGTTTAGGCTTAAACTCATTAACTTATGACAAACTCTCAAAAGCAATAAAAGATTGAAAACTCAAAAACAAACAATAATCGTCTCCTCCGGGATTCTTTTCTCATCTCATTCACTCACAAACGAGAACTTGCTTCTTCCGTCTAATGCAAGACAGTTTGCACCTGAGCCAGACAGGTCATACACTTGAGCATAGGCAAGCAAGCAGTTCACAAGTCAATTCATCTTTCAGTCTCTTTGGGTCGAACTACGGTGTTCTGACTTCCTCATTGCACGAGAGGATACGTAGGCATAACTTAACAGTTATCTAACAAAAGTCTCTGTATATTCCCCCTCCTTCCAGCATCATTCTCTTAGCCTCATGATCATGAGCATACTCTTTCCTTACACTGACACTTCACTTATTACACTTCACTTCTTTTACACTGACACCTGTACATCCTTTTTCCAGCTCTTTATACACAAATTGCACTGACACTACCCCTTTAAAACACAAATCTCTTAAGCGTGGATCCCGTCGAGTACGGCGGACAATCTGGGTGCTAATACCTTCCCAGGTTGTAACCAACCCCCTTTCTCAGTCTCTCTGGTTCGCAACCGTCTTATCTATCTTTTCTTAGGTTTATGCAGCATTACCTTTCCCTCGGGATAAAAATGCCTAGCTGGCGACTCTATTCATCTCCAGTGAGTTCACGGTTGTGTGTTCTCATTGTCCCTTTCGCCGACCGTTCGTGTTTGTACCTTTATATGGGCCGGTCCCATTTTATCGGGAGCGACAGTGGGCACATATAAACTTTGAGCCTATATCTTTGTTTCTATAACCGTGAACCAAGCCACGATACAACCCACAAAAGTCCTAATTGAAACAGGGTTAATTCGAGAGCGTGCTACTATGAGATAGCGTTCCTGACTCCTACGAGTTATGCTAAAAGACCTTTGTTGGTATTTGTAACACGGTGGGAGAACTGACTTTAGTTAAATGTTGCAGATAGCAAGAGTCGCCACCGACTTTTATTTTATCCAAAGGAAAGGGCATAAAAGAACAGGAAAGACCTTAAAAGATTTTTTTTGGGTCCGGGGGTAGGTTATGTAAAGGGAAGGTGTTAGCACCCTTTACATCCATGGTTATCCATGGGCTCTTAGTTACTTAGCTCACTTTAAATTGTTTTGAGAAGTGTAGTGTGTGATTAAAAAATTTCTTAAGTACTTTATAATGACCCTTGTACGGATATATATAAAGACTTTGTTTTGAAAATTGTTTAAAATGTAAAGTGTAATGAAGTAATTTGATGAAAAAAAGTGAGCAAGTACTTAAGAGGAACCTACCCTAAGTTAAATCTTTATTGTTCTTAAATGTTCTTTCAATGGTAAGACTATCCCTATTATTAAGGAATAGGTAGTCATTATCTTGGGACAAACGTAGGGTCATCGTATGGTCATAGAAAGCAACTTTGAGGGATGTCTTTAGCAATTCGTAGGGACTATCATCATTTATTCGAAGGGACAAAATCATTATTCCGTAGGCAACCTCGAAGGGACTTGATCTTTTAAACTGTAGGGACTTGATGATTTTTATGAAGGGACTTTGCTTAAGACACCCCTATATTCGAGGGACTTGACCATGTTTAAGGCAACTGAGAGGGGTAACTTAGGAAGTGCAAGATGGCGATCAAAGATCGACTTACGTGTGTGAGTGTTTATATTCAGGTATTTATCTTATTTTAATTATCTAAGTTCAATTTAATTACATATAAGTTATACAAACCCTAAGGTTACTAACCATATAGTAAAATATTTACAAAGAAAATAAAGACGGAAAAATAAATCTATAAGTTATTACAAGGCTTTGGCAGATACATAATAGTAGGATAAAAATAAATTATAAAGCAAGAATAATAGATATAATAAAATAGTAAATAAGCAATAATAATACTAATAAAGCAAAAATAATAAAGTTAAAATAAATTAAAACATTTAATTAAAAAAGAAAAAAAAGTTTAGGTTAGACAAGTTAGATTTTTTAGAAGTTATTAGGATTAGTGAAAAAAAAGTAATTAAGTTTAGAGAAAAACAATTAAAGATTATTGAGAAAAACTTTTAATTATTTACACTATATGATTATTACTATTATAATAAAACACTATTAATATATAAAATATTATTGACAAAATGGTATTCATAAATTTTTTAGAGAAAAAAAAATTTAATATGTACAAAATAATAAAAGAGTTAGTATTTACAAAATAAAGATTTATTGTTATAAATAAGTAGTAAAATAAGTTTATAAAAATAATTAACATTTATTTACAAAAAATATAAAGATTATAGAAAAATATTAAATAAGTAATTTAGTAGGTTTTCACGCCCTACATTACTAAACCACGCAGTTAATATAGGATCAATGGCAGGAATTTAAATGGTGGAAAAATAAAATGGCAGAAAAATAAAATGGCAGAAAATAAATGACAGAAAATAAATGGCAGAAAAATAATGACAGAAAATAAATGGCTAACTATTACATCGCTTTGGGGCAGTTACATCGTTGTAAGGCGAAAAATAAAAGTAAACCAAAAAATATTACAGATGAGAAATAATCACATAAAAATAAAGCGCAGATGAATAACATAAAAAATTAGTGAAAATAAGAAATAATAACAGGTTTGTTAAGGTTTGAGAAAATATTTATGATTTAGAGAAAATAACAAGGTTAAAGTTTATAAGAAATTTTTAAGGTTTACATGAAAAATTAAAGTTTATGAAAATATATATAAAAAAAGTTTTGTTGTTAAAAAAAAAACTATTTTGACTTATTAATTTAATAAAATAAATAATTAATTAACATTATGAATGGATTATGAAGATAAGTAATTGAAAAAAAAGTTAAGAGTTTTTTTTAGAAAATAAACAAATAAAATTAATCTAAATATTTAAGGTTAGTTAATTTAAGAAATTAGAGAATTAAAAACAACAGAGGAAATTAGGAGAAATTAGGAAAGAGAAGATATACCCATGTTTCTTTGTCAAAATACCCTCAAAATTACCAGTCTTGCCTTCTTGACACTAAGACACGCACACACATGTGCGCACATGTGAATGTACCTGGAAAATAGTTATTATATAATAAACTTGTTTCTTTGTCAAAATGCCCTCAAAATTACCAGCTTTGCCTTCTTGACACTAAGACACGCGCGCACATGTGAATGTACCTAGAAAATAGTTATTATATAATAAAACAAAACGTATATAAAAAAATGGTTGAGGCAAAATCGTTAAGGTTTAGGAAAAAATCAGGGTAGTTAGTTATGAAAAATGTGCAGATATAAATTTATCAAGAATAAAACAAAAGAATAAAAAATAATGTTGCTAACGCAAAATTGCGATCATCGCAACTAGACTGGATCAACACAAATGCCACGCCTCATGTACATAAATATGCGAACAGCGTATCCACACGATCCAATCCAAACAAAGTAATTAAAAAAATAAGAATCGACAATATCAAAGCAAAACTATAAAAATAAAACAATATATATATATATATATATATATATATATATATATATATATATATATATATATATATATATATATATATATATATATATATATATATATATATAAGCGAAAGAAGAAAAAAACCTGTAGAAAGAAAAAAAAAAGGTATGGTTAGGCACTTCATGTAGAAAGAATAATAAAAAATGTAACGTTTAGTTCATATAGTACACAAGAAGAAAAAAGAGAGAGTATATATTAACAAAACAAAAGAAGAATATATTTTGGCACATGTATGATCTGCCTTTTAGTGTTCTTATTTTTTCGGTTTTGTTTCTCCCTGAGGCAAGAATTTTTTCGTATTGTGGTTGAGAGAGGAGTGATAAAATGAGAAATCAGAGAGCTCTTATGTGTAAAACAACATGTATTTATAGATTAAGAAAATTAGGTTAAAAAGTTTAAAAGGAAATAAAATTAGTCTTAATCCCTATTGATTAAAAAATATTTGAACAAAATTATATGATTTTTACTTGGTCACCAAGTAGACCAGTTAGAAACTAAGTATGACACAAAAATGACATAAACTGACCAATAGAAAACGAGTATACAAGAAAAGAAATGTTTTTGGTATTTATTATGATTTTTTTTTCATAAAATAATAATTTTAATGAAAAAATCATATTTTTAAAAATGCATTAAATGCAAATACGAAAATTAAAAATTAAATAATTAAAAAATGCTATTTTTGTAATTTTTTCATAAAAAATAAAAATAGGAAAAGTTATTAGTAAAGGAAAAAATTAAAAAGAGCGGAAGGTGGGATTTGAACTCACAACCTCTCACAATTATATCCCTTATACCCATCTTTCTACCAATTGTGCTATTTTATTTATTCAAAATAAAAAAAGCACCAGAAAGCATATGAAGCGGGTCAAAATTTGGGGTACGACAAGTGTAAGGAAACCTTGTGAATCAATTTGTCTCAAATATGTGAGGGCAAATTTTGGGATACAACAGCTGCCCCTGTTCAATTTTCTGAAATCTGAGGAGTTAGATTGGCATGTGTGCCATTCGTGACTGGAAGGTTGAAGGGGATTGAACATAAAAACCCAAAAATTTGCACTCGCCGGTGCGTAAAGTAACACTGATGATTAGTTGTATATGTTGGAGTGGGCTTGAAGATGCCACTTGGAAGAACTAGAGATGGGCTTATAGATGCCATCTAAAGTATCATGATGTGATGATAGCTTTATGTTGATACTGGATATCAGTACTAGGTCTTCATATAGGCCGTCTCTGAATCGTTTATGCAACATAATTTGAACTATTGAATGGACCAGCAGAAATAAATCTTCGTGATGATTATCTCTTCTAGAAATATCTTGGATTAGGGAATGGATCTTCGTACAGACCGTTTGCCTACTCTTCAAGGTCAAAAGAACGTCAGGATTAGTTCTTCTGAAAAATATCTTGAACCAGGGAATGGATCTTTGTACAGACCGTTTGCCTGCTATTCAAGGGCCAAAAGAACGTCAGGATTAGTTCTTCTGAAAAATATCTTGAACCAGGGAATGGATCTTTGTATAGACCGTTTGCCTGCTATTCAAGGGCCAAAAGAACGTCAGGATTAGTTCTTCGGAAAAATATCTTAAACCAGGGAATGGATCTTTGTACAGACCGTTTGCCTGCTATTCAAGGGCCAAAAGAACGTCAGGATTAGTTCTTCTGAAAAATATCTTGAACCAGGGAATGGATCTTTGTACAGATCGTTTGCCTGCTATTCAAGGGCCAAAAGAACGTCAGGATTAGTTCTTCTGAAAAATATCTTGAACCAGGGAATGGATCTTTGTACATATCGTTTTCCTGCTATTCAAGGGCCAAAAGAACGTCAGGATTAGTTCTTCTGAAAAATATCTTGAACCAGGGAATGGATCTTTGTATAGACCGTTTGCCTGCTATTCAAGGGCCAAAAGAACGTCAGGATTAGTTCTTCTGAAAATATCTTGAACCAGGGAATGGATCTTTGTATAGACCGTTTGCCTGCTATTCAAGGGACAAAAGAACGTCAGGATTAGTTCTTCTGAAAAATATCTTGAACTAGGGAATGGATCTTTGTACAGATCGTTTGCTTGCTATTCAAGGGCCAAAAGAACGCCAGGATTAGTTCTTCTGAAAAATATCTTGAACCAGGGAATGAATCTTTGTACAGATCGTTTGCTTGCTATTCAAGACCAGATAGATGAAATCTTCTGGAAATATCCTGGATTAGAGAATGGATCTTCTTACAGACCGTTTTCCTACTCTCCAAGGACATCTTGAGTAATGTATGGATCATTTCTGACCTGTTGATATTGGTTTATCTGCATATAACTATCCTGCAAGGAGAATATTAGTTTATGCAATATGTATGCATGCATAGTATGATGCACCTAAGTAAATGTATTATGCATCTATGGATATGTTATGGTATGATGTAAATGATGTATGTAGGAATCATGCAGCCTGAAGCATCTGGATATCTTTGTACAACAACTGATGGCTAGAGAAAATAAATCCCGATTCGTTGCTGAAGAATATGAAGAACTTGTTCCCGTCTTGATAGTATAGTATTTATAACCTCCCATCTTCGTTCGTCGTACTTCTATTGAAGGAATAAGTTCCTGAGTATCCCGACTGAGGATAAAAGAGATGGACATAAATTCAAGGGGAGATGTAACTCGGAGTATCTATCAAGATAGATTTACCCTTGCTGGGGATTTGTAGTTGTCTTGTGGGGATGAATCGGCGAAGCTTCGTTGAACTATTACCCTCGTTCATCCTTAGTAAATACTATTACTACATTTTATGCATTTCTGGTAAACATCAATCATATTCAAGCATTTTATGCATTTCTGGTAAACATCAATCATATTCCAAAGCATACATACATTCAAACACAACCAATAGATGTTTTTCGCTTTAGTAAAAGAGGAAAAGTAATCCTGAATAAAGAGGGAAAAGTAAAGCTGAACTCGAAAACAGAATCGTTTCAACTTTGAGAGTGTATAACCAATTGGATTTAGAGCTCCTGAGATTCTTAACTTTCCTGAATACCTTCCCAGAAATCCTCATAGCTGGATCTGAAGATATGATACTGACACCATCTGATACTACCGGCGTAGACAATTAATTCCCACAATAGCTTCTGCTGAGAACCCAAAATCAAGGTAATATAATGAGAGGAATTTGTCTTCAAATTGTGATGGACCATATACGCTCTGGATACTAGATTTGAAAAGAAAGCATTGCCCCTTAGTTGAGGATGAATTGTCCCATAATGGAAGTATCTGAATGTAGTTACCTCAAGAGAAATAAGCCGAATGCCTCACAATAATATGCCCTTGACATCATGAACTTTGTAATGTTACCCTTGGTAATTCAAATGTATGAGGAGAGCTGCCCCTGGCTATTAAGCACTGTTGAATCTGGACCTGATTGCCCTGAATGAATTGAACAGTAACTTGGTATGCCCCCTTGATTAGGAAACAGTGACTATGCCCCTGGCATTATGAACTCTGTAATGTTACCCTTGGTAACTTAGATAGATGAGGAGATCTTCCCCTGGATACTTAAACATAGTTAAATCCTGTCCTGATTGCCCCAAATGAGTTAGGCAGTATCATGGCATGCCCCCTTGATTGGGAGATAATGACTATGCCCTTTTGTATACATGGACTTTGATCCAGGAAGCAACTTTGTTTATCGGAAGGATTTTGAACATTCATCCTGTAAGTTTCTCTGTTTATCAAACACTCAAGTATATGCAAACAAATATATTCAAAAATGCAATGCTTATGTCTGTCTTGAAATTTTGAAAAAAAGTTATTTTTAGAAAAACAATCTTTATGAAAACTGTGATATTGACTCAAGTTTTTTAATAAGCCCTAAAGGAGTCAGGATACCTTTTTGTAGCAATACGCTTTCGAACTAACCATGCTTCAGTTAGGACTTTTAAAGGGTTGTAACGTGGTCTGGTTCACGGTTTAAGAAACAAAGGATAAAGGCTCAAATTTTATTTGTACCCAACCCAATCTCCATGATGTTCTTCAGTCCTATACTCAGTTAACTTATGCATTGAGGCTCAAAGGAGTTTGGAACTGTAACACTGACATTTGTGATGGTTCAGAAACCAAAAATTTATTTGATCATTCAGTCATCTTTCTTTGTTGAGGATTCATAGTGACCTCTTTTTTCTTTTGACTTTGTTATATCTTCCTTTTGCCTGAACTATTTGTTTCAAAATTACAGTCAACGGAATTTCTCAATTTTTTTTACTAAGTCTCCTTCATAGGTTTTGACTTAGTGGGTTTTTCTTTTGCTTGATATTGACTGTCAGGTTTAATGATTACAAAGAACCATCATTAGTTGTGTACAACACAAATAATTGGCATATTTGAGTTAACTGAGTAACTACCCTGCCCTGGGTTATGAATAAGGGTTTTAATTTGTGCGAGAATAAAAACTCCAACTTCATAGGCTCAAAAGGGTTGACTTGGGATTAACTTCCTTATATCTCCACTGTTTAGGAATTGAAACAATGTTTGTACATCGTCAGCATAGTCTGTTCAAAAGCATACTGCCTAATATTATGGTATTGTTTTCGTCATCCTCCCTCTACAGGCTTATAGCTTTATCAGGAGTTAAATATCACAAGATAGAAATAAGAAGCATAGTTTTAAATATAGTGAAACGAATGGATTAATTCAAGACAAACATATGCAATGCATTAATGAAAACAAAAGTTTAACATAATAGTAAGTGTTTAAACAAACAAAAGAAATTACAAATGAAAATTCAAATGTTCTCAAAGCCTCTTCCTCTAAACCCGTCACTCCAGTTATCTGGAAACTTTGATGCTTGATGGACGATAGAAGAACTCAACCTGGCCTTCTGGAGTAACCTCGAGTATTCCTTCGTCAATTAGGTCTTGAATCTTATTCTTCAATGCCCAACAGTTATTTGTGTCGTGTCCGGGACTGTCGGAGTGGTACATACACCTTGCTTTGGGATTATAGCGAGGAGAAGAGGTGTTAGGATTTTTAGGAGAATTTCCAAGGAAATCAACTTCATCTCCAACAGGCATTGCAAAACTTGTGACATTGGTGTGCTGAACCGGATGAACTGTCTTCTACATTCCTTGTATTGAAGTGGATTAACCTTACAAGGCCTTCTTTCTTCCATTGAAGGATGGTCAGTAGTAGCCTGTCTATTTCCTTCTCTTATCCTTACTTTCCTTTCAGCCAAGTCAGCTTGTTTCAACGGAGGTTGACTGATGATTAGATTCCCAACTCTGTTATGCCGAAGCTTATTGGCAAAGCTTCTCAGCTCTTCTTGCCCCTGGGCCAAACTCTGGATAAGAGCCATTTGGCCATTCATCTGAATCCTCATCTCTGCTATCTCAGCTTGTAGTTGTTTCAGCTGATCATCTTTGTTGTCCTCAGGATTCTTCTTCTTCATGTCCTTAGAGAGGAGTGCTTTCAACTCTTCTTGCCCCTTGGACAAATTCAGAATCACTTCTTGAAACTGAGCATTCCGAGCTTGAAAATCTTTGACAGATTGTTCGAGAGCCATTTCTGCTGAAATAAACAGCGAGAAGATAAGATACCTGTTTATAAGAAACCTGTGATGCAATGATATGGTATGCATATGCAATGTTTTCAAGGACCGCAGGATTTAAATTTGTTTAAACAACCAAAAAGTAAACTTTTGTTAGCAATCAATAAACTTGTTTGCCCCTTGGGCTAACAATAAAAATGAAATGAATTCAAAAAATGGGGTTTTAAGTCTCCCATGGACGTTTCCTCTTTGTGTTGAGGTATGAGTTGAGATTCTGCTCCTCATGAAGTTGTTTTGTTAACTCCAGGATTCTTTCTTGACTTGCTTTGTAATGAGTCTCAAAAGTATCCCTTTGCTCCTTCAACTAGATCCAGGACCTCTGTAACTCCTCCATGTCAGTGGGCATGTCTGGATGAAGAATGATATAGGAAGTATCTCCTTCAGCAACGGGCTCCATAGTAACTGGTAGGATGGCAGGATATGGCATCATAAGAGTCTGAGCACGAGATCGCACCCATCTGAGGTAAGGTTCCATAGGAATAGAGTACTTTGGTTCCAGAGTCTTGTTGTCAACCTTGTTCACTTTACCCCATGCTCGTATAAACCTTTGACGGTAACCTTGAAGATCGTTGTCGTAGTCGAACACAATACCCTGAATCAACATGTCATGAGGACCATCACTCCGAGCGTAACCAAACTGACGTAGAGCTAAAGAAGGGCTGTAAGTAATGCCCCCTCTTATGCCAAGGAGTGGCACATTAGGGAACTCCCCGCAATGGTCAATGATAGTAACATTCTCCATAGATCTAGAGCACCAATGAATATATGAATGAGAAAGTGACATAATCCTCTTGGACCACCCTAACCCTTGTTCATTCTTCATCACTGATCGAGGAAGGTGAGAAATAAACCACCTAGATAGAAAAGGTATGCAACACATCAGAGTACCTCGTGCCTTCGTAGTACGGGCATGAAAAGAGTGTAAGATGTCTCAAAGTAATGTAGGCACTGAATTATGGGCCAGAAATATGTTGATGGCATATACATCTATAAACTGGTCTGGATTGGGGAACAACACTAAGCCATAGATCAATAGGGCTAAGATCTCCTCAAAAGCATCATAACTCATAGCTTTCAGGAACACTTGAGCTTTCTCCATCAATACCTTAGCAAGGATACCCTTAACTCCACTCCTTGTTTCTAGGACAATGTCTGATTTCTTCAAATGTAGGGCTGCAACAATGACTTCAGATTTAGGCTCTTTTTCCAAGCCCGTGAAGGGTTTCTGATCAAGAATAGGTATACCCAGAAGCTTGGAGAACTCTTCCATTATAGGAACCAACTGATAGTCGGGGAATGTGAAACAGTGATGTTTAGGATCAAAGAACTGAAACAGAACACTCATCATGTCTTTATTGAACCCTGAAGTGACTAAATCCAGTAGGTGACCATGCCTCTTGATGAATTGGGAGTTTTCAGAAACTTGAGAGACCAATTCCTTAAGCTTAGGAGGTATTCCTACAAAGTTGATCCGGGTAGTATTCCTACGAGCAGAAGCCATGACCTGCAACAAAGAACAAAGATAAATCCTTTGGTCCTTGAAATGGTTAGTGAAAATGCTATGCTTATGATGCATGATGATGTTATGATGTTATGTTCAATCACAAACATGTGGCACACACAAACAAATCACACAATAGCCCTAGGTTTGAAGGCTTGCATGAGGTTTAAAGGTAAGTACCCTCCCCTAAAGTTTAGTTGGTTCATCCTGTCCTACAAAAGTAACCAGGTTCTAAGGGATCTCAATATCATTGATCCTTCACAAGGGTGGTTGTTCAGTAGGCAACTTACTTGCCAACCAAAACCCTCCAAGTTTAAGATCTCAATGAGTGTAGTATCGAGTATCAACCAACTTCAGTCTTCACCAAAGTCGGTTATCTCACTACTTTCTAAAGGCCAAGATGGG
This sequence comes from Lathyrus aphaca, assembly GCA_963966055.1. Lineage (NCBI taxonomy): Eukaryota > Viridiplantae > Streptophyta > Magnoliopsida > Fabales > Fabaceae > Lathyrus > Lathyrus aphaca. The sequence goes on along the minus strand of OZ014519.1, from coordinate 686,399,563 downwards.
ATGACTAAGGTTCTAAAAGTCAGTCAGTGTATTGACAACATATGGCAGCCTCATATTATCCTCAACTTTACTTAAGGAACATAAGCACCAACCAAGAAGTCACACTAACTATGGTCACCAGATCAACCATATCGGTATACGCCGTACAGTTTCCTTGGTCTATTGCCATTTACCTAAGGTACACTAGATCCGGGTTAGGATCTTTCACACATAAGAGCACCCAACAAGTAAAGAAAAGCAAACAAAGCAAACAAGTTTAAAGTGATCTAATTCCTAAGGGTACCCCTCTTTTATTAAATCCCCAGCAGAGTCGCCAGTTCTGTAACACGGTGGGAGAACTGACTTTAGTTAAATGTTGCGGATAGCAAGAGTCGCCACCGACTTTTATTTTATCCAAAGGAAAGGGCATAAAAGAACAGGAAAGACCTTGAAAGATTTTTTTTTGGGTCCGGGGGGTAGGTTATGTAAAGGGAAGGTGTTAGCACCCTTTACATCCATGGTTATCCATGGGCTCTTAGTTACTTAGCTCACTTTAAATTGTTTTGAGAAGTGTAGTGTGTGATTAAAAATTTTCTTAAGTACTTTATAATGACCCTTGTACGGATATATATAAAGACTTTGTTTTGAAAATTGTTTAAAATGTAAAGTGTAATGAAGTAATTTGATGAAAAAAAGTAAGCAAGTACTTAAGAGGAACCTACCCTAAGTTAAATCTTTATTGTTCTTAAATGTTCTTTCAATGGTAAGACTATCCCTATTATTAAGGAATAGGTAGTCATTATCTTGGATGTTAAGGGACAAACGTAGGGTCATCGTATGGTCATAGAAAGCAACTTTGAGGGGTGTCTTTAGCAATTCGTAGGGACTATCATCATTTATTCGAAGGGACAAGATCATTATTCCGTAGGCAACCTCGAAGGGACTTGATCTTTTAAACTGTAGGGACTTGATGATTTTTATGAAGGGACTTTGCTTAAGACACCCCTATATTCGAGGGACTTGACCATGTTTAAGGCAACTGAGAGGGGTAACTTAGGAAGTGCAAGATGGCGATCAAAGATCGACTTACGTGTGTGAGTGTTTATATTCAGGTATTTATCTTATTTTAATTATCTAAGTTCAATTTAATTACATATAAGTTATACAAACCCTAAGGTTACTAACCATATAGTAAAATATTTACAAAGAAAATAAAGACGGAAAAATAAATCTATAAGTTATTACAAGGCTTTGGCAGATACATAATAGTAGGATAAAAATAAATTATAAAGCAAGAATAATAGATATAATAAAATAGTAAATAAGCAATAATAATACTAATAAAGCAAAAATAATAAAGTTAAAATAAATTAAAAAATTTAATTAAAAAAGAAAAAAAAGTTTAGGTTAGACAAGTTAGATTTTTTAGAAGTTATTAGGATTAGTGAAAAAAAAGTAATTAAGTTTAGAGAAAAACAATTAAAGATTATTGAGAAAAACTTTTAATTATTTACACTATATGATTATTACTATTATAATAAAACACTATTAATATATAAAATATTATTGACAAAATGTTATTCATAAATTTTTTAGAGAAAAAAAAATTTAATATGTACAAAATAATAAAAGAGTTAGTATTTACAAAATAAAGATTTATTGTTATAAATAAGTAGTAAAATAAGTTTATAAAAATAATTAACATTTATTTACAAAAAATATAAAGATTATAGAAAAATATTAAATAAGTAATTTAGTAGGTTTTCACGCCCTACATTACTAAACCACGCAGTTAATATAGGATCAATGGCAGGAATTTAAATGGTGGAAAAATAAAATGGCAGAAGAATAAATGGCAGAAAATAAATGACAGAAAATAAATGGCAGAAAAATAATGACAGAAAATAAATGGCTAACTATTACATCGCTTTGGGGCAGTTACATCGTTGTAAGGCGAAAAATAAAAGTAAACCAAAAAATATTACAGATGAGAAATAATCACATAAAAATAAAGCGCAGATGAATAACATAAAAAATTAGTGAAAATAAGAAATAATAACAGATTTGTTAAGGTTTGAGAAAATGTTTATGATTTAGAGAAAATAACACGGTTAAAGTTTATAAGAAATTTTTAAGGTTTACATGAAAAATTAAAGTTTATGAAAATATATAAAAAAAAAAGTTTTGTTGTTAAAAAAAAACTATTTTGAATTATTAATTTAATAAAATAAATAATTAATTAACATTATGAATGAATTATGAAGATAAGTAATTGAAAAAAAAAGTTAAGAGTTTTTTTTAGAAAATAAACAAATAAAATTAATCTAAATATTTAAGGTTAGTTAATTTAAAAAATTAGAGAATTAAAAACAACAGAGGAAATTAGGAGAAATTAGGAAAGAGAAGATATACCCATGTTTCTTTGTCAAAATGCCCTCAAAATTACCAGCCTTGCCTTCTTGACACTAAGACACGCACACACATGTGCGCACATGTGAATGTACCTGGAAAATAGTTATTATATAATAAACTTGTTTCTTTGTCAAAATGCCCTCAAAATTACCAGCTTTGCCTTCTTGACACTAAGACACGCGCGCACATGTGAATGTACCTGGAAAATAGTTATTATATAATAAAACAAAACGTATATAAAAAAATGGTTGAGGCAAAATCGTCAAGGTTTAGGAAAAAATCAGGGTAGTTAGTTATGAAAAATGTGCAGATATAAATTTATCAAGAATAAAACAAAAGATTAAAAAATAATGTTGCTAACGCAAAATTGCGATCATCGCAACTAGACTGGATCAACACAAATGTCACGCCTCATGCACATAAATATGCGAACAGCGTATCGACACGATCAAATCCAAACAAAGTAATTAAGAAAATAAGAATCGACAATATCAAAGCAAAAATATAAAAATAAAACAATATATATATATATATATATATATATATATATAGATATATAGATATATATATATATATATATATATATATATATATATATATATATATATATATATAAGCGAAAGAAGAAAAAAAACCTGTAGAAAGAAAAAAAAAAGGTATGGTTAGGCACTTCATGTAGAAAGAAGAATAAAAAATGTAACGTGTAGTTCATATAGTACACAAGAAGAAAAAAGAGAGAGTATATATTAACAAAACAAAAGAAGAATATATTTTGGCACATGTATAATCCGCCTTTTAGTGTTCTTATTTTTTCGGTTTTGTTTCTCTCTGAGGCAAGAATTTTTTCGTATTGTGGTTGAGAGAGGAGTGATAAAATGAGAAATCAGAGAGCTCTTATGTGTAAAACAACATGTATTTATAGATTAAGAAAATTAGGTTAAAAAGTTTAAAAGGAAATAAAATTAGTCTTAATCCCTATTGATTAAAAAATATTTGAACAAAATTATATGATTTTTACTTGGTCACCAAGTAGACCAGTTAGAAACTAAGTATGACACAAAAATGACATAAACTGACCAATAGAAAACGAGTATACAAGAAAAGAAATGTTTTTGGTATTTATTATGATTTTTTTTTCATAAAATAATGATTTTAATGAAAAAAATCATATTTTTAAAAATGCATTAAATGCAAATAAAAAATTAAAAATTAAATAATTAAAAAATGTTATTTTTGTGATTTTTTTATAAAAAATAAAAATAGGAAAAGTTATTAGTAAAGGAAAAAATTAAAAAAAATTAAAAAGAGCGGAAGGTGGGATTTGAACTCAAAACCTCTCACAATTGTATCCCTTATACCCATCTTTCTACCAATTGTGCTATTTTATTTATTCGAAATAAAAAAGCACCAGAAAGCATATGAAGCGGGTCAAAATTTGGGGTACGACAAGTGTAAGTAAACCTTGTGAATCAATTTGTCTCAAATATGTGAGGGCAAATTTTGGGGTACAACAGTATTGCATAAGCATGTTTTCTTTCATAAAAAAAAAATAAAAAAATATCTTGTCATATCTTAACTAGTGATTCGTTCACAAATGGCATATTTTCAATAAAAAACTTCAAGATTAACATGTGTGTTGCATTAGAATAATCATTCTCAGAATAAAACATTTTCGGCTTACATACATTTGTTTGGCATCAAAGAAGTCCACATGAAGAGTTTCAATCTGGAAACTTAAATCGTGCCAAGTTGAGGAGCCTGAAACTTCTGAAGGACAATCATGGCAAATTGCGCTTTCTCTGAGAAACTCCCATGAGATAAAGATTCTTCTAACTAGTTAGGTTAGACGCAGCCAGTCCGGGGCAATCACATCGAACAAATCTCACGATTCAGCCAAGCTGGGACAATTATCAGAGCATGGTTAGTTTGAAGAAATCATTTTAAGGCCCATGCTGGGGCAGTTCACTCTCAAGAGCAGATGAAGTCAGTCTCTGCAAGCGTTTATTCAATTTATCCTTAGCACAAGATATTGGGGCCAATTATTTCATGATAATGTAGGATGGTGCGTGAGTCCCCTTCAATCAAATCCCTTTGTAGACCAGGAGGTCTGGGGAAATGATCTCAAGATTCAGCAAATCTACCCAAGAGTTTGAAGACGCCGAAGCAGTTTGGGCACCACGTCTTCTGTAAAATCCTCTTGAGTTGATACTTGAACAGACATCAAGTACATGGAGTATGATGTTATTAGAACATATTCCCCAAGCAGTTTCTTCTCCCCAGCGAGAGACACTTTGCAATTTTTATCTCCAGCAGAGGGTGATCCCCAGCATCCCCAGTAAAGCCAGAGACAGAATTTCTCCCCAGCTGAGTCAGAGTAGGGTGATCTTCTCTAGCAGAACTTCAAATTCAGTTGAACAGTTCTCTCTTCAGAGCGGAGTCTTTACTCAAGAAAAGGTTGTTCCCAGCAAGCAGCTGAACACCTCATTCCCCGCAGAGTTGCATGATTAGTACGTAACCATCATTGAAATATCCCCCAGTAAAGTTGCCAATTTATTTTTGGCCAGTGTGACAAAGTAATGCAGACGTTTGTTCACATTTCACTCCTCAACCAAGTATTTCCAGGATATCTTGGTCATCTCCTCAGCAGAATGTTAGTCAGAAAGTTCTCATACCCAGTGGAGTTGTAAATGGTATTCTCCCTTGCAGTGTTGTTACTATCTCAATCAACTATTCTTGTATTGATCGCGTTGTCCTGTGTCAGTGGACCTATTATGGATGGATCGCTTGATACCATTCTCTTATCAGATCGCTTGATCTTGTTTGGTTTGCAAATCGCTCGATGTTGCAACACGGTTAAAAGTCCACCGTCACTGTGGCAAGCCAGTAGTCTCCTGGCGTCGTACCAAAAGACAGGAGTCGTAAATCGCTTGATATTACGTTCTCATTCCTGGTTATGGATCGCTTGATACCATTTCCTTAGCAGATCGTTTGATCTTGTCCGAGTTGTAAATCGCTTGATATTACTCCTCGTTGTTTGAGCCGTGCTCACATTCCTGGTTATGGATCGCTCGATGCCATTTCCTTAGCAGTTCGCTTGATCTTATCCAACGCTCGGTCGTGTTGAAGAGGTTTGAAGTCCTGACGGTGGAATTAAACGTCAAAATGCTTATTGCTCCTGGCCACACAGGAATGTTGGAAGACTCGTCTGTCTCAGATTATGCTCTTGCAGTGTTTGAGGACTCGTATGTCCAGCTCCTGGCGTCACAGGATTGTTTGAAGACTCATCTGTCAACGTATTCTTACTTCAGATATCAGTTTCAACTTGGAAGAAGCTCGTCTGCTTTTCCTCTCTTTCATATCCCCTGAGCGTCATCTGGTTGGGTTTATTTCCCGGTGTTGCATTCCTCGTCAGAGTGCAAATTTCTGGTCTTCTTGGTATTCAATCACAGTTTATCTTGAATGGTCGATAGCCCGTACTATCGTCCTTTTCAGATTAACTGATGATTGAATAGGGGCAGCTGTAACACCCCAAATTTACCCTCTTCATTTTAAGCATCATATCACATCATATTCCTCATACTCATATCATTTTCTTAGCATCATATCATGGAAAGATGAAGCATAACATCCCTCATGTCCTAGCATCAAGCATATGGTCATCTGTGGAGGTCCCATAAGCATTTCAAGCCATGACAAGGGTCCCAATGAGTTTTTACAAGTTCTATGGTGAGTCTACACTCCATTTACAAGATCAAGTCCATTGGCAAAAGCTCAGAAGATTTCATGATCATCAGAGATCTCAGGACAAGGCAAAGCTCCTATGCAAGGCACCCAAATTAGGGTATGAGATTCAAGCACCATAATCTCGCCAACTTTGGCCATTTCTTGTGATCCAAGTCTTCTACATGTTAAGAGGATCCTATATGTTAAATTTCATGAGAAAATTCCATGTGGAGGTCAGTCAATGCCTCAGTTGCTTGCAGATGAAGCAAAAGGTCAACAAAGCCCATAAAAAGTAAACATGACAATTTCAGAGCTTTTTAACCAGGATTATCACCTTTTGAGGTCATATTATGTCAAGGAGAATTGTTTTTGAGCTTAAATGTCAAAATTCGGGCATATGCAAAAGTTACTAAAAGTGGAAGTTTCTATTTTTAGAAATTATTTGATCCTTAGCTTCAAGCTGTTATTTCATGTGCGAAAAGGCTCCGAATGATTTTCCGGAAAACACGAAAGTCGTAGAGCACGATTTTCCCTTTCCAAAAAGTCGTAGAATGCGTCCATAGAATTCTCATATTGCAAGATATGAATTTTTGAAGTTTATTATGTTTTAGGGTTTTAAGTGACATTTGTCAAGATACCATGAGTTTCCTTTATTTTTGTGTCAAATTTTTTATGTCATTGTCTTACACTTTTTTTAATGGTACATGGTCATCATTCCCATGCCCAAGTGTTGCGTGACTTTTCATGGATGTTGTTATGTTTGCTTTGGTTAGATTTTTATGAGAAAATAATGGTACAAAGAGTATTGCATGTGACCAGCCCACCAGGTATTTTCACGCATCTCATCCTCGCCATTCACCAGCATCCACGCGTCCCAGCACTGAAAAGGGCAGTTGCTTTTTTTTTTCTTTTATCCTCACACACGCATGTGGCGTTCAACTAAAGGAGAAGGGTCACGTGTGGATACAAGTATCATGCAGTGGTATCTCATAGCCATTCTCACCACAGGATTTTATTCTTTTCCCTTATCAGCCAATTCCTCAAGGGAAAATGAGGGGGACACCATAGTTATCATGTACTTGCGAGCTTGGGATTTATTTTCGAAACAGATTTGGAAATTGAAGGAGAGAGCTAGCACGAGTTCTCTGTTTTGGGTGCAACAAAATACACTCATCATACCTTTCATTTTGGACTCAAGGCACCCTCATTTTATAAGGCAGTACATGATTTTTTGAGGGGGGTTGGGTGCACATATTCCATTACTCATCATTCTGGTCTTCTCTCTCTCTCATTACCGCAGAAAAGAAAAGCAAAATTCTCACAGCAAAATCATCCCAGAGATCTAGATCCTCAAAATCATTCATGTATTCATCACCGAGTTTGTTCTTCACTACTCATCTAATCACCACAGCGCCTTGTGGAAGTTCGATGCAGCCGAACGGATCGTTGAAGATCAACTCCATCTGCAGGTCCCTTGCTTTTTGCCACCATAACCAAAGTCTCTAGCCTTTATTTGGCTAGGAGGAAGTTAAAGGAGCCGAAGGAAAACTCGTATTCTCTGGATTTCCTTCAACATCAGGAAGAGGTTTCACATCAGGTTTATGCTCAACCTATTATTTTCTTCGGATTTGATGCCTTACCACTTGTTTTGAGTTCTTAATGCTTGATACCATTTATATGAAGTGTTTAGAAATATTGTGGTGTCTCAAATCTCGAAGTTCAGGTTTATGCTTTGAATTTGTTTGGTTCGATTTGTTCTCTGTGTTGTTTGTTTGTGAAAACCAAATGCATGGTTGTAATCTTCTCTTTGTATACTTCAATTTTGGTCTTGGAATGATGTGATTTCGTTAAGAATTGATGGAGTTATGGAAGCTTGATGATAGTGTGTTCTTGTTGTTTTCGTTGCATATGCTCTGCTCTCTTTCGTTCCAGCTCTCTTCATGTGCATTAGGTTGAAGAAGGTGGTGAGGTGGCGAGCTATGAGTGGCTAGGTTCCTTTCTTTTAGTCATTTTTTTTAGTCACTTAAATGGAAGAGTCCGATTGATGCTAGGTTACATACTTTTTGTGTTTTTCTTCAGTTTAATAAAATAGATTATAAGAGGTAACATAATGAATCTTAATTTTTGTTAAGTTTTGTTGGACTTCGTATGGGCCTAAGGCCGCTTGATATTCGCACCACCTCCATATCCAGCCCATTCAATTTCAGCATAAAAACCTTTGCTTCATACACCTCTCACCAATTCTTTAATTTCTTTTTCTCCAATTTATTTTCATTTAATTCAGTTTGCTTTTAATTCGTATAAAATACTTCTAATCATCCAAAAATTCCCAAAAAAAATCCTGAATGTTATTTTGAGTCTCTAGTTTTTTATCTAATTTTTATTTTATTTTTTTTCATTGATCCACGTGTCGGAATTAATTTCTCTTTGCTCATGGCTTCTTTTATTTCCTTTCTTGACCAGTCTGCCTTGCTTATTTTCCATAGTCTTAAATATTTTGAGTTTTGATCCCATTCTTTTTTCTTTGTATTCCTAACTCATTTTAGTTTTCATGTGATTTTTCTCTGGATTTTTAGAAATTTATTTCTTGAGTCTTGGTCTGGTAACTTGTGGTGTAAGTGTTTTGTCCTAACTTGTGTTCTTGCCTCCATTTAACCTAGTTTGCTTCTGCATCTTTGCAAATACTTTTGGCTAATTGATATAACATGTTTGAGGGTCATTTGGTTTCAATTGTGGAATTTTTAGATGGCTGGTTGATTTATTGTGGATTTTATCTTGAATCTTGTCCCGTTTTGCTTCCTTTGAACCTTTAAGTCCCTCATAAGCCTAGAAGGGCACTTGTGCCCATTTCTTATTCTCATTTGGGGTTCCTTTGGGGTTTGGGTACCTTCCTGGTCCTAGGATAGGTCTTGTGTCTTCTGAATTTTTGTGTTTACTTCTTCTTTAAGTCATTTGCTTCTTAAGTACTTTAACTTCATATTATGGTTTCTTTTGCTTCCATTTTGATATTGTTTGGTTGTGTGACCTCTCTCTTCATCTTGCTGGCTTCTTAAGCCATCCTTCATCTTGTTTTGGTTCTGGTTGTGAACTTTGTGTTCATATTTTGTGCATTTTGATTTGCATATTTCATAAGTGTGCATTTGTTTTTATAAGTGTTTCATGTTGCATCTTTTGAGTCATAAGTCTCTTCTCCTCATTTCTTTGAGTTGCATTCGCATTGTGTATGTGTTCATACCATGTCACTTCTGATTGTGTGATGTTAGCATTCTATATTGCTCATTTTGTTTCATTTATGTGCATACTAACCTTGCAGGGGCTATGGTAAGTGTGAGATGTGGGAATTGAGTTCCACATCTCCAATTCTCATCTCTTCCTCTTATGTTTATGTGAACTAACCCTTTGTTGTTAGGCTTAGGCCTTTCTCATCCCTTCTTCTATCTTATTTTTCTTCTTCTTTCCTTCTTCATTGGGATAGAAACCTCACTAACCCTTAGGACATCCATGCATGTTAACACTTAGGATTATTTTAGTCCCCTTTAGAATTTTTCCTTTGAGATCCTTTTGGTTCTTCTTCTCATCTCATCTCATAACTCTAAAAAACACTTTAATAAGTTTGAAGTGATGTCTTGATCCGTAGCCTTATCCCATGAGGTATGCTTGTAGTCTTCCCATCTTGGGATAGTACAAGTTTACCTTGTGATGCACAAGTCTGATCAAGGTATCTTCTTCATAAAAGAAAAGCCTAAAAAAACACTTCTTCATCTGTAAATATTCAAAACACTTAATAAGTAAACAAGTTAGTGAGCCTAAGCCTTAGTCTTTGGGTTCAAGTTTTGGGGATCTTCTCCTTACTTGAGTGTGCTTGTTCTATTATTCCATCTTGGAATGTAGTTACAAGTGCACATTCCATTGAAGAGAGCTTGAGTTCACTTCCTTGTGACACACTCTAAAAGCTTCTAAAAAACACCAAACAAACAATAAGCATCTTTCCTTCGGGAATTCTTTTCTCATCTCATTTGCTCCGTACGCGAACTTGCTCCTACTTGTCACTTTGCAAGACGGTTACGCACTCGTCGTCTGAGTCTGCAACACCTGAGCAATTGCATAGGCAGTTAAAGCCTTAATTCACAAGCAATTTCCTTTTGGTACCCCTAGTTAGGGGAACTACGGCGTCTCTGATCCTCATTATCCTAATGAGGTACGTAGGTAGCGGGGTAGGGCCCGTTCGAGCATAATCTTTATTTTCCCTATATTTTTCTCTTTGTTTCTTATTTCAGTTCTTTTCCAGTTCCAGTTTATTTTCATTTTCATTTCTTTGTTGCAGCTTTCATACCCTCGCCCTTTGAAACAGTTTTCTTTGCAAGCGTGGATCCCGTCGGGTACGGCAGACGATCTGGGTGCTAATACCTTCCCAGGTCGTAACCGACTCCCGAACTCAGTCTCTTTGGTTCGTAGGACCTGTGTCCTTCCTCTTTCTTTCTTCTGGTTTGTGCAGCATTACCAATCCCTTTCTTCGGGATAAACATGCCTGGCTGGCGACTCTATTCTTTTTCCGCACCACTTTCGCGTTTGTACCAGGATGGAAATCCGGGGAGCGACAATTGTGATGAAGTGTGATTTATCTAATGATTTTATGCTTTCATATTTATAGCATATGTTTCTTTTGATTGATTGAGAATTTCACCCCTTTTGTTTGAATGTTTCCTCCACGTGTGTAACGTGCAGATAATCAGGATTAGTGTATAGTTGCGGTTAGTGAAGTTGAAGTTCTTCACTTAGTTTTGGCGTATGCTCTGATATGTAACACTATGGAGTCGGGGAATGCTTTTTGTTCTGTTTTAATTGTTGAAGGATCATTTGTTTTCATTTTTCTTCAAAACTGATTCTTTTTCTTTAAGAAGTTATATTTTATGATTTAACTGAAAAAGTTTTGATTGCCTAATAAAAGTGAATGTTTGGATTATAATTTTGTTAATTCCCGTTAATTTTAATTATGTGTTACATGTCCTATGCATGAACAGTGTTGTTGAGAAGTAACATCTTTGTTGTTGAAAATCTTATTTACTAATTACTCTGATAAATTGATTTAATTTACGCACCGAATTTAGGGTGTTACATAGTGGTATCATAGTAGGTCGGTCTGTCCGGCCAAGTTGTTGAGTCCTTGTTGTGTGTGACAAATAGTTATTGTCTATGTAGATTCCTTAACTATTGCTTTTTGTTGTTGATATGTAACAAATTTAGAATGGCTGGAAGGAATGATATTGCACTTGTTGCCGCTATGCAGGCTATGGTTCAAGTTGTGCAGAGTCCGTTGAATGTTAGGAATAACGAGAATGATGAGTTTCAGAAGAATGATTCGCCTACTTTCAAGGGAAAGTATGACCTAGATGGAGCTCAGGAGTGGCTTAAGGAGATCGAGAGGATCTTTCAGGTGATTGAGTGTTCTAAAACACAGAAGGTGCGATTGGATACTCACAAGTTAGTTGGAGAAGCTGATGATTGGTGGGTTAGCACTTGCCAACGATTGGAAGCATCTGGTGAGGCAATCACCTAGGCTGCGTTCATAAGGGAATTCTAGAGGAAATATTATCTTGAGAATTTCAAAGGAAAGAAAGAGATTGAATTTATAGAATTGAAGCAGGGTGGCATGTCGGTCACAGAGTATGCTGCCAAGTTCTCAGATTTGGCTAAGTTTTATCCCCACTATAGTGAGGCAACTGTTGAGTTCTCAAAGTGTGCCAAGTTTGAGAATGGTTTGAGGCCTGAGATCAAATAGGAAATCTTCTATCAGCGAATCAGGAGGTTTCCAGATTTGGTTGACTATTGTAGGATTTTCGAGGAAGACATCAAAGCTCGATCAGCTCACTTCAAGGGGTTAGCTAAGAGGAGAGGAAAACAACTGATGCACAGTGGGAAGCCTTATGCAGCTCCAACTGATAAAGGTAAATATAGGTATGTTGATGGTAAGAAGCCGAGTGGAGGGGAGTTCCCCTACTTCTCTGAAGTGCTATAAATGTGGTGAATCGGGTCATTATGTCAGTGAGTGCACGAGTGATGCGAAGAAATGTTTCAAATGTGGCCAGTTGGGACATTTGATTGTTGATTGTGAGGTTAATGTGGTGACTTTCTACAACTATAGATAAAAGGGCCATATCAGTACCCGTTGTCAGAAGCCAAAGCAAGCTTCAACTAAAGGGAAGGTGTTCGCTTTGACAGGAACTCAGACTTTTAGTGATGACAGACTAATCAGAGCTATATGTTATATTAATAATACTCATTTGATTGTTATGATTGATACTGGTGCTACCCATTGTTTTATTGCTTCTAATTGTGTGGAAAGGTTAGGACTTGTTATTTTTCCTATGAAGGAAGAAATGGTTATCGAAACTCCTGCAAAAGGATCAATGACTACTTTTCTAGTTTGTTTGAATTGTCCTCTATCAATATACGTTAAGGACTTTGGTGTTGATCTTATTTTTTTACCATTGGGAGGTCTCGATGTAATCTTGGGAATGAACTGGTTGGAGTTCAACCATGTTCATATTAATTGTTTTAAAAATTCGGTACGATTTCTTGCTCCTGATGAAAAAAAGAAGCTAGTTTTCTATCTGCTAGAGAGTTGATAGAGCTCTTAGAAGAAGAAGCTCAAGTACTTGCATTGTTTTCATCCTTGTAAGTGGAAAATGAGTTAGTGATTAATGAGTTGCAGGTGGTACGTGAATTTTCTGAAGTATTTCTGGATGACATTGTTGATGTGTCGCCAGAAAGAGAGGTGGAGTTTGCGATTGATCTTGTCCCTGGTACGAGACCTATTTTTATGGCACCGTATAGGATGTCAACATTAGAATTGATAGAACTAAAGAAGCAATTGGAAGAGTTGTTAGAAAAGAAGTTTGTGAGACTAAGTGTGTCACCTTGGGGGATCCATTGTTATTGGTAAAGAAAAAGTACGATAGTATGAGATTATGTATCGATTACAGACAACTGAATAAAATGACAAATAAGAACAAGTATCCGCTTCCAGGAATAGATGACTTGATGGATCAATTAGTGGGTGCTCCGGTATTTAGCAATATCGACTTGAGGTCGGTTATCATCAGATACGAGTAAGGGATGAGAATATTCAGAAGACGAATTTCAGGACTCGGTACGGGCATTGTAAGTATATGGTGATATCGTTCGGAGTTACTAATGCACCCGGTGTATCCATAGAGTATATGAATCGAATTTTACATGCTAATTTGGATCAGTTTGTGGTTGTCTTTATTGATGACATCCTAAATTTATTTTAAGTCAGGAGAGGAATATGCTGAGCATTTAAGGATCATATTGCAAGTGTTAAAGGAGAAGAAATTGTATGCTAAGTTGTCAAAGTGTGAATTCTGGTTGAGAGAGGTGAGCTTTCTCGGTCATGTTATTTTAGGTGATGGTATTTATGTGGATCCATCCAAAGTAGATGCAGTGTTACAATGGGAAGCTCCAAAGTCGGTAATTGGGATTAGAAGCTTTTTGGGCTTAGTTAGGTATTATCGTAGATTTATTGAAGGTTTTTCGAAGTTGGCACTTCTGTTAACTCAAATAACTTGCAAGGGTAAAACATTTGTGTGGAATGTTCATTGTGAGAAGAATTTCAATGTGCTGAAGAAGAGATTGACTACAACTCTAGTTTTGGTTCTACCTGGACCAAATAAACCGTTCGTGGTATATTATGACGCTTCTTTGATGGGTTTGGGTGGTGTGCTAATGTAGGATGGTAAGGTTGTGGCTCATGTTTCACGATAATTGAGGATTCACGAAAGAAACTATCCTACTCATGATTTGGAGTTAGCAGCAGTGGTATTCGTGTTGAAGATTTGGAGACATTATCTTTATGGTTCTAGATTTGAAGTGTATAATGATCATAAGAGTTTGTGTATCTGTTTGATCAGAAGGAATTGAATATGAGACAAAGGGGGTGGTTATAATTCCTAAAGGATTGATTTCAACTTGAATTACCACCCCGGTAAAGCTAATGTCGTGGATGATGCTTTGAGTCGAAAAACTTTGTTGTGTCTACTATGATGGTTAGAGAGTTGGAATTGATTGAGTAGTTCAGAGATATGAGTTTGGTTTGTGAGAAGATCAACAATGAATTTCTTGATAGTATCAAAGAGGGTCAAAGGTTGGATGTAAAATTGGTAGATTTGATGACTAGAAAGTGTCGTACCCCAAATTTTGACCACACTCTTCATTTTATTTATTCATTTTCTTCTGTTTTTCTGTCTTCTTATAAATGGGGTTAAATTACTATTATTTTAATATTAAGTTATATTATTATAATATAATGATTAATTAGGATTAGATTAATTTTTAATCAAATTATATTAAGATCATAGTGGGGTTATTAGAACATATTAATATTATGATTAAAATTATCATGATATTCTCATTTAATTTACTATATACTAATGTTATTCTATTTTGAATAAATAGAAAGGTCTAGCTGGTTGGGTAATATAAGTAAAGTTTAAGGTTTCAATCCCGGGTTCAAATTCAAATCATAAAAATTGTTTTTTTTTTCATTTCGAATTGATTAAATATACTTTTATATATTTATTTAATTTTCAGATCTTTTTTACTTTTTATGCAGGAAATTTTAAAGAAATCATAAGAGGATTTGAAAATAATGTGTTCACATTTTATTCAATGTCATTGAATATTCTTAGCAGGATAATATTTTCAATTTTTTTTAAAGAATCAATATGAGTAATTAGATAAAGAAAAATAAAATAAAATATATATTTATATTATTATCATTATTATTATTATTATTATTATTATTATTAATTAATTGTAAATAGTGTTTAGAATTACTCATAGTAATTAAAAAAAGAAAAAGAAAATACATTTGTACCTCATGTGATTCTCATAATATTTATTTAGACTATTTTGTCACTTGTAAATAGTAATTAATTATATTTAATGTGATACATATCTTGTGAGGTACACTTATTATTGCTTATTAGTATTATTATGTATGTTATTAGTCATTATTAAGGATAAAAAAAACTGCTACAAAATACGTAGAAGACATGAGAAAATCAATATCAATTCAATGATTGCCAAAATCAAACCAGACTCAAATTTGCATCAAAATCATCCCAAATTAATTTCTAATTTCTGTTAAAATCAAAATCAATAATCATTATCAATAATCAATGTCACAATCTTTCTCAAAATAATGCAATCAAAATTAATTTATAACTATGAATTTACATAAAAAAAAATAGGAACATGTGAAATATAAGAATGGAATTGCAAAACAAAATAAATCATCCGGCTTTAATTTCACAATTCAATTCCTTTCCATTTTAAATTATTTCAATTTTCTATAAAACCATAAATAAAAAAAATCCTGGAACATCATCCAAAATCCTCACTAAAATAAGCTATGTGTAGAAAAAAGATTAAAATTCCACATCGGAATTCTTAACGTGAGCGTAGCCAGCATAAAAAAGGAGAGAGGAGAAAATCGGGAGAAGGGAAACATAAAGGGCATATTTCTGATTATATTAATGTCTTGTATCTAATATTCTATATGGATTTTTCTATTCACATTCTGGTAGTGATTTTTTTTCCTTCAGGTTTAATGTATTAAATCCTAAGAGATAGTTCAAATATATAGTAAAATAATCTTAGGTAAGTATTCACTTTTAACTGTCAGAGCCTGATAATATAATACATAAAAAAAAGACATATTCTCACTTAATATTAACCTTTCAGTTTTATAAGAAAATATCTCAATACAAATTTTAATAATAACAAAGTTGTAAAGCTTAATAATATTGTTACTGTTCAAATTAACAAAATACATATTCAACGTGTAACCCTTTCTTTTTTTCTTTTTTTCACAAATAATTAATTATTAAAAAAAGAAGGGTACTTGTTTATGACTTTAAGTCATTAAATTTAGGATTAAAAAAGGTATTTACAAAATAATTTTAAAGTGAAACAATATGTATGTTGTTTTATAAATAATATTTTGTTTTTTTTTTATAAAATATATATTATAATCAAGTACGGAAGATTCTTAAAATATAAAAAAATTAAAAAATTAAAAAGGTCATAAAGGTAAAAAGGTCATATCTTTTTATATTTAATTTTAATTGTAGAAATTTAGTTAATTTAATTTAGAATATTCTAGGGTTCAATTAACATCATGTCTGAGTTAAAAATAATTAAATATTTATATTTTTTTTTCAAATAACTTAATATCTAAATAATTGGGATTTTTGTTTGTGATTTAAATATTTTATTAAACAATTAGGGATCTTTAAATATTTAAGATTTTTATATATTAAATTTATGTAAATCAACTTAATACTTAATTAATTAAGGTTTGATTTTTTTTAAAATTATTTAAAAAAATTTATAATTTAATTATTAAGGTTAATTTGTACAATTAGGATTTATTTTTAACTTTATATTAATTTGGAGTTGTATTTAATCAATTTTATAATCAATAGGTTTGGGGTTGTTATAATAACCTTATACATTTAAGGTTTATTATATTTATCTATTATTATTATTATTAATGAATTTTTGGTTCACTTATAGTTTTTGGTTTATTATGATTTACTTATTTGTATAATTAACAAGTTGGGGGTTATTTAATTTATTTCACCTATTTTTATAATTAAAAATATGAGTTTATTTATTTTCTCTAAATTAGAATTTTATTTACTTTTTATAATAAACGTAGGTTTATGTGGGTATATTATAATAATTAAATATTTGGGGTTTGTTTTTTTTCTTAATTTATTTATTTATTTTGATAATTAAATAATTGGGGTTTAACTTGGTTAAGTAGTTTTTATAATTTATCTAATTAATTTTTATAATTGAGTAAATTAGAATTAAGGGATAACTTAGCATAAAAAGGGATTGTTAAAAATTTGGAATTTCTTCAAAGAAGTAATATAAGGGATACTACTAAATGGGGTTTTATCTAAAGGGTACTTGACGGGGTTTTATAAGGAATGTTAAGGGGTTTCATTTTAGGGGTTTAAAAGTTTAGTTAAGGGGTAGTAAATGAATTAGGATTAGGATTTAGGGATAGAGGGAATTGAACTACGACGCTTTGATCCCTCTTTTGAGGGTACGTAGGCATAGAGTTTTTGAACAAAGACCCTAACGAGTACAATAAGGGATAAAATTAGGATTTTTTTTTTATTTATTAAATTGGAATTTATAAAAACAAACAAACAACCCTAAGAAACCTAAAAAGGATCCTATTGGATACAATAGAAGTGAGAGGTGCCTAACACCTTTCTCCCACTTAACTTACTCCCGGACCTTAGGATTTAGGTTTATCCTTATTTCCCTTAAAAAATAGGATGACGACTCTTAATTTTTAAGTCGGCCGCGACATAAAGGATCAGACAGGAGAGAGTAATTTTAGAGTAGATGAACAATGTGTGTTGAGGTTATGTGATGGGATTTGTATCCCTGATGATTTTGAGTTGAAAAGAATGATTATGGAAGAAAGTTATGGGAGTAGC
Organism: Lathyrus aphaca; assembly: GCA_963966055.1. Taxonomy (NCBI): domain Eukaryota; kingdom Viridiplantae; phylum Streptophyta; class Magnoliopsida; order Fabales; family Fabaceae; genus Lathyrus; species Lathyrus aphaca. The sequence continues at coordinate 686,381,906 of OZ014519.1, read as the reverse complement.
TTGAGTGTCCATCCAGGAGCTACGAAAATGTATCAAGACTTGAAGAAGATATTTTGGTGGTCTGGATTGAAACGTGACGTGGCTCAATTTGTGTATGCTTGTCAGAAGTCGAAAGTGGAACATTAGAAACTTGCTGGTTTGATGCAACCGTTGGATATCCCATAGTGGAAATGGGATAGTATTTCTATGGATTTTGTCATGGGGTTGCCTAATACCCCGAAAGGACATGATGATATTTGGGTGGTTGTGGATAGACTGACGAAGTCGACACATTTTGTTTATATTAATATCAGTTTTCCTTTGTAGAAGTTAGCAGGGATCTATATTCGAGTGATAGTTAAGTTTCATGGAATTCCTTTGAGTATTTTGTCGGATAGAGAACCGAGGTTCACTTCCAGATTTTGGGAAATTTTACAAGAAGCTTTGGGATCGAAGCTGAGATTGAGATCATCTTATCACCCGCAAACAGATGGACAGACGGAGAGAACTATATAATCATTGGAGGATTTGTTGAGGACTCGTGTAAGGTATTTTTTTAGGACGAAAATATTCTAAGTGGGAGAGAGTTGTAACACCCCGATTTAATTTAATTATTTTCATAATTTGAAGTTATGATGTTGTGTATTTGTATATGTGATTTTGTGCTTTCGTTGGTGTAAGAATTATTTTTAGTAGTAGGTATTGGCCTTAAGAATGAGACTTTAAGGTGATAGGGTGTGTGACTAAAAGTGTAGAGATTGGTAGTGTGGTAAGCAAGACTAATCTAATTATATTAGTAATGTTTAGTTAATTATAATTTTAAGTGAATATTATTTTAAATTAAATATTTGGTGGAAATTATTTTATTATTATTATTAAATCATTAATTGGGTTAGTTGAAAATAATAATAATATATTAATAATAAGAAAATAAGGGGTTAGAAGAGATGGATTTCATTCTACGTGAAAACAAGAGAAAAAAAAATAGAAGGCTAAGGCTCAAGGGAGAAGAGAAGAATCTTGCAAGAAATCTAAGGTGAGGGTGGGGTTCTTCAATCACTTAAGGGATAAATAATATATATATATATATATATATATATATATATATATATATATATATATATATATATATATATATATATGGGGGTAGATAGATCATTAGGTTCATATTCGTGTGTTCGTTTGGTTGTTCGGTGGAAAATTGAGGTTTACATGTCGGTAATAATGAAAATGTGTGAATTGTGTAAATTGCATGTTTGAGTCGTGTTTGTGGTGTTAGAATGTGTTCTAATTGATGAATGTTGATGTATATTGGTTTAGTAATTCGAATAAGTGATTTTTCGTAACAGAATAGCAGAAAAACCATTACGCAGTTGAAGTAACCGGTTACTTGAGAAATTTTTGGGGAAAATGAGGCTTTTGGATTTAAGTAACTCGTTACCTAGTGAGGTAACCGTTACTTCATTGTTTGGACAAATTTTCATAAATTTTCGAAAATTCATAACTTTCAAATTGTGAGTCCGTTTTAGGTGTCTTTCGAATCACTGGAAAGCTGGTTTTATGTACTTTCTGTTAAAAATATTTCCAACACCAGAATTCCAACTATTTGAGGTGTTATTTTTTTCTGTGTACGTTACGATGTGTTGTACCATAGAATGTTGAATTTGGTTATATGAATGCATGTTGTAGTTGTGAATTGTAGTTGATGTATATTTTGGCAGGTCTATGCTTTATGTTGGACAATTATGGTGTGATGTATTGGTTGCATGATAATCTTATATGTTGGTCATTGTTGTATGTTGTTATTGAATGCATGTCATGTTACATAAGTTGTATGGTAAGTTGTGTGCCCATGTGAGGTGTGAGCGTTTTATCCAGATTCTTAAAATAGAATCGTATTGTTGTTGTTGTTGTTGAGGTAATCGTGTGCTCTTGTGGGGTGTGAGTGATTACGGATGTCGTGTGCCCATGTGGGGTGTGAGTGACTTATATGGAAATTTCGACGGGAATTGTGATCATGAAAAAGGGATCAAAATTGGCACCACATGCATTGAATCAAGTTGGTGTCTCATTTCATAATAGTTGAATTGTGTTGCATTGTGAAATGTATGATTATCTGTGTGTGGTGTGATTATTGATTATGGGTGGTGATTGTGATGAAGGGTGATTTATCTGATGATTTTTATGCTTTCATATTTATATCATCTATTTGTTTTGATTGATTGAGAATCTCATCCCTTTTGTTTGAATGTTGCCTCCACGTGAGTAACATGCAGATAATCAGGATTAACGTGAAGTTACGGTTAGTGAAGTTGAAGTCTTTCACTTAGTTTCGGCGTCTTCTCTGATATGCAACACTAGGGAGTCGGGGAACGCTTTTTGTTCTGTTTTAACTATTAAAGGATCATTTGTTTTCTTTTTTCTTCAAAAGTAATTCTTTTTCTTTAAGAAGTTATGTTTTATGATTTAACTGAATAAGTTTTCGCTGCTTAATAAAAGTGAATGTTTGGATTATAATTTTGCTAATTCCCGTTAATCTTAACTATGTGTTACATATCCTATGCATGAGCAGTGTTGTTGAGAAGTAACATCCTTGTTGTTGAAAATATTATTTCCTAATTACTCTGATAAATTGATTTAATTTACGCGGAGAATTTAGGGTGTTACACAACAACCTTCTGAAGTGTTGCTTTACAACTTATTTGTGCGCCAAACATAGTGAATACATATCCAGAAATAGATTTTTTTGGAATCCATACAACCTACATAATCAGAGTTGGCATATCCTTCGATTCCTTCCTTAACTTTCAAAATCCACTTACAGCTGACTAACCTGGCTCCAACAGGTTTCTTGCTCAGTTCTCATGTGTTGTTATCATGAAGAGATTTCATCTCATCATCTATGGCCTTCATTCATTCAATTTTATTTCAACTCTTCATTATTTCCTTATAGTCTCTAGGTTCTTTGTCTAGAACCTCACTTCCAAACAACCCTGATGAACTAGTAGGACTTTCATCTTCAAGCGCCACAAACCGAAATTGTTCACTCCTATGAACTTTTCAGTCTCATACTTTGTTGAAGGCATCTTCCTCCATGCTATCACACCAATTTGTTGTGAAATATGATGTCCTAGAAATAAAGTATAAATTGTTTCTCTATGATCAAGAAACACACAAGGGTAGAAAAGATGGTAAAAGAAAAAGAACAACAAGAATTGGCTATAACTGTTATTATTTACTTTCTCTTTGAAACATATTACAAGTATTCAAGAATAACAAATAATCTTCTCACCCTAATTAGGATTTGCCACACTTATAATGATAGACTAGTATGTTATTTATAATAAAATCTAACATACTAAACTAATGGGCTTTTTTTTAATAATTAGCCATTACAAACTTAGGGTACAAGCTAACTTAAACAATTGGACATAAAAAACATATCCAATTCGACATGCTAACAAACCTAGCATTTCTGACATCTGCATGTTTGATCTACTTCGACTACAACATATAATAATCCGACAACAACATGTGAACGACCTTCGGCTTTATATTAAACCTCTGTCGAACTGACGAACTAAAAAACTACCTTCGATCATACTAGAGTTCGATCTAATATCTTACATTGAATTTTCTAATACAGACTTTCACATAATTATATATAACTAAAACACATGCATGGATATTTAAATTTTTTAATTTGTATTCATTATCATCTACACAATATAAGAAATTTTCATAAATAGTAAAAGCCATTTTAGCATTCTCACATGTTTACTAAAGCCATTTTTTCTAAGAACATGAAAAATAAGAAAAACAATAATGTGAAAGAGATTAAACATATGAGTATTATTTTGAAACATGATAATAAATTTATAAAAGTATAGCTCTGACATTGACAACCAAGCACACCTTGTGTAATTAATGAAGGAAATTAATTTCTAGAGCTTTCATTTATTGTATTGGTGGAACTATTGAAGAATAGTACAATTAGTACATATATATGAATGAAGATGTTTTAGAAACCCACTTGATGAGGACCCACAACTGGTCCTAGATTTGATCATGATGTATGCAATATGTCACATTTCTTGATTTTCATTAGAGGGTAGTGCGCAAGATGACCATTTCACAAAGGAACAAAGAATCTTTGAATCAAGTCTTTGCCCTTTTCCACTATAAAACAAAAATAATAAAAGATGGGGTCTCCTAATGCATGGTTGTCATCTTTCTCAGGCATATAAGATAAGATTTGATTGGAGTTTCTCCATTTTTAGAATTGAGGATTAAATGTTTTCAACAAAATGGTAAAAATAAAATACAAGAAAATGTGTTTAGATAATTAACATGTTTATTATTATTATTTTTATTTTTTTTAGCATCATATACATAACTCATTTTATACAAATAGTTTAAAATATTATGCAGAACAATATATCTTGTCTCTTATATTTATAAGTTTATAAATTTTTAAAAAAAAATCATTTAAAAAAGATTATCAATGCAATTTGTTGTATGTATATATATTTTTTTATGTAATTTTTTTTAATTTTAATTGAAGATCCATCAAAGTAAGGTTATCTTATGAGATACCACATTTTTGTGTGCTTTTTATAATTAAAAATAATCCTTTGTAGGGTCTTTAGATTAATCAGGATATAATTGTCTGCTGCAACGAAAAAATATGCAAACAAAATTGTGTGGATTGTTCTTGTTTTTGTTGTGATTGAGATACAGAGAATTTTTAACATATTTTTTTGGTTTATATAGTGTGACTCTCTTGTTATCTTTACATTATATGATGCTTTCGATTCGGGGCTATATTGATATTATTTTAAATGTTTGGAATTCTTTTAGCAATAGTAAAATGTTAATGTTTGTTGTGATAATACAAATTATTTGAAAAAGAGAGAAATGTCAAGCTCTGACATGGAATATATGAAAATTGTTGAGATATGTTTAAAATCTTAAGTGTTAAAAGAAAAAAATATATTTTAAGATTGTAGAAACCAAAATGTCAGCAAGAGTGGGGTTAGGTCTAAGGACAATTCAGCGTGTTCAGGTTTCTTAATGCACGTATATTGAGTTTCATTATTTATTTTTTTAGTTTATGAATTTGTTCTTTAATAGATTGAGTTTTAGATTTATTATGGTTATGTTGAATTTCATTCTTGTCTTTATAACCTTTTAGTTAAAGACAAATATAATGGTTTGAAAATCTTAGAGATAATCTCCGAGAGATAATGATAAATTCTTAAGAGTCTATTCTTGAAATTTTAAAATTTTAAAAATATTTGAAGTGGATTGAGAAACACTTTTAAACACCTTGAATTTATGTTATTCATATAAATAGAGAGTTTGAGAGATTGTGAAACACTTTGGTAGAAAATAGGGTTTGTTCTAAGAACTGAGTGATTATTTTGTGGTAACTCATTTATAATATTATGTAACAACTCTTAAGAGTATAGTTGATCAAAGAGCTATTATCCCCTCTGGAGAAGATCGTTTGGTCGAACTAGATAAGTAGGTTATTGTGTTTCTTGTCTTTTATCTTCTTCTTCTTCTGCTAAGTTAAGTTAATATTTTTTTGCATTGAGAGTTATTTTTGTTGAAAACTATTTATTTTCGTTGTCTTTGTTCTTTGTCCCCACGCAACAAATTTATTGGTGTGATTGAACTCTTCAATATAGTTACAAGTAGCGTCCACCATTGGGGGAAAAGGGTTTTCTTACAAGTGAGCACCATAGGTTCTAAATAGAAGATCGAGAGATTTTCCAGAGACAGCGATTTTGATTGTGAAAAGTGAAAATGCAAGCAATCTTAACTCAAAATAAATGTGTTGAAACATTGAAGAGTGGGGCATCGATGTTTGCACACCTAATAGAAGCAGAGAAGATCGGGGTTGTGGATAAGGCCAGAAGTGACATTATGTTGTGCCTCGGGGATAAAGTTGTAAGGAAAGTTGCTAGGAGAACATTGCAGCTTTGATGTGAGCAAAACTTGAATCATTGTATATGACCAAGTCTTTGCCTCACATATTGTGTCTGAAACAACAAATGTATCCATTTTAAATGGTAGATATCAAATTCATAGTGGAGCAGTTGACATAATTTCACAACATCATTGATGATCTGGAGAGTATTGAGGACAAGTTTGAAGAAGAGGACAATGATCTACTCTTTTTGAGTTCATTACCCATATCCTTTTAGCACTTTAAGGATGTTCTTCTTTATAGTAAGAAAATGTATTATTACTTTGGATGAAATTCAAACGGTTGTGAGATCCAAAGAATATTTAAAGATGAAAGATTTAAATATTGATGATAGAAGTGAATGTTTGAGTGTCTCAAGAGGAGAAAGTGAGAGTACAGGGATGCTCAAATCAAAGAGATTTGAAAAATTAATATTAGAATGCTTTATTTTTCAGAAATATGGTCACTTCAAGAACAATTGCCTTGAGATGAGTGATAATGAATATTCTGTTTAGATTATTGTTGCTTCCGATGAGGATAGTTATGAGAGTGCTCGTGCATTAGTGGTGTCGAGTTTGGAGACCGTAGAGGGTTAAATCATGGACTCAGATTGCTCTTATCACATGTGTCCAAGAAAATAATACTTTGAAACTTTGAAGTTGGGGGAAGGTAGAGTAGTAAATCTTGGTGACAATAAGGTTTGCAAGGTTCATGATATTAGTACGGTAAAACTTAAAATGTTCGGTGATCATGAGTTTCTTCTTCACAATGTAAACTATGTCCTAAAACTCAGACGAAATATTTTATTTATAAGCATGTTTGGTGATCTAGAGTATTGCACTATAGTTCAATATTTCACATGGTGAGGTGATAATAGTTAAATGGACTAAAATATGTGGTTTATATATTTTAGATTGTTCCAATGTTGTTATTTATCATTAGTTAGTGAAGACTTTCATGAAGAAAAAAAAACAAGCTATAAGATTTGAGATCAAAGGATGGTGGATGCATGATGGTTATTTTATACCACTTTAATGAGTTTTGCATAAAAAATTGGATAAAAACACATTTGACCATTGAGTTGTCATGGGATTTTATGGGGTAAGGATGGTGTCAAAGCAGCTTATTTAATCGGCAAGTATGCATTTACATAAATAGAATTCCAAACATTTATTGAGGTTTGTAGTATGACTATAACTTGCTCTATTTTGAAGGTCATCAAAACTTTACAAGCTTCAAAACTTTAGACGCAAAGACTGAGATAAGAGTTTGGAAATCCTAGTGATTAGTCTTAGAAAGACAAGGGTAAAGTTCTAAGACTGTATTATTGGAATTTAGGAAACTCTGGGATATATTTAGGGGATTGAAAAACACTTCTAAACACTTTCGATTTGTGTGATTCATTTATATAGAATTAGAGAGTTCATGAATACTTGAGTAAAAAATAAGGTTTGTTCTTGAGAACTTGGTGATTATTTTCTCGTAACTTATTATTAATCTTTTGTAATAATTCTTGTATAATAAGTTAGAGAACTAATATCTCCCCCATAATAGATCATTTAATTGAATTAGATAAAATAAATTATTGTGTTTCTTGTATTTTATCTTTCGTATGTCAAACTAAATTGATATTTTATGGAATAGAGTTATTTTTTATTGAAAGAATTTATTTTGGTTTTCATTATTATTTATTCCTGCACATTAAAAAAAATATGTATATGATTGAACTTTTCAATTTCACACCAAAAATATAGAAAATTTCCTCATCCAGTTCATTCAAATATAATGTAGATAGTGTAACATTGCAACATCAAGCTGGATTTAGTATTGGAATGTGTGTTAGGGATAAGCTTGGTTGTTTTGTTATAACAAAAATGGACTAGTGTTTATGTGACTCTTCGAGTAGTAGGGTGTGAAGCTTGGATAATGATGCACTATAATCTCAAAAGTCATTTTTAAGCTATACTGCAAAAATATGGTTGATGAAGATATGTAGAGGAGCTATTCTTAATGGTTGATGAAGATATGTAGAGCTATTCTTAAGAAGCACAGCAACTTTAAAGTCAATTTTTTTTTTTTTTTAATCTTGGTATCCGGCTTGCGACAGAAAAATTGATTTTACTAAGCAACGATCTAATCTAATGTTAGTGGTCATGTTTTAATAAAACCTCATCTATGAATACAAAAATCCATATAATTAAAGATTTTCAATTTCACAAGTTATTTTAGAATTTTGCAAAACTGTCATAATCCATACTGTTTTATTGATTAAATTGGTGGTCCTGTTAATAATGAAACATGTTTATTCATCAAACTACTACAAAGCTATGAAATGGAAACATCATCCACAGCTTGAAAATGTTCAGACTTTTTTTGGGGTAGGGGAGAAGTAACTCAGGTATATAATTCATCAAACAATATTTTCACAGCATGTTATTATTAACATTACATTTCATTCGAATATTGTAGCAAAACCATTGTTGACAGGACAACATTTTTTCAAAACTAGACTAATATTTGTGCTTCTACAAATACTATGTACAAGATTACCATTACTGTTTGGCACTATCATAATTCTGAGTTGGGGTTATGAGGATTATTGTCACATTGAGTGAACATTTTCTTGATTGCATCTTCTTTTTTATCAATGAAGTTAAAGAAGTTCACAACGACGCGGGAACAGTGACTGTCCGACGGTTCCGACGATGAGGCAGCACTGTCCTTCTGTCTTTGTTTGAATCCAACATATTGGCGGATCATTCGCAGCATAAACAGAACAAGCGCGATGACAGAGATGACACTGCATGAGAGATATAGACCCCAGAAGCTGATCAGGTGAAGTTGGTCGGGTCTAGGGTCGCTTTTCCGTTCACCGGGACAACCCATCTTGCAAAACCATTTCTCATGTATCTTTCGAAGCTCTCCACTTTCGGCAAGTTTTAGAATTGCGGTTGACATATCAAGTGCAAGAGGAGAGTCTCTTTGAAAAGCCTGATACAATTGAAAAAATTGTAATTAATATTACATTGAAAATCGAATACCCGCGCTCATTTTGGGACAATTTAGCGACTCGTGTATATAATTACTTTGAAGATCTAGTTAGAAAGCACTTACGAATCCCCAACTGCTTCTGGTAAACGGCTGACCGATAATCCCGAAATCAGTTTCTTTTGACAGAAACAGCTCAACATACGGAAGCTCGTCTACGATAGCTGCTACGCCACCACCGGACGGTCCCTTCCGAAGTGCTACGGCGTATTCCTCAGGGGAGCCTAAGGAAACAAGTCTTGAACTTGATACATAAAGATTATCTGTCAGATAGCTATAAGCAAATGACCCTACTTGGTATCCAATAGGCCAGTTACTTGCAATCAAACTATCGATTCCTGTGATCGGCGACGAAAGCTGTTCCACTGTGAGAATTGAAGTCAAACTTGCTGTATAGCTAGCTGTGATCACCATCAGTAAGAAAAGCCAGACTATCAACACCATTTTCGAAAGCGAGCTTACGGTATTATCTGATTACAAGAAAAAGCGAGAGTTTATTAGATCGATGGTAAGAAACAAAAACTATAAGAGTTTAGAGCTTTTTCTTACTATTTGTCTTAAACAGTGTTGAGAGGCTGAACCTAAAAACCAAAATAAAATGTGTGGAGTTAGAATCTAAAACACGAGATAGTAAGAAAATTGCATGAAATTACTAAAATGGCTTACATAAACATTGTTACAAGTTGTCGTTTAGGAGGACCACGGAACTCGTCATTGACTCGGTGTTCAAGAATCCATATAACCACTCCAATCATGAAAAATGATGCAATAATGATACACCACATATCTGGTGAGAATGGTTTGAGGAATACCCAAGCATTTGATTTTGAACGGTTGATAGGAGCCACTACAACAAGACTAGATGATGCAAAAGGCTGAGAAAAGTCCACAATCTTTGTTCGGTTCGTTACAATCGCAATGTCTCCAACAACCGCATCGTATACCTGCAACAAAATTTCACATAACCGTGTTGTTGTTAAACACATACAAGCATGATTGCACGAGCGACTAATATTTAATAGAACAGCGAATGGCGAATTTTGAGATTTTTTTCCATGATGAGTTTCACTTACATTTTCGTCAATCTTTTTCACAAGCGCATCATAATTTGGATTTGATTTACCATTTCCAACCGGCTTGAAAACAAAAGGAATTTCATACGGAATAAACTCCAATGCCTTCTTGAAGATATCGATACAATACCCTTGAATCTGATGACTATCTTGCAGTTCAGTTACAAATTCAACAAAACTCGCTCGCTTTGGCACTCCAATTCTCAATGGCTTAGCATTATCAGCAATCACCCAGCCGCGCGGTCGTTCTGTTTTCCCACCTGGCCAAGTTATATTGGCAAGCTTCTGATCAACAGAAACCCGGCGATCTTCCTTTTTCACAAGAACTTCGGGAGGAACAACTGAAAATCCTGAATGATTAGACCAATAACCAACCTTTTTAATTTTCATTCGATTGATATTGATAACATCATAACCACTACTTATGATGTTTCTGTCTGAACTAAACCGAATTTGACCACTCACACCGCCAAAATTTGACTTCAATAATATGTCAACAAAATCAGATCCACCATCAAACACTTTGAGCTTCTCAAGCTGAATACCGATTCCTTCCGTATGAGCTACCATATTGTTGTCATGAAGCGAGAAAGTAATATTTTTATATACTTGCAAAAATTTATCAATTGAATGTGCAACTGTCCAAATTGTATCGTAAGCAAAGAATCCGTAAGAGTTCAAGCTAGTATTTGCTATACCTTCCTTTTGCATCTTTTTCCACCGAGCAATATAATCTCTTCTTTTATTTGAATCTGGAATATGTTGACGAAGACCGACAACTCCTTCGACGATGCTAAAAGCATTCTGATTCGCAGGCAGAAATGAATGTAGGGTAGCAGCGAGCCATTCTGTGACAAGCCATACATAGTCACTAGTCATCATTTGAAGTTTGCGAGCGATGGAAAATATTCTCAATCTCGGATCAGGGTTGACATGAACAACAAAAACACGAGGACTAAATACTTTGGTTTGATTGAGCAATGTAGTGATTTCGTTCAGATCGAACTGAATACTCAAAGCTAGTTTGTGAGCTATTTTCAATCTCCTGTTTTCAAGTTCATCGTTCAAAGAAGATATTCCATTTCTTCCGTAATCATCATCCAAGTATACAACAATGACCTCTTTCCATCCGTTAAAGTCGATCAGATCGGCCATTGCAGACATTTGTTCTGAGTCACTTTGTACGGTACGGAAAAAGAGAGGAAACTGAAGGGAAGATAGGGTTGGATCAGTTGCAGCGTATGAAATAAGGGGAACATGGACAGCATCCGCTATTTGAGAAATCGAATGAGCCATAGCGGATGATTGTGGACCAATTATTGCTACAACCCCTTGCTCAAGTACCTGAAAAGCTGTATATAGAGAATGTTCAAATCAGAGAGTACAAACTAAACTATACAAACTGCAAATTTAAAATTGGAAAACTTGCATCCAAAGAAAGATGGTTCTAAAGTAATATTAGAGTAATAATGAAACCAATGCAACATAATGAGAAATCAACAAGAACTGTAACCTAAGAAAGTAATGAGTTGTCACTTGAAATTCCAAATATAATGTATACTTAGTTCGGATAAAATCAGGGTCATTTTTGAAGGCGTGCAAGCTAGGCTATCGGATAAAACTACGACTAATCTACAAAGGATCTCCAAAAACTTGAGACGGCTCTAGATAAAACAGATACAATTAGCATAACAAAATACTCAAGCTAATAAACTAGGTTGCACGGACACTTTAATCTGAAAGCCTGTCCGGTGTCTTATACATATGGGAGTGACCTATACTTATAGGTATGGTTACATTCAACTACTTCACTTTCTCAAATTATTACCGGTATCAACTTGTCAGGTGTCAACGTGTCAGTGTCTATGTCATTGCTTCACACATAATCAAACATGACGAAACAGACTAAACAAACTTAGATATTGACTGAGAGTTTAAGAGGCAACAATTCAACAACATAGAAAACTAACAAAATTGAAGATAAAAAGCCAACAAGAAAACACGAAAAGTGTTAAGGTTGAAGCTTGGTACCTCCAGTTGATCCCAGAAAAGCATTACACATACCATCCTTCATTATCAAGTTAAACTTGGTACCATTAAGAACAGTTGGGTCAGAATTGACATCAGAAACAGCCATTTCCATAGCTACCTTTGCAACTCTACCTATTACAGAATCGAAGGTGAAAACTGCTCCAACTTTCACACTTTCAGGCTTTTCACTATCAGCAATACCAAAAAAGAGGATTACCTGAATCCAAATCACCAGGTGCCAAACCATAAACTGCTTCATTTTTTACTCAAACACCCAACAAAATTTTCAGAATAAAGATTGAAACTTGGACATACCCATCATCTGAAAACACTGGAAAGTGATTGAAATAGAAGAAAGATTACATTTTGATTGGTAGCCAGGTGAGGAAAGTTAGTAGAAGCACTAGCAGAAAACCCAGCAAGAGCTAAAAGTGTTACAGTGAAGAGCACATTCCAACAAAAACTATTGAGAAATATTCTCGTCAAGTTGTTGGATATACACGTGGATTCCACTTAATAAATGCTACTAGTAAGTAATAAGTTGCAAGTGAACATTAAGATCTTCTTTTAGATTTTATGATAAACTCCTCCCTGATGTGCATTGGATTTGGTTTTATTTTTTATTTTTTATGGCAACATTACCAACAAAATAAGTTGGGTAACATTACCCATTATGAGTTGTAAGCAATACACAGATTTAACAAAATGCCACCGGACATGATATTATGAGAATAATATATTATAAATTGTGGCATTATACTTTTTAATAAGAAAAATATTATTCTTACATCAAAATTCAACATTTATATCGTATTTTACTATTCACATTGAATTTATATCGTATTTTACTATTCACCAATAATATGAATAGTAAAATATTATAATAATATAAAAAAAATATTATTTTGATTTTTTTTTAATACGTGAATGTTTATTAATCAATTTAATTATTATATTAACTAAATTTGATGACTGTTAAAAATTATTTTTATTATCTGAATGTTTATTAACCAACATCATTACTGTATTAATCAAACTTTTACACTGCATTACTATTCACCAATAATATGAATAGTAAAATATTATAATAATATAAAAAAAATATTATTTTGATTTTTTTTTTAATACGTGAATGTTTATTAATCAATTTAATTATTATATTAACTAAATTTGATGACTGTTAAAAATTATTTTTATTATCTGAATGTTTATTAACCAACATCATTACTGTATTAATCAAACTTTTACACTGCATTAACCAGCTTTGGTGACTGTTAAAAATTAATTTTAATACTCGGACGTTTATTAACCAACTTCATTACTATATTAACCAAATTTTTACACTATATTAACTAACTTTTTTTCACTATTTTAAAGTCATTGTTCATGGATATTGTTCACAGACATTATTCATGTTCATGGTACTTTTCACGTGTACGTTTATGTGTATTATTCATAAAAAAATATTATTTTGTTAAAAAAACACTATTCACCGTTTAAATACGGTGAATAGTTTATATGGTGTAAGTATTGGGTGTAAGAAATAATGTAGAAATAGTATTTCTGTTTTAATAATTATAAATGTATCCATGTTATTAAATTAGTGTCAATTCCTAATGTATAGTTTTAATTTATTAGAAACACCCTATTTTACTTCGGTATGTATAAATGGATCAATGATAGTGAACTGGAATTTTCACTATTTTCTCTCTTCAGTGGCTTTGTGTGTAATTCCCCCGTGCATTTCCGACTGTTAGGTCAATTGGCAATTGTCGGATGGCGGAGTTTCATCATGGAATTTTTTCAGATTTTTTTGGGTTTGTATTTATCAAAACCACAACAACCTCGCAACCAGGGTATTCAAGAGGAAACAACGAAAAAATCAAAATCTTTCGCTGACATTTTGAATGCCAACACCAACATTTGCAACATTCCAACGTCTCAACTTCCACAACCATGCGTAAAGGTGGGATAAAATTGGCATCTCCATTTCGGAAGAAGAATACATCGTCGATTTAGAATCTTGTAAGCATATTCTCCATGGCAAGGTAATATGGCCAAAAGGGTCAACTCCTTTGACTAACATTGCCTTGAGGAACAAGATTGCTAATTTGTGGAAGAATCTTGACAAATGGGGTATCACATCCCTCAGGAAAGGATTCTATGAGTTTTCTTTCTCATCCCTTTACGGCCTTAAGAGGGTTAGAGCATCACCTTCGTGGAATCTAGTGCCTGGTAATCTGAAGTTGTTTCCATGGACCAAGGATTTCAACCCAAATCTTAAAACGATCTCAACTACTTAGGTTTGGATTTGATTATTTGGGCTTACTCAAGAATACTGGAGATCTAACATTCTCTTCACAATCGCAAGCAGCATCAGAACTCTTATCTGCACAGATGCCCTAGCCTCTAAATCCAGGTTTGATTGTCCTTATGTTCATTTTATTAGGGTTTTGGTAGATATGGACTTGTAAGCTAAGTTTCACCACAATGTATTAGTTGAGAGGAAAAAATTTTCTTTTTTTGTTGACATCGAGTATGAAAATCTTCCTCAATATTGTTCACATTGTAAAATGATTGGTCACTTTGTTCAGAGTTGCAAAAACCTCAAAGCTCCAAATGTTGTTGACAAGCTTCAACCTAAATCTAATTCTAGAATTTATGTCTCCAAACAAAATGTCCTGAAAGAGAACAGTGGTAAAGTGCCCTGTATGGGGGAACCTGTGATTCAGGATCTAGAGACTAGTGAATTGTGAAAGAACCTCTGATGGTTTTGGATTCTCAAACATGTGATGTTAATAAAGATCGGGTAGTTGTTGTGACTGACTTCTTTCCCTTTACACAAAATAAATTCATTGCCTTAGACACTATGTAAGTTGATAGTGAAGATTATGATGATATCTCCCAGGATAAAGAGTTTGTGGATATTACTTAGGCTATGAATGATGATTCCATAGACCCTCCCCCCTGAACAATAATGAGAAATTCCTTTAATTGTCTTGGGACAACATATGTGAAAATGTAAAGGTGGAGGAAGATTGGGAAGAGGTGAATGATATTCCTGAGGAAAAATTGGCTCATACATTCACTCTTTTAGAGCCAAAAATAAAAAGAAAAAGTTAAAGCATCCCAGTGGATACATAACCATATCAAATTTTTGTGCCTCAACATATTTAAAATGATTTGAATTTTTAGATTGGCCCTAATAGAATAATTACCTCAAACAAGATTAACTTTTTGTTTGTTGCTAAACCTTGGATTTCTATAGATAGATTTCCTCAAAATTGGTTTCTCAAGCTTGGTTACAAGCTCATCACTATCAACAATAGATTAATCACATACCTAACCTCTGGTGTTTTTGTGAAATTTCTCTATTTCGTGTCATCATTCATGTTGGTGATCAAGTCATTGCTTTCGATACACAATAATGTTTTTGGTCGTGTCGCCAGTTATGCTTCTACCAGTTATATCCATATGAGATCCATGTGGAACAACTTAATGATAACACGTAAATGTATCGTATATTTACCGCATTTTATGTCCGTTTTATTATGATTTTATATATTTAACTCCCGACTTTCCCGAGTTTTCGTGTTTTCCCACAGGTACTATGTTTCTCCAGTCAAAAGTGTGCTAAGTGACCATATGAAGAAATCCAACATAAAAAGAAGAAGAAACAGTCATTCTGTCAAAAGTCTGATATTTTGTTGCTGTAACGACCGTTACAGATTCCTTACGGTCGTAACGCGGTGTTCATGCGTGTAACGCCCGTTACGATGGTGTTACGACCGTAACGCGCTGATTTTTGGTCATAACGCCCGTAACTATGCCATTACGACCGTAATGCGCACAAAAATAGGTTTATGCGTTGGATCAGAAGCATCTCCAGAAAGGGTCAAAACATAACACTCGTTCTCCACTTCCTATTATTTCTCACACGACCAAGACCAAGCTACTACTTCATACCAAGTCATCCTTCCTATTTTCTCTCAACTTCCTACTGTGCCCACAACTCCTTATTTCTCTCCAACGGAAGTTACAGAAGAGGAAGCTTTTCTCTATAAATAGAGTCTTCGTAGTTTTGAGAAAGGATCCAAGTTTTTGGGCGCGAAAGCGCTGCTTATTTTGTTCTTAGTTTTTTTAGGCAGAAATTACTATTGTAAAAGGAGTAGTTTCTTACACTGAGGAACTACTCCACCATTAGTGTTTAGGCCAATCTATGTAACTGCTTGGATCAATTTATACAAGTTATTTCAATTCTGCATTTATTCCAAAGTCTCGCAATTTATCTTCGGCTTTTACAGGTTTTTATCGCATTTATTATTATTATTATTATTATCATTCTTGCATTCCTTAATTAATTATCATGTTTCTTTCAATTGATATTATCATGTTTGGTTTGTTTATTTTTAAATAGTTTAGAGTCTGGCGTATGAGGACCGTCGTTACCGACGGGACTCGGTAGAAAATACTAGGTGCGAATTAACGATTAAAATTCTGTTTTGGTTATAATTTCTATGCGTAATTTAATTAGCATTGTCACGAGAGTGAGAAACTAATTAAGGTTAGAACCGGCACAGCGAGAGCGTGGGGATCGAACCGGATAGTAGAAATTAGGCAACTTATCTAAAAACAGCGAGAGCGCTTTAGAGACGTTTAGGATATTATTAGCTTTCAAAACACGTTTCTTAGTTACCGGGCGAGCGAGAGCAAAATCTTGGGATTAGGAAGTGTGGCTTTAGTTAAGACCGCGAGAGCGTGAGGCGGAGTCTTTAAGCTGATATATTCTACGGAACTAGCTATAGTCGTAATTAGTACCGAATTCTATAAAGTCCCTTAGGAGCGCGGAATCCATATCCCGGCCTCGTTTTATTCTTATTTTCTTTCTTAGATTTATTTTAGTTTCAGTTCTAGTTTCCCTTAAACCATAAAAATATCATTAGCCTTAGCTTTACAACGCAACGATAGATAACGGTAGGTTGACATTGGTCTCTGTGGGTTCGATATCTTTATTACTACACGATAGGCTGTGCACTTGCAGTTAGAAACCGTTAGACGTATAGTTTACCGTGATCACTTAACTTACCCATTGTCAATAATCATAAAATCTACTAGTGTCTCATTTGAGATTACAATGTTATTATTGGGGTTCATGAGCATAATGGCTTATTTTCTCCTTCTAAGCTTCCCATAAGGGAGTTTAAAAATTGGTCTAATCATAATAACTTATTCCAGCTCCTTATAATAGGTGCCTCTTTCACTTGGTCCAATGGGAGACTTGGAGAACTCATATCTTAAAGAGGTTAGATATGGCCATTTGTAATATGGATTGGTTGAACTCGTGCTTCAAAACTTCGTGTATATCCTTACCCAAAGTTAGATTTAATCATCATCCCCTTTTGCTTCAGTTCAGCTTATCCTCTACCAAGCTTATTATTTCTTCCTTCAAATTCCTTCACATGTAGACCACTAATCCCAGTTTCTTGGATGTTATCAAATCTAGTTGGAAAACAAGTGCCTATGGTTGTCATATGTTTGTGCTTACTGAAAAGCTCGAGGTCCTAAAGAAAAATCTTAAGATTTGGAATCAAAATACTTTTGGAAATGTCCATTCCATGGTGAAGCATATTGAAGTGGCCCTGAATCAGGTCCAATTGGAGCATCAAAATGACACTCATTTTGTAGTACCAAGAAATAGAGAGAAGGATTGCTTGATTCATCTTGAGAATGCTTTGAATACTAAGAATTTATTTTGGAAAGTGAAAGCTCGTGTCAAATGGATGCACGATGGGGACAAAATTATTAAGTTCTTCCACATTATGGTTAACATTAAACATGAAATAAAATGCATTTTTGCCCTTAATTTTAATGGTATCCTCACTTCTAACCAAGAAACCCTTGGTGATCAAGTTACTAGTTACTTTAATAAGCTTTTCTCCGAGTCTAATCAAACCAACCTTGACCATGAGCTCATCAACTCCTGTATCCCTAGGTTGATAACTGATGATATTAACATTATGCTTACCAAGTCTCCTTGCAACTTGTAAATCAAGAATGTAGTATTTAGTTTGAACCAAGATGGTGTTCCTGGGTCAGATGGCTTTGGAGCTATTTT
This sequence comes from Lathyrus aphaca, assembly GCA_963966055.1. NCBI lineage: Eukaryota > Viridiplantae > Streptophyta > Magnoliopsida > Fabales > Fabaceae > Lathyrus > Lathyrus aphaca. The sequence goes on along the minus strand of OZ014519.1, from coordinate 686,363,686 downwards.
CTTCCACTAGTATTAAGATGTGATCAGCTATGATGTTTCTACAATAGTTACTCAAATTTTTCACTCCTCTTGGATCCTTCCCAATTTCAACTCCAACCTTCTTGTCTTGATTCCCAAAACCCCTAAGGTTGATGCTATTGATCACTTCAGGCCCATAGCTCTATCAAATTTTAAGTTTAAAATCATTTCCAAAGTCTAAGTTGATAAATTGACTTCTATTATACCTAATATTATTTCTAATGAGCATAAGGGCTTTGTTAAGGGCATAAGTATAAAAGATTGTATTGGTTTAACCTCTGAACCAATTAACTTTCTCCACAAGAAATCTCATGGTGGTAATATTACTTTGAGAGTAGACATTTATAAAGCTTTTGATTCTCTTAACTGGGTCCTTTTCTTGCAGATCCTTAAAGTTTTTGGATTCAATGAAAAGTTCAATAATTGGATCAAGACTATCCTTAAATCATCCATGATCTTCATTTCCTTCACTAGAAACTCTTATGGCTTCTTCAACTATGAGATAGGAGAGAGGTAGAGAGACCCCATATCACCTCTTAATTTTTGTATTACCAAGAAAATCCTTAGCAAAAGTATCACCTTGCTTGTAGAGAAAGTAAAAGTAAAGATTATTCTTGGCCTTAGAGGTTTTGTGGTCCCTTCCCACTGCCTCTATGCATATGATGTTATAATTTTCTACATAGACAACACAAGTTATATTAGTGCCCTCGTTGATCTCTTCTAGATATATTCAACGACTTCTGGTCAGTTTGTTAATCCTTCCAACTCTCAAGTTTTCTATGGATCTTTAAGTGACTCTAGAATGCACCATATTTTCATGCTTCTTGGCTTTAAAAATTTTAGCCTTCCTTTCTCTTACCTTGGGGTCCCAATTTTTAAAGGTTCCCCCGAGGCCTTATAATTTAGGCCTCTTATGGGTAAAATCAAAGCTAAGTTGGCAAATTGAAATTCTTTTCAAATCTTAGTTAAATGGGGGTTTTGTTATCGTCTCCACATGGGTTATTCTGATATAGGATGCTTGTCAAAGTTTGTTTCATAAATTTCCACGATTTAGTAGCAGAGCTTAAATTCTAAGATGTTTGTTTAACAAAGTATATTAAAACTAATTTTCATCTACCCTAACTTATATATATTCTCTTAATCTTGCATATGAAGCCAAATTTGATTAGTATCATCATGTATTCTCTCAATACTATCTATGTCTAGAGCAGTGTCGTGAGAAATATTGTATTCATCATTGTACGATCTTTCCATATAACAACCAATATAGTAAGCTGTAAGTTCAACATAAAGCAAATATCAACCACAAACTGATCTCTCCAATTTGTGTATTGATAGATGAGTGTTTTAGGTTAAGTTCAATAAATTTACGTCTAGTGTTTTAAAAAACAAGAATGGACCATTAAGAACAAAAATAGTAATCATATATTAATCATCACTTGTTCACATACAAGGAAAAGAAATGCATAAAAGCTAAGGTAGACTACCTCTACCTTTTATACAAATGAAATTAGCTACCCATAACCATGGTAGTTTTCTTTACAAGTAATAAGAGAAGATGAATAAGCATCTACGTCGAAGAAACAAACTCGGATGCGAATCCAGCTTCTATTTGCCAAAGATTTCTTCTTGATAAAGAAATATGAAAACTAGGGTTTTTTTCTCTTTTCTTAAACTCAGAAAATGGTAAAAAGTGGGTTATGATCCCCAAAAAGTGTAAAAAGTACTTATATAGTATGACCAAAATTTGTCAAGTTCGCTTTGTGAACTCATGCTTCGCACAACGAAGTCTATTTTATAGCACATTAAGTGCCTCTGAATAGTTAAATCGCCCCTGGGAAAAAATCTGAACGCTCATGAGGTTTGATAAATTTTGGTAAAACATTGATATGATAAAGATAAAGAAATCTGCTCAGGATTAAAGAAGTTACAGAAGATGACTCAACAACATGACAGGACATCTTCCTAATATAGCAGGTTTCTATACTTAACAAATTTGTCAAGGATTTGGTGTGAATTTGCAGAGTGGATCAAGGAGCAAAGATAAAAAGCCCAACAACAGAAGACTATATAAGCAGACTTAGACCCAGGGTTAAAATAACCTTTGTAACTTTTGAATCACTTGTATTACCACAACCGAAGGTCATATCTTGGATTACCACAACCGAAGAATGGCGATCACTTGATTTGAAATGCTATTACCCATATCTTGTGTTTATGGATTGTTGAAATGCATCAGTCAGATAGGGTCAAATTGCAATTTGGGTATCAACAAGAAATACTCGGATCACCAAGGTGCCTCAGAGAAGAACATAAGATGCATAAGATGCATATGCAAAAGTCTTGGAATTACAACTACACAGTTTTGTATCAAGCCGAACAAGATCTTTGGACAAATAGACAACGATTGTGTTTGACTGGGGTGTCATTTGAGGGAGAAATGAAGACGAGTCAATAATATTTATATTGGTTCCATATGCTACCATATCAATACGCATCAACAAAATAATTCTTGAATGACCCTCGTCGACGGTACTCGACATCAAATTTGCCCAATCCACCACAACCAACTTACCAATACCATCATACACAATACACACAACCAAACACATCCACCCAGTATGAACCACATCAATCATCGTACCAACAACCTAACTACCATACACATACTCAACATACACGAACCCAATACACATACCAAATCCCCCAACAACAAACACACTACACATACCAATCACAACAACAAACATGCTTCTGTCCACCACGACACCACACACCAATTCCACCACCAAACTTTGGTTAGTCCCAAACAAACCAACATTCATCATCTCTCGATGTGTCCGACTATTACGTCGCGACCGTTGAACCCTCGACGCCAAACCCCACCCAATTCACACAAATCTCTAACGAATTTCCACCACCTGAATTTTTTGAAAATTTCGAACCATTGGAAATTTACCCCAACCAAACACCTGTTATCCAAATCTCTACCAATTTATCTGCTCCTACGCAAAATTTTATTCTTCCAAAACAAATTCAATGACCAACAAGATGTGGAACCGGTAGCTGTTTACCAGACGTAGATGACGAAACGAAAAATCAACAATGAAATTATTTCCAACCAATTGTAATTTATATTATTATATTATATTAATGATATTTTTATTTATTTTCTTAATTAAATTGCATATCTTATATTATATTTAAAACATAAAAAAAAATAAAAAAAAATATTTTTTAATATAATATATTATATAATTAAAATAAATAAATAAAATAATTAAATAAATCAGTTTTATTAAAAATAAATAAAAAAAATTCTCCAACCAAAGTGGTGAACTCTTCTTCATATATAGTCCACTCGCTATCTTCTTGGAAGGAGGGAAAAAAATTATAAAACCCCCCTATAATTCAAATTTTGTGGCGTCGGGGGTGGCATTTTTTAAAGGGTGGCATTTTGAGCAACTCAAGAAAATAACATGGCAAGCAATTCATCGTCACACGTCGAATGATGTGATTGTTATCCTTAATGCTTTATTATCGATACTTTTTGGTAGTATCTACATATAATGATGTTTTTTTTTGTTTATTTATTGTCTGTACAAACAATTGGAATTACTCACAAACATTCGGCCTTCATTTGATACAGTGTCATATGATTAGAAGCCTTATTCGTTTTTTATTTCTTCAGCAAATATTTTTAGTTTATTAGTATGAAAAAAAAACTGCAATAATACTTATAAAAAAGAAGTCATAGCATATATTTGATAAATTCTATCTATAAAATATACTATTATTTTATAGATAGAACTACTATTAATCGTAAAGTCTAGTCTCTTAAACTGAATTAAATTCCAATGACTAGCATACCATTTATTTATGTAAAAAAACCATCGCAATCAATACAATAATGCTGCATTTTTAATAAAAATAAACAATAATATCATTTCATTTACTAATAAAATATTAAATTTCAAAATAATATCAATAAATTACATTAACTTAACCAAAAAAACATATTATTTAGTTTTTAACTATTTTTTTATTATCAATTCAACTACATTTCAACCAGGTATACTGATTGAATCAAGAAAGTGTTATGAGTCTCATCACTCCAATCACCAGTTTAATATTTTTTCTAGAATTTATCCAATTTCTTAATTTAAAAGGGGCTCCTTTTTATCTTCCCATTTGTTCAACCTCTGAACTGACGCTTCCACCTACAAAAAGAATAAAGTTTTTTATTGCTAAATACCAACATCTCTCCAATTTCCCATACCCTCTCTAATCATGCAAATATAATTATTTTCCTTTGTTTATTACCTCTTTGTTCCAATCAGTTCTAAATGTGACCCACATAAGAATAATTGTCTGCATAGTAGTTCCACCAAGCATCCCTAGCCAAATCCCCTATGTCACAAAGATTTCATGTCGTTAAGAATCTTATAATTGAAATCAAATCCAAAATCTTATATCAAATAAAAAAATGATATCTACCTTAGCACCAAAATTGAAATAAAAGCCTAGAATTGCACCCAATGGTATACCAACTATATAATAACAACCCACATTCACATAAGCAACGAAAGCTTGCCATCCACACCCAACAGCAACACCTACATGCATTCATGTCAAATTAATTAGTTTCTAATTAAAAGATTAGTATATAAACAAAAATATTATTACTAATTATGTAATTAAATTACCAGATAATACAGGTTGAATGCCATTGAGCACAAGAGAAACAGCGAGGAGTGGACAAAGATCTGAGACCGCGGCTGCCACGGCTTCACCCTCCGTGAAAACATAGCTGATAACATCTCTTAATACAAGCACGACTATCGCCGAGATTATTGATACTAAAAAGGATATCAATGTCACCACTTTCACCGAAAACGAAGCTGATCTTGGATTTCTTGCTCCGAGCTCGTTGCTCACCCTCACACTGCGCATGCTCAGACATATGACATAACATTGACACTAAACACTAAACGTACATACATCATACACCATATGTACATGTTCAGATATCAGACACGACACCATGCCACTAATATGTACGTGAACATACACGATCGGACAAACATGATACTTATATGATATGTACTATGTACGTGAACATACACATATATCATCATATATGACACTGATATGATGATATGGTATGTATAACATATACGCGCATTGGTAATAATTTTACAAAACTAAATAAGTAGAATCAAACCTTGCGGCTGCGTTGAATCCAACTGAGATCATGAACACCCATCCAAGAATTGTGGTACTGCAATGCAATGAAAATGGTCGTATCAAAATGATCGAAAGATATTAACAAAGAACAAGTTGAGTAACCTTACCAAATAGAAAGAGAGTCAAGAGCCAATTCAGGATTCGGAAGAAGCCCAGCAAGCAAAACCAGAATCTGAAAATACCAAGACTCAAGACACAGCATAACCGCGGAAGCCGCCGACAGTCTAAAAAACTCCGGCAACCCTGAAAACGCCTCCACCGTAAACCCATTCCACGTCTTCTTACACTTTTCACTCTTGACAATATAAACAAACTGAGCAACAACAATAATCCACCAAGACAAACTCAAAACCAAGGAAGCTCCCACTAATCCCAACCCAATCTTAAAAACAACAAGCCAACTTAGTACAAGATGAACCACCAATGTTACTGCTGAAATGTATGCACTTGGTAGAACTATACTCTGTGCTTGAAGAAACTTGGAAATCGGAAAGTTTACTGCATAAGCGAATATCTGCGGGATAAGTCCGTAAACAAAAAGCGCGGCGGCGGAAGAGATTCTTGGTGATTGTCCTATGGCTATAAGAATTGGTTTGCTTAAGATATAAATAACCGTTAGGAATAAACCGGTTATTGTTAGAAGAATTGTTGATCTTTGTAGGTAAGTTCCAAGCATTTCATATTTTTCTGCTCCATATGCTTGTCCACATAGAGTTTCAACTGCACTTCCCATTCCCAACTGTGACAAAATTTATTATTAATAATATAATAATTAATTATCAAATTTAATAATATTAATTGGTATGTTTATTATAATTAAAATTTGTAACATATCTAAGTAACATACTTTAAATATAAGTAAAAATAAATTAAAAGGTTAAATGTATTTTGTCGAAATTTCAAAAGAAATATATTTAATTATTTTTATTTTTTACATTAAGTAATTCTATTTACTATAATAAGAACAATATACTATTTGGTGGAATAAATCTTGCTCCCCTCTTTTTGTATCTCTCTTTTTTTTTAATACATTTTGGCCTTTATAAAAAAAATTATATTAAGAACAATAAATAATAATAATAATAATAATAATAATAATAATAATAATAATAATAATAATTATAATAATAATAATATCTGAAGCTAAACGCTATATTTAATAATGATTTTATGTGTAACATTATAATTGATTGATGTTGTATAATTTATTTATTCCATTTTCTCATAAACATAATCAGTCAAGTTTATTTTATCATGCTTGATTCCACTAAACTTGTTGTGATCCATCAATTTAAACCATGATCTATATAGCAAAACGAGTGAGGTCGATTCTTACCATGAGGCCATAAGCAAATATCTGAATACCGGTGTTCCCGAGCGACGCGGCGGCGAGTTCAAGGTTACCAAGGTGGCCGGAGAAGATTTGTGTGGACATAGACATAACATAGTTGATGAGATAAACAAACACAGCTGGTGCGGCTAAGAAGAAGAGCAGTTTAAGCTCAATCCACGTGGCGGAACGGATGCGGCGGAAGTATGGCACGGTGGTGTTCGATAGCATTCTCTCAAGCTCGCCGTCAGATTCATGGTGCGTCGGTGGCGTATCGCTTGCCGGTAACAAAAGTGGTTGTTCAGCAGATTTTTTGCTCACTGAATCCATTTCAATTATGGCTGTAGGGTAACATTACAAAAGAGTGGTTTATATAATAATGAACTTCTGCTACTTCATTCTCAAACCTTTTCTTTTTTCCTTTTTTATTTGAATCCACTAAATCACTATAAAAAAATAAAAAAATAAGGTGAATTCTTATTTATTAAATAATAGTACTCCTATTCATTGAATATTTTTTATTTGAATTCTTATTTATCCAAATAAAAAATTTGAATAAGATTACCTTTAGTGTTAAATATATTAAAAACAATGATTAATTATACTATTTTATAATTAATTAAATAAGTAAAAATCAAATAATAATATGTAATTGGTTGAATATATATTACCCATTATTTTGTGATTGATAGAGAAGTTGTTACCAAATAATAAATATAATATTAATGTTTTTTGTACTAGTATATTTATTATTTTGTCTGTTTTCTTAACTTTTTTTCTGTCTGTGAAAGGATATGATATTATTATTATTATCTCTGAATTGGGGGTATATACATTTTCTTTTCTCGAGGAATGCATGGCTTGTATTTTAGTATAATTTGTTTTACAACAACCAATGCTCATTTCTAAGCCGGTGACAATTTTATTATCTATTATAAAAAGTTGGATAAGGTATTTTCAATCAATCCATTAATATCATGTTATTTTATTATATTTAATAATTTAATTTTTGTAGATTTTCAATGCAATATAGTCTAATTTACTCTATGAGTAATTTTATCTAATTTTTTAAAATGAATAGATAAGAATTCACCTTCCAAATAATATATTTTTGTTTATTTAACTTAAATAAATTGAGTTGTTAATTAACTTACTCTCTTGTCTCATATTCAGTGTTTGCTTTGTGAGTTTTGTTTGTCTCAAATATTTACTTTTAAAAAATGTATGCAGATTTATTTTATTTATTATTAATTTATTGTTAATTATTGAATTTTATCAACTAATTATTATAAATAAAAATTAGATGTATATTGCATGATTATGTTCTATTTAAATATATATGATCATTATTATTTACAAAAAATATTAATTTGAGCCATTTTTATGTTTATTGCATGTCTAATTTATAATATAATTTAGTTGTTTTGATATTTTATAATATTACATAATTATTTAAAATATTTTTTTATAAAATTATTAAATAAGTAAAATAGACAAATTATACCTATTATCAAATTAATAATAGAAATAAAAATAAATAGAATTATGGAATTAAGATAGAAAAACACAAATTTTTAACAATATTATTTTATAAGAGTGAAATTATAGAAACCAAAATTTTAAAGAACTAAATACTTCTATTCATCTTTTAAACCACTCCCTTTTAACCAAATTATTTTTAACCCAAAATATATATTGTGTGATATTTCAGAATATATCCTTATAAAAAGACATAATTTTGTGATGCTTCAATACATAAAAGAAATATAATTAAGAAGAAAATAACTTGTTCCATTTTTTTAGCCATTTTTCTAATTAATTATTAATGAGTGAATTAAGAGAAAAATGTTATGAGTCAATTAAGAGAAAAAAGTTTTGATACGTGATTAGTGGAGGTTTCTCTTACATGTGTTAGTCAATGGTATTTTTTATACTATTAATTAATGGTTTGTTTTATCAATATAATCATAATTAATTAGTTAATTAATGAGTTAATTTTGAATTAGTAGTGAATGTAAGTTAGTGGTTGGTTTCTTATTGGTTTGTTTTAACATTTGTAATTATAATTAGGGGTGGAAATAAGTAAGGATCTATAATCTAAATTACTTTATGTGAGATCTGATCAGATTTTTTTAATAAAAAATCAGATTTATGATTTTTTAAAAATCTATTTAATTAAAATTTATGCTATTAAAAAAACCTATAAAACTTTATAGGCTAACTTATATATTCATATATATTTAAAAAAATGTTAAATTGGTTGATATATATATATATATATATATATATATATATATATATATATATATATATATATATATATATATATATATATATATATATATATATGTTGATCTATATATTCATATATATTAGAATAACGATTAAATATGTCGGTCTATATATGTATATATATGTCAACCTATAAAACTTTTTAAGTAATATAGAATAATTAAAAGCTTTATAAAAAAAACTTGTAAATAGATTTTCAGATCAAATTATGTTTTTAAAAATGTCAGACCACGTCAAAAAGGAAATGTTATATTATACAATAGATCAGATTCAAATCTTTTAAATATATCGTAAGTCAGATTGAAGTCTTATAAAATCTAACATATTTCCACTCTTAATTATAATTAATTAATTGATGAGTTAATTTTGAACGAATAATGTATGAATTACGTGTCCTATTTTATTTTTTGGATTTTTAATTTGGTAACGTTAACTTGTGTTCTTAGAGTACAAGTTATGAATTAAACAAAGAAATATTGTCGTAAAAATGGTGTATAAAATTCATTGTCTAATTGTTTTTTTACCACATACTTTCTATAAATGAGTTTCGTAACAAGACACAAATCAGAATTACCATTTTTAATTTAATAAAAATACATAAATTAATATCTTGTTTTTTAAGCAATTTTTCAAATTAATAATTATTTTAATATTGAATTTCCTTTTTTCTTAGTCATTTTATAAATTAATAGTATTTGTTAATAATAATTGGGAGTTATAATTAATTTTATATGAACCATTTTCTAAGTAATACCATAAATGTCCTTTTACCTAATATTTTTTTAAAAAAGTTAATTTAATAAAAATACATAAATAATGTCCTGTTTTTTATAAACTTTTTAAATTAATAAATATTTTAGTTTTAATATTAAGTTTTCTATTTTTGGCCATTTTATAAATTAATAATATTTTTTTGGTAATATAAAATAATAATATTTGTATAGAAAGAATCTGAATAGATCTTCGTGGCCTTCAGCTGGGACTGTGATATGTAGGTAGGAGGAAAGGGTGAAGTATCTGCAAGGTACGCCGACGCTCAAGTAAGTTTCAGAGTGAGACAACTAAAGCGTAAGCGAAAGAAGGTTAGAAATTGAATACCCGACCCTCCAAAAATTGAGGGTTTTTATAGGGGGATTTGCCCGTAAGAAGCGGGCGCGTAGCCTTTGACTAAGCCTAACTACCTCCATAAATCAGGTAGACAGTTGGCCGCGTGGAAAACGTTATGGCGCGTGAGGGGAAAGTCCCCAACGACTATATGCCAACGACTCTTTTCTTGCTACGGGCATATGTTTATTGACTTCATAATGGGTTCGTGCCCAGTTGAATACTGGATTAGGCCTCAATTTGACGTAGGACATGTACTCGGCCTGTCCAGAACAGGAGTCCCCCAAGTCGCTGTGTCCGAAGGGGATAATGACTTAAGGTGTTGAGGATGTGGTCGATATAACCTTAGTGCAGGCGTGATAAAATTTCCTTGTTTTTTTTTTGCGGCGGGCATCTGCTCGCCAGAGGAATTTAGAGGGATTTCTAAAAGATTCTCTTTTGGGGAAGACAAAACGCCTAAGGTCTTAATGACACGCGTAATAAAGTGTTGTCGTTCATTTATGACACTTGGGGGCTAGCCCTAGGTAATAATTACTTTGGTTTTTGCGATTCTTCATGTGAGCTTAAGACATTATAAAAGGAGGAAGAGAAGTTCATTTGTTCACTTCTCATGAACTTTTCCTCTTGCCGTGAAATCTTGTTGGCAACTATCTCACCGGATTCTCGTCGTCGCCACCGTACAATCTCCATAAACCTCCATGGATATAGGTAAATCTTCATCTTTTACCTCTATTTTTTGGATTTGGTTGATGAACATTCATCCATTTCCTATGAACTTCATAGGATCTTCATAGTTTTTGGAGATTCCTATGAAGTTCTGAAAATTTTGGTGAATGTTCTTCATAAGCGTATGAATGTTCATGAATACCTAGGGTCAGTAGATAAATCAGTGTTAGATATAGGCTAGATCTTAGTATTGATAACTTAGTGTTAGTTGACCGAGCATAGGGTCATGGAGGGGCTTATCCCCACCGATTTTAAATCGATAACATGAAGGATTAGCTTGGTGTATCGATTTCTCCCTTGTAGCATTTTTCTTGACTAAAGGGCTGACCTTGGGGCACGTCCCCTGTCTTTATCGAAGCCCTTTCACTTGATCTGCAGTGGAAGAGTGGATTTGAGTTTGTCGAATTCACTGTGTTTCCTCTGATTTTTTAGGTGAAGGTAGTCAAAAGAATGTTTGCGAAGTCGAGGAGGACGCTGCTTCTGAGGGCACGGATGTCCCCGCATGCGATCGCTTGCGTATAATGGATGAGCCGCTTGATACGACATCTCAGTTCGCGGTGGATGCTTCGGATGCGTGGGCATGGATAGAGAGGAAAAATAAAGGGGAAGCTGCCAACTGGCGAGCTCTACCTCCGAAGTCCACTCAGAGGATCTGCTCACGCTTTTTTGCCCTTCAGTACCCGATGTATGAGTTTGCGTTTTGCAAGGTCGGGTATCGTATGCCTTTTACCTACTTTCAGCATGCGGTCTTTATTCATCTTAAGTTTGCGCCTTCCCAACTGCACCCCAACGCCCTAGCCTTCATAAGGGCCTTTTGTCGCTCCCGGGATTTTCATCCTAGTACAAACGCGAAAGTGGCGCGGAAAAGGTAGAGTCGCCAACCAGACATTTTTATCTCGAATAAATGGGAAAGGTAATGTTGCACAAACCTAAGGAAGAAGGAAAGGACGAGGTCCTGCGAACCAAAGATATGGGTTCGGGAGTCGGTGTCGCTCCCGATAAGTGGGACTGGCCCAAATAAAGGTACAGACGCGAACGGTCGGCGAGAGGGACAATGAGGACACACAGCCGTGAACTCACTGGAGATGAATAGAGTCGCCAGCTAGGCATTTTTATCCCGGAGGAAAGGCAATGCTGCATAGACCTAGAAAAAGATGGATAAGACGGTTGCGAACCAGAGAGACTGAGAAAGGGGGTTGGTTACAACCTGGGAAGGTATTAGCACCCAGATTGTCCGTCGTACTCGACGGGATCCACGCTTAAAAGATTTGTGTTTTAAAGGGGTAGTGTCAGTGCAATTAGTGTATAAAAGAGCTGGAAAAGAATGTACAGGTGTCAGTGCAAAAAAAAGTGTGAAGTGTGTAAAAGAAGTGTCAGTGTAAGAACGAGAATAAGATGCTCAAGATCATGAGGCTCAAAGAATAATGCTGGAAGGAGGGGGAATGTACAGAGACTTTTGTTCGATAACCGTTAAGTTATGCCTACGTATCCTCTCGTGCAATGAGGAAGTCAGAACACCGTAGTTAGACCCAAAGAGACTGAAAGATGAATTGACTTGTGAACTGCTTACTTGTCTATGCTCAAGTGTATGACCTGTCTGGCTCAGGTGCAAACTGTCTTGCATTAGACGGAAGAAGCGAGTTCTCGATTGTGAGTGAATGAGGTGAGAAAAGAATCCCGGAGGAGACGATTATTGTTTGTTTTTTTGTGTTTTCAGTCTTTTATTGTTTTTGAAAGTTTGTCATAAGTTAATGAGCTTAAGCCTAAACCAATGGATCTAGTAAACTCACCACATCTTCCCTCTGATTAGGGGTAATGAGAGTACCTTAAGTGTGAAGTCAGATTCTCACACTTAATCACCTTTGGTGTAGGATTAAGATCATTAACCTACTTGTGATTATTTAGATGTTTTTGGTGTTTTTGTTTAGTGTTGAGTAATGAGATTAAGCCATAATCAAGGATTAAACAGACTCATTACACCATCCTAATAGAAGGATAATAGATGAGAATGTTTAAGCTGAGGAAAGCTCCTCAACTTAATCCATGATTAGGGATTAAACTCATGACAAAACAAAGCCTTTAATTAAGTGGATTTTATTTAATGATATGATGATGAAGTGAATTTATGATTTGTAAGACAACTTGAGGGGGACTTGTCCATTAACACTAGGGTTAGTCCTTCTTAACCAATTAAGGAAGAATTAGAACCCTAATGCAAGGCCCAAGTTACAAGTGTGATGTCTTGATGATTATTAAGTGAATTGATTAAGAGATGTAAACACATTAAGGGTTTAACACTCAGGATTAAAGTTATACACTCCATCCTAATAGAAGGATGCAGGCATAAGCTTAATCACAAAGCCTTAAAGCCTTTAGGGTTTAGTCCCTGATTATGAGGTGAGAAGAGAAGACTCAATGAGACACAAATATAAAATCTAAAAGGGGGACTAATCAAAACCCTAATCATTGTCATGCTTGGTTGTTCCTAAGGTTTGTAAGGTTTACTATCCTAATGAAGGAAAGAAGAAGAGAAAAATGAAAGGAGAAGCTCCATGGTGGCCTAAGCACACCTCAAGTCGAGAAAGAACGAAAGAAGAAGAAGAAATAAGATAAGAAGATGGGAATGCGAAACATGGAGATGAACAGACAATTTACAAACAGAGCCTACACCAGTAGGACTTCCAGATGCAACAGCATGCAATAATTAAAATCGGGCCTCAGTGGTACCTAACGGAGAAGGTCCGTTGCCTCTTCCATTCGCAAAAGAAACTCAAGAAGAAGTATGTCAAGTCCAAAGCAGATTCAACAACCAAGTACAAGTGTTGATCATCAAGTTCCAAACATAGCAAAGAGAATCAAAATTAGCACAATAATTGGTCCAAACGATATCGATGGCTAATTGCAGCCTACAACAAGAGATCTCATCAGTTCAAACATTCAAAAAGTAATTACCAATCAAAATAAACAATTAATTTTGAATTCAAACAAACTAATATGTTCTAAATAATCAAAGCTTTAATTAGAGTCTAAGTAGAAAATTTATTAGAAATTAATCATATTTAAACAAAATTGACAAAACTCTAGTAAAAGATCTAAACTAAACAACTAACCACAATTAATCCATGACTAAAATTAACTATATAAAAGATTTTTTTAGAAAAAAGGCAAAGCAAACAAAGAAAGGGGGTAGGCCGCAGGAGTTGAGGTATGAGCAAGAAATTCTGATGGGCCTAACCAAAACACAATAGAGGTTAAAGATATATATATAAAAAAAAACAAGCAATAAACAAAGGAGAAAAGTGGCACCAGGCAGGATTGGGATATGCATATCGAAATATCTCGGGTCAAAGCCCCACCCAAACAATTTAGTACAAAAAAATCAAAAGTTAATGAACATTACTTAATAAAAGAAAAAACAAAAAAAAAGGTTTGTTGATTTAAAAGGAAATGACATAAAGTTGAAATGCAGAACAAATCAGTAGGTCACAGGGGAAAAACAAAAGAAACGAGCATGAGCTTCTTCTTCCTCCAAGGGCCGCCGACACTGTTCACGTGAGGATGAGGAAAGGGAACCGCCGCCGCTTTTCTTCACCGCCGAGCTTGTCTTCTTCTTCGCGGCTTCTCTATGTGTCTCCGTTCAAGACGTGGTTCTTTCTTCTCCGACCTCGTTCGAATCCGTTTGCGGCTCAGAGAAGCATCTCCTTCGTCGTCAATGGAGCCGTACAATCCACTTTCTCTTTGTTCATCGCCAGAGAAGTTTACAACGGATTCTAAACCCCCATCGCCGATTTCGCACAGGCTTCGGTTTCTCTCTCTGATTTTTCAAATCGTGAGTTTCCGTGGCTTTCCCTTTCAATCTCTTTGAACCTCTCTGCGATTTCTTCTTTTTCTATTTCTATTCTGCGATCTGTTGTTGTTGTTGATGGAGTTTGAGTGATAATGTGAGCAGAGGTTGAAGACGGTTCGAAGGTGGTGGTGTTGTCAAGGTTGAAGGTTAGTGTAGAAGGGTTGCGGAAAACACGCGAGGTGACGCGGTTTTAAGGAGGTGAAGAGGGTAAATAATTTGAAGAGTTGTTGAGTTTGTTGGTTTTGCAAGGTGAGTGATGGAAAAAATTGAAGAGATATTGATGAGGCTTTTGAAGAGTGATGAAGGCTTGTCTGGTGTGAACGTGGGTGTGTTGTTTTGCAGGCCTGTAGGCTGAAAATGTTGTAAGAAAAAAAAGAATGTTGCAAGTTGTCCTGGTCACGAGTTTTTGTGTGTGTGAGATTGTGTGTACAGGATGCGTTGTGCGGAATTGAGGGAGGAAAAGTTTCTGCTGGCGTGAGTTTTTTGCTTAGCTTGTGCAGTGAGAATTAGGTGAACAACTATAAGAAAAAATTGGCAATATGTGCAGGTGTGGCTGAAGTTTTGTTGTGGGGCCTGCCAGTTTTAAATGGAGACAAATGATGGCATATGCAATATGGAATACGTGAGAAAAAATTGGTTAAGAATCAAGTGGGGCTTGGGTGTTGGTAATGTGGCATTTTGAATTGTATAAAATAAAATGGTTAAGGGAAAAAAAATGTGAATAATGGTTATATAAATGGATAATAAGAATAATAATGGATATTTGGATAATAAAATGTGATTTATAAAATGAAATGGATTAAAGAAAAAAATAAAATAGTGAATGGATAAAAATCGAAAAAAAGGGTTATAGTTAAAACGAATATTGAAAATAATGGTTTTATATAGATAAATGGATGTGAATAAAATAGGGTAAGGAAATGGTTTTAAAGAAAAATGGATAAATAAAGAAAATGGTTTATGGAATTTAAGTGATAAACACAATGAATGTGGACGAGAATTAGGCTAGAAAAAAATGGAAGCAGATAGATATTTGAAATCGAGTTGGAAACTGAATGTTGAGAAGTCCACATGTCCAAACTCAAACTTGCACTTTTTCACCAACCACTAAACAAATGAACACAATTATCACCAGACAACTCGCAACTGAAATGAATAACTCTCCGAATTAATCATCCTCTGACAAAATAATTCTTGGATCACTTTGAATAATCTGAATTAACCTCTTAAAAATAAATTCACAAAAGAAGCATAGAATAACTGACAGTCTAATTTCCTGAACCAAACTTCTCATGAATCACAACTTGATAATTTGATAAATTCAGCACACAACACAACTTGACTTGAACATGCACTGTTTGAGAAATCAACCACTGAATTGATGACGGCCCAGATGCATAGCAAATAGTCCTTTCAGACGTGAAATCCTTGACTACCGCTAAATCAGGGAAATAAACCCTAATTTAGTGACAAGAACAATAAGAGAATGATACCAATGAAGCGACATAGCCAAGACCTTGAATTCTTCTGATAATCTACAAATGAAGTGTGAAACCTTAATCCCCGGATGACCATGATCCCATGCCTTAGGAGACTATGCAAATGATGTGCAAAATGCGTATGAATGCAAAACGAAAAGCCAGGATAAAACTAGAAAACCAGAGGGCAAATTTAGGGTGTCTACAGTCGGTTACGAACCGGGAAGGTATTAGTGTAAACACCCCAAATTTGCCCTCTCACTTTTTTCTATACTTTGGCTTATGATCTAACATAGTACATAGCATATCATTACATCTTACATTGCATATTCACCATTATCATCTCATTGCACCTTGCACGGCTAGGGTTTGTGATCAGATGAATCTTGAAAAGAGTATGCGGCATCCAGATGACCATGAATCATGACAAGAAGGTCTTTGAGTGTTCTAATATCATATTATACCCCCAAGGGTTCTTGAAAGTCAAAAGATCTCAAGAGATTGTAGAGCCACCCAGGCAGGCTTCGGGCTCCTACACAAATGACCAGAAATTAGGGTTTTGAGTTTGAGGCCCTTACACTCAAACTTTTTGGCCATTTTTTATTCTATTGGTCTATATATGCTATAAGGAGCATGTGTATCAAATTTGAAGCAAAACTTTCTTGTGGAAGACATCTGATCAAATGGTAACTTGTTATGCAAGAAAAGTCAGAATCAGGGCATCTGAGGCCACCAACAAGGGTTCCAAAGGGTCGTCATTATCAATTTGAGGTCCTATGATCTTTATTTGATCTTAGGAATGCTTGGAAGTCCACAAGATTGAAGAATTTTGAGCCATTTGAAAACTTTCTATTTTTGGACATGACTTGTAATGAAAACTTTCCATTTTGGGAAAGAATTTCAACCTCCTCTTTCTTGACCAAAAAGGCTTCAAATGAAATTTCTTTAACATGAAAGTTGTATATTGGATCTTCCCCTTTCTAAAAAGTACAATAACTCATCTTGATTCATCCTAGAACTTAAGATATGATGGATCAAAGTTGGCAAATTTCACATAATTTTCAAGTTCATGTCAAAGGGGGAATTTTGCAAGATGGACTTCTAAGCATCCTAGTGACCTATAATTCACTTCTACACTGCATAACATGCCTTGCTTCACAATTTTCATGGCCATTTTTCACAAAATTCTTAAAGTTGGCAACTTGCAAAACATGTTCAAACTTCTGCCCCAAGTGTTACAACTCACTACAAATGATCCAAGGGCCATCCATGAAGTTAGGTGATGCAGAACAAGCCTTCAAAATATCTTTGTCCCAAGCCCATACCTCAAGTACAAAATCTTGACTTTTTTTTGCATTTTCACCCATGTCGATCCCACAGTGCACAACCACTATTCTGATCAATCCTAATTGTTTATACAAACCCTAAGCATCATAAAACTTATCACAACAAGCCTTGAACAAACACACAAGCTCAGATTCACAAAAATCCTCTCAAACTTTCTCTCTTTGAAACTCTCAATCCAGCCAACAAAAATCACATTTTCTTTCACCATTCAACTCCTTATCACTCAAGGAACAAAATCCACCCATCACCATGACCTGAAATAGCCTTAAACACAAACACGATTTCTATCATATCAGAACTGTATCTCACGAACTAGCCAAAATAAACTTCATCCAACCATCTCAATAGTTTCAAGAGGTCCAAAGGAGTTGGTTTGCACAAAGGGAAGACCTTGAAAGCTCCAGTTTGAATAACTCCAGCTCAGGTATCCCTCAAGAACAATTTTTCCAGAACCTTAATTTCTTGTTAAAATGTGAATCTACATGTTATGTTGGTCATGTTGATGTGTTTAAAACAGAAAATGAGTGAAAAATAAGCATGTTATGATGTTCTGAAAGTTTGACCTAAAAAATATTTGGTTTCGATTCAGCTTGTTCATGCAATATAAATGGTTTTTGTTTGTGAATTTGTGTTCTATGATGTTTGGGGTTTGATTCTGGGCAGGTTTGATGCATTTTAGTGGCTTGTGGGTGAAGTTGGAGTTGGGCGCTCATCGGAGAAGACGACCAGAGCTTATCTCCGATCGCCTGAGATTAATTAGGGTTAATCCTATTTATGTTTCCAGATTGAACCATAACCATTAGATCCTGATTAGGTTAGCGCACGAACGGCCAAGATCATGCCATCAACCCTAATTTCTAATTAATTAAATTAAATCTAATTAATTAAATCAGAATGAACCAGGACCCTTAGATCACGCGCGAAGCCAATTTTTGAATCTAGACCCTTGGATCCTCATGCCTCAAGTCACGCTGACTTCCTTTCATAGCCCTTGATTTCACCAACTTTGCATCCTGGCCATCCACTGTGATTACTTTGCATTTTTATTTTATTTATTTCATTTTGTTTTCTTTTATTTATTTAAAATAGCAAAACATTTTCAAAAATTCTGTTTTTTTGCATTTTCACTTTAAATAATTTTCAGAACCCAAAAACATTTTTATTTTTATTTTTTATATTCAAAAATCATTTTTAAATCATTTAACTGTATTTTTAATTAATTCATTCATTTTTAATTAATTAAAAATACTTTTAGGTATTTAAAAATCACCAAAAAATCAGAGATAACTCTTTTAACATTTAGAACAATTTACAAACTCATCTCACAAATTTATTTTAGGGTTGGATCATGTTTTGACAAATTTCTTTGAATTAGGGTTTTGAAAATCTCCTTTTTCATAACCATAATTCAAAAATTCATATCTGCCTAACCAAAATGAGTTTGTACATGGTTCGTTTTGCAAACTTTCACACATTATGTCTATTGTATAAGATATTTTTGGTGTATTTTTAATTTACATTTTCTATTTGTTTTGACTTTTTATTTACAAAGTGTCCAAAACCCTCGCCTAACTTAAAAAAACCATAACTTGACTTTGGTATAGCTTCTGACCTCCATCTTTGGGGAGTGATCGTATGTGTGTTTAGGGTTCATTTGGTTTCATTTTCAAATTTCTATCATGTGTTATCCTTCTGTTGTGGACATGTGCATCTCATACTTTCTTAAAACCCTGATTTGCCATGTTCATTTGCACTCATCTTTGCATACCTTCATCATATGGACTTGGCATGACATCTCATGCATTTGTATGTCATCTTAGATACCTTAGGACATATATGAACATTGGTTGATCATTGTTGCATCCATTTGGTATGTTTTGCATTCATTACTTCTTATGTGTATTCATGTGATTTTAAGCTTCTAACATGCCTTCCTTTGCATCCCATCTCTTGTATGATCATGCATAAACATTGTACATGTCTTTGCATCATTTCATAACACATTTGCATTGTGTTTTCACTTCTGGTCTTGATCATTGCATCTTCATTTGCCTTATTTCCTTTTGTTTCACATCTTATGCATTCATACTAACCATTTCAGGGGCTTCAGGTAAGTTGTTTAGGATGTGGATTTGCCTCCACATCCAACCTCTTCTTATCTCTTCATTTTCATATTTATTTGTCTTTGAAGTAAGTTTGAATCACTTATGCTCTCTCTTGCTCCCTTTCTTTCTCTTAGGTTACTTAGCTTCTTTAGGAAGTAAGTAACATATTCTCCTTTCTCTTCTCTTTTCATCTGCTTCTTCTTCCTTGGTGGCCATCTAAAGACTTTATGGAGATCTTTCTCTAAGCTTCACAAACCATAGGAATATCCAAGCATGATAACTTTAGGGTTTTACATAGTTTCCCCTAGTTTTTACCTTTGAGTCTCCTTGAGTCTTTGCTTCGCATCTCATGATCAAGGCTAAACAGTTAAAGTTTTAAGACTCTGAATTAGGGTTATGCCTGTATCCTTATCTTAGGATGGAGTGTATAACTTTAATACTTAGTGTTAAACCTTTGAGTTGTTTACACCTCCTAATAAAAACACCTAATAATCATTAAGACTTAAGCTTGTAACTTGGGCCTTATATTAGGGTTACATCTCTGTCTGTTGGTTTAGAGGGACTAACCCTAGTGTTCAATGGACAAGTCCCCCTCAGGTTTAGTCTTACAAACATAAAATCCATTTCTTAATCCCACCTTTGATTAAAATCCAATTTAATAAAGGCTTGTTATATAATGATGTTAAGCCCTAACCATGGATTAAGTTGAGGAATCTTCCTCATCTTAAGTGTTCTCATCTATTATCCTTTTCTTAGGATGGTGTAATGAGTTCACTAATCCCTGATTAGAGATTAAACTCATTACTTAACACACAAAAAAAATCAAAAAACACTTAATAATCACAAGTAGGTTAATGATCTCAATCCTACATCATTAGGGTAATTAAGTTGAGATTTTCATCTCATACCTAAGTAGACTCATTATCTCTAATCAGGGGTGTTATAATGAGTTTACGACCCTTGATATCCTATGCAAAACACCAAAAACAATAAAAAGCTGAAAACACAAAAACAAACAATAAACGTCTCCTCCGGGATTCTTTTCTCATCACATTCACTCTGAAAACGAGAACTCACTTCTTTCATCTAAGGCAATACAGTTAGCACTCGAGCCAGATGAGTCATACACTTGAGCATAGACAAGCAAGCAGTTCACATCAAAAACACTAAGTATCTTTGAGTCGAACTACGGTGTTATGACTTCCTCATTGCACGAGAGGATACGTTGGCATAACTTAACGGTTATCGAACAAAAGTATCTTTTTCTCCCCCCTCTCCTCTTTCTAGCTTTATTTCCTCAGCCTCAGATTTGAGCACTCACTTTCTTCTTGCACTGACACTCTGTACATCCATTCCTCCCTAGCCTTTTATACATATCTTAGCACATACATTATCCCCTTTTAAACACAATCAGGTATGCGTGGATCCCGTCGAGTACGACGGACGATCTGGGTGCTAATACCTTCCCAGGTCGTAACCTACCCCCTTACTCAGTCTCTTTGGTTCGCAACCGTCTTATCCATATCTTTCTAGGTTTATGCAGCATTACCTTTCCTTCGGGATAAAAATGCCTAGCTGGCGACTCTATTCAACCTCAACCTTCAACATCACTGACACCAGTTCGCGTTTTCACTGGGATGAAAATCCGGGGAGCGACAGCTTGGCAACTCTGATGGGGACCTTGCAACCAGGGCTTCTGGTTCTCTTGTGGGTTTCTCCTAGCGCTTGTTTGTTTGTGTTTATTGGGGGTGTTATGTTTTTGCTTTATTTATTGCTTCATGTACATCTTTATTTATTGCATTTTACTTTATCGCTTTCATTTATTACTTTCTGCATTTCATTTATTATTATCATATCATTGTGCTGGATTTATGGTTTGCTTTGGTGAGAGGGGTATTCTAGTGAGAAAAGTCCAACACAAAGGCCTGAGTGACACGTAGGATTAGAGTAGTTTTGTATTCTTTCCCTTTCCATTTCGGTCTGGTGCGGGAATATGAAAACACGGTTCAGACGTGGGTTTCCTTTTGAGAACTCTGTGCTACAGATTTCTTGTAGTGCTAGGGCTATCTGGGAAGCCTGCTAAGTTTGGATGACCTTTTTAGATGACCTTCAGCATCTGAGGTGAATTAGAGGAGGATCCTTTATGATTACGGTAAACACTGTACCTTCGGGTTAGAAGTGTTTACACTTCTCATAATAGATCCGAACCTGAGGATCCTTGTTCTAGAACAATACCTGTGAGTGGGTTGGGTTGTTTAAAGGTTTGTAGGAACCTTTGACCTCAACATACCTTGCTACTGGAATCTGTTCTTAAGGTTGTACTATTTTGGACTAGTTCTTTGAAACCCTAGATTATTGACTCTTTATTTGAGTCCCCCACCTGGTTACTGGTTCTCAGACCTCCATCCGAAACTCTAAACACTCAAGGATTCCACCAAGAGCAACTGATAATCCAGCACATGCCCTTGCATATCATCATCATGCATCATATTGCATCATTTCTAACATTTGTCTATTTGTTTTACAGGGTATCCATCTTCCCTTGGTTTGGTTTTGATCATTCTTCTGCTCAGCTTATCTGCTTCAACACTTCTTCAGCTATCTTCTTCAGTTATCCTCTTCAGTTATCTCCTTCAGCACACATCTTCAACATGGATTCAACCAGGAAAAGCAACATCACCTACCACTTCTTTGAGTATCCTCTAGTAGGCATCAGGAAGGTACATGCCCTTATCACCCCTGATCATGTTCCCTTATTCATAGAGCATTATGGTGGAATCCTGGACATGATCATGGACTTGGACACATTGCAGAGGAACATGATTCACACTTGTCTTCAGTTTTATGACCCTCTTCTACGTTGCCATTGTCCGACAAGCAGCCTGGGTTTGGGACAACATACAGACTAGAGGGACTGTTATTCTGGGAAAGTGCAACAACATAGCCTATGCTCAGTACATTGAATGGTCGCGCATTAGAGGACAAATTACTCGTATGCCATTCACCCTGGAAGATGTGCCATGGCCATCAGCAGTTAAGCCCATAACCACAGTCACTCTGGAAGAATTTGAGAAGATGATAGAAAGAAATACCCAACTGGCTGAAGCTTTGAAGAAGACCCTTTGGGAAAGGAACGATGGTCGTCTAGACATTGAGAGGTTAGAAAAGTTGCGCATCGAGCATCTAACCAAAATTGAGATGACTGAAGACTTCATCAGGAAAGCCCGAGCAGGAGAACTTGTGTTGAAGAATGCATGTAAGGAAGCAAAGATTCAAAGGGAAATAGCTGAGTATTATCTGGAGGAGAATCAGGATAGATGGGTCAGGATAACTGAGGCTCGTCTGAAAGAAGACCAGAAGATGCAAGCCAAGACAGAGCAGTTGGAAGCCAATGAGAAAAAAAGCCAAGAAGCACTGCTAGCAGCTCAAAAGGAGATCTCAGAGTTGAAACTCCGGGCGGGGTTAAAGAGATCCAAAGAACAAGACAAGTATCAGAAGATGACAAATGCCATTGCAACCAGAAACCTTCTCATCAGAACCATTACAGAGCACCCAGTTGGACCGGTAACTGATGCTCTCCTGAAGGAAGTCAGGGAGGATGCTTTTGGACTCGATGTCTGATTTTCTTTACTTATATCTATTTGATTGTACTTTAGCTCACCATGGTGATTTTGTTTGTTGTATTCTTGAAATTGATTGTATTTTGATTCACCATGGGAGTTTGTTTGGTTATAATTCATGAACTATTTATATTTTGGCATTGCCACTTGTATATTTATGGTTATGTATTGGATTTTCTTATGGACTTCGTTTTCTTCAACATCTTCATCTCCCAAAGGTCCGGAAGGTCAAAACCAAGAACCAAATCGGATACCCTCTGAAGACAATTAGACATATTGCATTGCATGCTAACCTCATATCCTTTGTTTTGCAGGTGTTTTGTTGTTGTTTTCTCACTCTGCTGACTGTTTCAGGAAATATTGCTCGCAGAAGGGTCTTTTCCGTCAACCGATCCCACAAATATCCAACTCGACACAACCTTCCGAGTCTACAAATGGATCAGCTACAATAGGAACTGACAGATGTGAGGACTCAAATGACAGATGTGAGGACAGAAGTAAGGACCCAAATGAATCAATTCATGGCTGTGATGACTGGGCTGGCCCAGACCCAGGAAAGATTGAGGGAGTTGGTCGAGCGGAAAACTCCAGAAAATAACCATGCAGGCACTAGAGGTACTACTAACAATGAGCACGAGCAGCCGCGAACGACTCCAGTAGCGTTTGGACCTGACAACAATCCTGAAGCTAATGTCCTTGGGCATGGCCAAAGAAACACTGGAGATTGTATTCTATAGGAAGATCCTCAAGATGGACAGTTTACAGTGTTAGGTGTTGGGGCAGATGAAGCTTATGACCGTCGTCTGGACGAGATATCTGAGAAGCTGAGATCCCTGGAATCCCAGAACTCTTTGGGATTCGATGTGATGGATATGGTCTTAGTGGAAGGGGTAAGGATTCCTCACAAGTTCAAACCTCCATGCTTTGAAAAGTATAATGGTACCTCCTGTCCTCGTACCCATTTGCAATCTTTTCTGGGAAGATTGAAAGCATATATCATGGATGAGAAACTGTGGATGTTTTACTTTGAAGACAGTTTAATCGGGGCATCCAGAAAGTGGTATTCACACCTATCAAGGGCTACTGTCAGGAACTGGAAAGACTTAGCTGAGGCCTTTATATGCCAATGTCAGTACAACCTGGATATGGCACCCAATAGGACCCTCTTGATGGTTATGTCCCAATATTCGAGAGAATGTTTCCGCGAATATGCTCAAAGGTGGAGACAACTCGCTGCTGCTGTCCAGCCACCTATGTCTGAAAGGGAAATGGCTGATATGTTTATGAATACCTTGCAAGGGACCTACATTGATAGACTTGCTGCCTTCTCTTCTACCAGTTTTACTAATGTGGTTATAGCAGGCGAGAGAATTGAAAGCCTATTAAAGATGGGTAAGATTTCTGACAATGGTGCTAGCTCCAGCAATGCAAACAAACCCTTCTCAGGACCTAGAAGGACATGGGAGACTAATGCAGTGCATGTTAGTAGAGGTAGACCCCAGTACTTGCAAAGATCAGTGGCTGCAGTCACCATCCCTACTCTGGCACCTCAACAACAATAGTATCCTCAACAACAAAGATGTTATAATAACAACAACCAACAACAATGTCCTTTCCAACAAAGGCCTTCTCAGATTAATAGGGTGATCGACCCCATCCCGATGCCCTATGCAGTCTTACTCCCGCAACTATTGAAGCTTAACCTGACTGAACTGAGGACTTTGGCTCCACCAGATCCTTTGAATCTTCCAGGGAATTATGATGTCAACGCCAGATGTGCTTTTCACTCCAATGCGCCTGGTCATTCAACAGAGAAGTGTAGGGCCCTGCACATGAAAGTCCAAGATTTGATTGACTCCAAAGCTTTGAATTTTGCACCTCCACCAAATGTCACAAGGAATCCAATACCAAATCATGGTGATCCAAAGATCAATGCCATTGAGGAGGACCAACCAACAATTCTGATCGATGACATTGCAAGTATTCAAACACCACTGGTTGAAGTAAAATCTCAGCTATTGAAGTGCCAAGTGTTTTCGGGTTATGAGGCTCGTTGTGAAGCTTGAAAAGTTTCTACCAATGGTTGTGCAAATCTGAAGAATGGTATTAGCAGTCTTATCAGAGAAAGCATCCTGCAAATCACATCAACAGTTCCATCTTCTACAAAGGCAACAAAAATATGTCCTACAGCACCAGCAAACATTATCTCAACAGGATCTTCTACAACGCCAGCAGAAGTCATTCCAACAGAATCGACTATAACAACAACCAACACCAGTGATGACATCTCAACGGTTACCATCTATTATGATCCAGCAACCATCCATGTTCCAGATTCTCTCAACAACAACTTTCAGCAACACCCTTACCAACATCAACAACTTCCTGCACCTGCACCATCTTCAATCAGACCTCATGTCACCATCTACTATGATCCACAGACTATCACAACTCCTTCTTCCGTTGCAATTAGTCTGGTAACCATCACGGTGCCTGGGCCAATTCCCTATGACATCAACAGTGTCGTGCCTTGGCATTACGGCTCAGATCTTTACCGCCACAGAAAGAAAGTTACCCTTGACTCTTCAGCTTCTACACCACAAATTGACAATGTCGGGGGAGGCGGAGGCTTCACTCGGAGCGGACGTCTCTTCGCTTCATAGTTTCCAAGAATTAATGCTGAAGCAAAAACTGCTGCCAAAGCAAAAGGCAAAAGTGTGGTGCCAGAAGAACCAGCTGCAAAAGAAACTCAGAAGACGTCCTTTGATCAGGATGTGGACGAGTTCATGAGGATTATCAAGAAAAGTGATTACGAAGTTGTGGATCAGCTCCACCAAACACCCTCCAAGATCTCCATACTATCTCTGCTCATGTGTTCCGAGGCTCACCAGAATGCACTACTCAAGGTCTTGCACGCAGATAATATGCCGGAAGAAATCACGGTCAATCAGTTAGAAATGGTGGTTGCAAATGTCAACACTAGTCATGGACTAGGTTTCACCAATGTTGACTTGACTACGGAGGGGCGTAACCACAACAAGGCGTTGCATATCACTTTGGAATGTAAGGGTGTTGTACTTTCTCATGTCCTTGTTGATACCAGATCATCACTCAATGTGTTGCTAAAGAAAGCTTTAGTGAAGCTAGAGTATGATGGTCTTGCACTCAGTCCGAACAACCTAGTTGTCAGAGCTTTTGATGGTTCTAAGAGATCGTTTCTCGGAGAGATTGAGCTGCCCGTGGTAATTGGCCCACAAGTTTTCAAAACTACCTTCTATGTGATGGACATACAGCCTGCCTACAGCTGTTTGTTGGGTCGACCCTGGATCCACGCCGTCGGCGCGGTAACATTGATCCTTCACCAGAAGTTAAAATATGAATGGGAAGGCCAAATTATCACCATTTGTGGAGAAGAAGACATCTTTGTCAGTTATCTGGCTACATTCAAGTACATAGAAATGGATGGGGAGATCCATGAAACCATGAGTCAGGGTTTTGAATCCTTGAACGTCAACGAAGCTACAAGTGAGGTGTTTGCTGCATCCCAGGAGGAAAGGATGGGCACCTCAATTGCTTCCTACAAACAAGCTCGGAAGGTTGTGGAAGAAGGGAATGCCCAAGGCTGGGGCAAGCTGCTGAAGGTTCAGATGAAAGAAGACAAATTCGGTTTGGGTTACAGACCATCCCGACAAGTTCCAGAGGAGGCTGCTGAAGCTCCCAAGTTCATAAGTGGGGGAATGTTGACCCCGAATGTTGTCAACACTTTGGAAGATGAGGCTGAGAGCGACTACAACCTGGAAAGTTGGATCCTTCCAAGAGTCCCGGGCCAACAAGTCCTCAACTGGTCTTCCCAGGAAATTATAAGGGTTACTGCTGCAGAGTAATTATTATTTCATATTCTAAGCATGCATCAAAGTACTGCATCTTGCCCAAGATGTCGGGGCTCATTTTGTAATAGGGCCATATGTATTTGTGCAAATTGAATATTAATGAACAATGGACATCTTTTTGCAAACAATCTTTTTCGCTCATTGTCTTTTCATTTTTGTTATTTTCGCACAAAATAATAAATGGCAATGTTTTTCTCAATAATAACTTCATTCACTTTTTCTAAATAAGATAAAATCAATCACTAAAATGAACCAAATCTCAACCCTTGCAGAGATAGCCCTCGAGATTGCACCGACAACGACACTGCTATGACCTCGTATGACTTCAACAATCTGATTAATCAAGCAGATGAAGGGGTTGAAGAAGACTACGATTTACCTGAAGAGCTAGCCAGGTTATTGAGACAAGAGGAAAAGGTGATTGCTCCTCATCAGGAGGAGGTTGAGACTATCAATCTTAGTACCGAGGAAGATGTGAAAGAGGTGAAGATTGGAGCCAGTCTGCAAGCTCCAGTAAAAGAACAACTTATCAGTATGCTGCGAGAATATGTCGATGTGTTCGCTTGGTCCTATCAAGATATGCCGGGTTTGGATACATATATTGTCATGCACAAGCTGCCATTGAAGGAGGATTATCCGCCAGTTAAACAGAAGTTGCGCCGTACTCGCCCAGACATGGCCATGAAAATCAAAGAAGAAGTACAAAAACAGTGGGGCACTGGTTTTCTTGTTGTAACTAGCTACCCGTTGTGGGTTGCTAACATTGTACCCGTACCTAAGAAGGATGGCAAGGTGCAGATGTGTGTCGATTATCGGGATCTGAACAGAGCAATACCGAAAGATGACTTCCCATTACCTCACATTGATGTATTGGTGGATAACACAACTCAATTCTCGGTATTTTCTTTTATGGACGGATTTTCTGGATACAACTAGATCAAGATGTCTCCTGAAGATATGGAGAAGACAACCTTCATCACACCATGGGGCATGTTCTGCTACAAAGTAATGTCGTTTGATCTGAAGAACGCCGGTGCAACATATCAACGACCTATGGTAACATTATTCCACGATATGATCCATAAAGAAATCGAGTGCTATGTGGATGACATGATTGCCAAGTCCCAAACAGAGGAAGAACATTTGGTAAATCTATTGAGACTGTTCAAGCGTCTGAGAAAGTATCAGCTAAGGTTAAACCCCAACAAGTGCACATTCGGGGTGCGTTCTAGTAAGTTGCTGGGATTTATTGTAAGCAGAAAAGGAATTGAGGTCGATCCCGATAAAGTTAAAACAATTCAGGAAATGCCTGCACCTAAAACTGAGAAAGAAGTTCGAGGGTTCTTGGGTATATTGAACTACATTTCAAGGTTCATATCCCACCTTACTGCAACCTGCGAGCCTTTGTTCAAACTACTAAGAAAGGAACAAATAGTCAGGTGGAATGATGATTGTCAGAAAGCTTTTGACAATATCAAAGAGTATTTGCAAGAACCTCCAATTCTCATGCCTCCAGTTAAAGAAAGACCTCTAATAATGTACCTGACAGTATTAGATGAATCAATGGGGTGTGTGTTGGGCCAGCATAATGAGTCTGGTCGAAAAGAGTATGCAATATACTACCTAAGCAAAAAGTTTACCGACTGTGAACAACGTTATTCACTACTCGAGAAAACTTGTTGTGCTTTAGCGTGGGCTGCTCGCGGACTAAGATATTATATGTTGACTCATACTACCTTGTTGATCTCAAAGATGGACCCTGTCAAGTACATATTCGAGAAGCCAGCACTTACCGGAAGGGTTGCAGGGTGGCAAATGATTCTAATAGAATATGATATTTAGTACACCTCTCAGAAAGCCATCAAGGGCAGTGTATTGTTTGACTATCTGGTTGGGCAACCCACTGATGACTACCAGCCTATGAGATTTGATTTCCCTAATGAAGACATCATGTTCTTAAAGTCAAAAGATTGTGAAGAGCCTATTCACACTAAAGGGCCTGATCCAGAAGAAGCATGGGCTATGATGTTCTATGGGGCAGTTAATTATAACGGTCGTGGAGTTGGTGCAGTGTTTATTACACCCGAAGGAGTCCATCTGCCTTTCTCAACAAGGCTCACCTTTTCCTGCACTAACAATGAAGCAGAATACGAAGCTTGTATCATGGGGCTTGAAGAAACCATTGACCTCAGGATCAAAACCTTGAATGTATTCGGAGATTCAGCTTTGGTGATCAACCAAACTAATGGAAAATGGTATACTCATCAAGAGCATATGGTTCCATATCGTGACTATACGAGGAGAATGTTGACTTTCTTCACAACAGTCAAGCTTGAATACATCCCTCGAGATGAGAATCAGTTTGCAGACGCCTTGGCCACTATTTCATTTATGATCAAAGTACAGACTGCTAACTATGTACCTCGGATTTTGGTATCCAGACTAGACCGACCGTCATATGTATTCTCTGTGAACACTGTCGTTGACAACAAACCTTGGTTCCACGACATCAAATCTTATTGGAGACTCAGACATACCCACCTGGGGCATCGTCTAATGATAAGAAGATATTAAAAAGGCTAGCCGACAGTTTCTTCCTCAATATTGATGGCTTCTTATACAAGCGAAACTTTGACATGGTCTTGCTCAGATGTGTTGACAAGAAGGAAGCAGACCTACTAATGCACGAAGTACACGAAGGTTATTTCAGTACCCATGACGGAGGACATGCAATGGCAAAGAAATTGTTAAGATCAGGTTACTACTGGATCACAATGGATGTAGATTGTTGTGCCTATGCCAGAAAATTCCATAAATGCCAGATCTACGCAGACAAAATGCATGTGCCTCCCAATCCTTTGAATATATTGTCTTCACCCTGGCCCTTTGCCATGTGGGGCATTAATATGATTGGAAAGATCGAGCCAACTACTTCAAATGGTCACAGATTCATCCTAGTAGCCATTGATTACTTCACCAAATGGGTCGAAGCAGCTTCGTATGCAAACATCACCAAGCAAGTGGTAGCCTGATTTCTGAAAAGGGATATCATTTGTCGATATGGAGTTCCCGAGCGAATCATTACTGATAATTATTCAAACCTTAACAACAAGATGATGGCAGAACTGTGCCGAGACTTCAAAATTCCACATCACAACTATTTTCCTTACAGGCCAAAGATGAATGACGTTGTTGAGGAGGCTAACAAGAACATTAAGAAGATTGTGCAAAAGATGGTAGTCACATACAAAGACTGGCATGAAATGTTACCATTCGCCTTGCATGGGTACCGAACTTCCATCAGAACATCTATCGGGGCAACACCTTATCAGCTCGTGTATGGTATGGAAGCAGTCCTACCTGTTGAAGTTGAATTACCCTCCTTGCGGGTAATGATGGATGTAAAACTGGACGAAGCAGAATGGGTCCGATCTCGTTATAACCAATTGAGTCTGATTGAAGAAAAGAGATTAGCAGCTATCTGTCATGGTCAGTTATATCAGAAATGGATGAAGAAAGCCTTCGATCAAAAAGTCAGACCTCAGGAATATCAAGTGGGAGAGCTTGTACTGAAAAGGATCCTTCCTCCTCATACAAACCACAGGGGCAAGTAGACACCAAAATATGAAGGTCCATATGTGATAACTAAAGTCTTCTCGGGCGGAGCACTGATGCTCGCGACCATGGATGGTGAAGACTTCCCGTCTCCTGTGAATTCAGATGCAGTTAAAAAATACTTCGCATAAATGACCCGCTGGACATAAAAACAGAATGTAAGTCCAGGCAAAAATAGGGTATCCCGGCGAGTCAAAAACAGAATAAAAGACTCGGGCAAAAATAAGGACAAAATTGAAAAAAATGTACACCCTATGAGTTGAAAAGCCACATCGGACAGCTCTGGAAAAAATGGGTATCCCGGTGGATTGAAAACCCGAAAGAGCGGTCCATGCAAAATCAGGGAATAAGCGAATAACTGCATTCTGAATTTGTCTGTATCACTCACATAACATGACAAGCTTCGAAAGGACAAAGCGTCAGTCAGAATCAACTTTCTTCAGAAAGCAAGATAAGAAGAGCGTTCAGGTCATACAGGTCATAGCAAAGGAAGCTCATTGGAGCGTCAACTTCAGCATTGCCAAATGGAATACTTTTATTTTCTCAATTTTATAGCAATATGCTCATTTTAGGGATTAGCTTCCTCGCTGTATGTTACACCCCAAAATTTGCCCTCACAATACAAGACTTTGTGTGCTAAGAAGGTTCACAAGGTTCACAAGATTCACAATGCTTTCAAGACCTTTCATGAGGCTCATGAAGTCTACAAGTCGCTTCATGAAGGTTCACAAGGTTCACAAGTTTCCCAATGCTTTCAATACCTTCCATGAGGCTCATGAAGTCTACAAGTCACTTCATGAAGGTTCACAAGGTTCACAAGATTCACAATGCTTTCAAGACCTTTCATGATGATCATGAAGTCTACAAGTCACTTCTTGAAGGTTCACAAGGTTCACAAGATTCACAATGTTTACAAAACCTTTCATGAGGTTCATGAAGTCTACAAATCACTTTATGAGGTTCACAAGGTTCACAAGGTTCACAAGACCTCCCATGAGGTTCACAAGACATTTTATGATGGTTCACAAAGTTCACAAAGTTCACAATTGGTCAGAAAAGTTGACAATTCCCTCAAACAATGCACCTCCTAAGCAGTGCATCCAAAACTAGGGTTTTGACTTTAATCAGGCTAAATGAACTTCCAAGACTTCAAGTGAGCTTCATAACATCTTATATATGTTTAAGAATCCCCATGACAAGTTTCAAGACTTTTCTCAAAAGTTTGCTCAGTCAGATGATCAGATAAGTCAAAATCAGTCAATGCAGTTAAAAAGTCAAACTGAGGTCAACTGTGGTCAAACCAAAGTCAAACTTCATGATTTTTTTGCCAACATCAAGTATATGAAGTAAAATTCATCATTTGATCAAGGGTTGATCATGATTCATCAAGGAGATTCCAGATCATCAAGAATCAGGAGTTTCTAAATTAGGGTTTCCTTAGTAAAAGTCAACTGAACTTTGACCAGCCATAACTTTCACATACTTCATCACCAAGTCTCCACTCAAATCCCATTTTGAAGGAAATTGAATTCTTTACAACTTTGTGTCTCACAAGCCAAGCCCAAAAATGCTTCATTTGGAAGGTATGAGCTAAGACATTATAGGTCCTTTTGAAAGTCAACAAAAAGTCAACAACTTCAAAAGGGCATAACTTGAGATTGGTAAATGATATGGACATGAAACCAGTGGGGTTGGTTATAGGACTCTTCAATCTTTCCAAAATGTCCAAGAACACCCTCATACCATTAAAATTGAAGGATATGTGCCCTTGCAAAGTTGGGAAATTTTGGGTTGGTTCATGAAGAAAAAGGAGGTCTAAAACCAATTTTTTCCAAAGGGGCTTGCCAAATAATGACCCAATCCACTTCATAACATCTTGCACGAAATTAATTTAATTTATTCATAATTTTATTTATTTTGTTTTTATTTATTATGATTTTTATATTAAAAAGTCATTTTAAATTCAAATAAAATATAAAATCATGAAAATTAATTTTAATTTTGCTTCTAGAAAATCTTAAATCACATTTAAGTTTGATTGATACAAGAATTATGAAAATCCTCCCAAAATAGCAAGGGTTTATACATGAATATTTGATTTTTAAGGCATGATCATTTTGGATCTTTTCATATCAAATTCTCCACACAACCATTCAATCTTATTGACCTAATTCACTCTCCTATAAGTACTAAACACAACCCTAACATGAATTCACGGATTCCACAGCCCCAAGAGTAAGTTCATATTGTTCAAAAACCTTCACAAAACTCACATTCAGTTTTCAATCTCCAAGACATTTGAAGGTAAAATAAAGACACAGCTAGACTCCTTGGACCTCATTGATCATGAATCATCACTCATATGCATCAAAACCATGCCATGATACAAAACCCGAAGCTTGGATGTTCTTAAAAATAATTTTTTTCGATTTCATTAATTTATTGCTTTTCATTGAATTTTGTTTGGTTAATGATGTCTGTGATGATGTGTAGAATGTTTCTGGGCAAAGAAATCAAAGAAACCATGAGAAACCCGTGAATTGCCATGTTAGGATTTTTGACCTCCAAATTAGGGTTCTTCGATTCACTAAATCTAAATGAATTTGAAGAACATAGGGATGTTGTGTGAACCATTAGGATCATAAAACACTGATCAATTTCATGAATTGGTACTGTTTTGTTGGAGTTTCGTTTTCGCAGGTTTGAAATATGGAAGAACTCGCATGAAGATTCGCAGGAAAAAGGGCATGAATTTTCGCAGGAAATCTGGAGAAGAAGAAGTTGACTGGCGCGAAATCTATATTCAAATTATTGTTTAAAAATAATATGATTTTGTTTCTGTTTATTATCACAAGCCAATGCTTGGCCCAGTGGTGAGAAGAATGCGCGTGTAGCCTGATGACATGAGTTCGAGTCCAGGCTTCACCATCTTTTTTTTAGTTTTTTCATATAATTGGCAATTATTATATATTATGTATTGTAGTTGATTCATTAACAGGTTCGCTCATCTAGCTTGGTTGGTTATGTGCATATGCGTGCGATTGAGAAGTCCTGGGGTCGATTCTCCCCCAGACCTTTTTGCTTCTTGATTTTTCTTGGTTTTTTCCAGACAAAGAACAAAACTAATTGAACCCCCTTTCTTACTGCCTGCGCATGGGCTGGCCTGGTGGTATGTCTTGTTGCTGGTAAACCTGGTGACCTGGGTTCAAATCCCAGCCAGGTATGTTTTGTTGTATTTTTTATTTTTATTTTGTTTAATTGATTTAGAAACACATATATAATTAAATAATTTTATAAATACATATTCAATAGTTTCTAATATTCAAAAATCATATTGTTTTAATTCAAAAATTATTTCTTTTATAATGTAATTAAATTATAATATATGTATATTAATTTTGTATATTAGATTATAAACCCTAAAAAAATATTTTCTAAACAAACCCTAATTTTGTAAACCCTAATTTATTTTTTCTCTAAACAATTATTAAAGACCTAATTTTTATTTTCTAGTTTTTTGTAAATATAATTATTATGTATATATATTTTATATTATAATTAATCCCATTATATAAATATTCTATCATTGTTTATAATCAATTATATGTAAATAATTTCTAAAATTGCAAAATTTAATAATTTCTTATAATATGTTCATAATTTAATTAATTTGTTTATAATTTTAAATTTTTATGATTAATTAATATAATTGTTCTTATTTTTCTATTAAGTCATTAAAATTTTATTTTGTTTATTATTATTACTAATCCGCTTATTTTTTAATTATACTTATTATTTCACTAATCCCTTTTATTTTTTAATTATTATTACTAACCCCTATTATTGCTTATTTATTTATTTTTATTTATATTTTGCTTATTTATTCTTGCTATTGACCTTTAATTGCTTATTAATTATTATTGTAATTGCTCCTTGGTGTAAGTTTTTTTGTAATATTTAAGTTATTTAATTTTTTATGCCATGGTTAGTAAAATAGGGAGTGAAAACATATATTATATTTAAAATTGAATTTAGGTCATTTAAAATCATAAGATAAATGTAAATTAAACACTCACACACGTAAGTCGATTTTTAATCGCCATCTCACTTTCTAGGGCTACCTCTCAATGTTGCCTAATCATAAGGTCAAGTGGGGTGTATAAAGCAAAGTCCCTTAAAAGAAAAGTCATCAAGTCCCTTAAATGGTTGCCTTCATAAAAGATCTTGTCCCTTTCGAATAATGATGACAGTCTCTCCAAATGCTTAATACACCCCACAGTTGCCTTCATTAAACAGTTGTCCCTCACTTGTCCCTCATACATCCAAGGTAATGACTACCTATTCCTTAATAATAGGGATAGTCTTACCATTTAAAGGATAAAGAACAGAAAAGACTTAAACTTTAGGGTAGGTTCCTCATAGTTACTTGCTCACTATTCAAAAACTTTGCAAACATTTCACAATTTCAAACAATTTTCAAACACAAGTTTTTTACGCATCCGTACATGGATCATTATGAAACTCTTAAGAAAATTTTTATTCACACACTTCACATTTCAAAAAAACATTTTAAAGTGAGCTAAGTAACTAAGAGCCCATGGATAACCATGGATGTAAAGGGTGCTAACACCTTCCCTTTACATAACCTACCCCCCGGACCCAAAAATCTTTTAAAAGGTCTTTCCTGTTCTTTTATGCCTTTCCTTTGGATAAAATAAAAGTCGGTGGCGACTCTTGCTATCCGCAACATAACTAAAGTCAGTTCTCCCACCGTGTTACAGAACTGGCGACTCTGCTGGGGATTTAATATTAAAGAGGGGTACCCTTAAGAATTAGATCACTTTAAAATTGTTTGCCTTGTTTGCTTTATACTTACTTGTTGGGCTTTATGTGTGAAAGATCATAACCCGGATCTAGTGTACCTTAGGTAAATGGCAATAGACCAAGGAAACTGTACGACATATATCGATACGGTTGATCTGGTGGCCATAGTTAGTGCGACTTCTTGGTTGGTGCTTATGTTCCTTAAGTCAAGTTGAGGATAATATGAGGCTGCCATATGTTGTCAATGCACTAACTAACTTTTAGAACCCTAGTTAACTCATCTTGGCCTTTAGAAAGTAGTGAGGTAACCGGCTTTGGTGCAGACTGAAGTTGGTTGACACTCGATACTACACTCATTGAGATCCTAAACTTGGAGGGTTTTGGTTGGCAAGTAAGTTGCCTTCTGATCAACCACCCTTGTAAAGGATCAATGATATTGAGATCCCTTAGAACCTGGTTACTTTTGTAGGACAGGATGAACCACCTAACTTCAGGGGAGGGTACTTACCTTTGAACCTCATGCAAGCCTTTAAACCTAGGGCTATTGTGTGACTTGTTTGTGTGTGCCACATGTTTGTGATTGAGCATAACCTCATGACATCATCATGCATCATAAGCATAGCATTTTCCCTAACCGTTTCAAGGACCAAGGGATTTATCTTTGTTCTTTGTTGCAGGTCATGGCTTCAGCTCGTAGAAACACCATCAGGATCAACTTTGTGAGCATACCTGCTAAGCTTAAAGAGTTGGTTTCTCAAGTGTCTGATCATTCCCAGTTCATCAAGAGACATGGTCACCTATTGGATCTAGTCACTTCAGGGTTCAATGAAGACATGATGAGTGTTCTGTTTCAATTCTTTGACCCTAAGCACCATTGCTTTACTTTCCCCGACTACCAACTGGTTCCAACCATGGAAGAGTTCTCTAAACTTCTGGGTATACCTGTTCTTGATCAAAGACCCTTCACAGGCTTGGAGAAAGAGCTAAAACCAGAGGTTATTGCTGCAGCCCTACATCTGAAGAAGTCTGACATTGTTCTAGAAACGAGAAGCGGAGTTAAGGGTATTCTTGCCAAGGTATTAATGGATAAAGCTCAAATGTTCTTGAAGGCCATGAGCTATGATGCTTTTGAGGAGATCTTAGCCTTGCTGATTTATGGCTTAGTATTATTCCCCAATCCAGATCAGTTCATAGATGTTCATGCCATCAACATTTTCCTGAGTCACAATCCAGTGCCTACATTGCTTGGAGACATTCTACATTCTCTTCATACTCGTACTACGAGGGCAAGAGGAACTTTGATGTGCTGCATACCTTTGCTTTCTAGGTGGTTTATTTCTCACCTTCCTCGCTCAGTGATGAAGAATGAGCAAGGGTTCAGATGGTCCAAGAGGATCATGTCACTTTCTCACTCAGACATTCATTGGTGCTCCAGATCTATGGAGAATGTCACCATCATTGACCGTTGTGGGGAGTTTCCTAATGTGCCACTTCTAGGCATAAGAGGAGGCATCACCTACAACCCCTGTTTAGCTTTACGACAGTTTGGTTACGCTCGGAGTGATGGTCCACATGACATGTTGATTCAGGGCATTGTGTTTGATTACGACAACGATCTTCAAGGTTACCGTCAGAGATTCATATGAGCGTGGGGAAAAGTAAACAGGGTTGACAGCAAGACACTGGAGCCTAAGTACACTATTCCTATGGAGGCTTATCTCAGATGGGTGCGATCTCGTGCTCAGACTCTCATGATGCCATATCCTGCTATCCTGCCAGTTACCATGGAACCTGTTGCTGAAGGAGATACTGCTTATACCATCCTTCACCCAGACATGCCTACTGACATGGAAGACTTACAGAGATCTTGGATCCAAATGAAGGAGCAAAGGGATACTTTTGAGGCTCATTACAAAGCAAGCCAAGAAAGAATCCTGGAACTAACAAAGCAACTTCACGAGGAACGGAATCTCAATTCATACCTCAACACAAAGAGGAAACGTCCATAGGAGACTTAAAACCCCATCTTTTGTACTTATCTCATTTCACATTTTTGTAAGCCCAAGAGGCAAAACAAATTTATTACTAATAAAAGTTTACTTTCGTGTTTGTTTAAGCAAATTTAAATCCTGCGGCCCTTGAAAACATTGCATATGCATTCCCATATCATTTCATTGCATCACAGGTTTATAATTATGCACAGGTTTCTCATCTTCTCGCTGTTTATTTCAGCAATGGCTCTTGAACAATCAGTTAAGGATCTTCAGGCACAGAATGCACAGTTCCAAGAGCTGATCCTGAACCTATCCAAGGGGCAGGATGAATTGAAGACACTGCTGGCCAAGAAGACTAAGAAGACTAGAAGGTCAGGTGGCCTGCTCAACATGGGAAGAAGGTTCAGAGGTCCTGTCAAGACCAGAGAACAGGTTGAAGACTATGAATCTGAGGAATCTGAAAAAGAGGGAGGCAGTCTCCACAACACTATGGGGGACTCTGATTCTGAGGCTAATTATTACCATGATCCTAATGAGGACAAATTCAAGATGCTGGTGGATAGGATGGATGCTATGGAGTTGCAGAAATCTTCTGGGCTGGATTTTGAAGATTTGAGTCTGATATCTGGGGTTGTCATACCTATTGGTTTCAAGGTTCCTACCTTTGTTGTTTATGATGGGGTCTCTTGTCCCAAGCTGCATCTGAGGTCTTATGTCAGAAGAATTCAGCCTCACATTGCTGATAAGAAGTTGTGGATCCATTTCTTCCAAGAGAGCTTATCTGGAGCTCAATTGGAGTGGTATTATCAGTTGGAGAGTGTCAACATCAGGGAGTGGAATGATCTTGCTGAAGCTTTCTATAAGCAGTATCAATACAATGCTGACTTAGCTCCCACTCGCATGCAACTACAAAGCATGTCTATGGGTGCCAAAGAAAGTTTTAAGGAGTATGCTCAGAAGTGGAGAGATTTAGCTGGAAGAGTTCAACCCCCTTTAACTGACAGGGAATTGGTTGATATGTTCATGTGTACGCTGAATGGTCCATTTTACAGTCATCTCATTGGAAGCTCATCATCTGGCTTCACTGAGTTGATAATGACAGGAGAGCGAGTGGAAAATGGTATAAAGAATGGCAAGATCCAAGTGGGTACTTCTGCATCAGGTGCTGCAAAGAAGCCTCCCACTGGAAAAAAAGAATCCAATGCTGTTTATGGTCAACCTGATCGTAACAGAAGGCATCAGTCTGTTAGTGCAGTTCATATTTCAAATCCAACTCCTGCAACAACAGAGCAGCCACAGGGCAACCAACAGAGGGCTAGAAGGCAGTTCACAAAGATCAACATGTCAATGGCTCAGGCATTGCAACACTTGTTGAAAGCTGAACTTATTACTTTGAAAGAGGCTCCTCAGAATCCTAATGTTACCTCACCCAGGTACAACCCCAATGCACGATGTGCATATCACTCAAACTGTCAGGGACATGATACTAATAACTGCTGGGTCTTGAAGAACAAAATTCAAGATATGATTGAGGCTGGAGAGATTGAGTTTGACCCTCCGGGTACTCCAAATGTGATTACTGCTCCAATGCCAAATCACGAGAAGACTGTCAATGCCATTGATGAAGATCTACATGTCTATTCAGTTGCAGAGTTGACCACACCATTGTCTGTTATCAAGAAAAAGTTAGTACAGGCTGGACTCTTTCCAGGTTGTCGTGAAGATTGTTTGTATTGTACCTATAAGCCGGATAGTTGCTGGAGATTGAGAGATGGAATTCAACGTCTCATGGATAAGTATACCATAGTGTTTGAGAGGACTCCATCGTCTGTAGAAAGTATGGTGGATCATATTACTAGAGGTAAGAAGGTTGAAGAGGTTGATATGGTTGACAAAGTACCGGTAAGAATCACTTCAAAGAGACCAATTAAAATCACTCATCAGGGTCCAATCAAGATCACTGCTGAAGGCCCTGTGAAAGTTGTTGCTGAAGCCAGAGTGGCTCCTCTGATCATTACTACTCCTAGTCCTATTCCATATACGTCTGATAAAGTTGTGCCTTGGCACTATGGGTCTGATGTTTACATCCATGGTGTTAAGCAGGAGTCCTTAGCTGATGTGCCTGTTGATATTGATAATATTGCTGGATCTAGTAAGATCACACGTAGTGGAAGAGTCTTCTCACCTCCAGTTACTTCTAAGAATGCAGTTACTCCTGCTGCTACCTCTACCACTGATGCTCGGGGCAAGGGTCCTGTTATTGAGCCTATATCTGCTGATGTGCCAGCTGTTGATGATCTCTCTAAGCAGATGGAAGAAGTATTGAAAATCATTCGCAAGAGTGATTATGACATTGTTGATCAGTTGGGGCATACTCCCTCAAAGATTTCTATGCTGTCCTTGTTGTTATGTTCTGAAGCTCATGCAAAAGCTTTGATCAAGTTTCTGAAGACTGCTCATGTGCCTAATGCCATTTTTGTTGACCAGTTTGAGAATTGTGTTGCCCACCTGACTTATGATAATGGGTTGGGATTTTCTGATGCTGATTTGACCCCTGCCAAGAGGGATCATAACAGGGCCCTGCATATTTCAATTGAATGCAGGGGAACTACCCTGTCACATGTATTGATAGACAATGGTTCCTCTCTAAATGTGTTGCCTAAGGAAGTCCTGAATAAGCTGAGTCCTGAAGATGCTGTGCTGAAGCCCAGTAATATTGTGGTGAAAGCTTTTGATGGTTCTAGAAGAGTAGTACATGGGGAAATTGATCTTCCAATCAAAGTTGGCTCCCAGGTTTTTACTGCTACGTTTTTTGTGATGGATATTCGTCCTTCATACTCTTGTCTACTTGGTCGTCCCTGGATCCATGGGGCAGGTGCTGTAACCTCTACACTGCATCAAAAGTTGAGATATCCGGTGGAAGGAAAGGTTGTTACTGTCTATGGAGAAGAGGAATACTTTGTCAGCCATGTAAACACTTTCAAGTATCTGGAAATGGAAGGTGAATACATTGAAACTCCGTGTCAGACATTTGAAGTGGTTCCCTGGATTGTTAATGATTATGTAGCTCCTCCTGTTGCGAAGAGAGTTCCGGTGGTCACCAGAAAGCCTCCAACAATGGCAATGGCCTCCCTCAATGATGCTAGAGCTGTGGTGGATGAAGGTGGTTGTACTATTTGGGGTCAGCTTCCAGATATCCCATACAAGTCTGACAAATTTGGTTTGGGTTTCACTGCAAAATCCCAGAAGGCTGTTCGTCGTGCTCGTGCTGTTCGTATCACCAATCAAGGGGTTATGAAAGATCAGATCAATGCTGTGGGAGACTATGATGAAGACTACAATTTGGATGCTTGGATTTTTCCTACTGTGGGTGCTGGACTCAATAATTGGAAAGCTGAAGATGTTATCCCTATCTCCTTTAGTCAGGAGTAAATACTATTACTGTGTTGTTGCTTTTAAGTTTGTAATTTCTTGAACAATTGAACTCTTAAGCCTTGTGCCTTACCCGGGGCACAATGGTATGCTTGTTACGGGCTGTCATTTCATTTGCATACTTCATTCAATAAAATCAGTGGACGTTTCGTTTTAGTAAATATTGTGTTCCTTGTCTTTCTTTTCTTTTATTTTTGCTTTATCAGCTATGTGTTCTTACACACACCCACATCACTAAAATGCAGATCCTCATCCACTCTGGATCCTGTTGATAACAGTTCTACTATTGCCAATTATAATTTCGAGAATCCGATCTATCAAACTGAAGACGGAAATGAGGACGATTGTGAAGTACCTGTAGAGCTTGCTAGGTTGTTACAACAAGAAGAGAAAGCCATACAGCCACATGAAGAGCCAGTCGAAGTTGTGAATCTGGGAACTGAGGAAAACAGGAAAGAGGTCAAGATAGGGGCTGATTTAGAGGATAGTGTCAAGAGCAGACTGGTTCAGATGTTACGTGACTATGTGGAGATCTTTGCTTGGTCTTATGAAGATATGCCAGGATTGGATACAGACATTGTGGTTCACCGTTTACCTGTGAAAGAAGATTGTCGTCCAAAGAAACAGAAGGTTCGTCGTATGCGTCCTGAAATGTCAGAGAAGATCAAATCAGAGGTAATGAAACAGTTTGATGCAGGGTTCTTAGCAGTGACTTCTTATCCTCAGTGGGTTGCAAATGTGGTGCCGGTTCCTAAGAAAGATGGTAAGGTACGTATGTGTGTAGACTACAGAGATTTAAACAAGGCTAGCCCCAAAGATGATTTTCCACTTCCTCATATTGATGTTCTGGTAGACAACACTGCTCAGCATAAGGTATTCTCTTTTATGGATGGTTTCTCTGGTTACAATCAAATCAAGATGGCACCTGAAGACATGGAGAAGACAACATTTGTTACACAGTGGGGCACCTTTTGCTATAAGGTGATGCCATTTGGTTTGAAGAATGCAGGGGCAACGTATCAGCGTGCTATGGTGGCTTTGTTTCATGATATGATTCATCATGAGATAGAGGTATATGTGGATGATATGATAGCCAGGTCCCAGAATGAAGAGCAACATCTTGATCATTTGCATAAATTGTTTGAGAGGTTGAAGAAATACAAGTTGAGATTGAACCCAAACAAGTGTACTTTTGGAGTTAGATCCGGTAAGCTCCTGGGTTTTATAGTCAGTGGAAAAGGTATTGAAATGGATCCTGCAAAAGTGAAAGCTATACGAGAGATGCCAGCTCCCCGTACTGAGAAGGAGGTTAGAGGTTTCTTGGGACGATTGAATTACATTGCAAGATTTATTTCCCAGTTAACTGCCATCTGTGAGCCAATCTTCAAGTTGTTGAAAAAAGATCAGGTGATGGAATGGAATGATGAGTGCCAGACTGCCTTTGATGAAATCAAGAGATACCTGCTAGAACCTCCAATTTTGATGCCACCAGTTGATGGAAGACCCTTGATTATGTACTTAACAGTGTTAGACAACTCAATGGGGTGTGTATTGGGGCAACATGACAAGTCTGGTCGAAAAGAGCAGGCAATATACTACCTTAGCAAAAAGTTTACCGACTGTGAAACAAGATAC
This sequence comes from Lathyrus aphaca, assembly GCA_963966055.1. Classification (NCBI taxonomy): domain Eukaryota; kingdom Viridiplantae; phylum Streptophyta; class Magnoliopsida; order Fabales; family Fabaceae; genus Lathyrus; species Lathyrus aphaca. Next base: position 686,321,182 of record OZ014519.1, on the reverse strand, counting down.
TCACTGCTCGAGAAAACTTGCTGCGCTTTGGCATGGGCTGCTCGCCGACTAAGACAGTATATGTTGACCCATACTACCTTGTTGATTTCGAAGATGGATCCAATCAAGTACATATTTGAGAAACCTGCTCTCTCCGGAAGAATTGCAAGATGGCAAATGATATTGACAGAATATGATATACAGTATACTACTCAGAAGGCCATTAAAGGAAGTATTGTGGCTGATCATTTGGCTCATCAAGCAGTGGATGATTATCAGTCAATGAGTTTTGAGTTTCCTGATGAAGACATTATGATTATTACCAAAGAACCTGGACAATATGACGGACCTGAACAAGGATCCCGATGGACTATGGTTTTTGATGGTGCCTCTAATGCACTTGGTAATGGTGTTGGTGTTGTAATTAGTTCCCCTGAAGGTTGCCATACCCCGATTACTGCCAGACTTTGTTTCTATTGTACCAATAACATGGCTGAGTATGAGGCATGTATTCTGGGTATTAAAGCTGCTATTGATATGAAAATTCAGTTCCTTGATGTGTATGGAGATTCAGCCCTGGTAGTAAGTCAGATTAAAGGAGATTGGGATACCAAGCATGATAACCTCATTCCTTACAGAGAGCATGTGTTGTCTTTAATCCCACATTTCAAAGAGATCACTTTTGAACATATTCCACGAAGAGAGAATCAGTTGGCAGATGCTTTGGCCACCATGGCATCCATGTTTGAGATCAGTTGGGATGATGAAGCTCCTAAGATTACTATTGATAAATTTGAAAAGCCTGCATACTGCAATGAGATTGACACTGAAGGGGCAGAGGAGAAACCTTGGTTCTATGAAGTGAAAAGATATCTTGAAGCTCAGGAGTTCCCTGAAGGGGCATCTGTCAAAGATAGGAAGTTCCTGAGAAGGTTTTCTACTAAGTTCTTTTTGAGTAATGGGATTTTGTACAAGCGCAATCATGATTCAACTATGCTTCGTTGTGTGGATAAGAAGGAAGCTACAGAAATTATGGAAGAGATGCATGATGGGACCTTTGGCACTCATTCTAGTGGTCATACTATGGCAAAGAAGATATTGAGAGCAGGTTATTATTGGTCTACCGTGGAAGCTGATTGCTATCAACACTCCAGAACGTGTCACAAGTGTCAAATTTATGCTGATAAAGTACATGTACCTCCATCACCATTGAATGTGTTGACTGCTCCTTGGCCTTTTGCCATGTGGGGCATTGATATGATTGGTGAGATCAAGCCTACTGCTTCTAATGGGCATCGTTTCATCCTGGTTGCTATTGATTACTTCACGAAGTGGGTGGAGGCAGCTTCATTTGCATCTGTTACCAAGAATGTTGTGGCTCGATTCATTAAGAATAATCTCATATGTAGGTATGGCATCCCTGAAAGGAATATTACTGACAATGGCTCTAATCTGAACAACACTATGATTACTGATCTCTGCACACAGTTCAAGATTAAGTATCACAACTCTTCTCCGTATCGTCCAAAGATGAATGGGGCAGTTGAAGCTGCTAATAAGAACATTAAGAAGATTGTACAGAAGATGACTGTTACTTACAAGGATTGGCATGAGATGTTACCATTTGCTCTTCATGGTTATCGTACTACAATACGTACTTCAACAGGGGCAACCCCATTCTCCTTGGTCTATGGTATGGAAGCAGTTCTGCCCATTGAAGTTCAGATTCCCTCCTTAAGAATTATGAAGGATGCATGCTTGGATGAAGATGAGTGGATTCAGACTCGACTTGACCAGATAAATTTGATTGATGAGAAGAGGTTAGCAGCAGTTTGTCATGGCCAGATGTACCAGAAACGGATGATCAAATCTTTTAACAAGAAGGTTAAGCCAAAGGTATATCAGGCTGGTGACTTGGTAATCAAGCGTATCATATTACCACAGGGTGATCCTAGGGGCAAGTGGACTCCAACATATGAAGGACCATTTGTAGTCAAGACAGTATTCTCAGGAGGTGCCATGATACTTACTACTATGGATGGTGAAGACTTCCCACAGCCTATAAACGCAGACATAGTTAAAAAATACTACGCATGAAAAGAGACCCGCTAGGTTGACAGGCCTAGGCAAAAATAAGGGCATCCCGGCAAACCAAAAGGGTTTGGGCAAAAATTAGGGATATATATAAAAAGATGTACACCCGGCAAGTCGAAAACCTGAAAAGGCGGCTTGGGCAAAAAAGGGTATCCCGGTGGATTGAAAACCTGAAAGGGCAATCCAGGCAAAAGTTAGGGATTAAAGCGTATGACTATGTCTCGTTTGGATCACCCATGAAACTGCAACCAGTTGTGTTACTTACTCAAGCTCGAACAGATAAAGCTCAATCCAATCGTTTTCGTCTCGACAGCAGAAGATGAGATACTTGAAGATAATGGCAATAGTAGAATTGAAACTCAATAGGATTATTTCCCACATAGTTGATTCTCTTTGCTTTGTAAAATTTTATGACAAAATCCTCTTACTAGGGTTTATGTCTCCTTGTACAAATTTACCCATGTATGGGTCACTCTTTGATATAAATAAAATTCCATCTTTCGAATCCAGATTTACTTTTACCCTATTTACATAAGCGAAACGTCCATTGGTTGTGTTTGAATGTATGTATGTTTTTGAATATGATTGATGTTTACCAGAAATGCATGTATGTTTTTTTTAATATGATTGATGTTTACCAGAAATGCATGAAAATGCAGTAATAGTATTTACTAAGGACGAACGAGGGAAGGATTTCAATGAAGCTTCGCCGGTTCATCTTTACAATACAGTTACAAATCCACAGTAGGGCAAATCCATCTTCATAAAGTTACATCTCCCCTGGAATTTATATCCATCTCTTTTATCCTCATGCGGATATTCGGGAATTTACTTTCCAATAAGGGTACGACGAACGAAGACGGGATGTTATATCTACCCTACTATCAAACGAAGACGAAGGTTATGTATACCTTACTATCCCCAGCAAACGGGAGGTTATATATACCTTACTATCCCCAGCAAACGGGAGGTTATATATACCTTACTATCCCCAGCATACGGAAGGTTGTGTATACCTCATTATCAAACAAGACGGGAACGAGTTCCTCATACTCTTCAGTAACAAATCGGGATTTATTTTCCCTGGCCAGCAGTTGTTATACGAAGATATCAAGACGCTTCGGGCAGCATCATATCATACATACATCATTTACACCATACCATAACATACATATCCATAGATACATAATACATTACTTAAGTGCATCATATCATACATGCATACATAATGCATAAACTAATATTATTATACAGAATGCTACCTTATTTTCAGGTTAATTATCCAGCAAACAGACTTATGATTATCAGGATTGCTTTATCCTCCTGAAAGTTATCATCCCTCAGGATTTCTTTATCCTCCTGAAAGCATATCATCCATCAGGACTGCTTCATCCTCCTGACAGCTATCATCATTACTTCAGGATTGCTCTATCCTCCTGAAAATTCCTATTACATCAGGATTGCTTTATCCTCCTGAAATCACATTGCTACATCAGGATTGCTTCATCCTCCTGAAAGCTTTTTATTACATCAGGACTGCTCCATCCTCCTGACAGCTTATTACTACCTCAGGATTGCTTTATCCTCCTGACAGCTTTTTATTACATCAGGACTGCTTCATCCTCCTGAAAGCTTTTTATTACATCAGGACTGCTTCATCCTCCTGGAAGCATATTATCAATACCTCAGGATTGCTTTACCCCCTGACAGCTTCTTTACTTCAGGATTGCTTCATCCTCTTGAAATCATATCATTGCCTCAGGACTGCTCCATCCTCCTGACAGCTATCATTATACCTCCATATTTTGGACTGCTTCATCCTCCAAGACATGTATCTGAAGAATTTTCCTCCAAGTGGCATCTTTAAGCCCACTCAAGCATATTCAACTAGCCATCCATATCACTCTATGCACTGGTGAGTGCAAATTTTTGGGCTTTTGTGTTCAATCCCCTTCAACCTTCCAGGTCACGACTGACACATATACCAATCTAACCCCTCAGGTTTCAGAAAATTGAACAGGGGCAGCTGTTACACCCCAAAATTTGCCCTCACAATACAAGACTTTGTGTGCTAAGAAGGTTCACAAGGTTCACAAGATTCACAATGCTTTCAAGACCTTTCATGAGGCTCATGAAGTCTACAAGTCGCTTCATGAAGGTTCACAAGGTTCACAAGTTTCCCAATGCTTTCAATACCTTCCATGAGGCTCATGAAGTCTACAAGTCACTTCATGAAGGTTCACAAGGTTCACAAGATTCACAATGCTTTCAAGACCTTTCATGATGATCATGAAGTCTACAAGTCACTTCTTGAAGGTTCACAAGGTTCACAAGATTCACAATGTTTACAAAACCTTTCATGAGGTTCATGAAGTCTACAAGTCACTTTATGAGGTTCACAAGGTTCACAAGACCTCCCATGAGGTTCACAAGACATTTTATGATGGTTCACAAAGTTCACAATTGGTCAGAAAAGTTGACAATTCCCTCAAACAATGCACCTCCTAAGCAGTGCATCCAAAACTAGGGTTTTGACTTTAATCAGGATAAATGAACTTCCAAGACTTCAAGTGAGCTTCATAACATCTTATATATGTTTAAGAATCCCCATGACAAGTTTCAAGACTTTTCTCAAAAGTTTGCTCAGTCAGATGATCAGATAAGTCAAAATCAGTCAATGCAGTTAAAAAGTCAAACTGAGGTCAACTGTGGTCAAACCAAAGTCAAACTTCATGATTTTTTTGCCAACATCAAGTATATGAAGTAAAATTCATCATTTGATCAAGGGTTGATCATGATTCATCAAGGAGATTCCAGATCATCAAGAATCAGGAGTTTCTAAATTAGGGTTTCCTTAGTAAAAGTCAACTGAACTTTGACCAGCCATAACTTTCACATACTTCATCACCAAGTCTCCACTCAAAGCCCATTTTGAAGGAAATTGAATTCTCTACAACTTTGTGTCTCACAAGCCAAGCCCAAAAATGCTTCATTTGGAAGGTATGAGCTAAGACATTATAGGTCCTTTTGAAAGTCAACAAAAAGTCAACAACTTCAAAAGGGCATAACTTGAGATTGGTAAATGATATGGACATGAAACCAGTGGGGTTGGTTAGAGGACTCTTCAATCTTTCCAAAATGTCCAAGAACACCCTCATACCATTAAAATTGAAGGATATGTGCCCTTGCAAAGTTGGGAAATTTTGGGTTGGTTCATGAAGAAAAAGGAGGTCTAAAACCAATTTTTTCCAAAGGGGCTTGCCAAATAATGACCCAATCCACTTCATAACATCTTGCACGAAATTAATTTAATTTATTCATAATTTTATTTATTTTGTTTTTATTTATTATGATTTTTATATTAAAAAGTCATTTTAAATTCAAATAAAATATAAAATCATGAAAATTAATTTTAATTTTGCTTCTAGAAAATCTTAAATCACATTTAAGTTTGATTGATACAAGAATTATGAAAATCCTCCCAAAATAGCAAGGGTTTATACATGAATATTTGATTTTTAAGGCATGATCATTTTGGATCTTTTCATATCAAATTCTCCACACAACCATTCAATCTTATTGACCTAATTCACTCTCCTATAAGTACTAAACACAACCCTAACATGAATTCACGGATTCCACAGCCCCAAGAGTAAGTTCATATTGTTCAAAAACCTTCACAAAACTCACATTCGGTTTTCAATCTCCAAGACATTTGAAGGTAAAATAAAGACACAACTAGACTCCTTGGACCTCATTGATCATGAATCATCACTCATATGCATCAAAACCATGCCATGATACAAAACCCGAAGCTTGGATGTTCTTAAAAATAATTTTTTTCGATTTCATTAATTTATTGCTTTTCATTGAATTTTGTTTGGTTAATGATGTTTGTGATGATGTGTAGAATGTTTCTGGGCAAAGAAATCAAAGAAACCATGAGAAACCCGTGAATTGCCATGTTAGGATTTTTGACCTCCAAATTAGGGTTCTTCGATTCACTAAATCTAAATGAATTTGAAGAACATAGGGATGTTGTGTGAACCATAAGGATCATAAAATACTGATCAATTTCATGAATTGGTACTGTTTTGTTGGAGTTTCGTTTTCGCAGGTTTGAAATATGGAAGAACTCGCATGAAGATTCGCAGGAAAAAGGGCATGAATTTTCGCAGGAAATCTGGAGAAGAAGAAGTTGACTGGCGCGAAATCTATATTCAAATTATTGTTTAAAAATAATATGATTTTGTTTCTGTTTATTATCACAAGCCAATGCTTGGCCCAGTGGTGAGAAGAATGCGCGTGTAGCCTGATGACATGAGTTCGAGTCCAGGCTTCACCATCTTTTTTTTAGTTTTTTCATATAATTGGCAATTATTATATATTATGTATTGTAGTTGATTCATTAACAGGTTCGCTCATCTAGCTTGGTTGGTTATGTGCATATGCGTGCGATTGAGAAGTCCTGGGGTCGATTCTCCCCCAGACCTTTTTGCTTCTTGATTTTTCTTGGTTTTTTCCAGACAAAGAACAAAACTAATTGAACCCCCTTTCTTACTGCCTGCGCATGGGCTGGCCTGGTGGTATGTCTTGTTGCTGGTAAACCTGGTGACCTGGGTTCAAATCCCAGCCAGGTATGTTTTGTTGTATTTTTTATTTTTATTTTGTTTAATTGATTTAGAAACACATATATAATTAAATAATTTTATAAATACATATTCAATAGTTTCTAATATTCAAAAATCATATTGTTTTAATTCAAAAATTATTTCTTTTATTATGTAATTAAATTATAATATATGTATATTAATTTTGTATATTAGATTATAAACCCTAAAAAAATATTTTCTAAACAAACCCTAATTTATTTTTTCTCTAAACAATTATTAAAAACCTAATTTTTATTTCTAGTTTTTTGTAAATATAATTATTATGTATATATTTTTTATATTATAATTAATCCCATTATATAAATATTCTATCATTGTTTATAATCAATTATATGTAAATAATTTCTAAAATTGCAAAATTTAATAATTTCTTATAATATGTTCATAATTTAATTAATTTGTTTATAATTTTAAATTTTTATGATTAATTAATATAATTGTTCTTATTTTTCTATTAAGTCATTAAAATTTTATTTTGTTTATTATTATTACTAATCCGCTTATTTTTTAATTATACTTATTATTTCACTAATCCCTTTTATTTTTTAATTATTATTACTAACCCCTATTATTGCTTATTTATTTATTTTTATTTATATTTTGCTTATTTATTCTTGCTATTTACCTTTAATTGCTTATTAATTATTATTGTAATTGCTCCTTGGTGTAAGTTTTTTTGTAATATTTAAGTTATTTAATTTTTTATGCCATGGTTAGTAAAATAGGGAGTGAAAACATGTATTATATTTAAAATTGAATTTAGGTCATTTAAAATCATAAGATAAATGTAAATTAAACACTCACACACGTAAGTCGATTTTTAATCGCCATCTCACTTTCTAGGGCTACCTCTCAATGTTGCCTAATCATAAGGTCAAGTGGGGTGTATAAAGCAAAGTCCCTTAAAAGAAAAGTCATCAAGTCCCTTAAATGGTTGCCTTCATAAAAGATCTTGTCCCTTTCGAATAATGATGACAGTCTCTCCAAATGCTTAATACACCCCACAGTTGCCTTCATTAAACAGTTGTCCCTCACTTGTCCCTCATACATCCAAGGTAATGACTACCTATTCCTTAATAATAGGGATAGTCTTACCATTTAAAGGATAAAGAACAGAAAAGACTTAAACTTTAGGGTAGGTTCCTCATAGTTACTTGCTCACTATTCAAAAACTTTGCAAACATTTCACAATTTCAAACAATTTTCAAACACAAGTTTTTTACGCATCCGTACATGGATCATTATGAAACTCTTAAGAAAATTTTTATTCACACACATCACATTTCAAAAAAACATTTTAAAGTGAGCTAAGTAACTAAGAGCCCATGGATAACCATGGATGTAAAGGGTGCTAACACCTTCCTTTTACATAACCTACCCCCCGGACCCAAAAATCTTTTAAAAGGTCTTTCCTGTTCTTTTATGCCTTTCCTTTGGATAAAATAAAAGTCGGTGGCGACTCTTGCTATCCGCAACATAACTAAAGTCAGTTCTCCCACCGTGTTACACTGTACTCGCATATTCAGGGCACACAAATCAATGAAGTCAAATATTAATTCACACTTTGTTTTGTACCTTTTTGTTTTGTTTGCAAAATGTCCAAAGTTCGTAATGCAACATTTACATGAAAACATATAAGCCATTTTCAATAAATGCTTGCAGGAAATATGTGCTCTTAAGCGAACCTAACTCCTATGACGGAATCCGGTTGAGGATACCTCAGGGCACTTGTGCGTTTCATTTGTTTGACAGGTTGCAGGTACTCAAGGCGGACAACCTTTCACAGCATGGGGCATATCAGGCACTATATCCCCAGCCAAGCCGATAGTCACATCATCAGAAGGACTACTCGACGAAAGTATTCCCCCATGGAGCTTTTTATCCCCTCAGAGTATCCCCTACAAAGCTGATCCTCCGACAGATTACTTCCCAGAAGTTCTCTCCTCCCCAAGCAGGATCTCCAAAGCAATGCCTAAATCACTTTTCCCCCAGCGAGTTACCAGATCTTCTCATCCCCAACATTAGATCCCCACAGAGTTCTTCCCCCAGAATTCTCCAGAAAGATCGTGCAGTGATCCTTTCTCCCCACAGATCGCCCAGTGATCCATTCTCCCAGCAGATTTCGGACCTCAGATCTCCTCTCTCTCATTCCGTCTAATACGGAGAATTACGGCAGAAATCAAACATTTGCATGATCATAAGCCAGGTTCGGGCCAGTCACCTGCAAATACCAAAATCACTCCTCCAGCAATACACAAAAACTTATCCCCTGCAGATAAAAGCCAAAATATCCTTTTGCACTCTCAATATAAATACTTGTACATACTTATACACAATCCTTCTGATACTCGTCCGTATCTTACTTATACATAATTCTTTGATACTCGTCTGTATCTTATGCATCTCCCCAGAAGATCAACACTTGTCCGTGTTCCATGTTCAAACCGTTGATACTCGTCTGTATCATCACTCCTTAAACACGTGTCGTTGTTTGCTTCTATTGGTACGCGTCTGTATCATGGTCCTAAGGATACTCGTCCGTATCTTTAATCTATACACATTGTCGAAACACTTATACCATTTTATTTTTAGGGCTTAAACAAGCGTCCTTTTTATCTATCCCCAGAAGTCACCAACAAATCAACTTTCTATCCGACATTCGTCCTATGTCGCGATAATCCTCAGCAGTCGTACCCTGCTAGGTGATCTTCCTTCACCTTTTGATGATCGTATCTCATCATTCATCCGATGGCCGTCCCTATTGCCGGTCTTTTTATCTGGCATTCGTCCTATGTCGAGATAATCCCCAACAGAGCAGTCGTCCCCTACTAGGTGATCGTCCTTCACCTCTTGATGACTGTCCCTCATCATTTATTTTGATGATCGTCCCTCATCATGTTATCCGATGGACGTCCCTATCATTGATCTTTCTATCTGACATTCGTCCTATGTCGTGATTTGTTCAGCAGTCGTCCCCTGCTTGGTGATCGTCCTTCACCTTTTTGATGACCGTCCCTCATCATTGTTTCATTTACCCTTTACCCGATGGCAGTCCCTGTCGTGGTTTTCTTCTTTATCCTAATGATCGTCCTTCATCACTTTACCCGATGTCCATCCCCGTCGTGGATTCTTTATTCCCCCAGCATGATGGTCGTCCCCGTCAGTACGTTCTCACCGTTTTTATCCCCAACATTCGGCCTCTGCTCGATGGTCGTCCTCCGTCGCTATCATTTGATATTCAGTCTATACTGTCTATTACAATTTATATCCCTTTTCTTCTTATAATAAAGAGTGCAAATTTTGGATTGTCTTGGTATTCAACCACAAGTTATCTTGTTTGTCTGTTAAGCCAGGCGCTTACATCCTACACAGCTAACTCATGCTTGAATATGAGCAGCTGTAAACACCCCAAATTTACCCTCTAACTTTTTTCTATACTTTGGATTATTATGTAACATAGTACATATCATATCACTACATCTTACATTGCATATTCACCATTATCATCCCATTGTACCCCGCCCAGCTAGGGTTTATGATCAGATGAATCTTGAAAAGAGTATGAGGTATCCAGATGACCATGAAGCATGACAAGAAGGTATTTGAGTGTTCTAAGATCATATTATACCCCCAAGGGTTCTTGAAAGTCAAAAGATCACAAGAGATTGCAGAGCCACCCAGGCAGGCTCAAGGCTCTTACACAGATGACCAAAAATTAGGGTTTTGGGTTTGAGGCCCTTACACTCAAACTTTTTGGCCATTTTTTTATTTTATTGGTCTATATATGTTATAAGGAGCATGTGTATCAAATTTGAAGCAAAAATTCCTTGTGGAAGTCATCTGATCAAATGGTAACTTGTTGTGCAAGAAAAGTCAGAATCAGGGCATCTGAGGCCACCAACAAGGGTTCCAAAGGGTCATCATCATCAATTTGAGGTCCTATGATATTTATTTGATCTTAGGAATGCTTGGAAGTTCACAAGATTGAAAAATTTTAAGCCATTTGAAAACTTTCTATTTCTGGACATGACTTGTAATGAAAACTTTCCATTTTGGGAAGAATTTCAACCTCCTCTTTCTTGACCAAAAAGGCTTCAAATGAAATTTCTTTGAACATGAAAGTTGTAGATTGGATCTTACCCTTTATAAAAAGTATAAGAACTCATCTTGATTCATCCTAGAACTCAAGATATGATGGATCAAAGTTGGCAAATTTCACATAATTTTCAAGTTCATGTCAAAGGGGGAATTTTGCAAGATGGACTTCTAAGCATCCTAGTGACCTATAATTCCCTTCTACACTGCATAACATTGATGAGAAATATCTCAAGACCAAAAATCATGTCTTGCTTCACAAGTTTCATGGGCAATTTTCACAAAATTCTCAAAGTTGGCAACTTGCAAAACATGTTCAAACTTCTTCCCCAAGTGTTACAGCTCACTACAAATGATCCAAGGGCCATCCATGAAGTTAGATGATGCAGAACAAGCCTTCAAAATATCTCTGTCCCAAGCCCATACCTCAAGTATAAAATCTTGACTTTTTTTTGCATTTTCACCCATGCCAATCCCACAGTGCACAACAACTCTTCTGATCAATCCCAATTGTTTATACAAACCCTAAGCATCATAAAACATATCACAGCAAGCCTTGAACAAACACAAAAGCTCAGATTCACAAAAATCCTCTCAAACTTTCTCTCTTCGAAACTCTCAATCCAGCCAACAAAAATCACATTTTCTTTCACCATTCAACTCCTTATCACTCAAGGAACAAAACCCACCCATCACCATGACCTGAAACAGCCTTAAACACAAACACGATTTTTGTCATATCAGAACTGTATCTCATGAACTAGCCAAAATAAACTTCATCCAAGCATCTCAATAGTTTCAAGAGGTCCAAAGGAGTTGGTTTGCACAAAGGGAAGGCCTTGAAAGCTTCAATTTGAAGAACTCCAGCTCAGGTATCCCTCAAGAACAATTTTTTCAGAACCTTAATTTCTTGTTAAAATGTGAATCTACCTGTTATGTTGGTCATGTTGATGTGTTTAAAACAGAAAATGAGTGAAAAATAAGCATGTTATGATGTTCTGAAAGTTTGACCTTAAAAATGTTTGTTTTCGATTCAGCTTGCTCATGCAATATAAATGGTTTTTGTTTGTGAATCTGTGTTCTATGATGTTTGGGGTTTGATTCTGGGCAGGTTTAATGCGTTTTAGTGGCTTGTAGGTGAAGTTGGGGTTGGGAGCTCACCGGAGAAGACGACCGGAGCTTATCTCCGGGCGCCTAAGATTAAATAGGGTTAATCCTATTTATGTTTCCAGATTGAACCACAACCATTAGATCCTGATTAGGTTAGCGCACGAACGGCCCAGTTCATGTCATTAACCCTAATTTCTAATTAATTAAATTAAACCTAATTAATTAAATCAGAATGAACCAGGACCCTTAAATCACGCGCGAAGCCAATTTTTGAATCTAGACCCTTGGATCCTCATACCTCAAGTCACGCTGACTTCCTTTCACAGCCCTTGATTTCACCAACTTTGCATCCTGGTCATCCATTGTGATTACTTTGCATTTTCATTTTATTTATTTCATTTTGTTTTCTTTTATTTATTTAAAATAGCAAAACATTTTAAAAAATTCTGATTTTTTGCATTTTCACTTTAAATAATTTTCAGAACCCAAAAACAATTTTATTTTTATTTTTTGTATTCAAAAATCATTTTTAAATCATTTAATTGTATTTTTAATAAATTAATTCATTTTTAATTAATTAAAAATACTTTTAGGTATTTAAAAATCACCAAAAAAATCAGAGAACCTCTTTTAACATTTAGAACAATTTACAAACTCATCTCACAAATTTATTTTAGGGTTTGATCATGTTTTGACAAATTTCTTTGAATTAGGGTTTTGAAAATCTCCTTTTTCATAACCCTAATTCAAAAATGCATATCTGCCTAACCAAAATGAGTTTGTACATGGTTCTTTTTGCAATCTTTCACACTTTATGTCTATTGTCTAAGATATATTTGGTGTATTTTTACTTTACATTTTCAATTTGTTTTGACTTTTTCTTTACAAAGTATCCAAAACCCTAGCCTAACTTAGAAAAACCATAACGTGACTTTGGTATAGCTTCTGACCTCCATCTTTGGGGAGTGATCTTATGTGTGTTTAGGGTTCATTTGGTTGCATTTTCAAATTTTTATCATGTGTTATCCTTCTGTTGTGGACTTGTGCATCTCATACTTTCTTAAAACCCTAATTTTCTATGTTCATTTGCATTCATCTTTGCATACCTTCATCATATGGACTTGGCATGACATCTCATGCATTTGTATGTCATCTTAGATACCTTAGGTCATCTATGAACATTTGTTGATCATTGTTGCATCCATTTGGTATGTTTTGCATTCATTACTTCTTATGTGTATTCATGTGATTTCAAGCTTCTAACATGCCTTCCTTTGCATCCCATCTCTTGTATGATCATGCATAAAAATTATAAATGTATTTGCATCATTTCATAACACATTTGCATTGTGTTTGCACTTTTGGTCTTGATCATTGCATCTTCATTTGCCTTATTTCCTTTTGTTTCACATCTTATGCATTCATACTAACCATTTCAGGGGCTTCATGTAAGTTGTTTAGGATGTGGATTTGCCTCCACATCCAACCTCTTCTTATCTCTTCATTTGCATCTTTATTTGTCTTTGAAGTGAGTTTGACTCACTTATTCTCTCTCTTGCTCCCTTTCTTTCTCTTAGGTTACTTAGCTTCTTCAGGAAGTAAGTAACATATTCTCCTTTCTCTTCTCTTTTCATCTGCTTCTTCTTCCTTGGTGGCCATCTGAAGACTTTCTGAAGATATTTCTCTAAGCCTCATAAACCATAGGAATATCCAAGCATGATAACTTTAGGGTTGTACATAGTCTCCCCTAGTTTTTACCTTTGAGTCTCCTTGAGTCTTTGCTTCTCATCTCGTAATCAAGGCTAAACAGTTAAAGTTTTAAGACTCTGAATTAGGGTTATGCCTGTATTTTTATCTTAGGATGGAGTGTATAACTTTAATACTTAGTGTTAAACCTTTGAGTTGTTTACACCTCCTAATCAAAACACATAATAATCATTAAGACTTAAGCTTGTAACTTGGGCCTTATATTAGGGTTACATCTCTATCTGTTGGTTCAGAGGGACTAACCCTAGTGTTTAATGGACAAGTCCCCCTCAGGTTTAGTCTTACAAACATAAAATCCATTTCTTAATCCCACCATTAATTAAAATCCACTTTAAGTTGAGGATTCTTCCTCATCTTAAGTGTTCTCATCTATTATCCTTCTCTTAGGATGGTGTAATGAGTTCACTAATCCCTGATTAGAGATTAAACTCATTACTTAACACAAAACAAAATCCAAAAACACTTAATAATCACAAGTAGGTTAATGATCTCAATCCTGCATCATTAGGGTAATTAAGTTGAGATTTTCATCTCATACTTAAGTAGACTCATTATCCCTATTCAGGGGTGATATAATGAGTTTACGACCCTTGATTAAGGCTTAAGCTCATTATCCTATGCAAAACACCAAAAACAATAAAAATATGAAAACACCAAAACAAACAATAAACATCTCCTCCGGGATTCTTTTCTCATCACATTCACTCTGAAAATGAGAACTCACTTCTTCCGTCTAATGCAAGACAGTTAGCACTCGAGCCAGACAAGTCATACACTTGAGCATACACAAGCAGGCAGTTCACATAAAAAACACTAAGTCTCTTTGAGTCGAACTACGGTAGTCTGACTTCCTCATTGCACGAGAGGATACGTAGGCATAACTTAATGGTTATTGAACAAAAGTCTCTTTGTCCCCCCCCCCCCTCTCCTCTTTCTAGCTTTCTTTCCTCAGCCTCAGATTTGAGCACTCACTTTCTTCTTGCACTGACACTTTGTACATCCATTCCTCCCAAGCCTTTTATACACAGTTTAGCACATACAATATCCCCTTTTAAACACAATCAGGTATGCGTGGATCCCGTCAAGTACGACGGACGATCTGGATGCTAATACCTTCCCAGGTCGTAACCTACCCCCTTACTCAGTCTCTTTGGTTCGCAACCGTCTTATCCATATCTTTCTAGGTTTATGCAGCATTACCTTTCCTTTGGGATAAAAATGCCTAGTTGGCGACTCTATTCAACCTCAACCTTCAACATCGCCGACACCAGTTCGTGTTTGTACCGGGATGAAAATCCCGGGAGCGACAATTAGAACCCCAAATCGTTCGTCGTACCCGACGGGATCCACACTTGTTTGTCTGTTTCAAAGGGTGAGAAAAAATAAAGCTGTTGAACAATAAACTGCTAACTGGAACTGGAATGAGGAAAAGGAACTAGAAAAAAAGATTGAAAAGAAAAGGGAAAATGTAGGGAAAATAAAGAATATGCTCGAACGGGCCCTACCCCGCTGCCTACGTACCTCATCGGGAAAATGAGGATCAGAGTCGATGTAGTTCGCCTAACTAAAGGCAAACACTTTGTTTGTATTTTTTATGCTGGAACTGCGTATGTCTATGCTCAGGTGTGACAGGCTCGCCTTGAACGAGTGTGTTTACCGTCTTACATGCAAGACAAGTTGTCGCAAGTTCGCGTTGAGAGTGAGTGAGGTGAGAAAAGAAGTTGTTTTGTCTTTTAGAGAAGTGTTTTTGTTTATTATTTGTGAACCTTCTCATATTAAGACTTGTTCATCGTGGTAGAAGACTTACACCTCGCTCCGAGACAGGACATGCATAAGTAACCCACGACAAAGTCTTGTGTCGTACGAGAATGATCGACCTTTATTATGTGTTTTTTAGCTTTTCTTTATGAGATGAGAAAGAGAAAGCAAAACGAATCAAAGGCAAAAAGTCTAAGGGGAAGACTAAAATCCTAGTGTTATCATACATGGATGAACCTAGGTAACTGCGGTTTCTATCCTAATGAGAAGGAAAGGAGAAACAAAGAGCAAATAGAATACAACTTACTTCTTAACAAAGTTAAGTTGACTCTAACAAAGGGATTAACATGCAATTGTGAAACCCTACCAAACACAAGTATGAAAGGTAAGGCGAAATGCAAATTAAATGCATAAAGAAGTAAAGGAATAAGTTGTGAGGAACTTACCTTAACCTACCCACAAAACAAAGGTTAGTGTTGCATATTATTTAAAATAATAAGGAAAACCAGGTACCAATTAAATCCTAATGCGCCTAGGACCTAAATTAGACTCAATCCTAAGTCTAAAGGGTACTAAAAATGATGTAATGCAAAATCCAACAGCTTACTACAGCTTCTAAATGCACAAACAACAATGAAATGCAATTCACAATGCACACAGCTTTTTACAGCTCACATTCAGCATGCAAAACAGGTGTAAAAAGTGTGGAAATAAAACAATCAGCATACATTTTACAACTATTGCATGAAAAACAACTATGAAATGCAAAAGTCAGATTTGATTATTTTCATTTTTTAATGCATAAAATCAATGAGAAATGCACAATGAACATGAATAAATGCAACATGAACATAGATCAACATACATGATTGAATGAACATGCTTGTTTTCAATGAGGGATTATGAAATGATGCACCAAATGATCAATTATGCAACAAGTATGCAAAGTATGGCACATAAACATGATGAACATGAACATGCATCAACATGGATCAACAAGAATGACATGTAGCTTGATGCAAAAATCAGAATTGGATTGATGCGCAAATGTGATCAAACATGCAACAAAATGCTACAACTTGCACATACATATTTATGATTATGTGAAATGCAACATACCATATGCAATACAATTACGAATCATGCAAATGGAAACGAAACCAAAACAGAATGTCAAACACATGTAAGCATGCTAAATGAAAGGCTTGAACATGACAACAATTACTTACAAGTCACTTTATGCACAATTAACAAGTAAATGCACTATATGCAAAAAGAGAACGAAAACGTATCGAAACGACTCAAAATGATGGAATGAGATACTGAACCTAATCTTGAAAATTCCCTAAAATCAATACCTAAACATGCATGAACATTAAAGGCACAAGGAAGCAAGATCAACCAATTAACTAAGCTGAAATTCCAAATTCAAACAACGTTAACCAGTTAACATTATAGGTTAATCGGTTAACGGTCCTAAAACAAAAGCAATTTGTGGCAAAACGCACGTGTTAACCGGTTAACCAAATGCGTTAACCAGTTAACACTGAACAGAATGTGAAACATTGTTTAGATATAAGTGCTTTTAGCCACAATCTCACTTCTAAAAATCCCTAACACATACATGAACATGTTAACACAATTTTTCTACTTAGAGGGAGTATTCTAACACATGTTAGGGCCTAGGTTATGCTACGGATCTAGCTTCTAACAATTGAAATGCATGAATCGTAATCAAAACGAAATTGAACGGTGAAATACCAACACAATCAATGAACATGTGAAGAATGTCGTTACGGCGAGATGAAGAGAATAAGTTAAAGCGAAGTGGTTTTAGATCACCAACCTACGAAGCAGAGGATTGCTTCGGTGAGTGTTGCCAGGAATCAGAATGAAAATAAAGAAAACCGAGGATCCGCGAATGCAAAATAAATGCGATTTGTTCTTGATGCTTCTTGACTAATCACTTCCAATGCTTCAAATCACTTCAAAACAGAAGCATTTCTTCAATTAAGCTCTAATATTTATGATTGATGAAAGCTTAGCTTCAAGTTCTTCAAATTCTAATGAAGAATTTGAAGAACTTCTATGAAGAAGCTCTTGGTGAATTTGGTGAAAAAGTGGGAGAATTGAGAGAGAAAAAAGAGATTGAAAAAAGGTGAAAAATGATTGCCAACCCTTTGCTTTGGAATGGTTAGGGTTTATATAGAGCATAGGCATGGAGCTAGGTTTCAGAATTGAATTAGGCTTTAGTTTGGAGTTTGGGTTGGAGTTATTTAGGGTTAGTTGGAGTTCTAGAATATTCCTTGGAATAAAATATTCCTTGGATAGTCTAGAAGGTGGTAGAAGATGGTAGAACAATCCAAGGTGAATGAGGTAAAAATGAAAGGGAAACCAAAGTGGAAAAAAGGAAGGAAAATATGGAGGGAAGTGAAGAAATCCAACTAATTTTCAAATATTTTTCCAAAATCCGCACTCGTTAACCGGTTAACCAAATGCGTTAACCGGTTAACGGCCTTAAAATTCCAATTTTCTCTTCATTTGGTTGTTTCTCATGGACTTGCTTTTAGATATATTTTATTGTGATTATTTTCCTCTCTTGAGCTTCAAGATTGACAAACCTAGCCCAATCACATGCCTTATGCACATGCAAATGATCATGATTTATTCTTTTTTTTGGATGCAATGCAATGCTCGGATGATCATGTGAAATGACGAAGCATAAACCACTTGAGGTTGGCAATAAATTAAGAGGTCAAATTTTAGGGTATTACAGCTGCCCATATTCAATCATCTGTAGACCTGAATGGATGATAGAAATGGCTTTCAGACCTTCGAGGTATGAAGTGATTGAATACACGAATAAACCGGAAAATTTGGACTCTGTGGGAAAAATGATGATTGAGAAGAGAACGTCATTCTTAGATGACAAGACACATGGGATTGACCATTGACAGGACAAGAGGAAACGAGCTCGTTGTACTTAAATGGGACTCGAAAATGGAGAGACCGTTGTACTGAAACGGAATCAGAAGAGATGGGATCGTTGTACTTAAACGATAACCCGAAATGTGACCGTTGTACTTAAATGGAGACGAAAGAACGAGGCCATTGTACTTAAATGGGAGTTCGACAACACGAAACCATTGTACTTAAATGGAGTCGTAGACCTGAAATCACCGTACTTAGATGAAGTCAAGGAAAATGGGATCATTATACTTAAATGATTACCCGCGATGCGACCGTTGTACTTAAACGGATACATGGAAAAAGTGAGATTGTTGTACTTAAACAAGACTCAACTGGGGATCCATTGTACTTAAATGGAACACCCGAAAGGAGAGGGATCGTTGTACTTAAACGAGGGTGTAAACACCCCAAATTTGCCCTCACCCATTCACACCATGGCTTGTGATCACTTCATATGCATAAATCCAATCATAGCATCTCATACCACATTTTTGATTCATTGCTTTGGTTCAAAGTCATCTGCATCTAGGGTTTGTGATCTGAGCAATCCAAGGGCTTCTTGAGCCACTTCAAAGGGGTCCATGTATGTTCAAGCATCATATTATGTCCTTTCAAAGTCAAGAATGTCAAAAGAATCACAAGAACTGAGAATGGTATGGAAGTAGAGCCAGGTTTGACTGCACAGATGACCTAGAATTAGGGTTTTGGTTTCAGAGGCCATAACTCCAAATTTTTTGGTCATTATTGTTTCTATTGGTCTCTATATGGTATAGGGAGCATGCATATCAATTTTCATGAAGAAATTCCATGGGGAAGTCATCTGATCAAGAGTTGACTTTTCAAGCAAGTCAGTGCAAAATCAGGGCATCTGAGGCCCCCAATGACCCAACCAAAGGGTGTTCTTCATCATTTTGATTGTGTATGATCTTTATTTGATCATAGAAGATGTTGGAAGTTCACAAAATTGAAGAATTTCAAGTCATTTGCAAAGTTGACTTTTTGGGAAAGTTGACCTATATTGAAAATTGCCATTTTGGGAAACTTTTTCAACCCTTGCTTTTTAATTCAAAAATGCTTCAAATGGAAAAACTTTGGTCATGAAAGTTGTAGAATGGATCATTCCCTTTTCAAAAAGTACAAGAACATGACCTAATTCATTTTGGATCAAAAGTTATGGCTTGTCAAAGTTGGCTAAAATCACAAAATTTGAAGTTTTCTACCAAAGAGACATTTTGCAAAATGGTTTGTTCAAGTGTTCTAAAGGCCTCAAATGTGTATCATTTCTTCACAACATGATCATATGACATCTAAAATTCAGAATGGGCCAAGGGATCACTCATTTTCATGACTTATGGAGCAAGATTTCTCAAAGGAAACAAAAGTGAAGCAAGTTGCAAAAACTCACTCAAGTGTGAATCCACTTGCTTGCTGACTTCACAATCAATCCTATGGCTCTCCACACATCTTGATGCGCAGGACACCCCATTTGTCCTTGGCTAGCTAGCAACCCATACCTCTCTTACACAAGTTTGACATTTTGGCAACTTGAGCCATACCAATCACAGCAGTGCACATCAACTCATCTGACCAATCCCATTTGTTTATACAAACAAAAAGCAACACAAAACACATAACACACAAGCCTGAAACCCCCAAGAACACAACTCTCTCATTTTCACCCCATTTTTGCAAAAGCTTTCGAAACACTCTCCACAAGCTGCAAACACACAAACCAACTTCACAAATCAACTCAGCATACTTCACTGGTCACAAACCACCCATCACCATAGCCTGAAACTCACTGAAACCAAAATACGATTCCTGCCCCTCCTTGAACAGAACTTCAACAATCTTCCAAACCACCCATTATAAACTTCAAACAAGCATTGAAAGCTTCTCAGGAGGTCCATTGGAGGTGATTGGAAGCAAGAAACCAGCCAGAAAGTGCCAGAAATCAAAGCTTCGATTCAGGTAGCCATGGAAATTCATTTTTCCAGAACTCCTTTCTCTTGTTTCTAAATTGATTTGCATGCTTCCCTGAGTTCACTGAACATTTTATTTTTGAAAATGATTGAGTTTTGAGGTTGTATGCTCGATCTGAAAGTTTGCCCGAAAAAATGTTCTTGCTTGTTTCTCTTGATTCAGTGAAAATAAATGTTGTTTGAGTTAGGGTTTATGCTTAGGGTTGTTCATAGATTGATTCTGGAGATTTAGAGCTTTTGAAATGGCCTGGAGAGTGGGATTGAGTTTTTGGTTGATCGGAGAAGATGACCGGAACACTGTTCCGGTCACCTGATTTTGTTTAGGGTTCAGATTAGGGCACTAATCATAATTAGCGAATTTTGAATCTTGGTCGTCCAGATGCGCGCCAAGTCCACTCCCGCGCGTGTGAGTTTGAATGTTGTCCATTGATTGTGTTGACTTTTCTTTTTTTCAGTTTAATTTCATTTTATTTTGCATAAAAATTCATTTGTTTTCTTCATTTAATTTAAAATAGCAAAAATTGTTCAAAAATTCTGAAAATTTTTATGCAACCTTTTATTAATTTTCAGAAACCAAAAACATTTTTATTTTTATTTTTTCATTTTAAAAATATTTTTAAATAATTTAAAAGTTTATTTTTAATTAATTAATGAGAATTAATTAATTAAAAATACTTTTAGGTGTTCAAAAATCACAAAAAAATTCATGAAACATTCAAAATCATTTAGAAACATTGTCCAACCCTCAAACCAAATTTCTTTTTTGATCTTGATGTCTTTTGACAATTTTCCATGGAATTAATTCCATTTCAAAGCATTATTTTGATCCAATCTTTGAAAATTCATTTCTGCCTAGTCTTTAAGAGTTGGACTTTGATTCTTTTTGCATTGCATCTTGCATATCATGTAGTTTATAGGATTAAATTGGCATGATTTGATCTTGCATTTTCAATTTGTTTGACATTTTTCTTGACAAGGTACCATAAAACCCTAGCATTCTTAAGA
This sequence comes from Lathyrus aphaca, assembly GCA_963966055.1. Taxonomy (NCBI): domain Eukaryota; kingdom Viridiplantae; phylum Streptophyta; class Magnoliopsida; order Fabales; family Fabaceae; genus Lathyrus; species Lathyrus aphaca. Next base: position 686,299,749 of record OZ014519.1, on the reverse strand, counting down.
AATTCATAACTTTCACTAGGTTAAGAGTTAGAACCCCTCCTTTGGGCAGTGAGTTTGTATAGGTTTAGGGTTCCCTTGGATGCATTTTCAATTTTTTTTATCTTGATGTTTGCTTCTGGTTTTGGTTTTTGTTTTGTGCATTGATCATAAACCCTAATTTGGGCTTCCATTTGCATCCATCTTCCATTTGCTTGCATACCATGACTTGCCATGACATTTCATGCATCCATTTGATTCATTAGACATCTTAGGACATATTAGAATCATGTTTGATCATTGCATCTTTCATTTGCCATGTTGTATGTCATTTGCATTTCATAACTTTTCATGTATGTTCATGGCTCTAAGCATGCTTCTCTTGCATCCATATGTTTGTATGATCATCCTCATGCTTTGATTCATGTTTGCATCATCTCATAGCATCATTAGCATCATACTAATGCTTCTGGTTTTGATTTGCATCATGTCATTTCATCTCATTTTGCATTGCATTGCATTTCTTTCACTAACTTTTCAGGTGGTAAGTAACTTTGAGAAGTGAATTTGCCTTCACTTCTCACAATTTCTTTTCATACCTCTTATGCATCATTTCTGCATTTTGTCTTGTGTTTGGATTGAGCTTGCTCATTCTTGTTCATCCTTACTTTCTTTCTTCAAGTGACTTGTCCTCTTAAATGAAGCAAGTTACTTTGCTTCTCTTTGCTCCTTTTCATCTGCTTCCTGGTGGTTTCTCTGAAGATGTCTCTTGTAAACCTCACAAACCTTAGGAACAACCAAGCATGACAATGATTAAGGTTTTTGATTAGTCCCCCCATTTAGCTTTTACCTTTGTGTCATCATTGAGTCTTCTCTTCTCATTTCATAATCAGGGACTAAACCCTAAAGGCTTTAAGGCTTTGTGATTAAGCTTATGCCTGCATCCTTCTATTAGGATGGAGTGTATAACTTTAATCCTAAGTGTTAAACCCTTAATGTGTTTAACTCCTTTAATCAATCCACTTAATAATCATCAAGACATCAAGCTTGTAACTTGGGCCTTGCATTAGGGTTCTAATTCTTCCTTAATTGGTTAAGAAGGACTAACCCTAGTGTTAATGGACAAGTCCCCCTCAAGTTGTCTTACAAACCTTAAAACTCACTTCATCATCTAATCATTAACCAAAATCCACTTAATAAAGGTTTTGTTTTGTCATGAGTTTAATCCCTAATCATGGATTAAGTTGAGGAGCTTTCCTCAGCTTAAACATTCTCATCTATTATCCTTCTATTAGGATGGTGTAATGAGTCTGTTTAATCCCTGATTATGGCTTAATCTCATTACTTAACACTAAACAAAAACACCAAAAACATCTAAATAATCACAAGTAGGTTAATGATCTTAATCCTACACCATGGTGATTAAGTGTGAGAAGCTGACTTCACACTTAAGGTATTCTCATTACCCCTAATCAGAGGGAAGATGTGATGAGTTTGCTAAATCCATTGGTTTAGGCTTAAGCTCATTAATCTATGACAAACTTTCAAAAGCAATAAAAGACTGAAAACTCAAAAACAAACAATAATCGTCTCCTCCGGGATTATTTTCTCATCATCTTCACTCATAATCGAGAACTTGCTTCTTCCGTCTAATGCAAGACAGTTTGCACCTGAGCCAGACAGGTCATACACTTGAGCATAGACAAGTAAGCAGTTCACAAGTCAATTTACCTTTCAGTCTCTTTGAGTCGAACTACGGTGTTCTGACTTCCTCATTGCACGAGAGGATACGTAGGCATAACTTAACAGTTATCGAACAAAAGTCTCTGTATATTCCCCCTCTTCCCAGCCTTATTCTCTTAACCTCATGATCTTGAGCATCTTATTCCAGTTCTTACACTGACACTGTACATTTACACACTTCACCTCTTTTACACTGACACCTGTACATTCTTTTCCAGCTTTGACACACAAATTGCACTGACACTACCCCCTTTAAAACACAAATCTTTTAAGCGTGGATCCCGTCTGTAATACCTCAAAATTTGCCCTCTCATTTTCATGCCATTTAGCATATCCTTTCATACATTGCATTGCATTTAGATCACAATTGCATCATAAACATACATAAATATACATCTCCATTTGAGTTTTCACAGGTTGCGACTGACCTTTATTTCTTCATGCGGCACGTGCACAAGAATCTCAGAAGAAGCCAAAAGTTCTCGGTTGATTCAGAGGAGTTTAAGCAAAACATCAGTTTTATGGTGCAGTTTGCAAAAGTTGTAACTTATGCTCGGAAACTTATTTTGGCTTGAAACTCAATAGTTTAAATTGTTTCGGTATTCTCTACAACTTTTGTGTTTGGCTCGGAGGCCAATTCATCAAGGAAAATGGCGGGAATTATTTGTTTTTGAAATTTCGGTTTCGCCGATTAACTGTGCTAGCGGTATTCAAGAGTTCGTAACTTCTGATTGGGTCAACAAGTCTGAGCGATTCATATGCCAAAAGTTCCGTCTTGATATCCTTTCCAACTTTTGGGTTTTGGCCGAGAACTAATCCTTTGAAGAAGATCTCAGAATGTGCGAGTCTTTAGAGTCGACATAGTGAAGAACAGTGCTGAACCAGTGAGTTTTGAACACAAAAAAATTCATAACTCTTGGCTCGTTCATCGAATTGATGTCGTTTCGGTGCCTAAAATTCCTTTTAGATGTTATCTTAATTATGTGAATTCAGTTTGGGTTAGGTCCGAGTGGAAGGATCTCGAAAATGTGAATTACCAGTAAGGTTCTTTGATGCAGTGCACTGTCTGTCAGATTTTGTAAAATTCATAACTCGGTCAATTTTCATCGGATTTCACCCGTTCTTGAAGCGTTGGTTCAAAAATTTTATCCTCTTCAAGTTCAAAGACAAATGCGAGTTTGAACGGTGCTCCAAAGATTATCGTTTTGGTTTATTTCACAAAACTGAAGTGCTGAACCGAAGAAAAAGGCTGAAAGTGGTTTCACGAGAAAATTCATATCTTCCTCGTCGTTTGTCCGGTTGAGCTTAGATTTTAACACCAGGTCACTGACTCATAGATCTACAACTTTGCTGACAAAGTCGAGTCGAGATTATGCTCCTAAGAGGTTGACCTCGTCACATTTTCGAGTAGCGGACACCAAATAAGCCGAAAAAACAACTTATTCAGTGACGTCTTGCAGCTTAAACGTATCGATCGCACCCGATTTTAATCGTATGACATCCATTCTTTTTGCGTTGCAACCTTGATTCAGAGACGGACGATATTATGGAAGGCTCAGAGTCGAAATTTCTTGCCGAAGATATTGTTATTTTCACTTAAGCCGAAATTCCACCTTTTGCCTTTCATTTTACACTCCACTATATATTCTTTTGACCTACAATTTGTCTCATAACTTCAATCATAATTGACAAACACCAAAAAACTCTCACAAACTCTCTCTAAAGGATCAAAGTTCATTCTTTCAATTCTTTCTCAAGAACACAACAACAACTTCATCAAGAACTCAAGAACACAACAATTCCGATCAAGCTTCCGGTAGCCGAGCCGCCACGAACCACCACCTCCGGTCAACTCCACCACCGTAAGACCACCATCTTCCGCCACCGGCAGCCGCGCGGCCTCTCCTCCTCTCCTCCGTTCATGATCGCGTCTCACTTCCTTCGGATTCGCAATTTCTTCGTCGATTCTTCATTCGGTAAGCTTCTTAAACTTTAATTCATGAATAATTGTTGAATTGTTTCTTGAATTGAATTTTGAAGTTGAATTAATCTTGTGGAGATTATGTGCATTGATTCATGATTTGGTTGTTGATTGATGCTTGATTAATTGATCCTAATAATTGTTGTTGTGCATAATTGGAAATGATTGTTAAAATTGACATAGACTAATCGATGCATGTTAGATGTTTGATAAAATTCTTAAGAGAGTTAATTATTGTGACTTGATATTGATTGAAGTGCTTGACTTTTAAATTCTTGCTTGTTTCAATGTGCAAATTTGAAATAGGATAGGTTGAGGCTTAATTGTTGATGTTGTTAATGTATCGCGTGTCGAGAATATGTTTTGGTCGTAACTTCCTAACCGTAGCGCGTTTTCGCGAATGTGAATAGTGTAAATTGACTTTGTTGATTATTCCGGAGCCATTGGTAAACTTTTTAGTCGATTTCGGACAATTTTTTTCGGCTATTTCGCTACTGCCAGCCGATAAAATCGGCCAAAAAGTACCACTTCCGAGCGGAATTTTCAAAATCCGATTGCATATTTGAATTCGTTGGCACGTTTGCAAGTTACCATGCGATTTTCGTTCAATTCCGAGTCGGTGATTTTTGACGCGTTTTTTCGCTTTAAGGCTTTTTAAGTTCGGTTTGGTGCAATTTTGATGCATTGATCTTGTTTTGACTTGTACTTATGTTTGTTGATCATTTTCCATTCATTGCATGTAAATTTATTTGATTTTGGTTTGAATTTGCATGTTGTTTATGTTAGAGCATAAGTGCTGCCCCGTTTTGAAACGTAAATTTCAATGCATGTCCATGACTCGTACATTCATCTTTCTATTTGATTTTGAGTTGTGAGACATAGGTGCAACTTCCGGTTGCACCTCTTTTTTGTTTCTAATGTGTTTGTTGAGTTCATGCAAGGTTCTCGCAAAGATCTTAACGACGGTCGTTTGGTTGGTATTCCACTTTATTTGTGGGATACCTTTGGATTCAAATGATATTTTGTGCCGTTGTTTTTGTTTCGATTATGGGGAATCTTCACAAAGCAATTATGGAAGATGAGCATTTATTTTGCTCATGGGAGATTACAAGGCTTGACTTGAAGTTTTTTTGGATTTCTTTTATGTGAAAGAATCGACACTTCGACCAAGTAAGTAATCTCGATTCTCTACTTTAATGCATCATTCTAGTTGTATGCGACTTAGGATCATATAACTTAAGGTGCATATTGAGCCCTTCCACCTGAGGCATTGGATTTATTTGTGATATATATTGATATGTGTCGATTTCGGAGTTTAGGGATTAGGTTACGGATTAGAGAATTCGATTCCTTTCACTTTCCCTTAAAATATCGTTTTTGCCCGTTTCGTCGCAATTATTAAAAATAGTTTTAGGTGTGATAAAATTCTGGAAAAATTTATGAGTGATCCTCATCCTCTTAATTAATTTGTCATATTTTTTGTTTCCAGATTTGGGTGGTTTCAATATTTTATTTGGATTTTAGATCACAAGCTGTCCCAAAAAGGAAGGTTTTGGCATAAGGGACCGAAATCGATTTTTCCCCATAGGTGTGAGACCTATTTTTTGTATATGATTAATCACTGTAATTGGTGACATTTTTATGCTCATTAGGCATTTTTTTCATAATTTTTAGTACCTTTTTTGATCCACTTTGTGGAGTTATTTTTGATGATCATGTTTTGGTTACCTTGCTAGTCAAGGAATTGTTTTGGCACTTTGGTGCATAATTTTATGAAATCCTTTTGGACAATGTAAGATAATGACTTTATTATTCCATGGATTTAATTTCATAATTTTTAAAGGCTTTTTGCTATTTTTCCATGTCACCTAGATCCTAGGTTGATTCATGTGTGTATTTGCTCCATATCCTAGGATTTAAGAAGGCATTCATGCCATTTTCTTGAGGGGATTTTTGGTAGCTTTTAGGAGTTGATTATAGGTCATTTTTATGTCTTTAATTCCAGTCATAGGTCATTTTTTGAACCATACTCATTTGGTTTGTTTTGGTGCTTTAAAGTGCATACTTATGTGAACTAACTTTAACCTAAAATAGATTCTCTTCTCCTCTAAATAATAACTTGAATTATGTGGGAATAATTAATGCCTATCCATGAATTCTCATTGCATATCATATCTTGTATGCTACTGACCCATAATCATTGCATTCATATTCACATGCCATTTTTTCTTAGTTTGCATCATTTGCGATCTTATGCGATGTTTGTTCCATTTCATCTCACATCTTCTTCTCATTGCTCCATATGCCTAAACCATTGCATCCATGATTGTATATTCATTCATCCATCTTCATAATCATTCACTACTGACTTTGATGTTCATTTCATGTACTAATTCATGTTTGTAAGCCATATGCATTCATACTTCATCCATAAACCCTAATTTGCATTTATGTGAACTTAGGTGAACTTTTTGTACATAGTTTGACATAGTTTGACCTTGTGAGGTATCCTAGCATACTTAGGGATGTATAGCATGTAGCTAATGACTTTAGAAGTCATGTAACCTTTAGGTACCTTCACCTTTAGACTTAGGTCTTATTTTGAACCCTAGTTCCATTCTAGGGCGTTTATGGTACTTAATCGCTTTCGTGCTTTGATTTTAATTTTAATATGCATTGTCATGCTAACCTTTGTTTTGTAGGGGGGAAGATTGAGGTAAGCATTACTTCATTCCTATCTCTTATTCATTTTAATTTTGTTTGCCTTAGCACCTTGTGCTTTGCTTTTAGGCTTTCCCTTTCTTTAGAGACAACTTAACTTCCTTAGGAAGTAAGTTAGTTTCTAGTTCTCTTTTCTTCTTTTCCTTTTCTCATTAGGATTAGAATACCTCATTAACCATAGGATCTCCCTTTTGTATATGATAACTAACTTAGGGTTGTGTCTTAGTCCCCTTAGTTTGTCCTTTTTGCAATTTGAGTCATTCTCTTCTTATCTTCAAACAAAATAAAAAAAAACACTTAATAAATAAATGAAAGGATTCCTTGTGTATAGCCTTATTCCATGAAGCACTTGCATTCATTCCATCTTGGAGTGGTGTAAGCTTGTCTATCATGATGCACAAGTCTCATCAAGGAGTTGTTCACAAAGAAAGCGTAAAAGACACTTCTTCACAAAAGCAACAAAAACACTTAATAAAGTTCAACAAGCCAGTGAACTTAAGCCCTAATCCTAGGAAACCAGTCTTGGATAAATTCTCCTTGCTGAGTATGCTTGTTCTATTATTCCATCTTGGAATGTAGTGGCAAGTGTACATTCCATGGAAAAGAGTTTGAATTCACTTCCTTGTGCCAAATTCATACAAAACTCATAAAAGACAAAAACAAACAACAAGCGACTATCCTGCGGGAACTTCTTTTCTCATCTCATTCACTCACAACGCGAACTCGCGACGACTTGTCTCATTTGCAAGACGGTAAACGCACTCGTACCAGACGAGCCTGCAACACCTGAGCATAGACATACGCAGTTCCAGCATAAAAAACACAAACAAATAGTTCACGCCTAGGTTAGGCGAACTACGTCGACTCTGATCCTCATTATCCAGATGAGGTACGTAGGCAGCGGGGTAGGGCCCGTTCGAGCACATTCTTTATTTTCCCTACATTTTCCCCCTTCTGTTCTTTCTCTTTTCCAATTCCCTTTCTCATTTCTCATTCCAGTTCCAGTAGCAGTTTTATTCAGCAGCATTCTTTATTTCTCACCCTTTGAAACAAACAAGCAAGCGTGGATCCCGTCGGGTACGACGGACGATCTGGGGTGCTAATACCTTCCCAGTTCGTAACCGACTCCCGAGCCCAGTCTCTTTGGTTCGCAGGACTTGTGTCCTTCCTCTTTCTTTCTTCGGGTTTGTGCAACATTACCTTTCCCATTCTTTCGGGATAAAAATGTCTGGCTGGCGACTCTAACTTTTCCGCGCCACTTTCGCGTTTGTACTAGGATGAAAATCCCGGGAGCGACAGCTGGCGACTCTGCTGGGGATTTAACCTGATTCTTCCGGTTTCCCTTGTAGAGTCAATCCTAGCGCCTGTTTGGTTTTGCTTCTTTGGGTGTTTGTTTTGTTGTTGTGTGCTTTAGTTTAGCTTTACTGTTTTTATTTACAGTTTTATTTACAGCTTTATTTTATCGCATTTATTTACCGCTTTCAGTATTTTATTTTCCATGCATCATATTATACTGGACTGTCTGGCTGTGCTGGTTTTCATTTTTTCTGTGGGATGGGGTTACTGTGAGATGAGCTCGTAACCGGGGCTCGAGTGCACCCTAGGACTTAGAGTGGTTCCACTTTGGCTTCATGGCATCTTGCTATGTTGGTAGTAGTGAGTTCCACACCTTGACTTGCGACCTTCTTGGGAATGTATTGATACCGGAATCTTTCTGGGTTGATGCGCTACCTTGATAGTTATGTGCAGTCAGGGGACCGATCATTGAGAACCTTTGTGGAAACATCCCTCTCCAGTGATGACAGTGGCAGACCACATTTGTTGGCAAACCCACTCGCATTCGAGGGCCCACTGGGAACTCGCATAGGATGGCCTGGTTCTCTCATAGGAATCCAGTCAAGGCAAACTGTTCGTATGACGATAGTATTGTAACCTTCGGGATGAATGTACTATTGTTTCTCGACTCAGTGCTTGAAGCTGAGGACTTATGAGGGATGCTTGTTTTTTCCGGACTCAATTGAGACCTCCCTGAGTAGTACATAATGCCAAACCGATTCCCTGATTTGGTCATGAGCCATTTCTCGGAAATGGTGAACGTATTATTGCTATTCGGCTTTGAGAGTCCGTGATGTTGACCCGAGTAGCACACCCGTGAGATTGGGAGGGGTTTACAGGTTTGCAGGAACCCTAAACTTCAACATACCCGCTTTGCCAGTGTTGTTTTATGATATTATTTGGTGCTATATGGTTCTCTGATTCTGAGATTCGGGATTTCTATTCAGAGATATTGTTACTGTGATTACCATTGTGACCTTGATATTGTGACTGTTGTTATGACTCTCCACAGATACTTGGCTCGTTGTTCAACTTCAACACCATCAGTGACTATTCTATTATGTGATCCAGTTCTACAGTTATTGGGTTCTCAGTTATGGGGTTCTATACAGAGATGGTGCTACTATTATGGTTCTATTCGGACACTTGACTCATTGCTCAACACCGACACCAACAAAGGATCATTGATCACACGTCTGTTGCATACATGACATCATAGCATTTCTGCATACATGTTCAGTTATTTCCGAGGATCACATATCTGAATCATGTTGTTGGATTTTTCTGTATCAAAACTTGAATTAAAGCAGATAGATTCCTCAGAAATAATTGAACATGGCATTTGCATACATCCTTGCATTCTTGACAGGTGTTCAGAGACAAATTCTTTTCCTGACTTGATTTCTCATCAGAATGGACAACTTGAATCACAATCATCAAGGTATATATTTGAAGCAACTCCGGGCGGAGGTAATCGAAGGAAGTCCCAGCTGAGGCCATTCAGGGCAGAGGTATAAGCTTTATTTCAAAACCAGAAACTGCTGAAACAGGAAGTCAACCAGATGAAGACTCAGATGAGCTTGGTTATGAAATTCTGAATGAAGTTATTTTCATCCCTATTGAGGGGAACTACGCTGCTCTGATTCTCCATTGGTCAATGGAGATACGTAGGCAGGAGATCGTGCAAGATCTTTCCGAGCAACCTTATCTATTAACTTTATCAACCTCTTCCCTCCAGATGTCATTTATCAGCATCCAACCTGAGCTTCCCAAGAGAATCCTAGGGGCAGAGAATACGGGTAAGGTCCAAAACAACTTGAGAAGAAGTTTGATCATATTCTGATGTCGTACGTGCAACAAGTTTCATCATTTACGCAAATTCGGAGTGGTTGAGATAATTGCATCAGGATCATCTCCGACAAAGTTTCCTTTGGGGTTTCAATGCCAAGTATGACTATCATTCTGGGGCACCTGGCCTTTTAATTGAAGATTGCAAGTCTTTCAGAGGCAAAGGTGAAGACAAGGTCCAGAATTTGATCGACTCAAAGGTCATCATGCCAGAAAGTCTGCTCACATATTGAAGTCTCCTCATCAAATGGGTCTCCCAATTTTCAAAGGCATCTTCAGAAGCAATAAGTCCATACGGAGTCAAGTCTCCTCAATGACGGCAATGTTCAGCTTCTTTACTGCATTTTCATTTGTAGTTTATATTGTTTGTTTAAACATTTGTATGCATGCATGAAACTTATTTGTTTTTGAATGATAACCATAATAAAATGCACATGTTTTTCTTAAAGTAATCCATTCGTATTCACTCATGATTTTATGTATGTGCATTGCAATACCAACTGTTGTGCTTAAACTCTATCAGGGAGGATGACGAAATGAGAACGCAAAAACTTTAATTGTTCGCTTTTGAGAAAGACCTTGTTGACGATGTACAGGCATTGTTCCAAATCCTAAACACCGGAGATATAAGGGAGATAGACCCTCGCCAACCCATTTGAGCCTTGAAGTAGGAGTTTCTTTTTGCATGAAAAAACCCTCGCACTTAACCCAGGGGCAGGGTAGGCATCAGTTAGTTTGACCGAGCATTCAAATTTCAAAAAGGAGTGCAGATCTGAGGATCCATTACCTTTCGTTGTACCAAATCAAGAGGTCCAATGACCAGAAACCACAATGGTTATCCCAATCAAGAGGTCCAAAGACCGGAGACCACAATGGTTATTCCTCAACAACAAAGGAGTGAGACAGTCACGACCCTCGCAAAGCATTCAAGACAAACAGTGTCACACAATTTGTTCAAAAAAAAGAGAAGAATTGGAAAAAAAATGAATGAGAAAGCCCGCTAAGTCGAAACTTGAAAACAAGCGACTTAGGCAAAAATTAGGGCATCCCGCTGGACTTCACAATCAAAGATTCACAAGAATCAGTCCAGGCAAAAGTTAGGGATAAGAAAAATAATGCAAAAGCAAAAGATGAAAAGGATTTCACAAGAAAGATCTTTAAAACAAGAACAAAGTCGTGTGGCACAGACACCAAAGATAAGAGGGGTGACTGACTCCAAACAACAACCTGAGTGGTGCTTAAACCGTTAGTGTAATTGGTTCCTCAACCATCACAAAACCCTTTTTGAGAAGTGAGCGCTTGCGAAAGCTAGCTGAAAATAGGAATGGAGAACATCACGAAGAAGGGTGGGTACCAAAAACTTTCGAGCCTATATCCTTTGTTTCTATAACCGTGAACCAGGCCACGATACAACCCTCAAAAGTCCTAACTGAAACAGGGTTATTTTTTAGAGCGTACTACCACGAGACCGCGTTCCTGACTCCTATGAGTGGTGTTGAAAGATCTTTGTTGGTGTTGCATGTGCATGCTTTCTATTATTCAAAAAAAATTAATGTCGTATCTTAACCAGTGATTCGCTCACAAAGGTTTGTGACATCTTTTTACAGTAAAACTCCAAGATTAACATGTGTGTTGCATTAGAATTTTCATTCTAAAAAATAAACATTTTCTGCTTGCATACATTTGTTTGGCATCATAAAAGTCCATGTATGGAATCTCAGTCCAGAAGCTTAATCTTGCCAAGTTGAGAAGTCTAAAACTTCCGAAGGACAATCTGTCGAGGTGTACTTTTCAAGAAAACTCCATCGAGTAAGGACTTTCCCAACAGTCGTAGTAAGAGCTAATTAATCTGGGGCAATCATGTCGAGCAATCTCTTCAAAATTCAGCCAAGCTGGGGCAATCACTTCGAGATTCAAATCTCTCAAAGAGCCACCAGGCGGAGACATTATTCAAATTTCAACCAAACTGGGACAGTTACTTCGAGATCCAATCTCTCAAAGAACAATTGGCATAGGTGTTTTCTTCAAAGCACAGTCGTTCAGAGGTGATCACTTCAAGACTTGTACTGGAGCAGGCCACCACAAGAGCATGAGAAGTCACGTTTTTCCGAAGACGGTAAATCCAAAGCACCTATCCAAAGTCCAAAATACTGGGGCAGAATATTTCATGGTGATATGAGGTTTTTCATGAATCCTCGCGAGGCAAATTTCTTTCATAGACCATGCAGTCTGGGTCAGTTATTTCGAGATCCGACGAATCTCTCCAAGAGTTTGAAGACACTGAGGCATCTCGTATGCAAGTTTTTTGTAATATCCTCTTGAGACATTATCTTTGGATAGATC